>JAAGEH010002531.1:57422584-57499266 GCA_011751065.1 Lasiurus cinereus | reverse complement strand
CTCTCTCTCTCTCTCTCTCTCTCTCTCTCTCTCTCTCTCTCTCTCTCACACACACACACACACACACACTTGCAAGCAGTTTTATTGATAAAATAAATAGGATGCTTTTATGTGCATGATTCTACAATTTGCTCTTACCACTGAATTATATATCATGGGCTTCCTTCCAAGTCTGTCCACAATGTCTCTATCTGCAGACAATTCAGGTGAAAAATTTTATCAGTTGAAAATATTAGTAATTGATGCACTAATTACTCCAGCATTTCCTTACTGATGGCGATTCATGGCATGATAGGGTTCCCATAACCAACTGTTGCAGTCATACTCTCACTAATTTCCCTTTCTTCAACATTTTCGTTTCTCCAATCCAGCCAACATGTAGCTGCTAGCTTCATAATTCTGAATGCAAAGGTTAATTGGTTCCTTCCTTGGATGAGCATTTGCTCTGGCTTTCCCTATGCTCTGAATACATCTATCAGGGTTCTTATAATCACAGAGTAAAGCAGAAACCACATGGCCTAGAAGTCAAGACTCTCCCCAAACTGACCTCTTCATCCTTCTCCATCATGCTCTGGAGGGATCCTCTGGTCCAGCGAATCGAGGTTAATCCCATGCCTTGAGCATGGGGTGTTCACCTGTAGGTCTGAAATTCCCTACCACTAGAATGTCCTCTATCTTTTTTGCTAGTCCTCATGACCTGCTTTACTGATTCACAAAAATTACAGTTCTAGATTTATTTGTTAATTTTCTTCCCCAACACTGTAAAGGTCAATGACATTTGAGGCAGAGACTTGATTCACTCTTAGTCAAAACCTCAATGCCTAGAAAAATACCTTTGCATAGTAGGTGCTTTACAAATGTTGGCTGTCTGCATGAAAAACTTACATGTCCCTGGGGAACCAAGATGGTGGTATAAGATATACACATGTACATGCTGCCTCTTTCTTATAACCACATTGAAACTACAAATAAAAGACAAAACAAATATCCCCCAGAACCATAGGAAACTGGTGGAATGGAAGCTCTACAACTAGAAGGAAACAAAAAAGTGCATTGAGACCTGGTAGGACATGCGGAGGCTCATAAAGGCAGAGGTACGGAGATGCGCCTGAATCGGGCTGGTGTGCGCTGCATTTTTCAGTTGGGAGAGAGTTACAAGTTCCTGACTGCTCTGAACTCCAGTTTCCAGCGAGATTCTGGGGACCCAGACTCATATAGGGAGAAACTGGACTATCTGCCATTGGGTCAAAAAGAGAGGGTGGCTTTCTCACAGAGGTGTGCACAGGAATCATTGTTACTGGGCTGGGGTGCAGGACGCGGAACACTGAACAGACTAGAGGACCCCAAGAATCAAACCAAAGATTTGAAATATGAGGAAGCAAAAAACACCCAACCAGAAAAACAAAAATAAAAAATAGTCTAAAAATGTGAAGATAGTGTAAGGAGCCTCTGGGACAACTTCAAGCATACCAACATCAGAATTATGGGGGTGCCAGAAGAAGAGAGAGAGCAAGATACTGAAAACCTATTTGAAGAAATAATGATTGAAAACATTCTCTACCTGATAAAAGAAATGGACTTACAAGTCCAGGAAGCACACAGAACCCCAAATAAAAGGAATCCAAAGAGGACCACACCAAGGCATATCATAATTAAAATGCAAGGGCAAAAAACAAAGAGAGAATCTTGAAGGCAGCAAGAGAAAGAACAGTTACCTACAAGAGAGTACCCATACAAATGTCAGCTGATTTCTCAACAGAAACTATGCAGGCCAGAAAGGAGTGGCAGGAAATATTCAGAGTGATGAATAGCAAGAACCCCCATAACCAAGATTACTCTACCCAGCAAAGCTATCATTTAGACTTGAAGGTCAGATAAAGAGCTTCATAGACAAGAAAAAGCTAAAGGAGTTCATTACCACCAAACCAGGATTATATGAAATGCGTAAGGGTATTCTTTAAGAAAAGGAGAAAGAAGAAAAAGGTAAAGATAAAAATTATAAACAACAAAATGGTAATAAATACATATCTATCAATGAGTGAATCTAAAAATCAAGTGAATAAATAATCTGATGAACAGAATAAACTGGTGAATATAATAGAATCAGGGGCATAGAAAGGGAATGGACTGACAATTCTCAGGGTGTGTGAGGGGTGTGAGGGGTGCGGGAAGAGAATGGACAAAACTCTTACACCTATGGATGAGGACAGTGGCAGGGGGTAAGGGCATAGGATGGGGGGTGGGGAATCAGGTGGAGGGGAGATATGGGGGTGGGGAGCAGAAGAGCGGAACATCTATAATAAAATAAATATTTATTTAAAAAAAACTATTACATGTCCCAATATGAACCAATTCATATTCACTCTATTAGCATCTACTCATTTAATGAATCTCTAAAAACATTCTGTCATCCTCTTTTGTCTAATTAGTCTTGCCATTAACCATAGCCATGTTGAGTTTCGAATGATCATTTGTCTATTTAGTAGACTAATTACACTAAAAAAACCCAAGTGAACAGACATTTGTTAATGTCTATGGCAGGCAGCAGCAGATACTGCATTAAATATGAAACATTCTTGTCTTCAGGGAATCTCCTATTTTGTCTGTCTCTGGGAGCTCATGGGTCCTGCAAAAAACACACAAAACAAACAAGCAAGCAAACAAGCAAACAAACAAATAAACACCTCTTCTAGTACTAAAGGCACAAAGCCAGTGTTAGTCTACAGAAGAAAAGGGTGATCCAGGCTAAGGATGTTTATTGAAGCAGCAAGATTTCCTAGGCTGCTCTTCTGCCTCAGCTTCTTTGAGGTCAGCTCAGAGGAGCTGGTGCCTTTCAAATGCCATATACAACTTACCCTCCACCCATTATGGCAGCTGACAAAAAGATGCTCATTCTGTTTGCCCAACAACACAAGCACTTCCCACAGTGGCCACTTAAGATGTTGGTACAATGAAAACTCACTAAGCAAAAAGGTAGCGGCAATTTTGTCACTGCTTTCCCATAGAGGTAGCTCTTCTGCAAAGAAAAGCTCATCTTCTTCACAAAGTGGTTGTCCCGCCTTGGTTAGCAGAGAGTAAGGGAGATTCCCTGGGCTGAAGTCTCAATGTGCTAATGAGATCTTGAGCTGTATTTTTAGAAATAGGATCAGAACTGTGCAATTGAACAAGGATGTGCTGAAGGGTCTATGTGATCCATCCCTTCAGAGGTAGGCTGGGCTAGATGCTCCAAGGACTTCTTGACTTCTTTAGTCTCATGTCAAGTGTATGAGTTTCTTGTGGCTGCTGTAACAAAGTACCACAAACTGCATGACATAAGCCAACACAAATTTATTCTCTCACATTCTAAAAGCTTAAAATTTGAAATGAAGATGTCAGGAGGTTTGTTCCTCTTGGCAGCTCTGAGGGAGAGCCTGCAACATTCTTCTCTTCTAGCAGATTCTGGTAGCTCCCCGTAATCTCGGTCATCCTTTGACTTTTAGGTGTATCATTCTCTGCCTCCATCTTCACCTGCCTTGTTCGCCTTTTATCTGTGCCTTCACAAGATCTGTTCCTGTCTGTGTCACTCTGTCCAAATGTCCTTCCTATATGGACATTATTATTGGATTTAGGACCTATCTTAACTCAGTTTGACCTCATCTTTACTCCAAAGACCTACTTCCAAATAAGGTCATATTTATAAGGACGGGGGTTCAAACTTCAACATATTTGGGGGTAAAGTAATTCAACCCACAATATCAAATTCGTGTTATAGCTCAAACCAGAATTTAGATCCCAAGTAGTTTCTACCCATCTCACACCATGATGCTCCATTCCCACATCAGAGATGAAAACTATGTGATCCCAATATCCATGTTTTTCAGGTTATGATTCAAATAAAATTTAATAAAAAATACATTTTTAAACAGAAAATCATTATGAACAAGAAGAGATGAGGTACAGCTTCAGCAAGGGTAAGATAAACACAGAAATGGGTCTTAACTTGA
Organism: Lasiurus cinereus; assembly: GCA_011751065.1. Classification (NCBI taxonomy): domain Eukaryota; kingdom Metazoa; phylum Chordata; class Mammalia; order Chiroptera; family Vespertilionidae; genus Lasiurus; species Lasiurus cinereus. The sequence goes on along the minus strand of JAAGEH010002531.1, from coordinate 57,495,283 downwards.
CACAAATCTGGTCTATCAGTGTCCCACTCCTATCCCAGGCCTCCGGTGCAAAGCCCACAATTTTCCGATCATTGTTCACATTTCTTTCAGAGTTCAATGGGAAGCAAAATGTTCCCAGACATGCCAATAGTAGCTTTAAAGACAGAGCTTTTAGTTTTTTCTTTTGAGAGGTACCTCAACTCTAATATCTATATGTCTAGACTTACTGTCTAGTCCACTCTCCTACAATGCATAAACAAGCATAATCAACAAGATAATCAGGATTAGTTATGCAAATTGCTGCGGTGCTCTTGAGAAATATACAAGTACATCTCCTATTTTTATGCTAATAATGTTAAGGGAAATAACACCCAAGCGAGCACATAAGATTATTTTATAGCCAAAAGCAGAGCTACTCAAATCATTTTTCTCTCTAACAAACCTCTGAGAAATTATAAATATAGTATTTAAAGTAGTGGCTTAATTTTCAAAGACATAAATTTTACTAAAAATTATAGACATTATGTCTTCCTAACTGAAGTACAAAGTGCAGCGCTTTTAATGTTGTATTTCATTGTTGTTTTAGAATATAACTAGAAATGCCAAAATACAGTAAAAATTGCCCAAGAAAAAATAGAATTATTGTATATATTTAACTGATTGAGCTTTCTATAACACTGAGAAAAAAATTCAGTCTTTATCATGCTGATAGCAGGGTCCCTTCATGATCTGGTCTGCCTGGCATTGTCTCTAATTTCATCTTACCATCTCCCATAACCCTGTTCATATGAACCTTCTTGCTGTTCCTTGAACAACCTCAGAGCATTTGCATTGGCTATTCTTCTGTCCTAAATACTCTTTCTCCATTCTTTCACGGCTTGCTTCTTGTCATTCAGGGCCCACAACTCAAACAGCACTTCCCCAGAGAGAATCCCATTGATCCCCCATTCTTTCTAGTTAGTTGCCATGCTTTAAATTTTTCAGATCCTGCCGAGACCAGTTTGGCTTAGTGGATAGAGCGTTGGCCTGCAGACTGAAAAGTCCCAGGTTCGATTCTGGTCAAGGGCATGTATCCTGGTTGTGGGCACATCTCCACTGTGGGGCGTGCAGGAGGCGGCAAATCGATGTCTCTCTCTCATCGATGTTTCTGACTTTCTATCTATCTCCCTTCCTCTCTGTAAAAAATCAATAAAAATATATAAAATAAAATTTTCAGATCCTTATAGGAATTAGATTGTTGATTTTATATTTTTCCAATTTGTATTTTCTATCTTTCCCCACACAAATGTAGGCTCCATGGAGACAAGGACCATGTATGGATCTGAGAATAGTATAGTACATAAAAGATCTCAACAAATATTTGCTGAAGGAATGAAGGAATGAGACATTTCAGGTGTGATTATACTCAGTGACATGTAACTCAAGGGCATGAGCTTGACTCTGCACATGTGTGCAATCTTCACCACCACAGCTTCATTCCCACTAAGTAAGCAAAAGGGTCAGACCAACAATTACTGATTACATGTGATGTCTGGGCTGTTCACACGTTGTCCTCCATCTAGTCATTACCCAACTCTGCTTTTTCCATTTTACTGACCAGGAGCATTTGCTTCAGAAGAGGGAACTAAATTGCCAACTAAATTATCAAGTACCATCTCTTATTTAATATCTGAATAGTTCAAGTGGAACCATACCTTTCTTACTATAAAATATATACTTAGATGGTGGTCATGTAGACAACATTTTATTTCTCTTCTATCATTATCCTTGGTCAAGATATCAACTATAAATTGTTTAAAATGTTATATTATTAAGTAAAAGATATATATTATATTCTCTGATGGAAAGCCTGAACTCCAAAAGAGTAATGATGAAGTCATGAATCACCTTTCATTCTTCTGAAAATGTTATTCAGAGTTAGAGAGATTAATGATAAATCAGAAGTAAGGCAATAACTTTCCCTGTGCTTATTAAAAATCTAAAATGGGTAGGAGATATATCATAAATATTTAAAATATTGAAAAGGGAATAGTAGACTTAAAAAAACCTGATATACTAGGGCAGTGGTCGGCAAACTCAATAGTCAACAGAGTCAAATATCAACAGTACAACAATTGAAATTTCTTTTCAGAGCCAAATTTTTTAAACTTAAAACTTCTTCTAACGCCACTTCTTCAAAATAGACTCGCCCAGGCCATGGTATTTTGTGGAAGAGCCACACTCAAGGGGCCAAAGAGCCACATGTGGTTCGCGAGCCACAGTTTGCTGATCACTGTATTAGGGGAACAAAGGCAGCTTGTGTCTTCCCCAGCCCTCTGTCTATCCCAAGCTCTTGGCCCTGCTTTGAGCCAGGTGATGACTGATCTGTTCCCTGTTTTTTTCCACAGTTCCTTCGCTTCCTCCTGATTCCTCATTTGGCTGTGGGTATCCAACTGCCTCTATGTATCATCTTACTTTTTTTAGTCACCATTCATGTATCCATGTATCTTCCAGTGCTTATTTTATCTCTACAAAACATATATAAGGCACTTTATTAGCTATTATGGATAAGACACTTGAAATCATTTGGAGTAAAGGTCAATTTCCAAACTTGTCAATTTATTGCCCTTTCTTCCTTTCCCCACATACTCATATAATGACTGCAGGGTCTGTCTATGAATCTGATTTGTTTAGAGTAAAAAATCTGTAAACTTCCCACCAATAATTAGCAAACTACTATGTCTCAATGTGGTCTAACTGTCCTCATTGTTAAAGCATTTAAGTTGTATTCCTTGGGCCTGGCAAAAAATAGAGTGTTCCCACCTAGTAATCCTGTTTCCCAGAGTATCTATTCAGATTTTTAAAGACTTGTTTTTGATGGTGGTCATGTGGACAACAGTATAATGAGAATATAAGAGAATTCTTTACATTTTACTCAGGGATAGTTTCCTAATGTAGAAAGAAGATACAGTGGAATACAGTATCTGTCCATAATTCTTTCTTGTTTCCTTGCCCTTGTCAAGAAAATCAGCAGATGGCATTATGTGAACTTAACCCCACTTGGATTCGGCCAGGAGACTGACTTGAGCCATGTAACATAAGCTGAAGTGAGACAGCACACTAGCTCAGAATGAGGCTTTAAGTGGCCTAAATTACATTTCTGCCTACCCTCTTAGAGTTTTGGTATTCCAGATTGAGAAAACTATGGTCCAGAAAAACATATCTCCTTTTGTGTATTAAAATAAACCTGAATCCAACACGAAGTCTGGAATTTGCACTACCCTCTGAGTCAAGGTAGGGCTAACAGAGAAATATGGCCAACCTGTAGACTAGTGAGTATGAAATACGAAATGTGCTTATTATTATTTATTATATTACTATGAGCCACTTGGATTTAGGGGTTGCTTGCTTATTAGCATCATTAGAGCAGAAACCTGACTAATATAGCAATTGGTATCAGAAGTGACATGCTGCTGCTTCTTTTTTTAAAAATATATTTTATTGATTTTTTACAGAGAGGAAGGGAGAAGGACAGAGAAGCTAGAAACATCGATGAGAGAGAGACATCGACCAGCTGCCTCCTGCACACCCCCCACTGGAGATGTGCCCGCAACCAAGGTACATGCCCTTGACCGGAATCGAACCTGGGACCTTTCAGTCCGCAGGCCGACGCTCTATCCACTGAGCCAAACCGGCTTCAGCATGACATGCTTCTTTAATGAAAATCTAACATAAGGAGAAACCAAGATGGTGCCATACATGAACACCTAAACTGCTGCCTCTCACAACAATTTCAAAACTATAACTAAAAGACAGAATGGACATCATGCAGAACCACAGGAAAATTGGCTGAGTGGAAATTCTTCAACCAGAAGGAAAGAGAAGGAGACTCAGAAGAGCTGCAAAAAGCTGAGGTATGGAGATGTGCACATGGAGAGCGGGCGGCGGAGTGCCTGGCTGGCTTCCTCTGGCGGGAGAGAGATGGAGACTCCCAACAGCAGTGAATCCCTTATCCTATGGCACTAAACCCCAATTCCAGGCGAGACTCACATGCGGCGAGTCTGGACTGTGAAAAGAGAGGAGTGCACGGAAATTTAAGGGAGCTGAGAAAGGACAGAGGTCTGGGGGGTGCGCACACCATTGTCCTCAGAAGACAAACTGCTTATTGTGCCGCTGGCTTTCTCTAGTGGGCAGAAGACAGTGCCTCCCAACTATGCCACTTCTAACTGCACTGAACACTTTTTGGGTGAGATCCTGGGGATCCAGACTCATACAAGTCCCAGAGCACAAGAGAACCAGAAAGGCACAGGTCTAGAGGCATGTGGACGCGTGCACACAGAGATGGCTGCAGTCATTACCAAGAGACACTTGAGACCCAGGGGCTGCATAGGGCGGGATTGACTGGAAGCCAAGATGGTCTGCTAAGCTCTGAGACTCCACCCCATCTAAGCTCAACAGAGAGGCTTTTGCAGTTTTGCAAGTCTTATATCATAAGGCTGATTCCAACACAGAAGTTCTCCTGGCATAGTGAAAATGCAGAGACAAAGGAACAGATCACAGATGAAAGAAATGGAAGAAAACAAACAACTGGATAGAGTTCAAAAGCACGGTTATAAGGTTTTTCAAAAATTTCCTAGAAAAGTTAGATAAATTTAATGAGATGCTAGAGGAGATGAAAAAGGACCAACTAGAAATTAAACATACACTGACCTAATAGCAGAGTAGAGAAATTAAGAATCATGTCAAACATTTGAAATACAAAGAAGCAGAAAACACTCAACTAGAAAAGCAAGAAGAAAAAAGAATCCAAAAATGTGAAGATAGTGTAAGGAGCCTCTGGGACAACTTTAAGCATACCATCATCAGAATTATGGGGGTGTCAGAAGAAGAGATAGAACAAGATACTGAAACCCTATTTGAAAAAAATAATGACTGAAAACTTCTCACATCTGGTGAAAGAAATAGACTTACAAATCCAGGAAGTGCACAGAAACCTAAATAAAAGGTATCCAAAGAGGACTACACCAAGACACATCATAATCAAAATACCAAGAGCAAAAGACAAAGAGAGAATATTAAAAGAAACAAGAAAAAAACAGTTAATTACCTACAAGGGAGCACCCAAAAGACTGTCAACTGATTTCTCAACAAAAACTATGTAGGCCAGAAGGGAGTGGCAAGAAATATTCAACGTGATGAATAGCAAGAACCTACAACCAAGAATACTCTATCCAGCAAAGCTATCATTCAGAATTGAAGGGCGGATAAAGAGCTTCACAGATAAGAAAAAGCTAAAGGAGTTCATCAACTCCAAACCAGTATTATATGAAATGCTGAAAGGTACTCTTTAAGAAGAGGAAGAAGAAAAAGGTAAAGATAAAAATTATGAACAATAAATACATATCTATCAACAAGTGAATCTTGTTAATTTTTAATTAAGTGAATTAAAAATCTGATGAACAGAATAAACTGGTGAATATAATAGAATCAGGAGCATTGAAAGGGAGTGGAATGACAATTCTCAGGGGGAAAGGGGTATGAGGGGTGCAGGGAGAGACTGGACAAAAATCATACACCTATGGATGAGGACAATGTGGAGGGAGGTAAGGGAAGAGGGAGGGGTGGGATCCGGGTGGAGGGGAGCTGTGTGGAGAAAAAAGAGAAACAAATATAATAATATGAACAATAAAGATTTATTAAATAAACAAAAAGAAAACCTAATATAAGTCACTGCCTTTGGAACTAGCAAGGAAGGGCTCCAGTACAACCTTAACCCACTGACAAAAAAATCAATAAGCCCTGCTTCTCAGAGAACCATTTACCAAAATGTCCAGGCTTCATAAGGTCTTTGAATTGCATGATAACATCTTTAGAAACAACAGAAGAACTGAGAAAAAGTAGAGTGCTCCCAGAAATATCTCTCAGGATATAGGAACGATGTCACCAACCTAAAATTGCTATTTTGTCTATATCAAAATACATTATACACCAGATTCCTTGACAAGTATTTCCTTATTTTATAACAGGAAAAGGCCAGGAGCTAAGGTATGTGTTTTTTTAAAATCATAAAGCAGCATAAAAACAAGGTGTGATGTTCTGCTAAAGCTGACACATTCATTTGCCATAATCCCTGAAGGTTAACGGAGCTGCAGGAGATAAGCATTTCTCAGTGCATGGGGTCCAAATTATTCAAAATTAAAAAAAAATGAGAATCCATCTGCCCTTTCAAAACAGCTTCTTCCAACACCAGGAAGTCCTTTCCCTTAAAATTTCTTTTTTCATCAAATGCCAAAACACAAAAAAGTTCATTTAAATGGAAGCAATCAGGCAAAATAACCTATAATAATAGAAACATAATATGCTAATTGGACTGGAGAGCAGAACAACCTTTCAGACATCTTTCCAGACAAAGCCTAGGTGGTGGGGACCAAGGCAGAGGCAGTTAGGGGTGATCAGGCAGGCAGGCAAGCGATTAAGAGCCCAGGGGTCCTGGATTGTGAGAGGGATGTCTGACTGCCGGTTTATGCCTGGGATCCCCGATTTAGGCCCGATCAGCAGTTGGACACCCCCTAAGAGGTCCCATTGCAAGAAGGTGCAGGCTGGGCTGAGGTACCCCTTCCCAACCCGGGCATGAATTTCATGCAACAGGTCTCTAGTATTTATTAGAAAATGTCTACTTACCATGTTTTCTAGTTACATGATTAGGAGAAAATAATGTGCACTGTGATGATTTTTGGATCATTTTTCTCTAAAAGAGGTAAATAGTTTCTACTTCCTAACCTTAGATTCTACAAAAGTGACCTCCTGAACCTTTTTACCTCTCATGGCCACCTTTCTGTGTGTCCCAGAATTACACAAGTCCACCTCTCAGGTAAAGAACCTCCCATCCAAGTGGAGAATTGACAAGTGAATATTGGACAGAAAATAACAAGGCATTCGCACATCTAACCTTTCCTCCTGCAACTGTATTCACTTCACTTTCATGAACATTCGGAATTACATTATATAATACAGTGACATTTAATCAGCATTTATTATGAGGTTACGTGCTCAAAGACAAAACAGGTATAGCCTTGGGTAGCTAGTGTCATACAATAGACAACAATGCTCTCTTACTGTCAGCAATCTGAGAGATTACTTAAAATAAGGACACCCATGAAAACATCATTGATATAGATATAATCAATTAAATATCACAGTATACTGGCTCCTTTTAAATCAACTGTTTGGGCAAAAAATAACCGCTCCCTTAATTTTTATTTGTCTTTCTCTTTCTGAGAAATGTCAGCCATTTCATTCTATTCTTGGCTCCACCCACCCTTAAGAAGCTGGGATAAGGATGTTCATTGTCTGTGTTCCCAATACCTAATAACACACATTTTGCATGTCTGTGTTTTTTAAACTTTACATTATTGGCTTATATGTAGAAACACCTAAAATATTCTGCCTTATTTTATGCGTCTGAACTATCTACATTTTGAGGGTACATGATCTTATTTTATTTTGTTGGATTTTTTTTAATATTCCTCCAATTATTTAGACAAACACTTTATTGAGGGCTTGACACCATGCTAGGCTGAATATATGGCTAATGGGCTGTGCCGCAGCAAGCACCACTTTACATCAATTTATGTAAAGGAAAATATTGCTGTATGGAACCATTTGGAAAAGAGGTATCACCTCAATAATAGGTAGGCTATGTGCAAGAAATCATGTCCTGAAAAATCACTTTAAAGAACACCGATTAAGAAGTATATATATATATATATAAAAAGTAAAGTCCTCAAAAAATGTTATGTAAAAGGACTTTTATTTATACTCACTGTTTTGGTCTTTATGAATATTCATGCCTATATTCTTTTGAAACATTATATTTATTTAATTCAAAAGGCCAGTGCTTCAGAAGAGAAAAACTCATGCAGGGAAAATGAGTGAATTATTCATCTAAAAACAAATATTGTTTTGAGACTCCGTTTTATACTTGTGTATTCAACATCTACATAAATGAGCCTCTGGTGGGGCCATGTGTTCCTACAATGGGCTCTTACCATCAAAAAGAAAAGTCTAAAAGCCTTTGTTTGCTTTTATTTTCTCATTCTGAAAGAGAAAAAAATCTCAAAAGGGAGAATGCATATCCTTGAGCTCTAAAAATGAATTATTTTGGCATCTGCATTGGCTCAATGAGGCTTTCAACACTTGAATTACCCAATTTCCTGCCACAGTATTCAACTTCAACCCATCAGCATGATGGCCGCCCAAATTCCTTACGTTCTCATCTATTTGTTAGCAAAAACTGGACAGTCTTCAGAGAAAGTCTGTTCCACAAAAATAATTCCATTCTGGAACACCAAAGCTACTTTATTTGGCTCATTTTATGATATTTTTAACATAAATAAAAGGTTCAAACCACCACTACCTATTTAAGAATAGCTCTGTCATTTACATGGGATATCATTCTTGTCATAGAACATGGTCTTTCCAAGTATTATTTAACAGTCTTGGTGTTATTAAGTTTAGGGCTTACATCGCACCTCTATGGCATGCACCATGCTATCTAATAAAACGTGATTCCATCACCAGTCTCCTAACAAACAGTAGCAAACTACACACTTGAATAGGCTTTGAATTACCTCCAAGTCACTTCAAAAACAAGAGAGCACTGCACTTATTTCTGGCTAAACGTATTTATTTTTGAAGTGATAAGTGCCCTAGTACTATCTAAGAATTAATAAGTATATGTAAATTCTTGGTTAGATGGGCAATATGTTCCTGAGAGCAATGCTAACTAAACAAAGAAAGAAAAATTGGACACTCTGGGTATTTTCACAATTCTATCACGTTGAAAATCCATATGTTAAAATTATACTCAATAGGTGTTATTTAAAAATTTGATTCTAGATTCAGTCACATTTGATATTTAGATTTAGGTTTCAGTCTGTTTTGTGTGTTCTTTCTGGTTCATAACTGACTTTTGCTCTGTCACTTAATAAATGGGTTCCTTGATCTAAAAGGCACCAAAGACACATGTTTAGTACCCTTGAAACACCATGAAGATGGAGGAAGGTAAAGGACATTGAGTCAGCAAGTCCCAGACGGATATTGTCTCCAGAAACCTGCCAGGTGTTTCTCTCAATCCCAGGAGCCAAGATAACTGAGATGGATTTTCCTATAAAAGCACATCTACATCAGAGTCCAGCCAAAACTTTGTCATTCATTAGCTTTTTTCATGGCTTGTGAACTCCTGTGAAGGGCAAACACAGGGAAAGGAGACATGGGTTCATGCTGCTTTAAAACACACACACACACCAAACAAATAAACAAACAAAAAACACACACACACATCTTTTTCTTCAGGCTGTTTTCTCTCCTTGAAATAACATACTTTTAAAATAATTAAATTATGCTCGTTCTACAAGATGTCTTTATTCCACTGTTGGGCAGCACATGCTCCTGTGTCAATGCCCACATACACATGGGCTCCCATCCCTGTACTAAAATGCTCTCCATTCCACCCAGGCTCCTCAGTGCATGAATGGATGATGCTCCCTTCCTCTTTGTGTTAATAATCATCGAACAGCCATACCTGAGGGAGCATTATCTGATGGATAAGAAACCAAGTTCCAGAGACAGGAAGTGCCTGTCCCAGGTCTGCCCTAACAGCAAGCGGTACATGTGGATTAACACTGTAGGATTTTGTGCCAGAGTCTGTACCCTAACACACCCCTTGCCTGCCTCAGAGTTCAGTCCCACACTAGCATGCAATTATTGAACTGACATGACTTAAGGATTAAGCTTATTTTACCTTAAAGTTCACAAGTCAGTCAGTGTTCTATATGTGGATTTTCCTCTATCTGGGTATAATTTTAATCTTTTTCCCCCCCAACTGCCACTATTTTCTGTGCAATTGCTTCCTGATTCTGTGTAGGCATGGATTCCACATCTGGCTGTGCTGGGAGTTGGTATATGATAATTTATTTCCTATCAAACAGATTAGATAGCATTTATTAATTTCAGTGTTCTAGTTGTGTTTTTGGAATTTGACATCTTTACTAATGTGAATGCCTTTGGAGTGATGTGTGGAGAAATTTAGATTATGTGGCCATCTAAATAGGAAGAGTGATACCAGAAATTGTAATTTTCTGTTTTTATCTTCAAATGGTTAGATATCACATTTTTGAAGGCTCAACTCATTTCCCATTGATTTGAAGTGACACATATATACTTACGACTATTTCTGTTCTACTCATCTGTCTATTTTTATTGCAGAAACCTAACCTTCTAATTATTATAAGTTTCACACATTCTAATACCACAAAAATTCAAGTAACTGTCTCTGGATCTTATTTATAAAAACTTCCCTAGTTATTTTTGTTTGTGTATTACTTTTTCATATTAAAGTTAGTAACATGCCCTTTATTTCCCCAACTTAGTGCATTTTAGTTGAGATTAAAGATTGCATAAATTTGACATTTTTTTTAACTACTGAAGCTTCACTTGTAAGACTATATGGCCTCTTGATTCATTAATATCTTCTTTTATGACACTCCTTAAAGTTTCATTGTTTTCTTCCAAGAGATTGTGAACATTTCTTCACATGTCTATTCTTAGACATTTTATGTTAATACAATAACATATTCCTAGATATACGAGTGTAACTATAAATAGGGTTATTGTCCATTTTTTGCTAACTTTTAAAACTTGTATACTGCAGTCCTGGCCAGTTTGGCTTAGTGAATATGGTGTGGGCTGTGGACTGAAGAGTCCCAGGTTAAATTCTGGTCAAGGGCACATGCCCAGGTTGCCGGCTCAATCTTCAGTGAGAGGTGCAAGAGGTAGCCAATCAATGATTCTCTCTCATCATTGATGTTTCTCTCTCTTCCTCTTCCTTCCTCTCTGAAATCAATAAAAATATATTAAAAAACAAACTTGCATACTGCAAAGCTCTTAAGCCTCATATATGAACTTATAACACAGTGACATATGGAATCTCTCCATTAATGCTAAAGATATTAAATTATGCCTCTGGTTTCTCAGGAAGTAAATAATAAAAATGTTTCTCATAAAACAGTCATATTTTTATGCAAAAAATTAAAATTTAAAGTTATCAAGATTGCATTAAAAATTACAAAAGTCTCCAGTAATTAAAAAAGGGGGGATAGTAGGATAATATCATGTAAGGAGAAAATATCCAGTAAGTAAATTACATCTAGAAAATTTTTACTTTAGAAAATTAATTTTTATTTGTAATGCTAACAGCAAGACACCCATGAAAAACAAACATGGTGGCAAAATAAAGCCAAAGGAAAATCATTTGTGCAAAAAAATAAAAAGGACCCCAAGTCGATTTTATAGAAAAGACTCCTTTATTAAGTTTTGGTCAAGAATATGTTTATATACTTTCAGAAAACAACTCCAAGACCAACTGGACTCCTGCAACAGAGAGGAACTGACAGGTCTGTGCCAAACACCAAGGCAAGAGGAGAAACAGTCCAGAGATGGAAGACATGGACGATGCCTTGCCATGCGAGCAGTCAGCAGCTGTGCATCACTACAGGATGCCTAGGACCAAACCAGAGAGGATCGGACCTGCATTGCCACCATTTGTCCACCATCCAGATACCATTGCTGACGTGTACACATAAGGAACTTTTTGACATTGAAACTGGGACTCAGAACTATTAGACATTGAAATTGGGATTCAAACATTTTTTGTTGTTGTTCTTATAGGTTTATTGCTAGCCTGCAGAGGCAAGATGTTTTTAAAGAAAAGATTCAGGGAAAAAGAAACAAAACAGATACAGAGGCAAAGAAGCATTGAACAGACTGTCACTACAGTGTGAAGGCAGGGGAGGTTGGTGGGGGGAGGGGCTATAAGAGATCAACGGAAGGACTTGTATGAATGTATATAAGCATAACCAATGGATACAAGACACTGGGCGGGGGGTGGGGGGAGAGACAGGTGAGGGCATGTACTGGGGGTAGGGGAAGCTGGGAGGAGGTCAACAGGGAAAAAAGGGGACATATGTACTACTATTTGTAATACTTTAAACAATAAAAAAAATGAATAACATTTACTGGCTGCTTACTATTTGCTGACTATTGTAAAAGAAGCAATGCATTAGCTAATTTATTTTAATAGCAAAGTTGTGAAGTATATGGTATTATTAGTCTCACTTGAGATATTAATAATAAATATTAGAGGGGTTGAATAACCTATGATCACCCAGCTATTATATTTCAAGGTCAATGGATAAAAGTTACAATTAATGATAATTTTTCCTAATCCTTTCCTATATGTATACTTCAGTTTTTCTCTCATTCAATTAAAGTTTAGTTAAGTACAACAGAATTGAGAGCATACACCCTTCTTTGGTCTTCATCTTAGTGGAAATCCTTCTAATGTCACATCCGTAAGAATTTGAAGCCTGCAGTTGAACTACGCAAGTATTAGTTGCTATTAATACTATAGATTTTGTATACTATTGGACTAAATTTGCCAATATTTTTCATAATGTTTTCCATCTACTGTCATGAGATTTGTCAGTAATATTATTTTCTGTTGTATTTATGAGGTTAGAATAGTAGGCTGATGCCAGAATCATAAAAATGAATTGGAAAACTTTTCTTTGCCTACTTGCAATATGTGTAACATTACAGAAACCATCCATTCCTAGAATAAACTCTTCTGATATTAAAGCCCTTTGAAAAATAAGTTCTTTCTAAATTTCTCAAGTGGCTATTTTACTCTTTCAGTTGCCTTGATTCTGCTTAGACAACATATATTTAATTAAAAATTCATCTATTTCAGTTAGATTTTTAGATTTATCAGTATAGATTGGTATTTAGTCTGCTTTGCAATTTCCTACTAGTTGTGTATTGTTAAGAGTGAAAGAAGGAATTAATTAAAAGGCCGTATAGAAGGCATGAAGGGAAAATAAGGTACCCTTCTATCCTCCCCCCATCACCTCTAATGGGAGTTTTGAAACCAAGGAAATATAAATGAATCACCAGGAGTATGCATATATTACGCATCATTTTAAACAGATAATCTCATAAGTTCAAGTCAAATTATACTGCTCAAATACCAATGTGGAAATAAAACCTGTAAAGCAGAAACTGTGAGACGCTGTGGAGGTCCTTGGTCCTCTGATGTGTATTGATGATCTGGGCAGCAACTGTATTTGTGTGTTGTCTGCAGAGTTGTAACAAGAATCCATTGACTGACACTCATCTACATATCTACCTATCTGTATCTACATATCTATCTCACCTACCTACCTACCTACCTACCTACTTACCTACCTACCTATCTCATCTACCTATATTTCTATCATTTATCATCTATCACATCTATTTATTTTTAAGTGAATTAATATATAAATGCACTGAAAAAATAACTTTTAAGTTGTCATCATATCTATCTTAAATATTTTATTTCTTCTCTTTTAAAAGCATGTTCTTTTGCATCTTTTGTACTCAGTCATAAATTTAATGAGAAAACGACTGATAGTTAAAATATTTCATTTCTAAATTTTAGACATCTCATCCCTGTTTTAATTTTGGAGTCTATCTTTGATCAACAATAACTACACTCCTTTATTTTTTTCCACAGGACTTCTAGCATCTACCACAGGTTACCCTACAGAGAAGAAACACACATTTTGGTAGAAGTGAGAAAAAACTTTTTGATCAGTTCAGTCACCTCTTGTGTGATTAGTCCTTTTTTCTGAAATGAGTGAAAACTTCCCACTGACTGGCTAAATAATTCATTGCAGCTGCTTCTAACTCTATACTTAAATTGAAGAAATAATAACTATTTCATGATCTATTTTTAGGTAAGGATGTCAAAATATTCAGTTTTAGCCCACTCATGCAAAGCTCCAGAGAAATTTAAAAGGTACAGAATGATGGCTCTGGGTTTACTTAAATGGGTCTAACTGCACTGGAAACAGAATGGTATTTAAGAAGAATCTTTTTATTACCAATAGATTAAGTACATTATCCTTAAAAAAAATCATAAGTATAGTCAGTTTAGGCCATTTAATTTAAAAGCAACTATCCTCCTTTGTCAATGTATTTAGTTAAATTCCTGGGAATAAAACAGAATTTCAGGTGTTAAGGGCTGTTAGAGTGTTAATTTCCAAAAGTAATTAATTAACCCACTTTCAGAGTTCACAAGAATATGCTAGATCTTCCAAACAAGTGAATCTGAGCTGCCTGACACAGAGATATATGAGCTTCCTGGCACATCATGAAAGAACGATAAAGTCCCCACATAGCAGATGTGATTCTTTTTATTCAGAGCGTATTCAGTTAACAGGCGGGTGTGATGCCAAGGGCAACTGGAACTAACATATGTGTTATGTGTCACAGATCAGACCAAACTAAAAATGGCCACTGGGAAATAAAATATATGAGTTACCGCATTTTATTTTATTTTGAGGGTGGGGAAGAGAAGATTTGAGCAAGAAAAAGTAAAAAAAGAAGTAAAGGCAGAGAAAAAACAGCTGGATGTTTCCTCTACAGGAGTGTGGGGGAGTCTCAGGTAGGGCAGCTCACACAGTGACCTTGACCTTGTCTGCAGAGTGGGTCTTCCATTCAGGGCGGCTCCTGTGCAGCAACAGTAATGGCCTTGGGTCCAGAAAAGCATGGTTGACAAAGATGGAGTCAACATTTCCATCCAACAACTTTTCTTGCTGCCTAAAGTTTAGTCAAAGCTACTAGTACAACTCATCAGAATGAACTCTGTTGCTTTCTTTTCCTTAGTCTTATAGCTCTCTGTTGAGTTCCATCACTTAACACCTTGGTAGCTCTCCACATAATTTACACTTCACAGGAAACCAATGAGAGTGCCTCTCAAGTGCTCATTGTGACTTGAAAATGGAGCCTCAGAGGTTCTCAGTGCTCAAGTAATTGTTTAAATGGTGCCAACATTGCTGCCCCCCTTTGCCTCAGGAGCCTGCACCATCTGCTGGGCCTGGAGGAGTCCTTAGGTACAGGCTCCAGGCCTTGATCACTAGGATCAGTTACAGTGGGGAATTTGAGCTCATGTGAGAGACTCCTATCTCAGTTTTGAAGAGCAGGAACAATTATAAGAAGAGCCAACTCACAGAGGCATATATGAGAGTATAGGAAGCTATAGATGGGCTCTAAACAAAAGGATGATTTCATCACACCTGGACTTCAGGACGATCACCCTGCCCTGGTGAGACTGGGCTACAGAGACCTGAGGGGAAGGCAGTTAAGAGCCTGTGCAGTATTTCATTTTGAGAAAGCAGAGGATTGATCTAACAACTGAAAGAAAGATACAAGGATACAGATTTATCTGGCATATGGTTTGGGCAAATGGGGAGTATCACAGAAACAACTGTGATTTATTATGAGTGCCGAACAGATTCCCAAGTGTGCTGATTGCTGACTGCATTCCTTCCCCCTTTCAGGATCTGGAATTCACTGCCACTCCTAAAATGGCCTCACGTGAACAGAACCACCTGACCAGGGTTGTTTCTTCTTGATGATCCAATCAATGACTAGTGGCCACTGGGATATGAGCCCAGTCCTCTCACCCCAACTTGGAAGGGTGAGTCTAGCTTCCAAGCCCTGTGCAGTGTGAGCTGAGTCCTAGCTGGAACCTCAGTACAAGTGACCCTCTCCCTCAGCCCAGTGGCCTCAATTCTTTCCCCCACAGTGTCCATCTCAGGAGCCACCCACTAAACTCCTGCATATTAACCTTGATCCCTGAAGCACAATCTGCTCAGCATCAGTGAAAAGGGGAATGCTGAGTACTAGAGAAGCACAGGGCAGAACACAGGGCCCAGAGCAGGACCTGGAGGTCAGGCACAAGGATCAGTAACAGTTCTCAACAGGCAATCACATACTAGTACTTCCTCAAAAATTGATGTAACTTTTGAGTTCTATTAATAGGCTATAGTATATTATATGTTTTAGGTAATATGAATATACTATAATTTGAGAAGCAAGTTGGAAATACATATCGAGGCACTGAAAGTGACCTTCAATAATTAAGGAATGATTCTACATATATGCACAAAATATACACAGAAAAATAAGGATTTTACCAGAAAGAACACAAAAGAAAGGAGGAGTTATATGGTGTAGTACAGCCCTTGGTAGGATGGGATCCAGTAACACTAGCAGATTACTCCATGTTCTGGAAAGATATGGAGCCCTGTCTTGCCAGGGTCTCAAAGAAACAGCTGGGGAAACCATCCTATTCTCTCAGTTTCCCCAGTGCTGGCCTTCAGGATTGCCCTTTATAACCAGTGTCTTCTTTTTCAGTAATAGTAGGTCCTATTTGTAGATAATGAGCTAAGGAGAGTCCCACTGCCTCTGTGACTCTCCTAGGATGCCCATCCCCTCAGCAAATAGGAAATGTGCTTTGATTCCCATCTGGATAAGACCAGGGGACCAAAACACAGCACTAACCTTCTTGCTGTTGAATTTGCAGGACCTGACATTAGAAGCATTGGTCTGGAAGCTGTCCAATTGATCAAGACCTTAAATAAGTTCCTTCACAGGAAGACCAAGGCCTCTGAAGAACAAGATCATCTTGGAGAACTAGGAGAAACTGCCTTGTGCCTGGTGGAGAAACTGGATCCTGTGACTAGAAGTCCTCTCTACAGGAGATGCATTCCCACCGAAATCGAGCCCAGGGTTGTCTACACGCCTGACATGGGCCATCAACTCAAAGGGCCGTTAAGAGCAGGTAAGTTAATCTGGCATTTCATCCTTTCTTTTTCCTTCAGGATTTCTGCGTCTATGTCCCTATGTGTGTTTCTACATACCTTAAGAGGTACTGGTCTCTCTCGATGGTTTTAGTATATTGTCAGGTTCTAGTGTCAGTCACGCCAGTCTCAAAAAAGTTGGGTGATATTCCATCTTCCTCAATTTTCTGAAAACATTTTAGTAAGACTGGAAATATTTCTTTCAAAAATAACACAACTGCTCTGTGTTTTCCTTGCTTCCAGGCTTGGAACCATCCCTCCCTATATCCCCCACACCCTCCCATTCTGGTCAAAGATTTCTTACTCACTCTCAAACCCGGTCCAATGTGGGGATTGGATCCATCCTGCTGAGGTGCAAAGAGCTCCTGATACTGGGACATTCACATTTTTACATCTTCTCCTGTGCAGTACATGCCACACTATGCTACTGTCATCTCCCCCATGACACCTACACTTTTTCAAGGCAGAGCCTACTTCTTACGCAGTGGGGTATACCCTCAATAAGCTCCATTAGTCCTTTTTAAAACTTAATAAATAATTACAATGAGACTGGATAGATAGGTGAAGAAAAGAAAATTAATTGTTCAGTTATTTTTGTGCTTATAAAAAAGCATAATCTAAATTATCCCAAATGGGAATTACTAATAATTAAAGGAAGACAAAAATTACTAACATAGGAAGCTAATTTTAATCAAAAGTATGATGTCAACAACTCTGTTAGTAGGTACAACTTCTTTTATATATAATTAGTGATTTAATATCTACTTTAGATTGAGATATCAACTGTCTACTTTTTAAACTATATAGCAAAATTATTCTTCTGTATGTAATGTACATAATGAAAAAGAACAAAAAACGGTAGCACAAAGTAAAAGTTAATATTGAGCAAAGTTTTTCCTTGTGAGATTCACCAAAAATCAGTTTTAATGTAATTATTGCTTTTATTGTTTTCTGGGTCCTCTTACAAAGATAAAGGGAAGAAAATAAGTAAGGTGATACAAAATACCATTTCAAATGGAATTATTTTCATAGACAAGCATGGATATGTGAGACTACATCTTGAATATTGTATGGCTCTAGTTATGAAAGAGATAAAATTATAATTTTTGGAAAAGCCAAGTAAATCCCTTAGCTGCCCTTTGTTGACCCATATTAAGGTGTTTCCCTTCATCTAAACTGTGTGATTCTTGAGCTCCTGCTTAACATAATCTCATTTTTTGCCCTTTCAATTGTAGAGGGCATTTTTTAATACAATAGCATCACCTCTTCCCTCCAGGTCATGTCCTCAATTATGTTTATTTCACCTGGAAAGCCTCCATTTCTTACTTGTATCATATTTATTATACTTAATGGCCCTATTATTCAATAGATGTCTGATTTAGGGTGACTGGGATTTATAGCATTATTAATAATGTGCCTTCTCTAAACTGCTGCTAAGGCAACATAGCTGTTCAGGACCACACAGATTTCAGATGGCCATTTCCATACAATTCCATCCCCAAGGTGATGCCATTATATTTATATTTTGATTTATATTTATATTTATAAAGTATAGCTAAGTAAATATGCATACTTATTTTGTTGTTGTATAAAATCTTTCAAGAGTATGTGATAATTCCCTATAAGGTACATTTCTGTTCTTTCCATTTTTTTTTCCATTGTTTTCTTTGATTTTGTTTTAGATGGAGGCAACAAAGTCAGCAGAGGAGAATCTTTCTGTGTGTGCATATAGGATGTCCTCCCTCAAAATGTATACACTTTTAACAGCTGATAACTCACTTAATGTTCACTCCTTTTCAGGTTTAACTGATATGAAATAATGGGTAAAGTGAGACTAAGCTTTGGACAAAGAAAATGCATCCTAAAACGCCACTAGACTTTTGTTGTGAGGATACAGAAAAGATGAAGTTTATGGTACAAAATTGCAACAATCACAAGTTGAGGGCACAAATGAAATGATTCTTGAGAAGCAAGTTGGAAATACATATCAAGGGACTGAAAGTGGCCTGGACTAGAATGGTCATCAGTTTGAAAACAGGCACTGATAAAAAAATTATTCATTTCTGTAGATTCTTTTAAATTTTGAGAATGAACTATATATTAATAAACACTGACTTTGTAATCAGTCAAAGCGTGTATACATTTTGGGGGGCATCCTATATATACACCTCATTTTTCCTGTCATCTAACCTAAATTCACCTAGTCAAGCCCATTTATCTCTGAGCAACAGGCAGAGCCTTGTGTGTGTACTGTTTCCTGTTCACCCTACAGGTGGATGTGAAAGGGAACAGACTGGAGTCTGCTTGAAGTGAACTGGGAACCGTTAAATATTCCCATTTGAAACTAATTCCACTTAATGTATGACAAAAGAACTTCTGAAAGATATAAACAATAGCATTAACTGAATGAAGCTCTTTTAGAAGCTATTCATATTATACAACTCCTACTAGTTATAAGGGGCGGAAAGCTAACATCAATTATGTATATTTCAGTCTATGAAAACACCTACGTACTCAACAGCAATAATGAACCTCCAATCACACATCAAATATCCTTCTTTCAAAAGTAAAATACCTTCCCACTAAAAATGACAAAGATTTTCTACTCCAGTCCCTAAAGTTTTCACTTCTGCATTAAATGAAATGTTAAACCTGTCTTTAAAATTCAATTTAAAAAAATCACAGAAATAAAAAATAACAGAAGAGCAATCTAAAATTCCAGCTATGTACACTGCTGGTAGAAATGCAGACTGGTGCAGCCATTATAGAAAACAGTATGGAGTTTCCTCAAAAAATTAAAAATGAAACTGCCATTTGACCCAGTGATCCCACTTCTAGGAATATATTCTAAGGAAACAGAAACAGCCACCAGGAAGAATGTATGCACCCCTATGTTCATAGCAGCACAATTTACAATAGCTAAGATCTGGAATAAACCCAAGTGCCCCTTAGTAGATGAATGGATAAAAAGCTGTGGTACATTTATACCCTGGAATACTATAAGGCAGTAAAACAGAAGAATCTCCTACTCTTTGAGACAGCATGGAGGGACCTGGAGAGTATCATACTAAGTGAAATAAGTCAGTCAGAGAAAGATAAGTATCACATGATCTCACTCATATGTGGAACCTAAGTAACAAAGTAAAGTTATGAATGGAGTGGATCCAGAGACATGGAAGCATGGAACAGAATGTGGAATCTCAAGGTAAGGTGGGAGAGGATGGGTGGATGGGAAGCAATCAACCAAGGACCTTGTATGCATAAATGCATTGGCCCATGGACACAGACAATGGGGCATTGAAGGTCTGGCACAGAGGGTTGATATTTATCGTCATTTTTTTCCCTAAAGTAAAATAAAGAACAAAGTTGGGATTGAACTATACATACTATTTCACAGTGACATCTCAAGTAGTCCATTAATAAATGTTCATATTAAATTTTTATGAATGTGCAAATAGATCTTTTATAACCTAGCATTTCTCTAGGTTCCCATGAAGATTGTTACATCTTTTGCATATTTGTGTAATTATATTCTTAGGGTAATTTACCAGATGTGGAACTGATGTGTTAAAGAATATGCACATTTTAAGAATTAAGGAAAAATCTGCAAAAATTCCTTCCATAGATGTGTAACAGCCTACACTCCCCTGGCAGGATATAAACATGCCTGCTTTATTTCACATTATTCTTTCTGTTTTGAAAATGACAAATCATTGACATGTTGGTTTGAATTTATTATTGGTGAGACTGAACTTATATTTGTATGTGTTATTTTATCTCTGATTTTTATATTTCATGCCTTTGTCTATTCCTCTTTTGTGATTTTAATCTTTTTTTTATTAACCTGGAAAAGCTCTCTATATTTCAAGAACATTAAACTTTTGCCTTTTAGATGTTTTGAGTATTTTCCTCCATTAATAGTTTATTTTTAGAATTATTTATGATTGTGCATTCTTTCTAGACTTAAAAACATCTATCCAAGTTTCAGAGAGAGAAAAAGGGATACACTATGTAGACTTGGTAAAAGGTAGGCTGAGAAATGACCGCTACGTTTAACAACATGGAAATTAACCAATGACCTTGATTGAGGAAGTGACCTTAGCAGGAGAAGTTACCACCTAATGGGCTAAATCTGTGACCTCTGCCCTCCTCTTGTTGCTCTTCCTGCATTACTGAGCTCATCCACTGGGAGTGGTGTGACCTTGGTCCAGGGAAAATTGTGATTAGAGAGAACAGATGACTCTTTCAAGGAATTTGCTATAAATGGAGACTTAAGAATTGAATAGTAATTCATGGGAAATGGGATCAATAGTGTTGTTTTGTAAAATAAAAGAAACAGCATGTTTGTGACTGAAGGAAGGGGATTTTTAGGATGCAGGAGAGGGAAAGCATATCCCTGGGTAGTTGAAAATACCCCAAAACTATCTAAGAGGAAGAGTCAGCCCACATTGGAGAGCCACCAGCAGGTCAAAGGCTATGATGGGCAGGAAGGTTCAGCACAGAAATATGTGGAGGTGGATATGGTGGGCGGAGCTTTTCAGGTTGCTTAAAACTTCCAGTAAAATAAGAGAAAGTACAAGGTTACCAGCAGAGAGTGAAGGTGGGGAGAGATAAAAGAGAAGGTTTGGAGCCATCATATGAAAGCAGTCAGTTTCCATGAAGTTCAGGGACTGGGATAGGATGGAATTCCCCGAGGGAGATGATACAGCTCTTCATTCACTCCAGCAACTTCCTATCCTTACTCCTTCAGATTAGTCAGTACATGAAACAATTTCACAGTTTTCTTGACAACGGTTATGCACATTTTTTTATGGAGTTCTTCCTAAGAATTTTGTAATTTTACAAATCTTATACATTGGATTATGTCTCCCTAATTCATTTTAAATTGGGTGTTATTTTATTATAAAAAAACCTTAAAAGCTGTGTATTTATTTTTTAACTGGTCACTCAGAAGACTTTTCAAGAAATAATCGTCACGTTTTCAGTTCAGTAGCATATACACGGAATAAAAGTTTGGGCAATTATAATTTATTTAGAACTACATTTTGTCAAAGAGAAGAATATCTTATATGTGAACATGGGTGAAAAGTAGATATTGATGCCCTACAGAAATATTCACCCTCACTTCCTGATCTAGAAAAGATAAAATCTGCTCTTATCAAAAATTTTTTTGATTTGATAAATCTTTATTATTTAGATTATTACAATTTTTCCTCTTTTTCCCCCCAATAGCTCCCCTCCACCCGGCTCCCACAACTCCCTCTGCCCTTACCTTCCCCGCCCATTGTCCTCATCCATAGGTGTATGATTTTTGTCCAGTCTCTTCCTGCCTCCCCCTTACTCCTTTCCCCCTCAGAATTGTCAGTCCACTCCCTTTCTATGCCCCTAATTCTATTATATTCACCAGTTTATTATGTTCATCAGATTTTTAATTCACTTGATTTTCAGATTCACTTGTAGTTATGCATTTGTTGTTCAGAATTTTTATCTTCACCTTTTTCTTCTTCTTCCTCTTTTTTAAAGAGTACCTTTCAGCATTTCATATAATACTGGTTTGGTGTTGATGAACTCTTTCAGTTTTTTCTTATCTGTGAAGCTCTTTATCTGACCTTCAATTTTGAATGATAGCTTTGCTCGGTAAAGTAATCTTGGTTGTAGGTTCTTGCTATTCATCATGTTGAATATTCCTTGCCACTCCCATCTGGCCTGCATAGTTACTGTTGAGATATCAGCTGACAATTGTATGGGTGCTCCCTTGTAAGCAATTAACTGTTTTTCTCTTGCTGCTTTTAATATTTTCTTTGTGTTTTGCTCTTGGTATTTTAATTATGATGTGTCTTGGTGTGATCTTCTTTGAATTCCTTTCGTTTGGGGTTCTGTGCACTTCCTGGACTTGTAAGTCTATTTCTTTTACCAGGTGTGGGAAGTTTTCAGTCATTATTTCTTCAAGTAGGTTTTCAGTATCTTGCTCTCTCTCTTCTTTTGGTACCCCCATAATTCTATGTTGGTATGCTTGAAGTTGTCCCAGAGGCTCCTTACACTATCTTCACATTATTGGATTCTTTTTTCTAAAATTTTGCCTTTCTAGTTGAATGTTTTCTGCTTCTTTGTATTTTAAATCTTTGGCTTGATTCTTGTGTTCCTCTAGTCTGCTGTTAGGTCTCTGTATAATATTTTTTATTTCAGCCAGTGTATGTTTAATTTCTAGTTGGTCCTTTTTCATCTCTAGTTGGTCCTTTTTCATCTCCTCTTGGGTATCACTAAATTTATCCATCTTTTCTAGGAAATTCTTGAAAAACCTTATAACCATCGTTTTGAACTCTATATTCAGTCATTTGTTTTCCTCTATTTCTTTCGTTTGTGATCTGTTCCTTTGTCTCTGCATTTTCACTGCTTCCCTGATTTGCTAGAGTAGCTTTGTGTGCTAGGTGTCCTATATGGCCCAGTAGCTCTGTCTCCCCAGTTTCCTGAGGTGGACTTTCTTAGTGCATCTCTTTGTGGATTGTGTTTACAGCCTTGTTGTAATTAAGTCTTGATTTTTGTTGGTATCACTGGGGGGAATTGACCTCCAAGCCAATTGGTTGTGTGATTCAGCTGTGTCTACCCAGGGAGGACTCTGTGCTGGAGTCAGCCATGATATAAGACTTGCAAAATGCAAAAGCCTTTATGTTCAGCTTGGATGGGGTGGAGTCTCAAGACTGAGCAGACAGCCTTGGCTTTCCGTCAGCCCCGCCCTATGCGGCCCCTGGGTCTCAGTGTCCCTCAGTAATTGCTGCAGCCCTCTCTGTGCGCACTCGCACTCATGCGCCTCCATACCTTTGCTTTTCCAGCTCCCTTGAGTTTCCTTGTGCTCTGGGGACCTGTATGAGTCTGGGTCTTCAGGGTCTCGCCCAAAATTGGGGTTCAGTGCAGTCAGAACTGGATTTCAGCACAGTCAGGAGTTTCTGTCTTCCTCCCACTAGAGGAAGCCAGCCAGGCATTCCACTGCCCATCCTCTCCACACGTATGTCTCCTTACCTCAGCTTCTCTGAGGCTCCATGAGCCCCTCTCTTTTCTTCTAGTTATAGAATTTCCACTCAGCCAGCTTTCCTGTGGTTCTGGATAATGCCTGTTCTGTCTTTTAACTGTAGTTTTGAAACTGTTGTATGAGGCAGCAGTTTAGTTGTTCACCTATGCCGCCATCTTGGCTTCTCCCTTCCTTATCAACATTTTAATGGTATCAATAATATGAGTTTTGTATAAAAATATTTGTGAACTGTCCAGTTATATGCAAATGGCAATTATGATTAGTAAAGAGAGACAACACTACAGGTGAATAAGGCCTCTAGAGTAAAAGGCCCCTGAACTGCACCTTGCGCATTGATCAGGATGGTGAATGGAAAAGGTGGAGCAAGAAGCCATTCAGGGTGGAAGTGCATGAGGCCCCTGAGTCTGAGATGCCTGCTTGCTGCCCCCTTCCTGTGCCTTCTGCCTGGCACCTTCACCCTGTCTTGCCTCCCTGGCTCCATGTACATCAGAACCATGGTCTTGTCCTGGCAGCATAGAACTGCCTAATGTAAAGGAGCTTTCACCGCCCCCGCCCTATGACCTTTAGTAGTGGAAGACCCTATTACATTTTTGCATCATGCTCATGAAATGAAATGTTTTCAGTGTTGCTTAATAAAAACTTAAAACAAAATACAACTGGTCTTCCTGAGATGGAATGCAACCCTTTGTGAAATGTATTGCAGTTTGTAATCACAGAAAAGCTGAAGGGTTCTCTGAGGGATTGCCTAAGTAGTGTGTTCTTCTATCACAGCCTTCCACTATATCAGGGCTTTTTGAAAATGCAAGTCTTAGACCATTACTGAATCAGCAGGGAAATATACATACTGACAGACCAAGAAACCATGATAATTCACATTAAATCATGATTCTTAGAACTTCATTAAAAGTAGCTTCCTAGAGTGATTGCAACATCTTAGAAATAAATAAGGCGAGTCTTATTGATGGGACAGATTCACTAAGCTGTGAGATGGTAGCTAAATTTAGATACCTCTCCAGGTTACAGTCTGATTTTATTTTTACATGTAAATGACTTTCTGATCCCAGCACCTGAATCATAAAGTTTGAGCTAATCCAGTATACGAAGAAGTCAGCCTTTATTTATAAATCTTGTCATTCTTTTTAAAGTAATCCTTTAAAAAAGTTGTACTTTTGTTCTGTATGTCCTCAGGCTGAATTTGGACCAATATACTAAATATAAGAAATTCCTTTAGATTTCAAAGACGTCACCAATAATACATCAGAAATGATGGTTTCTGCTGGGTTTTAATCATCCAAACCCTTATAATTATATGGTATGTTTGGAAAAAAATGTGAATTTACAAAATAAAAGATAAATACTAAATTATAAGATTCTATTAGTTATAAAATAAGGTAGCATTTTTCTAATTTGAATGACACCCTTAAATATAAAGTTAAAATTAAAAACACGCTTGAAGTAGATGGCAGCTGTGGACATACCCTTAAATATAAAATTAAAATTAAAAACACGCTTGAAGTAGATGGCAGCTGTGGACATATAGAAAGCTGAGTGTTTTACCGTAAACCTCCTCCCCCACACAATACATAACAAAAATATATTATCCCTTTGGTTTACTCTAATGTGTCAGCAGTGAAAAATAAACATACTTTTGGCCGAAACCAGTTTGGCTCACTGGATAGAGCGTCAGTCTGTGGACTGAAAGGTCACAAGTTCGATTCCAGTCAAGGGCATGTACCTTGGTTGCAGGGACATCCCCAGTAGGGGGCGTGCAAGAGGCAGCTGATCGATGTCTCTCATCGATGTTTTTAACTCTCTTGTCCCTCTTCCTTCCTCTCTGTAAAAAATCAATAAAATATATTTTTTAAAAAAGAAAAATAAACATACTTTTGGAATAAAATTTACTTCAGGCCAGGAACTTTACCTTTGAAAAAAGAACATTATTAGAGTGTATTATGTCTAATAATACAAATAGAGGTGACTTTGTTTGCTTGCAAAGATTACCCTTCCTACAAAATATTAGATGATGAAACATTTGTATCTTCTCACCTGTCTTTATTTTCTCTCAAACAGTCCAATAAATATTTATTGAGCAACAAAGGCACACCATTCATTCAACAAATATTGGAGTGCCTAGTATGTTCAAATATACTCTGTGTTTATTAATATTACATCTACACATTTATAAGTATAAATGTATATACATATAAGAACACATGTAAGAATCTAATGGAAAGAGTAGCATTATGTTTAAATGGATATATATTTCTTTAATGCCACTCAAATTGTTTATGCTGGTTGATGGCCTCACTAATGTTAGTTTTTATGTTTGGTTGGTGTTGTCTCCTTTGGTAGAAACTTGGTAGTTGTTAATCATTTTATTGCCAGTCAATTAGGCCTGTAGTGAGCCCAACCGCTCAGAGAGTGAACCCATCATCAGGACAACCCTACTCACCTGGACATGAGAGTTTATAGAAATGCTTACAGGTTATTATTGAGTAGGTTATGACCATACCAGGAGAGATGAGCGGATCCTGGGCTTGTGATATTGATAAAGCTGACACAAAAAGTTATAGAAATATCACACCACCATCACTCATGTCAGCTATTGTTTTATATTCATTCTTTCAGTCAGTTAAGAAATTGTTATTTTTAATCTCCCAAGTGTCATGTAGGGTAAAAAGTTAAATAAAGCAAGCTAAATATCCTTAAATACACACACACACACACACACACACACACACACACAATAATCAATGCTTGGCAAAATACAGGCATATAATTGATACAAGTAAATATTTTCGTGCATCATTTATATTTCTGGATGTTAAGAATGGATAATGTACATTGAAGACGATGGGCTCAGTCCTCATATGGGTCAGTTACTTTCACAGAGAAACTCGTTTCAGCTCTGCAGATTGTGCCCTCTGTTCTAATTAGGCCTCAAACAATGCTTTAGACAAAGGCATTTTACCTGAAATCACAGAAATTCAAGTAAACTGAAGATAAGATTAAACCTTAAAAGCTCTCCAAAGAAACATACACCAGTGCCTTTAGAAACAGCCAATGTTGTTTCTGGCACAAAGTTGGCATGCTGGGTGGGAGCAAGAAAGATCTGCAGTCAGGAGCAGGGTTCTCTGGCACCTGCAGGGGTAACTGATAGCACCCAAGACAGAGAACGCCAGATGATTTC
This sequence comes from Lasiurus cinereus, assembly GCA_011751065.1. Taxonomy (NCBI): domain Eukaryota; kingdom Metazoa; phylum Chordata; class Mammalia; order Chiroptera; family Vespertilionidae; genus Lasiurus; species Lasiurus cinereus. The sequence goes on along the minus strand of JAAGEH010002531.1, from coordinate 57,468,363 downwards.
TAGATTACCCACAACTCAACCTAAAAAACTTAGCAAGTAGGACATAAACAAATGCATAGTTGCATATATTTATTTCTTGAAAGATAACAGTTCCGGTATCACGCAGATATAGAGTAAGGGCATGTGAGAAATTAGGCTGGGGTTAAGGATATCAAAATTGCTTTGCTATTTATTTGAAAATAATTCAGTATCTTGACTTGGGTTGTCTTTTTTCATGGAGCCTTTTCTGGAGGAACACAGTCTTTAAGGTGAAAAGATCCTATTGTTTTAGTAAACCATTATCCTAACCAAGGAGACATAGAAGGAAGTGGGGGTAAATATAAGAACGGAAGTGATGTTAAATGCAGAACAAGCTTTAACAGAAAAATAAAATCTGGAGACATTATTTTCAGAAGTAAACTTTTATGGTTTTTAAGAAGCACTTTTCAATTTCTTGATGTATAGTAATATTAAATAAGTTATGTGATATTTCTTTTCATGTTGCTCCATGGTCTGTCTAGTCCACTCTGATACTAACACTGGCTTATAAACGTATAAAGACAATAAATTTCCAAAATATGTTCTCCTTAGACTTGTTATCATATTAGAAGACAAAATATTGGTTTCTATGTAGGGAAGCAATGTGAGGAAAGGAAATTCCCAATATTTTGGAAATGAAGAGCTTTCTGGAGACAGTCCATTTGGTGTCTACTCCCAACCAGGCACGACATAGAGAGAGCCAGTGCTGAGAACCACTGCTGGGTTTGGAAGGTCCTACAGAGTTTGTGCCAACTATAGGTCAGCGAGAAACCAAATCCATGAGCAGACTAGCTGAGAACATTCTGATAGCACCAAAAAATATAAGGGGGTGGGGCGGAAAGGGTGGGCGGACCTAGAGAAGCCAGCCTGGCTTGTAGCAAACAACACAGGACTACGTTTTGATCCTGTGCTTTCTGGATCTCTGGGAAGCCTCTGACACTGTAGATCCACCCAGAATTCTGACACTCTCTACCCTTCCCTGGCACTGGTCCTGTTTCCTACTTTTCTCACCACCTGCTCCTTCTCCTCTATTCTGGGCCATAAAACAAACCTCAAAAATTTAAGTAAATTGCCCAGCCAGCATGGCTCAGTGGTTGAGAGTCAACCTATGAACTAGCAGGTCATGGTTCGATTCCTAGTCAGAGCACATGCCTCGGTTGTGGGCTCGATCCCCAGTGTGAGGCATGCAGGAGGCAGCTAATTCATTACTCTCTCACCATTGATGTTTTATCTCTCTCTCTCCTTTTCCCTGCCTCTCTGAAATCAATAAAAATACATTAAAAATTATAAGTAAGTTGAAATCATAAAGTAGGTTCTCTGACCATAAAGTAAATAAACTAGAAATCAATAACAAAGCTACAAAAGATATAAAAACATAAAAAATAATTGTGTAACTTGTGAAAATTATCTAGAATATGTCCAAAGAGAAAGAAATGTGACAATAAGAATGGAGAAGCCTATTGTTGAAAAATCACATATAAAACCACATTTACTTTGTGCTTTCAAGATAATTAATAAGAATATGCAGTTTATAAAATGATAAAATGATAAAAATATAGCAAAACAAAATGTAAATGGAAGCTGAGATGCATGCAAAAGTAAAAAGTGAGCCCTAAGAAAGAAAATAACACACTAAAGAATATCAACATTAAATTACAATCAACAACCACTACCTCAAATCACTTTCAGTGATATTCTAGAGGAGCACCCATTAAAGGCTTTAACAACACTACCAGGTCTTAACACCAAGAACTTAAGACCATTAGCTATAGTGTTGCTTATATTGTTTTCCAAGGTCTAGACAAAGCAACTAGATGAAAAGTATCCTTATTTGTAGATGACCTATCAAAATAAGTAAACAAAACTAGAATCTAGAGTAAAGTTGGCCAATTAAACTATGCACAAAATTAATAACTGTCATACATATAATGATATAAAAAGCTGATTAAAGTTTCCTCATGCAGATTTCAATGACAAAATATGCTTAGAAACAAAATATAAATATATATAAAGGAATTATGTGTAGAAAACTCAAAGCCCTACCACAGGTCAGAAAAACAATGACCTTAATAAATAAAGAGCAACACTGTGTTCTTACACAGGAAAGATTATTATGGTGATTCTCTTATTATTTCCAAATTAATTTGTATCTGTTATGCAATGCCATGAAAATTTATAAAGAAATTTAGGAAAAGGATTTATCCAGTGATTCAGGAATAATAAACTGAAATTAAAAGGCTTTAAAACATGTAATAGACTAATGAGAAATAATTTGAAATGTAAAAAGCCAGAACAGGAAAAATGAACCTAAACTAAAGCCAGAACTTAAAATGCATACAACCTCTTCCTCCTAGAAATGGTATTTAGAGGATTTTATTCTCTGAAGAAATCAGTTAAACAATAAAAGACTGGAAACTATTCAGATGATACACAATAATGAAATATTAAGTTATAACATAGGATAGAACAATATGCAGCCATTATTGTTAGAAGAATATCATTAACCTTATCATCTAAATAGAATGGTTAACAATGAACAGCCCCAGATGTTAGACCTCAGTCCTTGCATTTGGCTAAGAAAAGAATTCAGAGTCAAGAACTCAAATATAAGAGAAAGTTTATTTAGAAAGTCACAGAGGTAGAAGAAGTGAGTCAACTGGGCTGCCTGGACTTAGGAAACAAGTTACAGAGGCAAAAGAAGGTCCCTTGGAGCTTAATTTCTCACATACCCTTACTCCATATATCTACATACTCTGAGGGAAGAGAGGGGGAAGGAAAGGCAGGGTCGGCTCTAGCGAGACAGAGTATGTGTGGTGGATCCTTTTGTCTTAAGAAGTTTTATCTGTTTTCCAAAGGCAGGATTTTAGGGGATTCCTTAGGGAAGGGTCTCCATAGAATATTCATCAGCTTTGAGAGTTATGGTCTCCACTGATTGGTCCATGCTAGGGAATGGGGGTCATTAGTCATTGTTAGTTGGTTCTGATGTCAGCCATTGCGTTACTTCCTTTGGTTTTGCTGTTTTTCTGGGCCTGGAGCTGAAACACAACTGAGGCTTAGATGTTATCTCCAGTTTTGACCAAAACTCTGTCTCTGTGGTCAACAGAATCCAGGCTTTGCTCCTATGAGTAATTGGCCAGAATCTCCTTGTAGTGGGCTTAATGCTTAAGGAAGTGGTTGTGCAAGGGCTTGTATGGGAGACCTATGAGGCTATTCTCCAGCCACATTATTCCCCTACAGGGAGGACAGGGTGGTCTACAACATGACTAGAGACATGCCAGGGGAGGAAAGGTCAGGAGAGGGTCCAAATCCCAAGACCAGCCATATGAAACATCAGGGGGTTTAAACCACATAACCAGCAACATGCTGCAGAGCAAAGTTCACCCTGGGTATGAGGTCCCACACTACAATATTTGTTTTCCCAGTTTAACCTGTTGCTAGGCACTCAAGGCTTTTAGCCCTGGTGACCTTGTGTATCTGGCTATTGCTCCTATTCTATTTTTGCAAATATATAAAATGTGTGTGTGTGTGTGTATATATACACACACATAAAGGGCAGGACAAATGTGGGTTTACAGTTGCTCACATGGAAAATAATACAATAATATAATAGTACAATAAATAATAATACAACAATAAATTACATGTTTCGCATACTCACAACTGTAACCTACTTTTGGCTCACCCTTATGTATCACGTATAAAGCAGACACACAGGGTCTTATGTTAAAAAATTGATAGTAGTTATGAAATTGGCTAATTGGTCTTTTTTAATCTCTTTGGGTTGGGTTCCAACTTCTCTGCAAAAATGCATAGATTACTTTTGTAATTGAGAAATAATGCCATTTGTTAAAATAACCAGATAATGCAAGTTTAGTCATGAAAGTGGCCACTCACTTTCTGGAGAAAATATGGGATAGTCAAGTCTATGGGATGATTCAGCTCTGGTACTTATTACAAGGCTGCTTAAAATGTAGATAACCTTTCCTGGACATGAACTAGCCAGGCATTTTTTGAAGGTGTTATTTATTTAAGCAGTGATTTTAGCATTTGGAGTCCAATGAATTTGTTTCAGACATGAAGTTTAAATGGCCTTAAGTCACAAAGTAATTGGGTTTCTGTAACAGAGCCTGAATTCACAGCCACTGAGTCCTTGTTTTGTATGCTAACTGCCAAACATGGCAGATAAATACTTTTAGCTGAGCAACAAACTACAAATCCAGAGCAATAATTTTCTTCCTCCTTTTCTGCTAGCCTTTCCATTTCAATCAACAATCTTTTGTTACTGATGACATAATATTGCTTTCCAAAAGATGCATAGTTTAGAACAGCAAAAATAGAAAAATAATAACATCATACATAAAATTTAAAAATTAAGCACAAAATCATACTTGCAAAGGCCATACAAATGAATATATTTGATCTGTCAAATTAATATGAAATATGGAAAAATTCTTAAAGAATGTTTTTTCTTTGCTTCTATTGAGCATCTTTTATCTAGGTATGCTCTGGTCTACTACTCAGGCTCAACTCCTCATTGTCAAAATGAGGAACTCAGGACCCCTCCCCTAGGTTCACCACCATTGCTTTTCTTTGGCTGTTCTTCCACCATTGGCCATTCCTTCTTGTAATCCTGCCCTGCCAATGAAAGAACTGTCTCCAGAAAACAGTCTTAGTTCTTCAACCTAATATGACCCTTTCCTCCTTTGAATTCCCAATGGATTTCCTGGGAAGAAACTTTAAGAAATTTTCTTTTATCTAAAAGATTAAAATAGAGATGTTTATCTACTTAGCCGATTCCTTTTCTAGGCTGTGTCTCATTTTTTTTTTGTATGGGGCATAAAGCCATCCACATGATAGATGAAGTGTAATAGTATAGCTTCAAGTTGACAGGTAGAGCTCTGGGACTGGACTTAGATGTAGCTCTAAATCTATATTTGGGCTCCATCAACAAAGACCACTGGTCACTGGGAATGTTAACCTCTTTAGACCTCAGTCCTTTTAGTTGTAAAATGTGTGTGTGTGTGGCGGGGGGGTGGCACACAGGGGGTGCTTGGTAATCAATCCTTCATAAGGGCAAGTGTGAACCCTGAGAAAGAACATACTAAGTAGGGCTCCTGGTGGTTAGTAACTGAGCTCCAATTTTAAAAAATAAATAAATTGGTTAATTAGATAAAACTGATCCTAGTATCCATTTATATACAGGGGCTCTCATGCAAACTGCACTTCACAGAAAAGCCTGCAATGAACTACCCGACTCTACACGGTACTGCCTGCTTTTATGTGTTTCTGCCATCCGAACCAGCCCTTATAAATGAGTTCCTGGAATCCTATTTCAACCAACAGGACTGAGCCTTGCCCCATCCACTCTGAGCTGCACAGTTACATCCCCATCAGCTTCTCCACCAACCAATCAGAGCAGCTCCATTCTAACCAATCAAGACAATGCCTTTTGAACCAATCAAACTGCAAGGATTTGGAATCTTCATTTGCATGAAGACAGACCAACCAGGGACTGGGACTTCTGTCTATATTAGCCAACTCCCCTCTGGCTCTGGGAGTGCACTTTCCCTTTTCACCAAAGTCTGAAGTCTGTGTTTCCCTGGCTAGGCTGAAACACAGATATTTCACCTGAGCAGCATGAAGCAGAGCAGCACAGGCCGGAGAAGAATGGCACAGAATGGACTAGACCAGAGCAGAGGGGAGCAGACCAGTATAGCACAAAGCATCCTAGTAAGAAGCAGAGCAGAGATGTCTAGCCAAGATGGCCCTTGCTCCAGGACTGCCTCACAGCTGTGCTGTTCTCATAGACTTAATGTATCATGGTTGAGCTGTTTTGCACTGAATAAAATTTCCTTCTTCACCACACCCCAAAATGGGGATTCCTGTTGTCATTGAATTGAAGCCAATGACCATCAGTTGACACAGGCACAGGGAATGGTGCTCACCACACTACCCCACCAGGAAATGATCACTGTCTTCTACATCTTCACTTCAGTGCGGTGGACACTGAAAAGATCCTCATGGAATTGATGGATAGTATTAGTAGGAATGTGATAAGAGCATCAAGAGTAAGTCCATATGATGAGGATAAAACAAAACATGGTTCGGAATAGGCACAAATATAAGTACTGTACTTGGTAGCTAAAGCTGATTATATAAAGCATATTTAATCAAATTTTTTAATCTCAGATTCATTGACAATCAAACCCCATCTAGGCATCACTAAGTCCTCTGGCTATCCCCCTCCCCACCACTACAGGTCTCTGAAGGCCAGGCCTCCCCTCCCAGTTTTACTGCACACTGCAGGGCAGGCCCCACCTGCCCCCTTTGTTACCTGGACCACTGCATCAGCCTTTCAGCGGCATCCAGTGAGCAGGGTCACAGGAACAAAAAAGTCTGTAATATTTATTTTCTAATCTGACCCACACATGGGATCAAATAAAAAAGCCTACTGAGTAAATATTATCATTTAAATAACAAAGGCCCACCTGATGCTAAAAAAAACCCCAAAACTAAAATAAAACAAAGAAAAAAAATTAAAACATACCAAATATAATTTTGTCAAGTTGTTTATTTAAAAGGCACTTCAGAATGTTTAGGTATTCTTGGTAAGAACTACCATCAGTTACTAGTGTAGTTCTAAGTTGTCATTAATAAAATGTCAAATAATTTGATTTTTTGTAGCTACCTTTGAGTAACTGCATTTTTAATAATAAAAAATATTTCCTATGAGAGATTTGAAGTGTCAGATACATTAGCAATTAACTTCAGTAAATCTGAATGACACAGCAATACGGGGAATGCCACTTAATCAAGAAATTAAAACTTGGCGATTGACCTAGTATTATCAACCAGTAGTTGAGAAATATAATTTTGAGATTGACATGTTTATCACTTTCATCTGCCAGTATTTTTAAAACATTTCCATTAATTAGTCTGAGAGATTTATGACTCTCTTCCAAGTGCTATTCAACTGCTACTTGAAAATAATAAGGTTAGACTTACTAAGATGCAGTGTTTGGGTTCTTATGTTGTTAATTAAAACACATTAAACATAATCGAATACTCAGCAGCATTTTGTAGACAATCTCATCTACTTGTCAACGTGATCTATTTAAAGGAAAAACAGTGAATGTAGACACACTGCCATCAAAATGTGCAGACTCTGTAAGCTAACCAACAGGAAAAGTACCTTTACCAAACAATCCAGACTTACTTCTTGTTAACAGTTCAAATCATATGTCAGAAAGTGACCTTGCCCTTCACTGAATTTTCTTCTCTGAGAGATTTTGACAATGTGGCAATATTCAAGAATGATGATTTCCATTTAAAGCGCTTTCCTATCACAGATGCCAACATGTCAGATCTTCACAAAAATAACTTTTTAAATTAGCAAGCAAATAATGTTTCAAATGTGAATTTACATATGATACCAAAACATTGTTTAAGTTGCTTGGACAGATTAACAAACATTCATTACTTTAAAAAGGCCACCAAAAAAGATAAACTCAAAGTTTTACCTAATAAATTCCCACTCCAAAATGAAGAATTTTTTTAAAAATCCAAATTTAATTTTTCCATAAAAAGTTACACATAAGGTATCATTCAACTAAACTCCCAGGTCTTTTTAAAAATATGGTTTAACTTGGAAGCCACAACCAATTCTAAGATGTGCCTAAGGCACATATGTAGAAACATAATCATAGTTTCAAGGCTGCTTATAAAGTAAATAAAAGCATGGGAAGGCAAAATATTAAATTGAATTATTATACTACCATGAATGTACCTAAAAGGTTGCTGATTCAGTTGTTCTGGGGTAAGGCCTGGGAATCTGTTTTCACAACAACTTTCCAGGTTTTGCTAATGTTATTGATGTGGGTACTACACTGAGATTATTCTTTTACAGGATCAATTATACTGCAAATAAAAGATCCCCTTAAAGAATATTTATCTTACTAAACTAAAAGAATAAGTTGTATCAGTTTTAAACATAAAGAGAAAAGGAAATTATATTATTCAGGCATGCTGGGCAATATGAACATTAGAATAAAAAACAATAGATTATTGCACCCAGACTTCATGAATTACCGCCAATGCAACAATTTATAGTTGTATCTAATACTAATTTTTTTTCTTATAGTGTAAAGAATATGAATCACATTTAAAATAACATCCAGAATAAAATGTTTCAATATATTATTAATATTTAAATTTTTAAAATTATAGCACTCTGAATACTAGTATTTATTTCTTTGAGCCTGATCACAGTAATATTTCAGATATTATTCATGTTGCTGATGCCATTGTGGCTTATGGATGGTATGCACTTTCATTTCAATGTCTTCTTTTAGTAAGTGAAATATATTTGCATTCTCTAAAGCTCTGAGTTTTATTGGCAGATATTCCTGACTTCTCACACATATAAATACTATTTCCTTCCAGTCTCTTTAAACTATGCATTTAAAAGCTCATCAGTGGACACTGAACTCTAACAACACACAACCCTTGAAGAGAAAATATCTCAAAGGAAGGAAGGAAGGAAGGAAGGAAGGAAGGAAGGAAGGAAGAAAGGAAGGAAGGGGAAAACAAAAGCAAAGCAAACAGACCACACAGGAGACCTGTATATACATGCTAATGTACTCATATGTGCATGGGTCCACACATGTGCTTACATATGGCAGAATTGAGGCCAAGAATATTAAACCTATCAATAAATCCAAATAACCTAACTACTTATTTCAAAACATAGTTCCATACTATAAAACAATAATTTTATTCTATAACTATAGGCCCAGTTCACAAAAATTTGTGCACTCAGGGGGGAGGGGGTCCCTTAGCCTGGCCTGTACCCTCTCGCAGTCCAGAACCTCTAGGGGGATGTACACCTGCCTCTTAGGCCCACTTCCCAAAAGATTAGGCCTAAGCTGGCAGAAAGACATCCTTCTGGCAGCTCAGGAGCCCTAGGAAAGTGGGCCTAAACCATCAGTCAGACATCCTTAGCACTGCCGTGGGTGCGAGAGAGGCTCCTGCCACCACTGCTGCACTTGTAGCTGTTAACCCAGCTTGTGGCTGAGCAGAGCTCACCATGTGGGAGCACACTGACAACCAGGGGGCAGCTCCTACATTAAGTGTCTGTACCCTGGTGGTCAGTGTGTGTCATAGCGACTGGTCATTCCTGGTTGTTCCACTGTTAGGGTCAATTTGCATATTACCCTTTTATTATATCTATATATAAAAAACCAGCAACCATAATGTTGGAGTGACCAGAACGACTGGTTGCTATGACAACAAATGTGGCCAGCAAACCGGCCCGACTGGGCGGAGAGGGGTGGCGGGGTGAGGGGAGGCAGTAACCAACATCCTGCAGCCCTTTCCCCCACCTGGCCCCACTCCAGATCAGCCCCCCGACCCTGACCAGGGGCAGGGCTGGCTGGCCAACTGCCTACTGTCTCCTCTTCCCGCTAATTAGGGTCTGGCCGGCTGGACCTCACCTATGCACGAATTCATGCACTGGGCCTCTAGTAGGAGGATAAGAAATTCTTAAAATAATCCAGAAAGATTAAAAATAAAAGAACATGAAAGGATATACAAAAGAATGAGCAAAAGCAATAACATTTAATTTGGTGTTACAACTTTGGTGTCAGACATGGTAAAATTCAGGACAAAAATTACTTAAAAGCAAATAAATGCAGGTACCTTATAATGCTGGTGACTATAATGAGCAATCAAAGTCCTTATATATAAGTGATTATGTTAAAAGATCTATAGAATTCATTTTTAAAAATGTCAAGAGGCAATTAAGAGTACTCAACAACTTTTCTTTATAAAAACACCCAGTAAAAAGGAATTGATAGATGCTTACTTAACATTGAATGTGATTATGTAAATAAAATCTGAATCCAAATGCCAGGATCTTAGTTAATGAGGAAATACTGGAGACATTCCTACTAAAGTGAGAAAAATTACACAGATGCCAACTGTCACCACTACTGTTAAATATGGTAATGAATATATCAGACAATGCAATTAAAAACAGAGAAAGCAATCAGAAGCATAAGAATTGGGTGAAAAAAAGACAGAAAACAATCTTTATATGCAGATAAAACTTACTGAAACTTCAAAAGTGAATTACAGACTTTTGTAAAAAAAAAAAGGATAATTTATTCAAAAAGGATGTAAATTTAACCAAGAAAAATCAATAAGCCTTATTTAAAACACAAATATAAAAAGACAGATGACAATAGGAAAACTACCTCATTCATAAATAAAAATAACTGAATAAATGAAAAAACACACCTAGGCAAATAAATGAGATAGATGCCACACCCATATAAGCATTGAAAACACCTCTAAAAGAAAAAAAGAGAAAGAAAAACATAGCCATAAATAAAAGGAAAATACATCATGTCCTTGAATCACAAAGCTATCAATTCTCCATAGGGTTAGTTATACATTTGGTGCAATTTCAATAGTAATAGCACGTTTTTTTGCTTGTTTGTTTTTCTGAAGAGCTATAAAAAAATTTCATTATAAAGTGTGTAATTCCATAAAATACCTACCAGATAGTAAAACATATTATAAGACCTCCCAAATTAAAACAAAGTGGTCTGGCACACAAAGAGACTGAAAGAGGAGAAAAGATTGAAAAACAAAGGCCCCACAGAAATGATATAGTGGCATCTTATCAACTAATGGCATTAGGACAACTGGGAAGCCATTTGGAAAAAGATACAGCATATCACACTTTCTATCAAGATGAATGATACCACATGAGTCAGTGAGGCACATAAAGATGAACTCATAATCTTTATAATCCAGAAGTTGGGAGAGACTTCCTCAATGTACCTCAGAATCTATAAGCAATAAACTAAAAGGCTCATTAATTCAGCTACATAAAATAAAATCAAGCTGTTGTGTGCAGAGTATACTACAAGAAAACTCAAAAGCACAAAGTACAAAGTGGGGGAAATATTTGCAACTTCTTTCAAAGGCAAATTATTAATAAGCAAATAATTCTTACAAAAGATAATAATCTAATGCAAAAATGGGCAAAACTATGAAGAAATCATTCAGAGAAGAAGAAATAAAAATGTCCTTTGAAAACAGGAGAACACTCATATCAAAAGGAATGCACTGAGAACTGATTCCTCCACCTAGAGAACTACTGCATATTCTGTTGGTTAGCAGGTGGCGTATGCAGGACTGGGGTGGCAATGTGGTCCAAGTCCAGAACAGAGATGCGACCATTTCTAGCCAAACTGTGCTTATCCTTTGCTCTAAAGTCCTATTTCTAGGTGGCTATACAAACAATATACAGGCAAAAAAATGTACAAAACCATTCACTGTGACATTATTTCTAACAGAAAAAACTAAATTTAAATAAGAAATATCACTGTAAACTCATGGTTTCTTTTCTATATTGTTTCTAGTTCTGTCCCCTGAAAATATCTGGAACAATACCAGGAGCTATGAGCATCCCTTCATTCCTGCTGGGGGAAAGGAAATAGTCAGAAAGCAAAGGAGCTATAAAGGACTAATGGGTTTATGTAATAGATACAGAAGCAGCCCAGCCAGTGTGGCTCAATGGTTGAGCATCGACTTATGAACCAGGAGGTCAGAGTTTGATTCCCAGTCAGGGCATATGCCTGGGTTTCGGACTCAGTGCCCAGTAGGGGGCATGCAGGAGGCAGCTGATCAACGAGTCTCATCATTAATGTCAATATCTCTCACCTCCTCTCTGAATCAATAAAAATATTGGCACAAAAGCAAATATTATGGGGCTTTAACTAACTAACTATATTAGGACATCAAAAATAATAATGACTATAACTGATTGAAATACATAAAATTGTTTATAATAATATTCAGGAATATAAATCCAAGAGTTCAAATGATATCCCCAAAAGAGGAAGTATCCCTCCCTCTCCCAAATTTTAATAGGGCATAAATTCTTTACTCTGAAAACTATCAGTTACAGCAGAAAAGTTAATTTATTCTTCCTTTTCTATTACAGTTTCATCTCAAATAAATAGCCCTGGTTCATAAGTGAAATTTCTTAAATTTCTGTAACAAAGTTAGAATTAAGAAAATAAAATAATGACTCCAGGCCAATGTCATCACAGATGGGAAAGGACACAGTGGAGGGATCGGTTTGTCAACCTCAGAATTCACTGGTATCTATCATAGCGCCAATGTTCCTGTAGAAAATCTGTCAGAGTGCAGGTAGCCGGCGTCAGGGTGAGCGTGTCAGAGGTCAGCACCGGTCCCACAGCTGGTACCTGCAAAGTGAGCTCAGCCTGATCACAGTGGCCTCTTTAGAAGATCAATCTCCCACCTAAATGCCACTCAAGGGACAGAAACAGCTCCTGGTGAAGGCAGAGTGGCTCTGAAATGACTCAGAGGCCAGCCACTGGGTTTCCCAGGAAACTCCCTGAGGAAGTGGCAGTTGTTTCATCTGGAAGCATCCCTGACAAACTGCCCACGCCTGCTGTGTTGTCCTTACGCTGCTCCTCATCACAGGTTGTTTTTCAGGAGCCCACGAGCCTCGGGGACAGCATCGCCCAGGCGGCACCTGCAGCCAAGCTGTTGCCAAGAGCACCAGCTGCTGAAGAGCAGGCACATTCTGACTTAAGGACCTTTGTTTTGGAATGTTAATCCTGGAATTCCTTAATCCTTCTCATGGACCTGTTTTTCTGGTTCTCTAATAATATCACAGTTGGTCGATACTTCAAAGATGGGCTAAATTGAGTGGGACCAAAATACAGCTCACAGAAATATCAAGGCCAAGGCATATATAATTTCAGCAATCAAATATGAAAACAGAAGAGGCAATGGAAGAGACAGACTTGAAACCAGTAGTTACAATATCATCTCCATAGGGTATCGCATTAATGTTGTTATTGGCTTCTCCCAGGATAAGGTACAGTCCAGTCTCCTTAAGGTAGTTGTGTGTATAACATCACCATAAATACTGAATCAGCCAATATTGAACCATTAAATATAGGGCTAGGTTCCTGTGCACAACATTTTTATCAACTGATCAGTACATAATCTTGTTTCCTGTGTTTCTGTTAAAGATACCTCATTCACTATATATTGTTAATTCATTATATTCAACTCACGGCCAGCAGCACTGTAACTCATGCCTGAAGAAAGTTTCCTTACCCAACACGTTCTTTTCTCAGTGAGACCCACCATAGCCTTCCTCTTAGAACACTAGACAGTATTTCAGCATGATGCATGGGAGCCGTTTTAAGCAATGAAATCAACAAAAATGCCAAGACTATGGCAAGAAACAGACTAGGCAAGGGACACTTGTTTACAGTATGAGAGCTGACGGAAGGCGGAGTGTCACCTTGATCCACCTCAGCTGGGAAGGTGCACATTGGGCAACTCAAATTTTACCCTGCTCTGCTCATGTCCACAAATGACTTCGAATATTGATGCTGGGATTACACATAAGTATTAACACGCAGGCAAAATTGCAAACTTGTAATAAACAAGTAATGGGGATTGACTGTATTTGTTTCATGCTGACTCTATTAAAAAAAGCCAAGATTTCTAAGAGCTTCTAAAGTTTTAACAGTTGCCTTTTATCTGTAGAAAATCATCACCACCAAATCACTTTATTATCTGATGGGGGGAAAATACTAGCCGATTTAAGGGTATTGTTCATATCTGATAGTTATAGGCGCTCAAGTCTGTGCTCTTTAATTATGTTGGGCATAAATTCTCAGTATTACAAGTAAAGCTAAAGCTACCATGTTGAGATGGCAAAGGCCCTATCACTGACTACACATGCACAATATCCTTTACTCAAAATGAAAGAAACTTTAGCTGTGCTTTTAGTAGTTGACACATTCTCCAACCACTGATAGGACCCCTTTATTCAATTGGAACTGATTAGAAGTCCTTTTAGACTCTTAAGAAAATGTGCATTCATTTAATTAATTTTTCCAGTGCTTAGAAAAGAAATAAGCAGTCTTATGCCCTGAACTGTCCCTGCTGAGCAGGTCCTGATGGCCACAAACCCCAGATCTGCTGATGATTCTGGTGATATCATATGACCAAAGAACACAGTCTCACATTGGGACAAGTGTTTAATAATAACTGAAGGGGAATCCAAAAGAGATGATGTCAAAGAAAATCAAGCCTAGATTTTCCTCCAATTGCAGGGAAAATTGCTCTTGTTCCAAAATCATTCATCCTTTTCCCTGGTTACAGGAGATCGTTGATTGGTTCACTTGAGATTATGTGCAAGACATTGATCCTGATCTCCAAACAATATAGCCCAAAACTTTTGCCCAACACAACGAGCCAAAAATAAAGTCCCCCTTGAGCAATTGTGATATTCCTCAGACTCCATGGAAGCCTGAATAAAATACAAAGAAGAGCTCATCACCCTCTTTGTTCTGATCTGATCTTCAACACACACCCAATTGAATAGGTTTCCCAGGTAACCTAACACCAGAAAGAAGGCATTTTGTTTAGCAGACAGGAGCATTCTCTGAACAGCAATGAAATAATATATTGGCATTCTGGGTAAAAGTGAATTAATTCCCTACAATCAAATTATCCTATAAAGCTACGAAACAGATTCTGGACCTATGGAAACCTCCCACAGGATATCTAGGTTGTGCTTTATTATCACAACCGGAATCCCAGTGCACAAAATTCATGCACAGGAGAGGGAGAGGGGGCTCTCATCCCAATCTGCACCTTCTTGAAATCCAGGGCCTCTCAGGATTGGGTCCCCCAGTCCCATGGATTGGACCTAAACCAGCAGTCAGACATCCCTCTTGCAATCCTGGACCTCTGGCTCCTAACTGCTCACCTGCCTGCCTGAGTGCCCCTTTCTGCCTCTGCCTTGATCCCCACACCTGGGACCCAGCCTTCCCTCCTCTGGTTGGCCACAGGCATCCAGGACCTGTGCCAGCTTCACTCAGGCCAGCACCTGATACCTCGGATGGTGCCGCCCAGGCAGACACCTGGGACCCTGGGTGGCACTGCCTGGGCTCTGGCTTGGTCAGGAAGGACGTCCGGAATGATGTCTGGTCTATCTGGTCTAATTAGCATATTACCCTTTTATAGTATAGATATGTGCAGCACACCTTTGCAGGACCCCACTTCCACACTGTAATCTAGGGTCTCTGAGCTCCCCATTCCCCAAAACTCACACATAACCAGACTAAAGCTTTCAGAGGCTACACCAGAGACCATGGACCAATGCCCTCCAAATTATAAAGGCCTGATTCCACTTTTAGTTCACAAGTTTGTGCTCATATCCTTGGAGTATGCAGCATCCACATACCCCTACTTAGTCTTTGGTGGCTTTACATTTTAGGGAAAGAAGGAAAAATTGGCTGTCATATCTAGATTCTGAGTTTCATTTTCTTCAAAGTTGTATGTAGTGTGAAGTTGACAAGGAATAACAAGCAGTAAGTCTTGATTACTTAGAGTTTCTGCAGTTAAATGAAAGCACAGGCCTTACAAAAAGACATGTAGAAGAAAATGAAAAAAAAAGAGAGTGGCAGGATTTTAATCAATCTGCAATTATTTCATTTAGTTTTCTGCTAATGTTATAGCTACCCTATCTAATAAAAGGGTAATAGGCAAATTAACCATCATTCCATCACAAAGATGACAGCACCCACAGCCACAAGAATGCGGAGCCCACTCCTCTCAGCCCCGCTGGAGTACCCCAGTCCCAGGGGTGGGGAGGGGAGGAGGCAGCCACTGAGAGTGGGCAGCATGAGGAGCCTAGTGGAATGCTTGCTTAATCACCACGGCGATGAGGCAAGCACTCCGCACCCAGCCTTGGATGGGCCTCTGGGCCAGGGAGACCCTCTGGGCAGTGGGCATGGAGCAACTGGGCCCCACAGAGAGCTACTGGTGCATGGATTTGTGCACCGGTGACTAGTTATCATAATAAAAGTGTCAAAAATATATTGATATCATAATTAACAGCATGCCTCCATAAAGCAAAAAGAATAAGATGCCTTCATTTCAATCCTTCATTTCTCATATTTTGTCAATAATTTTGAGGTATTAGGGGAATAGTTGGGAACCAAGCAAAGCAATTAATGTTCAATTATAATGATAATTACTTTATGCCTAAAGAATATGCCACTGCTTAATTCCTCAAGTATGCTAAGTAAATGTAATGATATCACCTTTGGGCTAATTCTTTTATTTTTTAAAATTTTCATTGATTTATTTTTAGAGAGAGAGGAGAACTGGGGGAAGAGAGAGAAAGAGAAAGAAGTATTGATTTATTGTTCCATTCATTATGCATTCATCAGTTGTTTCTTGAATGTGCCCTGATAGGGGATGGAACCCGAAACCTTGGCATTTTGGGACTAAGCTTTAACCAACAAAAGTATGGGCTTGGGCCTAGCTATTTTTTTTAAATGAGCATATTCTTTTAATGTTTTGATTGAGGTTCATTAATTGTTAAATACAGATCCCAGTGATTAAATCTTGCCATCATTCAGTATTACATCCCCTGGGATTTGTATAATGCTATACAATTTTTTATTTTGAAAATAGAATACTTCTTATTAAAACTACTGACAATAACACACATTTAGGGGAAAAGAAAAGAGGTGTTTTTTTCACCCTAGTGAACAACAATCTGTTGTTATCGAGGCCATGGGGGAAGGAGCGCAAGGAGACATGGCTGAGAGGCAGATAAGGAGGTCTGATTCTAAAAGCTGGGCTGGGGACAGGCAGCACAGAATGGCAAATGGAGTTCAAAGGCAACATTATATTTAGCATAGTTGATGTTCTTTTCAATTTTTTTTTTACTATAAGATGCAAAACACTAAAACTACTAAAACCCAAATTTTTAAAAGTACAACAAACATGACAACCACCCATGAGTGCACATCATACACTGAACATTATGCCATACTAGCTTTTGATACATATTACACACACACACACACACACACACACACACACACACACACTGAGGAAGAAACCCTTTCTTATACTGCTGTTACAAAGAGATTTCCTTCTACATATTTGGTCTGCTTAATGGTCCGCTTTCCTAATTCAGATTTCAAACCACCTTGAATTTGTATTTTTATATAGAATGAAGAAGAAATCTGATTTTTTTTACCATAATATAGCCATTTTTTCATTATTTTCATTTATTTCTTTTTTCACTTACTGAATAATTCATCCTACCCACTGTGTTTTAATTCCACCTCTGCCATACAGGACAGGTGTGCTTTTAAGCTCTCTCTTGCCCCTTGGTCTACTTACCTATATCTGGGCCAATACAGTAAAATTAGATTTGGCTATTTTTCTATTTTATTATAACAAACCCCCATTTATTTCTCTTCTACAGGAAATTCAGCTTTCAACCTCCAAAAACAAAAAATTTTTTTTATTGCTGCATGATTTTTGTAGTAATATATCTGTGTTTTAATGCTTCTTAGAATATTTGGTTCTTTAATTATATTCCCCATCAGGAGGTAAATATATTAATAAAGCTAATTTTTGCTCATCAAGAGTATTAAAGAAAATGTAGTCTGGTGACCTAGGCATTTTGCAGGCATGTATGTTTTCCCATGTTCAATGAAAAATAGTCTTAAAAAACAGGCTAAATGAAAATTGAATTTCAAACAACTCAGCAACCCATTTGCCAACCTTTTAGAAAGTTTAATAAGCAATAAAACTATGCTTAAATCATCTCTATAGACTTGATAAAAACAGAAATATTCCCTTACATCTCAGTCACTTTATTCTCCTTAAAGGTCCCTCCTTCCCTTGAGGCATTAAAAAGGCATGGCAGGTCAGAGGCAAGAGCTGATGAATCAGCACATCTGAATGCAGGACAAGGACGGAAGAAACAGCCAGTTCCAGCTGGAGACCTGCCACGTTTTTAGAAAGTCACAAAATCTCTTTTTGTATCTCAGGTTTTTGGGATTTCCCCCGATGTTTAAAATAGAAATTATGCCTCCCATTTGAGGATACTATATCAATAATTTGAAATGGAGTATGTGGAAATTATTTGTGTGCTATAAAACCTCATATACTATTTTTACACCTTCATCAAATACAATTGAGTTATAAGTCTATTATTACATATTCTAAGTATAGACTTTTTGTCAGATATATATTTTATAACTAGTTTTCCCACTTTATGGTTTGCCTTTTCACTTTCATAATAGGGCCTTTGAATAGTAAAAGTTTTTTTAATTTTGGACAATCCTATTGATAAGGTTTTTTTCTTTAATAGTTCATGTTTGGTGTGTTCTATTTCAGAAAAAGCTTTCAACCCAAGAATGCCAGAAACTGTCTCTCATGTTTTCTTCTATAAGTTTAACAGTTTGGGAACTATATTTTTTAAGTGTTTGATCCATTTAGAGTTAATCTTGGCATATTGCATGAGCTGAGGGTGGAAGTTTGTTTTTTGCACTCAGCTGTCCAGTATTTTTAACAGCTATTTTTGAAAAGTTTATACTTTCCCATTGAATTGGCTTAGAACATAGTTGAAAATAAACTGACCATATGTGTGGGACTATTTTTGGACAGTCGATTGTATACCAGTGGCTTAAATGTTTATTTTTACATGAATCCCATACTATGTTGATTACTGTAGTTTTATAATAAATCCAGTACAGTAATATCTCTATGTTCTGCTTTCTCAAATTTGTTTTGGCAGTTCTAGGTATTTTATTTATAAAACACATCAGAATTCTATTGTTTGAAGAATACAGCATATAAAATCACAAGAATGACCGAATGCGAAGTCCATCTGCATTTTAGAATCTACTTGTTAGGCTATAAAAAAGCTAGAATTTTTATTGCAATTGAGTTATACCTAGAGGATGAATTTGAAAGGAATTGACAACCACAGTGTGTCTTTGGGTCCATGACCACGGTCTATCCCTCTAGTTACTTATTCCTTAATTTCTGCCAGCAATGTTTTATAGTTTTCCAAGTAGAAAGAAGTTACACATGTTTATTCAAATTTATTCCTAAGTATTTTATATTTTTGATGCAATAGTAAATGGTATTTTTTTTCTATTTCTGTTTGGAAGATTATAATATATAGGAACACTGTTTATTTCTGTATCTCAACTTTATAAACTTCAAACTCAGTAAATCCATTTCTGGTAGCATTTTTTAGGTAGGACTTTTAACATAGACTACAACTGTTCAATACAAAAGCAAAATAACACAAACCATAAGTATAAAATTAAATTTTCTAGTAGCGATAGTTCTGAGACAGTCTCTAAAATTTCTTATTAATTTTCATCTTTTTTTGGAAAACTATTTTTTCCTATGCTTCTCCTTAGAAGCTTCCAATTTCAAAATGAAGATATGCTTCCCATATAGTCATTCAGTTTAATTTTAGAGCTGGCATTTTTCTAATTTCTGTATGCAAAATATTAATGTAGGTGCCCAAAGACAACTGCATTTTGGCTTCTCTTAAGTTGATATTTTTAAATTAAATCTTCCAATGCTGTAAAGCACTTGCAAATAAAAGCTTCCTATCAGGAATATTAAATGAGGGCTGGGGTTTGGGAGTTTTTGGCCTTGGAGACATAATTTCCCATATTAATTTTTTATTTATTACTGGATATCTGCAGTCTGAGCAAATTTTCTAGACATGTTATGTAGTGTGTCAAGTGTGGCCTCAGTTTCTCTCTGGCTGTCTAAAAATAACTGGAAGGGTTCGGTGCCCAGGCAGACCAAGCCTATGGTGGCCCTCTGCATGAGCCAGTTAGTTAATTAGAGGTGAGTTGGTACTTCCCTGTGGGGCTCCTGAACACCCCCAAAGATTCTTAGTCACCTAAGAATACCCAAATCAGGCTGGAGGATGTGCCCCTTTCTTCAGAGCTAAACGAGTTCAGCTCTCATAAAAAAAAATTTCTAGTAGCCACAATTAAAGTAGGTAAATTTTGACTTTAATAAGATATCATATATAGCCAATTTTTCCAAAATATAACCTCTATATATAAAAGGATAATCTGCAAAGTGTCCCCTTAGGAGTTCAACGAGGAGTTTGATTTCTCACAATGACATGCGCTGACCATCGGGGGGTGGCACAGAACATGGTGGGTGATCAGCAGCAGCGGCAGGGCACTGAGGGAGTGAGGAAAGGAGGAGGCAGGGAGGTGTGGGGAACCATGTGGTGAAGTTGCGCAGGTGGCAAGGGAAGGAGGAGGTGGGGAGGCAGGGAAGCAGGGAATCTGATTGGCTTTGATTGCTGGCCAGGCCTAGGGACCCTACTCATGCATGACTTTCATGCACTGGACCTCTAGTTTCATCATGTTATGAATAAAACAATTAGGAATGGAACGGTTTACTTTTTTCATACTTTGTCTTTAAAAGCCAGTGTTTATACTTGGAGCACATCTGGATTCAAAACAGCCACATCTGATGTGCTCAGGAGCCTCATACGGCTAGTGGCTACTATAATGAACAGTCCAAGATAAAGCCAGCCTAAATTCTTATCTTCTAGTCTGCTTGCCTTTTATTTTTTCTTCTTGCCTTTTGCATTGAGAAGTGTTCTTTGTCTCTGGTGCTTGCTCTCCAGGCCCAGGACCAGGAATCATTCCATCTATTGTTTCTTAGAGAATCTTCCTCGGCTGCGGTAGGTTCCTCCCAGGCAAGTCTCATCGGTCCCAGGTGGGCACTGGATGGATTCCTTTACAAATCCCTGAGCTTGTCTCCTCTCCCCTCTCTCCTTTTTGGTTTTCTGTCCTGAGAATTTCAGCGACTTTGCCTTTCCAAATTCTGAACTTTGATCTTTCAACTCTGTGAAATTGCTGAGTGAGAATGTTATTAGTGGCTGCTGAGAAAAGGAAATTTGAAATACTGAATATTGGAGAAGCTCAGTGAGGTGTTGCTTAGCAACTCTTAATAGCAAATAATTTAAACTCTGGATTTATTTTTTCCTGAGAACTTGTGGCTCCAGCGTGGAATCTAGAATTCACTCCCCTCCACGGCAGCAGCTCGCCTGCATGCTCGCCTGGATACACACACACACACACACAGTCCCACGTGACGGTGACAGGTTGTGTTATTTACCAGTTCCCATTAAGTATGTTTCTTTGGATATAACAACGGCTTCCACAATTCAAGGCCAAAGTAGCTGGAATCCTATTACAAACACAACCTTTCATAAAATCATCTGGCAAACAGAAGGGATACTGAAGGCAGGAAGCCCTAAGACAACCACCATCAAAAATGTCTGCATTTAAACTGTGTCAATAACAGATGTTTGTTTGGGGAGCCTACAGAACATTTTCCCTCCCTTGTAAAATATAATTCTAACTTCTTCAGGAAAACACATCAAATTCCAGATCACAGTCACAACTTCTTTCAACTTCAGGTTGACCGCCTCTGAGGTGCTTCCAGATGTTCTGAGAGCCACACACACAGGGTTAGCATCCCCAGCCTCCCCCCGCCCCCCGTCCTGACAGTGGCCGCCCTAGAGCACAGGAGCCACGTTACCTAGACATCAAGCAAGGTATTGGACAGGAGCCCAAACCAGGCACAGCTTCTCCCAACACAAGAAGAAGCCAGTACTGGGCTGGACTGCACCCTGAGCTGGCATCCCAGAGAATGCCTTCCTGGGGCCCTTGGAATCTGATGGGGTTTTCCTCTGAGGAGGAAAGTGGCTGATTATAGGTGTCAGAAGCTAAGGCAGAACCAGAAGACAATGCCAGAGAAAGGAATAAAATGATAAGGAATCTGTTTTCATTTAAAAAGCAATCAGTAGATACACAAACATTTATTCCTCGGGTCAAATATATATCATTTTTCTTAGTGATGCATCCGAGGAGTGAAAATACCTCCAAGGAGGATTACATGCAGACAAAACCAGCAACATGACTGATTTTTTTGTTATCTCTGAAGTAACAGCTACATCTTCATAAAATTTTTCCAAATAACAACCAAGCCAAAAGTGGTTCAGATAGAACAACCCAAAATTCCTAAATATCTCCCTCATCACACAATAATCTGTCATTTTGCAAGTCACAACAGGAAACATCACACAGTTGTCAACCATAATGGATATATGAAGATGATGGACGAAGATCACTGTGCCAAAATGCCATGTTCAAATTCTGACTCTCTTCTTGCCGTGTGACTTTGGGGAACTTGATTAACCTCTCTGGACTTCAGTTTTCTCATCTGAGGAACTGCAAGTAGTAACAGCACTTACTTAGAGTTGTACAGATCAAATAATCTATGTATGTAAAGTAACTGAATGATGCCTGGTGCAGGAAAGGACCGGGGCAATGGAAATGTTTTCTATCACTATTACGGTGAAAGAGGCAAACAGACCAATATACTATGTGTACACTCATTCAGTATTTCCACAAGTATTTGTGGTGTGATCCCACCTATGTGACACTGTGTTAGATCCTAGAAAAAGAGAAGCCAATAAAAACCACCCGTCTCTCAAATATACCTTACTGTAGGGGTGAGGCTGGGGAGGACAACAAAAGTGCAGAGGTGAGAATGGCTGTGCCTGTTTAAGGAGCAGATGACAGTTAATTGCAATGTCCATCTCAGCACCAGGGCCTGTGTTCCTCTAACGGAAAGAAGAGAAGCAGAAAGATTGTTCCAGAAACACCGACTGTACTGTCTATTCAAACAGGGTCAGGACTGGAAGGCCCAGGGAGAATTGTGGTAAATTCCCAGTTCACTGCATAGCCAGTATGACTTTCACACGCTCTGGCTGGGAACTGAGAGGAGGGAGAACACAGAAATGCCACCTCCGCTCTGAACAGCAGAAATGTGGGGAAATCTCAAAATAACGACACTTCAGGCTGGCCCGAGCTGCTGCACTTCCTTAAAATTCACACTTTGTCAGTATATTATTTGCTATTAAAAACAACAAAAAAATTAAAAACTCTCATCTTTATTGTTAGAATAATTTTTATATTGCTCTTTTGTTTTCCTGAATTGTGTGGGTCTCCTCATATTAACTCCAAAATGCCCTCTGAGAAATCATCCTGGTGCTCAGAAGCAGACAGCTACGGTTTCTTGGCTACTCAGGGACAGGGATTTGTCTCCTTTCATTTATATGCTACTAGGTCCTCCGCCTGGTAAATCCATTCTTTAATAGCATTCCAGGTGACTGCACTAAAGGAAAAGCAAACTAATTCTGTACCATTTTAAAGCCTCTGAGAGCTCTTTATTTTCTTACATTTCACCCACTTTCAATACAAAATGATATTTGCACACTTGTGTCCTATTTTTGTAAGAAAACACAGATAGGCACATGCTGAATGCCTGGCATCTTGTTAGGAAATAGAACAAAGTCTCTTCTTCCTGGAGCAAAATGTTAGCCTTTCGAGTAGGTAATTTAACAGATCTATACAATAACTACAGCATGGTCTCCCTGCCAAGCCTGAAATGGGTTTGTCAGGAATGGAAGTGTTTAACTCCATTTAATGAGCTCTTAGTGTGAGGGAAGCAGAAGATTGGAGTCAAATGCAGATATGATTCAGCCCTCTTGTCCTCACTCAGCCAACCCAGCATCTTTTGTGTGTGAGCCTCACCCCATCCAGGCACTTGCCCTCCTGTCCTGCTATCTTCTGAACAGCATTCCCATCTCAGAGCGAGGGTCACAAGTCGGTAGTTATCAACTCAGAGGAAATGGATTTGTCTTGTTATAAATTCATTAAATAAAATGGCATCGGAAAGCTTAGGTTTCACCAGATGAATGAAGGACAAAAATGTGCCAGGCGGGAAAGACTTACTCAGTGTCACTAAGATGAGTGAGATGGTGCCCACCTCTTGGCGTTATGTGAGGGTAAATGAGGTTCCATGGGGAAAGTGCTCAGGACAGGGCCGGGCACAGAGCAGATGATGCACGTGCTGGCTGCTTCTACTCTATGTTCTGCACTAGAGATGTTAACGGCGGGGATCTACACTGAAGCCACCTGGGCAGTGAAGAATGAACCTGACCCAGACAGAATTCTGGGCTTGCCCTGTGCTCCTGGGACGTCATCCCTAGGCCCCTGGAATGCTCTGCCTCACAAGAGTGCCTTTGTTTGGTCAGTCTAAATATGATTTATGAGGGGGGTCTTAGGGCCATGCAGTGTCTGTTCTGCCTCCAGCGGGTTGGAAACGACAGGTATCAGGCCAGCCTCTGTGAGGCTGGAGACTAAAGGTCAGCCATGCAGGCAGTAAGTGATTGAGTCCCAGAAAAAATCTCTGGACAGAGAAGGGCAGCTGAGCCTCCTGGGTAGGCAGTACTCCCTGCATAGTGACATGTAATGTTGTTGAGAGAGTAGCGCTGTGTGTGATTGCACAGAGAAGACAATGAAAGTTCCTGCTAGTTTTCCTGCCCCTTCCCTTGGCGGATGTTCACCTCTATTTTTTCCTTGTAATAACCTATAACTGGGAGGATAACGGTGTTCAGTGAGTCCTTTTATGAAGTTACCTAACCTCAAGGTGATCCTGTGAACCCCAAACTTGCCATTGGAGTTAGCAGTGAGGGTGGTCACGTGTGGATGGCCTCTCTGTCTGAGTAGTGGGCTCACTCCTGCACCTCCTTCTCACAATAGTGTTAGTTTAACCATCTCCTACGGGGAACCACCCCTTGAAGACTCTCCCTTAAGCACAGTGAACCTATTATAACACTTCTAGAAGTGTCCACTGAGAGGCCTACATCTGTGGTGCCAATATTAAAAGATGCCAGGCTTTAGGTTAATGTGAGGATATAATTTCATTTTAAATCTGCATGCCTGCTGAATGGGGCAGCCGTGGCCAGAGGCTTGGGCAAGATTTGAAGCTCCGGTGGAGGAATGGGGTCCAAAGTGGCCCTCAGTTCTGGACAGATGTGTGCGCAGGCCCACAGTGTGAGGCAGACACCCTGCCCAAGTCCCCAACATAGGAAAAAGTGGCCCAAAATAGCTACAACCTGGCTATGGCCTTTTCTGAGGATCAAGCAGACACAGCTGGCCCAAGTCACAAGAAGGGCTGGTCACCCCATCTGCAATGTCATCTGGGCTGAAGCTCCACCTAGAGTCTAGTTTTTCCCAGGGTCATGGCTGTATAAGGAAGGCAATATCACGATTAGGATTACGGCTATGGGCAGAGGAAGAAAACCCCACTCAATAGAAGCCTGGAAATAGCAATGCCAAAGCTCACAGGAGCAATTCACGCTGAGACATTTAACCAACAAACTCAAATCATGCGAGAAATCACTCTTAAGAAAATAAAAATAAAATGACTATGGAAAAGGTCTGTTTAATATGCTTACAAGTATTTTTTTAATATATTTTTATTGATATTTTACAGAGAGGAAGGGAGAGAGATAGAAAGTCAGAAACATCGATGAGGGAGAGACATCGATCAGCCACTTCCTGCACGCCCCACAGTGGAGATGTGCCTGCAAGCAAGGTACATGCCCCCAACCGGAATCGAACCTGGGACCTTTCAGTCCGCAAGCTGACGCTCTATCCACTGAGCCAAACCTGTCTTGGCTACAAGTATTTTTTTTTTAAAGCAAAATGTATGTCATAAAACCAAAAGATGGGCAACAAAAACAGAAAAAGTGGATACAAAAGAAATTTAACAACAAATATGGAGATGACAAAATAAAGACATCCATTAGGGAAACACTGAGTGAGCAGCCATGGGTGCCTTCTATTGCAGTCCACTCTCATAGGTGCAAAGACACGACAGTGAAAAGACAGTCACTGCCCAAGAGATACAGTCAACAGACCAGATTGAGAGAGAGAGAGAGAGGGAATGAATATGACTTGAGGTGATACAAATCTTTGTCAGTGCTATGGAAACTGGAGTAGGCTGAGGTGTTGCCCGATGGGTTGGCATCTGAAGGTCGGGAAATGCTGCTCTATGACAGGGACCCATGAGGTCAATGAAGAAAACACAGAAGCCACACTGCATGGGGAAGAAGAACAATCCAGACAGATGGAGGTCCGTGTCCTGACGAACTGATCCTATTAAAATACTAACCATAGAGCAAACCTTTTATTTCCCGTGAAATTATGGATGTTCTAATTATGTTGACAACGGGTCTGATGCCACTCACACTATGCTAATCCCTTCTGTATCAGGAATCCTGGCTAATACTAGCACATGTAGACAACACAATGCCTGAAAATAGAGTGAATTCAGGATTTGAAAGGGAGAAAACATTAATTATTTTAAGATGATGGTACTGTATATATAAATAAACTGAGACCTTCAGACAAATGAACAGAGCTAATAAGAGTCCACCATAACAGATCAACATAAAAAGTAGCAGCCCAAAGATATATAATGTCATATATATATATGTGTATATATATATATACATATATATATGCAAAGATATTAAATAAAAAAGGGAATAAGAAAAAGTGCCTTTAATAAAACCACCAAAAAATATACGTACCTAAGAACAAGTTTGAGGAACATTACTACTGATTTCATGAAGAGAAAAAGTCTCAGAAGGACATAGAAGAAACCTAGAATCATTGGAGAGACATGCCGTGTCTTTCTATGGAAGGACTAGATACAAAATTAAAAAGAGCATATTTCTGGATGTTTTTCATAGTGTTATTTTATTATTTCCTAGTTGTTAAATATCTTTCAAAGCAAAAAATAGGAAATGCCATATAATTTAAATCTAGATCCTAGTTGGAGTTTGGACTGAACATGACAAGCTGATTCTGAAATTCATATGGAAAGTTAGCTAAGAAAGTCTAAAGAACAGTAAAACATGGAGGGGCTACTTGCTCTTCCAAAACGCAAGATTTCTTATAAAGTAATAGCCTTAAACCAAAGTAGCATTGGTTTGAGGAGAGACCAATGGGGTCCATGCCACAAACCAGCAACCAAGGCTCTTAATCCATCTCCTTCTTCTGTTCTGTGTGTGCCAATGTGAAGATGGGAGGGACCATAGACCATGTGCACCGCTTAAGGTAGCAGGGTGAGGCCAGGAACAGGGTACATGAGGAGAGGCAACACTAAGGCAGGGAAGGCACTGGCCTGGGCATGGAAGTGGGTGCCCATTTCTCCAAAGGTGAGAGTGAGAAGCATACTGACCCCTAAAGCCTCTTCAGGGAACTGCAGGAGAGGAAAGATGCAAGCACAGATTCTTGTGTTCACTATGCCAGTGTTCTTTAGAACCAGAGAGACCAAACCGAGTTCACTTACTACAGTCCTCACCCTTTGCAGAAGAAACTGAGGCTCAAACATGATGGTGGTTTAACTGAGATCATGGGATAACAGAACCCACTGGAAACCTCATCCTGGGCTCTCTCCAACTAAAGCACACCTGTGATGCTCTTTTCCTCACCCTGGGACTTGAACCCTTTAGTCTGTTCCCATCTTGAATCTCCCTTTTCTTTTGGTCTCTACAGCAAGTCTCCCTTACTGGTTCTCTGCTCCCACAAATGGCTCTTCCTGGTTCCTTTTCCTCTCCCAACCCAGCTCTTGAGTCCCCACCAAGTCTGTGATCACCCTCTCTTGGTGCTCAATTCACTCTCTCTAGGGTGGCTACAGAACACCATGGCTTCCAATACAAGCTTGAAGCTAATAATTTGTACATCTATATCTGCAGCCTGGACTTGTCTGTGCTCTGGACCATACACCATCTAATTTAGTAGTAACCAGGATTCCTCCAAGTGGCAGCCCATTAGTCAGAATACACTCACCTAAGGACCTAACATCCTCCAAGGGAGCCATTAACTAAGCCGAGAGCCTCACTAGGTTCAACACTAAGAACTGTCAGTTTCCCAACAGGTAAGGAAGCAACCTCATTGATATGATGTGTTCATGTTGGTACAAAATCAGTATCACAGAAGTCTGATTGTAAGAACAAAGGTCCAGTGATTGAGAAAGAGTTCAAAGGCAACTACTAGTGTTTGAGAATTAGAGGCATAAGGTAAGGCTCCCACCCCAGACAGATCCTGGAAAAATAGGAAACCCAGGAAGCAGGAGAAGATGGTGTGAGGTGTAAAAACCAAACTTGGCCATCTACAATCAGCGACAAGTGAGACCCAGGCCCAGGCACTGGCTGCCAGTAGGTCTGATGACTTAAAATGGGCATCAAATGACTTCAGGCGTGAGGTCACCATGAAGAAAACTATTTCAAAAGACTTTCTTCTAAAGGCCTCTTATTTGCAGTTTTGGGCCAAGTTTACAGAATTAAGTGTGTCACCAATCAGGGCATATAAAGAAACTATGAAAACCATTTTAACACCTTACCTGGTCCCAGGGAGAGACGGTGCCTCCAAAACACATGAACAGGTAGGCCATGGCCACGAGACAGATCCAGATGACCACAGAGAAGAGGCGTAGCAGCTTCTTAAACACAGACTCGATGCAGGCGAGGATGAATATCGCAAAGAAGATTGCCAGGGCAGTGGGAACTGTTATTAAAAATGCCACGTGGTCTTCCGCTTCCTAACAGGAAGAAAAATATTGCAAGGTGCACTTTAGAAAAACCATGGAAGCAATGATTTATGTTATCAAAATCTCATCAACATTCATCAGTGTCAAAATATATTGGGTTTTATAAATTATTGCAGAAGTAGAACAGTTTGAACTTTTAAAAATGTAATTTTCCTCTTAAATAGCCATGTTTTTCTATGGAAATATCCCAGTATTTGATATTTAAAGTATGCAAAAGAACTATGCCATCAAAAATAAAATTTCTCGGAAAAAAACGGAGAAATGAATTTTATTAAGAAGTGAATGGAAGAATACATAATACCCGGATAAAATAGGACAATCAACTTGACTGCCTGCATTACAGGATGTAAGAAATGGCCTGGCCATCGAAAATGAAGGCTTGCAAAAGATTTAAAATCTTTTATTTTTAAAAATCTAAAAATGATCTCAGTCTCTAAAATGATGAACTCTTAATGTGTGGTGATTAATGTTTCAACAGGATCATAGGTTAATAGAAAAGGGACAGAAAGTGCTAAATATAGATGATGAGAGAGCGGGAAATACTTCGAAGACTGCCGTTTTGCTGATTTCCTTCCCTCCTCTCTTGGGCTCTAGTAGCAAAAAGAAAATGGGCATTTATTAATAGCCTCTTGCTAATTCATGATTTTAGAATCCACATTTGCTCAATAATCCTCATTTTCTATACATCTCTTTCTAGCTCCTTCCTAAGGCATGCAATTTCAATTCTACACAATTCAACACAATAGAAGAGATAGCATGTTTCCTCTGGTTATTGCAAGCATAGGTGTAAGCCTCAGCTTCTGCAAACCACCATGCTGGAACTTGCTAGGAAAAGTGTGCACTCTGGAGAGAACACAGTTCAAGATCTTAAATCTTCATCCCAAACACGCAAAGGAGCTTCAATTTAAAAAATTACCTATGGCCGGGACCCTAAGAACTTCCACTGAGGTTTTAGAATCTTTAAAGTTACAGTAAAAACTGAGACTTATGGAGAAGCTCCTTGAGCCTAGTGAGCCCCCCCCCCCGTGTCTGGTTGCTCCCAGGTTCATCCCTCCCATGAAGCTTCACAGTAGGGATGGCCCCATTTAGATATGAAGCTATTAACCCCGGAGCAGATCAGCCAACTGACCACACCAAGTCCAGGTGGACATGGAGGAGGAAGAGAGGCACCCTTGATGCCTTTATTTCCCTTTCTCTTTCACAAATATGTGTCAAGTGACACGTGGGAACTTGGCAAGTATTACAACCAGAGCAAATACCAATAGATAGATTTTTACGCTAAGCATTCTTACATATATTAACCTCTTTAATAACTACAACAACACTATGATGGGGCCCTGGTGTTAGCAATACTCTACAGGAGGTAAACTGAGGCACCAGGAATGAAAATGAGTTGCCATGGGTTGAACAAAGAGATGAGGGAGAGAGAACCAGAGCTCAGGACAGGGATCTGGCTGGGGTCTGTGCCAGCCACCACAGTACTCTGCCCTCTAGCTGTGCAGAGACGATGAGCCACACCAAGTGGAGCCAACCTTAGCATGGCCAACAGAATGTATGTTTCCAGAACTGGCAGGAGACAAGAGGATTAAATGTGATGTGCTTATTCTCTCTCCCATTGCTATTTCTGTCCATGATTAAGTGTCTAAGTTGTACTCTTCCCCTCAGACACATGTTACAACCATTGCAAAAGGGTATCAGATATCCAGCAGGCTGCCAGGGCGCCCCTGCGCTCAGACACGGCGAACCAATGTAAGCATGGACATGACAGCATGCCCTCTGGGGATATCAAATTTGAGATTGTGATCGCTACACACATGGAGCTCTGAAAACCTGTTTTATTTTAAACTTCCCAAAATGAGCTTAACAGAGCTATGGGCAGAAAGCTAACCGGGGAATAGCCAGGACAGCTGTTTTCCCAGTACGACCTTACACTTATTTCATTAACCCAGTAGGGGAGAAACCATCGTGGATTTTATTGCCTCTTATTTCTCCAGAAAGCCTGAAAATGGTACAAAAATATGCATACCTGGAAAGTGAAAATTAGTAGGCAAAGGAACTGAAAGACTGTAATGGAGTCCTCCACACCTGTAGGCACTTTCCCTGTACTTCTCTTAAAAGATCTAACTGTGAATACGACAAATACCCAATGGCCTACTGTGCTGGGTACCGTATAGAGCAGTATAGTGTAAGACTTGATATTGTCTCACTTTTTTTTGTTTTAAATGTCAGGGTCTTCATCACCAAGAAGACTTCTGCGTTAGACACAATGTACCCGGTGTGGTGCGTAGGTCCCCAAATCTTTTTAAAGACCCACAAAAGTACCTTGATTTCTTGAAAAATTAAAACATCCAAGCTTTTAGGGTCAAAGGTTACATACATCTTCATGCTCACACATTTGTAAACTATAGTTGTGAATGTATTTTTAGGGAGGCAGGGGCATCAGAAAGCCTCTAAGTCATAATGCCATCTGAGGGGGTTGTGTCATATTTCTGCTCACCAGATGCCTGGCATCACCAGGTGACTCCCACATCCCAGAGGACCGCCTTCCTTCAGCTTCAGTGTCCCCCACCTCGGGAGGTGATAAGATTGCGAGATGGCCAACGGCTGCAGGGAGTCAGCAGCTGCTCATGAGGCTGTGGCCCTAATCACCGTAAACCCTAAGCCCACAGAGAGACAGGGGCTCTTCTAGAAATAGAACAGCCATCAACTTATTCTTCATTTGCCTTTGAACTCTAACTCGGAGCAAGTTTTAATATAGACTTCTCACAAAACAGAATCTTTTATAAGAGTGTCAAGGAGAGTATTCATTAAAAAATGTATAAGCTTATAAACTACATTCTTTCCTAGTCTCACTGTTGGCATCATGCATTTTTCTTAAGGCAAAATAAATTGAATAAAGGAATGCCCTCAGACCTCGAATGACACGGCCCTCCTCCCTCTCCTATTCCATTCCCTGGGGACTGAAAGGTGGAGGAAGCCACAAGACACACCCCATAGCTGTTTTCTTTTGGAGTAGTTGAGTTTTCAAAATTCAGAATATGAAGCAAACAGAGTTACTTAAAATAAAATGAACTAAAACATTCAAAACATTGTCAATCTAAATAAATATGTTTATGTACCCTAGTCCCTTCTCCCTTCATTCAAAAACTAAATGAAATATGCTAAGTTGCCTTCACTAGTACCAAAATGCCTTTAAAATATGCCTTTAAAAAGATAAAAAATTACCATATAACACAAACTAAATGAAATGTATTAAAATGCCTTTAAAAGGGAGATGTCAAGTATAATCTCCTGTAATGATAATAAGTTCCTATCACTCTCTTTGATCATTTTACCCTTTCTTTTTCAATGCATTTTCTGTTACTTTTGGATGGCTTCTAATTGCTAGGCCTATTAAATACTCATTGCTTTTATTTATGATGTGACAGCCTCTTTGTTTCTTAGAGGCTTTTTCATGGATCAAGGGATTATCTGTATTTTCATTCTTTTCCATGTGCATTTTTTGCTTTCTGTTAAACAGAACTATTTTTCATTTTGATAGTGAAGAGCACTGTAATGTAAAACACTGCTTTTCTATAAAAAGATGTTTAGTAAAGTGCTTTGAAGTCCCAAGATTGCAGGTAGCAACCCATTACTTAGTGTTGTGTCTCAGGGTGAGTTCTGAGCCTCTAGCCTATGTGAACAGCAGTATGAACACCGCACTGCCAGATTCAACTCAATCCCTATCAAATTGCCAACAGCATTTTTCATAGAACTGGGACAAATAATCCAAAAATTTTATAGAAACACAAAGACCAAGAATAGACTACTTCCTGTCTTGAGGAAGTAGGACAAAGTTGGAGGCATCACACTACTTGATATGCAACTATATCAGTAATCGGCAAACTGCAGCTCTCGAGCCACATGTGGCTCATGAGCCACGGTTTGCCACTCTGTTGACTAATGAGTTTGCTGACCATTGAACGATACTATAAGGCTATAGTAATCAAAACAAACACATGGATCAATGGAACAAATAGACAGTCCAGCCCACTGGTATGGCTCAATGGTTGAGTATCTGCTCCTTAGATCACCGATTTAATTCCTGGTCCGGGTTTCAGACTCAACCCCCAGTAGAGGACATGCCAGAGACAGGTGATAGATATTTCTCATCGGTGTTTCTATCTCTTTATTCCTTTCCCTTTCTCTCTCTTTCTAAAATCAACAAAAACATATTTTTTTAAAAATAGAGAGCCCAGAAGTAAATCTATACTTATGAGGACAATTATTATATGACAAAGGAGGCAAGAATATAAAATGGAGGAAAGATAGTCTATTTCATAAACTGCATTGAGAATATTGGATAGATACATGCAAAAAAGTGAAAATAAACTACCTTCTTATACCATATACAAGAATAAACTCAAAGATTTAAATGTAAGACTGAAAACTATAAACCTCCTAGAAGAAAATATAAGTAGTAAACTCTAACACTTCTCTTAGAAATACTTTTTTTCTGATCTATCTCCTCAGGCAAGGGAAACAAAAGAAAAATAAAGAAATGGAATGACATCAAATTAAAAATTTTTGCATAACAAAGAAAATCAACCAAATGAAAAGACTACCTACTGAATGGGAGAACATTTTGCCAATGATACACCGGATAAGAAGTTAATATCCAAAATTTATAAAGAACGCATAAAACTAAACACCAAAAACCAAACAATCTAATTAAAAATTGGTGGAGGACCTGAATAGACACTTCTCCAACGAGGGCATAAGGTGGCCAATGGACATATGAAAAGATGCTCAATATCAGAGAAATGCAAATTAAAACCACAATGAGATATCACCTTATGCTTGTTAAAATGGCTATATCCAATAAATCCACAAGAAATGTTGATAAGGATCTGAAAAAGAAAAAAGGGAACCCTCCTACACTGTTGGTGGGAATGTAGATTGGTGCAGCCATTCTCAAAAACAGTATGTAGATTCCTCAAAAAATTGAAAACAGAAGTACCTACACCCTAGCAATTCCACTTCTGTGTATATATCTGAAGAAACCCAAAATACTATTTCAAAATGATATATGCATACCTATTATGTTCTTTGCAGCATTATTCTATCTAATAAAGATGGAATATGCTAATTGACCCTCACACTGTCCCAAAATGGTAGCACCCACAGCTAATAAGGAGGGAATATGCTAATTGACTGTCCTGCTCTCAAAGATGGCAGCACCCACAGCCAATAAGGAAGGAATAATGCTAATTGACTATCCCACCCTCAAAGGTGATGATGGTGCCCACAGCCAATAATGAGGAAATATGCTAATTGACTGTCCCACCCTCAAAGATGGCAGTGCCCACAGCCAATAAGGAAGAAATATGCTAATCAACTGCCATGCCCTCAAAGATGGCAGCGTCCACAGCACAAGTGGCGGCACCCGGTCCCTCAGCTCGGTCACACACCTGCCTCTAGAGTCCCTCAGTCCCTTAAGCCCTCCATGCCCTGGGCTGACCCGAGGTGCAGTCAGTCTCAGATGGCAGCTGCCCAGCCATGCAGGGATGCCTGAGGCTCAGGTAACCAGGGCCAGCTGAGGCTTGCATTGCCAGCAATGGCAGCAGCAGAGGTGTGATGGGGCATCACCTTCCCCTGATCACTGGGTCAATCCTGCCCCTGAGGGCTCCTGGACTGTGAGAGGGAGTAGGCCAGACTGAAGGATCCCCCATCCACTAGTTTATAATAATCAAGCTATGGAAACAATTCAAGTGCCCATCAATAAATGAGTGGACACAAAAGCTGTGATACATATAGACAACAAAATATAACTAAGCCAAAGAAAAAGAATAAAATCTTACCATTTGTAACAGCATAGATGGACTTTCAGGGTATTATGTTAAGTGAAATAAGTCAGACAGAAAGACAAATACCATATTATTTCATTTATATGTGGAATCTAAAGAACAAAATTAATGAACAAACAAAATTAAAACAAACCCATAGATACAGAAAATAAGACTGATGGTTCCCAGAGGGCATGGGGTTTGAAGGACTGAGTGAAAAATGTGAATATTTTAAGAAATACAAATTAGTAGTTACAAAATAGTGATGGTAAGGTAAAGTACAGCATGGGGAATATAGTTAGTAATATTGTAATAACTAGGTATGGTGCTGTGCGGGTACTGGAAATATTGGGGGGATCATTTTTTAAAATTATATGCTATACACCTAAAACTAATATAAAATAATATTAAATGCCAACTGCAATTGAAAAATAAAATTTCTAAAAAAGAAATATTCTTAAAAAGAACTTTTAAAAAATTTAAGTAATTCTAAAAAGACCATGTGATATGAAAAAAGGTGAACAAATGTAGTTTATAATAAACATCTTGGCACAACCAAACACACACTCTCTATCTGAAAGAATAATAATAAGTGTCTAATTTTTAAGCTTAAAAAAACAAATTAAAATATTTAACAATAGCAATAATAGAGTCAGGAAAAGAAAAACTACAGATAAAATGTTTCAAAATCTTTAATGAACTAGGTGTCAAGAGTGACCAACTTTTAATTTTTGTTATGATAAAATTTCAAAGATGACCACCAAAAGAATACAAATGAAATATATAAATTCCTAATGATCAGAGAAAAAAATGGAGTAAACAAAATCAAGCCAAACAAAACAACAATAAAAGAGTAAGGAGAAGAAAGAATTGGGACAAATAGATATCAAAGAAGTAAAATGGTACAAACAAATGCAAATGTATCAATTATCACAATGAAATAATTAGTTTGAACTTGCCAATTAAAAGGGAGATTCCTTTAAAATATATATATATAAAATTTATTTTATTTTTTTCTTTATTAAGGTATTATATATGTGTCTCTATCACCCCATTGCTCCCACAACCCCCCACTCATGCCCTTATCCCCTGGTGTCTGTATCTATTATTTAGGCTTATATGCATGCATACAAGTCCTTTGGTTGACCTCTCCCCTATCTCCACCCTCCCCACCTTCCTTTACCTTCCAAAACTGGGTTATAAAACAAAGCCCAGCTATGTGCTATTTAGAACAATACAATTAAGCAAAAAGACACATACCCGGCAGGCATGGCTCAGTGGTTGAGTGTCAACCTATGAACCTGGAGGTCATGGTTTGATTCCCAGACATGCATGCTTGGGTTGCAGGCTCCATTCCCTGTGTAGGGTGTGCAGGAGGTAGCTGATTAATGATTATCTCTCATCCTTGATGTTTCTATCTCTCTATCTCTCTCCTTTCTTCTCTGAAATCAATAAAAATATATTTTAAAAAGAAAGATTAAAAATAAAAAGATGAAAACATGCTAGTTTAATATCTTACAAAATATGCCTTAAAAAATAAAGGATAAAGTAAAATAATAAAATGCTCAATTCCTGAGCAATTATTACCACTTTAAACATCTATAAGCCAAATAAAACAGACTCAAAATGTATAAATCTAAAATGTGTATACAAGAGGGAGAGTAAACTACTGTACCAAGAATAGAAGAGTTCAACATCTCCATCCAGCTATTGATAGGTTGAGCAAACAAAACAAAGCAAATAATGCAAAAGATTTAAATGTCACAATTTAAAAAGCTTGGCCTAATTGACAAATACAAAATTCCAAGCCAATCAAAGGAAAAACAATATTCATCTGAAATATTTTTAATTATATGCACATGAAATATTTTTAATTATGGGCCAGAAAACTTGCAAAATTTTTCCAAGAAGAGATATCATAGAGACCCATGTTCTTGGATTATGGTGGTTTTAAATTAGAAGTTTATATAACAAAAGCATATATCAAAATCACCACTTATTTGTTGGATATAAAGAATAACTAACTTTTGGATTGAAAATTAAATCATTACATAAATTTTAAACATATAATTAAAACAGTACATATCAACACTTGTCATGTACTTGAAGAAAAAGTGGATCTTGGAGGGAAATTGGTCATTTTTAAAGTTGGGCTGAATTATCTATGCTCAATCTGGTTTTGCTTGGAGTTACATTTCTCAGAAGCCCTTTCTCTGTATGGCTCTTAGAGCTGAACAGATGAGGAATTTGTATAGTGCTCACCTAAGATCTTCACAGTCCATATGAGCATACACAGAGCTCCAGGTAGGCTCCAGCTGGCCCTCACTCACCCCTGTCCCATATCCTGCTCTTCTACCCAAATGCTGCCTCTGGTGAACAGAGGCTCTTGATGGCAGAAGCTCAAAAGTAGTAACTATACAGAAGCAGATTCTCAAAGCCCTTTCTATTGAGCCCCCTTTGAGTGACTAGCCATGTTTGTCTTCACAGATTGCTCCCACTTTTTCACTCAAACCAATGCTTTGTGAAGACTTGTTAGTAATTCTGCAGATTATTCTCCATTTGAGAAATAGTAGCTGGCTTGTTACTAAACCCCAGAAGGGACTGAATATTGACCATGGACCACCAAGTCCCCAGGGATCTGAGATGTCAGTCATTAACAGAATGTTGTGTAGCCCTCCAGGTAATAAAGCTGGGTATGCACAGAGGCATCCCATACACAAGGGTTCAGATAAGACTGAAGGCACAAGTTGAGTGAGCAAATGATACATAGTCTGTACTCCTGCTATACTGTCTCCACTTTCTAAACTTGCACCTAGTCCTTGTAGAAAGTTCCCTAGGCCTGAGGATATAAAAATTCAGCTCTGAATTACAGCTGGTTCTGAAGAACACACTAGGGCCACCTACAAGGAGACAATTAAAGCACCATAACTCAGAGCCGGAGAACCAGCAACCATCTCTAGCAAGCTGATTACAATTGACCTCTTCCACGATGGAAGGTACAGCATTTTGTTCTCACTTGAATTGAACTTTCCAGTCCACAATGCTTCTGTTTGGAATTCATTGGTCTTATCCTTTCCTGCTACTCTAAAGCAGCTTCCTTGATTGAAGGTGGGAATGACCTTCTGAAGACTCAATTACAAGTCCTGCCTGAGGACAACACCTGGTGGAGCTGGGAGAATGACTTCCAGGATGCAGTAGAGCTCTGGAACAGCAACCAATGTGTGTCACTATCCTCCTACAGCCTACGCTCATGGACAGAAAAACAATCCTAATATATAAAAAGCCAGGGTCTGTTATGACCTAAATGGATGACCGAATACCAGGCTAGGGTCCCGGCTGGCACCGTAGTGGGAGTCAGTCCTGGGTCCCCGCTGCCACAGCATGGCAATGGGAGGGAGCTATAGAAAGGGGGCCATGCTGCCATCAGACTGGCCTCTTGGTCCCTCCCTGCTGACCTGCAGGCCTGGGGAGCCAGAGCCATGCTGCAATGGGACTGGGCTCTACCCAAGGGGTCCTGGATTGTGAGAGCGGGCAGGCTGGACTGAGAGACCCCGAATGCATGAATTTTCGTGCACTGGGCCTCTAGTATAAAATACAAATTCTCGGCAACAAATCAATAGATTCAATATAGATACTAATAAGATCCCAATAGAGTGGTTTTATGTGGAAATTGACATAGGTGATTGTAAAGTTTATATGGAAGAACAAAAGAATAATCAAGAAACATTTAAAGGAGTTGCATGTTATTTGCCCTGATTAATATAAATACTTACCATAAAGTTTAGTAATTATAATTTGTGTGTTTATGTATGCAAGTGTGCAGTTTTACCAAGGGAAAAAACACACACAACAAGACAAAACTTAAGCAATGAAACAGGATAGGCCATAACAAACCACTGATATGTGGGAATTTGGTATGGGAAAAGGAATAACTAAAATGGACCAGTAAAAATTCATTTTCACAAAGAAAAAATACAGAAATGGATCTTGATTATTATCTCTCATCACATATATAGCATACATATGTAATATGTACATATATGATATATGTGTGTGATAAAATGAACAAAAAAAAGAGAATGATAAACAGAAAGTGCAATATGAAGCTGACTTCTGAGAGTGGGCAGGGGAATGGTGCAGCCTGTAGATAGAAATATATTATTGGAAGTACTCTAGGCTGGACTGGTCTCATGAGTGTTTATTTCAGCATGAATATATATGTGAGCCAGATAGAGATTAATGAGGACTATGCTCAAGAATCAAATATTAACCACATTAATCAAATTATAACTTCCATTCTATTTATCTAAAAATCCAATTCTGAGGAACAGATGTTATGTATATATGAATTAATTGCAAGTCAATGTTAGGAAAGAATTTGATGTTAGGTCTACCATATGTTTGAACTCTGTTAACATTTCTTCACTATCTTTCATTTACATTCACCCAATCTCTTTGGTCTCTTAATTTTAAACATCAATAGCTTTTTATTGGTTCTAGTAATAAATTAGCCTAAAATTGGTTCTAGTAATAAATTAGCCTAAAATGTGTCCTTTATAATGTTTATGGGTCACTAGTAGCTTAAATATTAATTATTTCTCTCTATTTTTTATGTAACTGTAAAAATTAATACAGGGCATTTAAAACACACATACAGTCTTGGCTAGGTAGCTCAGTTGGTTGGAGCATCATCCTAATATGCCAAGGTTGTCTGTTCAATTTCCAGTCAGGTTACATACAAGAAGAAATTAATGAATGCATAAATAAATGTAATAACAAATCTCTAAATAAATAAGTAAATAAATAAGTAAAACAAAACACACATTAGCTGTAATACCTCAATTCATTTTGTCTGGTAGATAATAAAGGATGTTGTTAGAAATAGATAGAAGTTCTTATTTTAAGATCCTGCAGTCAGGGGTCCCCGAACAGGTGTTGATGTACTAACTTCTGTAGGGCAGTGACCCTAGAGACTTGACTCTTTCAGACAACAATAACCATCTTGAGAAATCTCAGGAATTTCAATAATTTAAAAACAAGTTATTATACTTTATGTTTGATGTTTCAAATGCAATAAATTGTTCATATATTTAATTGTGCTAATCATTGAAGATTCCCATTTCAGTAACCAAATCTTTTTAAATGATTTGGTTTGACTCTAAGATAAAAATGGTCATATGCATGCCTTATAGTAATGGCCCAGGTCTGTATTCTCTTTCTCTCTTGTATTGGTATTATCATTCATTTTAGGACTCTGGGCAAAGTCGGAAAACTGGTTGGCAAAGCTGTTCCCTATGGTTTTTCAGGTTGAGACTCCTATTACTGTGTCCATCACTCTGTCACCCGAATCTGACTCCTGGGGATGAAAGTGTAAACTTAAGTAAAACAAAGGAACAAAATTAATTATTTGTAACATTGCCGGCATCAGTTGAACTAATGAAGGCTTCATTTGAATCTCTCCTCAGATCCCTTCCTTGTGATTTTTGTTATATCCTTATACAAAGAGGGCATTGAAGCAATACCAGTGAAGTTTTAATATGGTCAAATGGACCAAACACAGGAGCTAATTCAACAACCCTTTCTTCCTGCCCA
The DNA here is from genome assembly GCA_011751065.1 of Lasiurus cinereus. Taxonomy (NCBI): domain Eukaryota; kingdom Metazoa; phylum Chordata; class Mammalia; order Chiroptera; family Vespertilionidae; genus Lasiurus; species Lasiurus cinereus. The sequence continues at coordinate 57,428,521 of JAAGEH010002531.1, read as the reverse complement.
AATGTACCTAGTGGTGCAAACCAGAACTGCCAGGAGTGTGTCCCTTCTCTAGTTTAACACGGAGGAATCACCTGATAAATATCTTATATAACATCAAAACTAACAAAATTGAAAAATATGAATGTTCCTATCAGTGTCAACTTGGCAAGAATTTTACTTCTGGAGAATGTTAAATTATGTCAAAATGTGACTTTTAATTAAACAATCTATGCTTTTGTCTCTTTTTTTTAAAAAAACTCAAAGTTATATGCACAACATATATCAGATAAATAGAAACACTTTTGTCATGCCCAGGTTTAAAAATCCTAGTACTCAATTTGTTTTTCAATGAGAAATACAGCTACAGGAGACCTTGACAGGGAAATCCCCCAACGTACAAATATAACGAGAATAACCTACATTTTGGGGGTACAGTAGGTGTCTATCACTGTGCTAAGTGCTCCCATGATCTATCTCAATTCCCCTGATCCTAGAGATCTTATTCATTTTATTTCACAGGGGAAGTGGCTGAGGCTATGGCAGATGCATAAATATGTCAGGAACACACACTAAGTGGCAAAATTGAGGCTTGGATGCTGGTCTGTTAACAAAGTTTTGTGCTCTTACCTTGTAGGCTACATGCTGGAAAAGCAGCTGCTGGGGAAAACATACCTACACCATAAATTGCAAGTGTTAATTAAGCACCTGTGAAATGGTTAGTGCTGTGTTAAATATGGGGAGTGCTACACTTCTTCCCTAAAGAACTAACAATTAGTTGGGGAGACGAGATGGATTTACAAAATTGCCCTGCACGTCAGATGACAGTAATGTAGTGGTTGATTCTGTATAGCTCATAAGCTTTGCAGATGTCAGAGGCAGAAACCATTGCAGACAGAGTGCTCAGCCAAGGCTGGACTGTGTCAGCTCTAGAACTTGATCTTGTGCCCCTGCCAATATCAAGTTCTAGAAAAGATGAGTGTACCAGTAGGTTGTATACAAATACCTGGCTTTGGCCAACAGTTACTGATCAAACATACCAATTAGTACAACCATAAACACCTTTAACAGAGCAATAGATCAGCTCTAACTGTGTTGTTATCTCCTAAATAAAACGTTTGATTTAAAAATATCCCTGAGTTGCACAAACAGTTCAATTGAAATGGATTTTACATGCTGCAGTCTTTATGCCAGGGACTGCTCAGACAATAGAGGCAAAGCCACAAAAGGATCCTCTGCTTAATGGGGAAGACACTGGGAATACTCAGCAAAATGAGAAGAACTGATGCCCCACCTCAGTGAGTTCATTGTGAGGAAGCATCTCTACCCAGATCATTTTAACATTCAAGAGAAGAAAATGGACATATGACTCCTTTACACAGAATGAAAGTTGAGGATGTCCATATCACTATGAAATTTCAACAAGAAAACTGCTTTTGTGCCAGGGCCAGAGATGGGCCTTCCAGACCTGCAGTGAGCTCTAGAAAAGTTCACCCAGGAAAAGTCAAACGTGCTACACCCAGTGCCATCACCACCACCACTGCCATGGCATGATCTTAAAGAAATGAGCTCACCTCTTTTGATCTCAGTTTCCTTATCTGTAGAATGAGAGCCATTCCAACACTGACACTATGTGGCTATGTGTTCTTTCATAGCAATAGGGGAAATGCAGATGCAGAAGACTCACTAAGAACCATAGTTCCTGGAGGCATATTCTGGGCAGACATTATTCTATGTGCCTCACATATTCTAATTTGGACCATCACACTAGAAGACAGGTACCATTGCATTTCCAAACATGACAACTGGGGCATACAAAGATTAAACAATTTCTCCAAGATCACAGAAAGGGACAAAGCCAACATGCCACACAGATAGATGCTCTTAACCATTACAAGTTCTGCCGTTGTAAAATGAAGAAAGCAAGGTACTTTAATTATGCCCTTCAATATCTGCAGGCTGCTTCCAAAGTCCTTTCTTGCCAACCCTCTAAATTGTAACCACCTTTCCTGCAGAAAATTACAGTTTTCCGTTCCTTTTGTTTATACCAGTGAATTACTGGTTGCAAATTACAAATACCTGCCAACTAAGATTTTCCTGAATGTATAGAAATGCTCAAAAAGATGTATCTTAGCTACCTCTACAACAATCCTTAAGAACAGGCACTATTGCCTCCATCCCCAGAATTATAGGACTAGAGAAAGTATGCATAGACTCCTACTCCTTAGGAGATGACAGGCATATTTACATGCCTTCTCCAGTGTCTCTCCCCCTCCCTCAAAAAATGGCTGCAGGATTGACTTCTTCCCATTGGCATCCTTTAACTGAGGCTACTGAAATGTCTGCAATAATAAAGCCTAGTTCATCCTACGTGATTGGGTTGGTTGTTTGGTTGGTTTGGGAAGAATTATGATTCTTTCTCTATGCATAGACAAAAGAAACACTTTGATATATTGGCCTCTAGAAAAACAACAGATACTGGAAATTTTATTTGTAATAAGAAGTTCTTATGGTTACCATTGTAAAGATTTTACATGAAATCACAGTAAAAGTGAAGAAAGCAGATCATATTCTCAGTGAGAGTCATATTTATTCAAAGTATATACATATTTCATAAAAGTATATACCCATATGGCTTTCAGCATCATACCAAAAAAGAAAAAAACACCCAGGAATCTACTGTATTGCAATATCTGACCTCTTAAAACTTATGGGAATGAAAATTTTCCATTCCAGTTGAAAAAAATTGACTATTTCTAGTTACAAATTTTAGCCAAAACAAACCTGGCTAGAGCCAGCTGTTATTTACAAATAAACAAATACAGGCAAATTTTGAGAAAAGCTATATGATTCGGGACATAATAAAAGAGGGAGGATTTAATTCTGAGAAAGGATTTTCTTAACATTTCGTAATGAAAACCAGCCCTGGAAAATGAAGTGACATCATAAGACTTAGACTACTTAAAGTTTGGTTACATTAACTCCCAGTTTTCCAAGGCTAGGGGCAAAGTTTATTTTGTTCATCATATCTAGTACTACCATTAAAAATTTCCATGATAAGCAAAGGGAAACATTCTCATATTATTAAACAGAATATTAAAATTCTAGACATGGTATCATGGGTTCTATTAACTTTGTTTCATGTCTAGATAATTCTTAACAAATATTAAGTTAAACCTACTTAATAGCTTTTTATATAGCAAATAATTAAGCAAGATGAAGTTTCAATTCAGAACTTATTTTTACAGTATAATACAAATACTTTGAGGATTAACTTCATGATGCAGAATCTGGGATTGACCATAGATTGAAATTAAGTGAAACTAGGTTCTGAATAATGCCAGTTAGAGAAATACAAAATCAAGACAATGTCTACTTTTTTTCTTTTTAGTAGATATTTCCAACCACTTTGTACAAAGGCAATTGCATATAGCAAAAAAATAAATAAGTAAATAAAAATCATTGTGTGCTGGAATGATGCTAAGAGCATTTGCAATCCAAATGTTCTCAGATCTATGGATGTGCATCAAGAATACTGCCAGACTTTCTCTACTACAAGAACTGATGGAAAGCTAATGGAAATCAAAATCGGACAGATTCATGGGAAAGAAGGAATCTGTCCAACTTTTCAGGCAGCAAAAATAGATCTGCTGAGCTCCTGAATTACATCACTGCCTAGCTATTCTAGTACAGTGCTGGAAGGTGGACACCTGGGCCAGCCCCAAGCAGCTGTTTCCATCTCCTGAAGTAGATCTCTCAGAAGCCAGGCTCTGATCAGCCTGCAAAAATTAACTCTATCCATGCAAACACTGCTCTATGTTAACACCGTCCCCTCTTCCAATGGTCCTATCCCAACCATCTTTGACTGTCTGGATGGGGAACGTATTTTTGGAAAGAGGAACTGCTGTTTATGACATCACTAAAAGCAAAAGAGAAATAAACTCTTAGAAGCTCAGAACTATCCCAGTCCCTCCTGAGGTATAGTTCCAGAGGATGTGCCCATTCTTCCATGGTCTCCCACTTCCCCCTTGGTGTGCAGCCCAAGTACCCACCTGAAGTTAGCCTTCCCACCACCCTCCAAAAATTCGGAATGCTTCTGTGCAGTTTGTCACCTCGAAGGATTTACACAGTAGTCAGGCCACAGAGGTACAGCCAAAGAATGGGATGCAGCCCTAATCGGTTTGGCTCAGTGGATAGAGCATTGGCCTGGGGACTGAAGAGTCCCAGGTTTGATTCTGATCAAGGGCATGTATGTATCTTGGTTGCAGGCATATCCCCAGTAGGAGGTGTGCAGGAGGCAGCTGATCAATGTTTCTATCTCTCTATTCCTCTCCCTTCCTCTTTGTAAAAAAATCAATAATAATAATAATAAAAGAACGGGATCCATTTGGACCTCAGCCTGGGCTACAGCCGTGCCATGGGAAGTGCCCATTTAGTTTAAAATGATTTAGATGAATGTCAGGAACATGTGAAAATGATTGAGTGATCAAGGAAAAGTAAAATCGCATGTGTAAACCTTGCAAAAGGGGACCACTCAAGCAAGCATTTGCACCACTTGAAATGGAACATAACGGAATTATGCCCTATGTTAACACCGTCCCCTCTTCCAATGGTCCTATCCCAATCATCTTTGTTAACACCGAAAATACAAAGATCAAGAGGTCAGAGAAGGGTGCTTTCAGCTCGACTCCACGGAATCTCTGACTGGCCCATTCAGGAACATATATATATGAAGGAGGTCAAATAAAGTAGAGATTTGTCATGGCAAAAACAAATAGACAAAAAAAAATGCCGTGTGTGTAGGGGAAGTATGAACTCCCCAGTTGTCTTTAAATATATTAACGGTGCTATAAATAGGCCATCACCTGCTCCTCCTTTTCCACTTAGAAGAGAACAAGCCAGAACAGGTTTGCATTACAGCTTCAACAGAATCACCAGCAGCTATGTCCTGGCAAAACAGATTTCCAGAGGAAAACTGACGTGTTTTCTTCCCTGAAAGTTGTGGAACAAAAAGGAGATGCTTTTAGAAATGCTGCTTGCCAATGAGGTTGACCAGAAGTCTCTCTCCAAGTCCTTTTTGGTCTTAAAAGTGGTGAAGAGAGATAATGATGCCACTCCAGGAAGCACTGGAGACTGTGCTGGCCACAGGAGCGTAAGACCTGGCCTGAACCCACATCCAGGACACAGGGTCAAAAGGCATTCTCTGCTCTGTGCTTTACGTGCACTAGCCATTTGTGATAGGTGGCATCATGCCCTCTCCTACACTCTGTTTTTAATTTTGACCTCCCTGGATTCCCGCAGAAGACAGCATCCTTTCACCAGTGTGGGGGGAAAGAAAACTCCAGTTTTGAAAGAACCCTATGATGGCACGTTTTCCAGTGCATAACGTTTGAGCACCATCTGGCTCAGGATATCAGAAACAACCTGCCAAGTACCAAAGACAGCTACTTTGCACACTAGGTGAAACACGCACAAACAATCCACTTCTTTGCTCAGTGGACACAAATGCGGTGCATATTTCTAAGTCTAAGCTGAAGACATACCCCCCTCCCCGCCCCCAGATCAACCACTGCCCCCAAAGTATCTCACTGGGTAGTGGATGCCTAGCACAAACATATCCTAGGAGGTGCAAAAGTTTGAACCACACAAACAGAAGGATCAGGGACAGGAAGCTTACTGCCATCTACAGATTTCCCCCTCACTGCTGAGGGAGCGAGCCAAAGCTTTCTGCTTGAAAAATACAAATCGGCAAAATTGGCATCAGCCAGTTTGGCCGCATGGTGCTCCTGCGAATGAAATCCACTTTAACAAGCGCTAGTCCATACCATTCACTACCGACCGCTCTGGAAACCGGGAAGTTATCTCGCCTGATACAGACTCCGCGGATGCAGAGTCACAACCGGTCAATGCCCCATCCCTTTCTGTCTAGGGGACTGAAGGCATACAGATTTAAAGGCAAGG
>JAAGEH010002531.1:57343390-57422184 GCA_011751065.1 Lasiurus cinereus | reverse complement strand
CTGCGCACCGCCGCCCCCCGACGGCCGCGCCGTGTGCTCGGGGCGGCCGGGGCCGGCGCAGGGGAGGAGCGCGCGGAGGGGTGGAGGAGGCTGGCACCGGCCGCGCCCCACCCGGGTGTCCCCTCCTTCCGCCCTCCCACTCGCAGCCACAGCTCGGTCCACCTCCTCTCCGCTACCTCTGAGCTCAGCCTGGGGGTTCCCTCTCCCGGTCCGCCCGCCCCCCCGCCACTTCCCACTGCGCGCAGAGCTCGGCGGGGGCGCCTGGCCTCCGCGGCTCTAGCTCCAGCGCCACGGAGCGGGGTGTCCTCCCTCCCCCCGGGGCCCCCAGCCTCTGGGCGGGCTGCAGGGAGGGGGTGGAGAGGCGCTCCCAGTCTTCCCCACCACCAGGGCGGAGACCTCCCAGCTTAGAGTAGCCCCTACTCCGGGGAACGCGGGGACTACTTCCTTTTCACTATCGGGGGGCACGGAAGAGGGGTTCTACTATCCATTCACCACCTCCCCCGCGGGTAGGAGTTTCCCACCCACCTCTGATAGACCTCAACACTGTGTGGTGGGCTGCCCGAGCTGCCTCAGAGGGCAGGGGGACTTTCCTGCGGGGAAGGAAGGGGCTGGGGCCCTAGGAGTCCTCGGAGAGCAGCCCCCAAATGCGCAATGGAGTAGTGAGGCGGCGGTGCTGGGGCGCGGGACCCCGCCGCGTCCTCGCGAGGCAGCCACACTTGCGTCCTGCACTTTTCGCCGTGGAGGTGCCCAGGGGGCTAGGGTTTTCTGTGTCAGAGGTATAGGCGGTATAGGGGGAGCTCTCTGGCCACCACGCCCCGTGGAACCCCTTCTGACCGGCGGGCGGGAGCAGCGCGGAGCGTGGCGGGGCTCAGGGCGGGCGGGCTCAGGGGTTACCCCCTCCCCACCACCGGGAGCGACTGGGTGGGAGGCGCCGGAGCTGGCGGGGGGCGGGGCCGCATCCCCTCTGCACACGCCTGGGATGGAGGTCGCTGGTCCTAGCGTGGGGTGACAGAGGATCTCAGCGCTGCTCTTCTCAAGGAGCCCATCCTCCTGGAGGATGTTTCCTGCTCCAGTGTCGTCTGACCCAAAGACCCGCCCATCTCGCCTCCCCCCAAAGCCTCAGGAGTCCTAGGCACAACGACTCTCCCCTTTCCTGCCACCAGCGAACAGCCAGGGGGAGTTCCTAGGCCCCTGGGGTCGCCCCCTGGACCCCCCCCACGCCCGGGCTCAGGACGCTGAGTGCTAGCACACCTATAGCCGCCCATGCCACAGCTGTCCCGTGGCCCGCCCAGGCTGTCCTGTTTTCCTCGCCAAGCAGGGATCTCTACCTGGGTAGCTGTGTGCCCCTGGCCAGTACCCGGCCAATCGGGGAGAGGGGACTGCGAGCTTCCAGAGGGATGTTTTTAGCAGCAGATAATGTCTGTTCTGCCCAGGGGTCATGGCCAGAGAAAGGCACACCCGTGGAGGTGAGGGAGAGGAGAGGGGGGGAAACAGAAGAGGGCGGGGCTCAGGGGCGTATCCAGACCCTGGATCCTTGGCCAGGGTTCTGCTCCACCTGGTCTAGGACCATTTCTCTTGCCCAAGACCTGGAGAGAAGGAGAAATGGGAGGAGGAAATGGATGGCAGAAGGTTTCCCCAATGCCTCGCACAGCCCAGGTTTCCACCCCCACCCAGTCCTAGAGGTAGAATGCAACTACTCTGTTGGGCTGTCTGAAGCTCCCCTACACCTCTAGCCTGCCTTTCCTTTCACACCATCCCAGACTGTCAACTGTAACCAGGTCATCTAACCTCCGCCTTTCCTGCGGGTCTAAACGCACCCACTGGACTCAGCTCTTTCTTTTGGGCCAGGGGATGCTAGGAGTTTGGAGATTCTGAGAGCAAGCTGCAAAGACAAATCATGCTTAGAAACTTCCAGAACCTCACCTCGCCTATGGAGACACAGTTGAGTGGGAAGTTGGCCATAGTTTCTTTCGTGTGGATTTTCTTTATTTCTTCAGCTCTGCCCAAGGTCGTTCTGGGTTTGGTAAACCAACATTAATTTTAGACTGAAATAAAAAAATATTAAAAAACACACACACGGTTATTTGAGGAAATGGAGCTCCAGTTCAGGAGGCTCAGATTCAGGCAGCCACCTAAATTGTATTTCCCCAGACAAAGGGGGAGCTGGCTTCTGCTGGCCCAGGTTTCCAATTAGGTCCATTTTATGAAAGGAGGTATCTAAATCTGTACTTCTGATTGGTCTGACTGTCACAGTCCTGACTGGTCAGCATTATATTTGGTTGTTATAGGGCAGTTTTGATTGGATAGGCAGGTCTTAGTCCATTGGTCCAAAAAGAAACCAGAAAGCCCTTTGTAATAGTTTTCAGTGAGGGTAAATGAGCAGGGCATGGTGCAGACGTCAGGAATTCAGTCTGACGTTCTTTCCTGGAGGGTGTGGGAGAAGACCCTGTTAGCAAATGGCTGCTACTTTTGTTATTCATAACATTTGGGTCCTGGGTGGACTATCTGGGTAAATTCCTTCTCCTGGTGCACATCAAGTGAATCTTTCTTCTCGGAGTCCATAGGTTAGGCAGGACTGAACATTTCCAGTCCTTTCCTATTGGAGCAATAAACTTCGTCTTCTCTCCAGTTCTTGCAGCTTCTTCACCCCTTGCATTGATAAATGTCTGCTTTCTCTTACTCAAGAAGAAAGAAAAAATAAATACAGTGGTACCTTGAGATACGAGTTTAATTTGTTCCATAACCTTGAGGCATGGGAAACTATGAGACGCTCGAGTCGCAGTAAACTGGTCGGTCGTGTGCAGCTGGCCGATCCGCGTGATTACTCGTATCTCAATTGTTGCTCGTATTTCAAAGCAAAAATCACTTGCTCGACGGCTCGTATCTCAAAAATCTTGTATGTTAGGGCACTTGTATCTCGAGGTACCACTGTAATCTGTAATTTAGGTGGCTGGAAAAAAGAACTGAAAGACTTGTGAGGGAAAAGTAAAGGTTTAATTAATTATTTTCTCTTTTGTTCTAGTGGGGAAGTTGGGCATTTTAACAACCAGTATCTATACCATATAGGGTTGTTGTAAGACAGAGAATTTTATAAATGCAGGGGAAACCTATAATTAGACTCAGAACAGAGAGAATTTAATCCTTATGACATTTTTATCACCTATTCTTTCATTAGTTCATTCAACAAATATTAATTTTTTACTATCATGTGCCAGATGTTGAAGGTGGGGGGGAAGTACCTATTCTGGGACCCCCGTAGGAATTTCCAATGTACCACTTTGAAAAAGAATCCTATAAAAAACAAAACAAACAAAAATCAACACTCATCCCCATCTTCCTCCAACACTGTAAATCTCACCATCACAGAAAAAAGTTCATGGAAGAGATGTAATATAAAAATCAAGGGTATGTCAGGCTTCCCTAAGGTTTTGTTGGTTGTTGGTTTTGGCTTTAATGCTTATTTTTATAGGGACCTCTATTGTTACAGTATGTTTAATACAAAATAAAATGTGAATCAGCACCATCATTGCAATGATTCTATCAGTATGTTTTAACCAATTGTATTAAGTATGTCTTTTTAAAATACCAGAAAAGTTTCTATACGAAAGAGAAAAGTAATAATCCAGAAGCAGCATGAGGTAGAATGGAAAAAAAAAAAAAGTCCTTTGGTACAAAGCCGGGAGTGTGAAATACAGACTCCTGCAATTAAAGGGCCCCCCAAGGTGCCATCCACTTCATTTCCATGTCTTTGGGGTAGCAGGGATGCTATGCCAATGGTAAGGCATGGAGAGCCAAAGGGTTCCCGTAAATGTATTTCATATTAACTTATCTGTGACAAAATGCACAAAGACACCAACTGTGAAAGCTCTAACTGGGCCTAAGGGAGAAGAAAAAAAAAAGCATTGGGATAAAGACTTCCTTTTTTTCTGCAACACTAGAGGGCAGCCCTTCATCCTGAGAACCCAAGCAGGCAGCAGGCAGGTTTATACATGGGTGTGTGACTTGTGCTGTTGCACAGGGCTCCACACTTGGTTTAAGGGTCTGCTGTCACCATCCAGAAATTCTGGTAATTTTTACCAAGAAGTCACACATTTTCATTTTGCCCTGGGCCCTGCACATTAGAGAGCCGGTCCTGCCAGCTGCTGATACTAAACAGTCCTCCCATCTCTGCCTGCGTTCAGAACCTCCAGGCTGCAGGCTTGAGGACAAGCAGGCAGGGACCCTCCCAATCTGGTCATCTTTCACACACACTGGGTCACACATGAAGGATGATAAATCCGATAAACGGTTATGTTGCAGGACAGGTTCTCGAATCAGTGTTTTGTGCTTTAAAAGGATTCATCTTCTAGTTCCTATTCCAAATCCAGTTAGATTAGCTCAGTCAATAAGGGAGCTGTTATGCTCCTCCCAATGTCACAGTGCTTTGATTAAGTAAAGGCAGGCGGGCAAACTGTGCCAAGGACATCAGGAGCATGTGCCAATCCCAAGCATATTGTAAGGATTGAGCACAGAGTATTTCCCTGTCTATTCGTTTTCCTCTCTGGCAAATACATCACCGAAATTTATATAATAAAGTATGAACAGTATGTCAACAGATTCATTATCATCATGAAATATGTCTTGTGTACTCAGATAACATTTACATTTTTATTGTACCAGACTCTGTGGATACAGAAACCACACAACCATAGTCAGCTTATGGCTCCAAGAAGTCTCATTAACTCTTTGAGCTCACTAAAGAGCTCTTTGGCAGTTCAATTGTTGGAACATCAAAAAAAGGGACTGAATGTAACATTGACATCTTCATTTTCTTTCCCATCCAGTGTGGGATGATCTCGATGTGTCTTTGAAAGATCCTACTTGCTTGACTGATTTGATAAATTATTTCTCAAGTGGCAAAATTGTAATAAATATTTCATAGAATCTACTTTAAGATCTGAGTTCAGGTGACTTATTGGGTTATAGAGTCCTAAATATGTGAGAAGATGGTACAAGTGTTTTGGAACCCCGCTGCCATTTCAAAACTTGTAACTAGTACTTTTTTCAAAACTCCCTGAGACGCTGGAATTCCTTCTATGAGCACTGGGAGGAGGGAGGAGAGGTTAATGACTAATCAGTCTCCAGCACGCCTGAAAACTTGTGAGAAATATCGATTTCCCTGCTCTTGCTCAGAGAAGGGGATCTGAAAGCAATGACTCATGGAGCAGAGGTGTGTGCTCCGGATCTGTTGCTAGGGGAGGCACAGGAAGAGGGCGCCTACTGAGCAAGCTTACGTGGATCATTCAGATACTGTGGCTTTTATTTTTATGCCCTTTTAGGTGCCCCTTCAGCTAGTCAATGGGAGAATAGATTAATTACATGGTAAAACTGATAAATAATCTACTTTGAGGAAAAGAAAGAGTCTCTATAAAAAGCAAAGCTGAGGCGTACTTCATCTACATTTTTACTAATTCTGAATTCATTCAATTCAAATAACTTAGCTTAAGATTTTAAGCTTCTCTACTACTGTTTGAGTCATGATTTTATATTGGAATTAGAAAATAAATAAAACTTGCTCTTGTATTATTCCATACTGTTAGAATAAGTTATTAACTCTAATAACTTTCTTAAAGTACTGGATTTTTGCCTTAGCTCTGATACCAACTGTAAAATTTCCCAGAAGTCATAAAGACCACTGAGCTGCAGTTTATTTATCTGTAAAGTAAGAAGAATAGAAGGATTAGTTTAAGCAACTTTCTAACACGTCAATATTACCCTGGGCTGGGGAAAGGGATGGATTTTACTCAACATTTTTAGACAAGGGGAGGAAATTATAACCCCTCTTCTCCCCCCAAAAAAAAGAAGTTTGTTAGGTTGTATGTGAGCATTTGAGAGCAAGTTCTATTTCCTTATAGATGCTAGTAAATGCAAGAAGGAGAATGTTTCAGTTGACAGGTACATCCTTTTTTCTGTGTTAAGCTGGTCTGTCTTCCCTCATTAGAAAGTAAACTCATTAAGGGGAGGTGATTTTTGTTTCTTTTTTTCACTGTTTTATATTTCCATTATTCCTGAAATTTGCAAAACCCATAGTAAGTGCTTAACAAATGTGTGCTGGATGAATGAATGACTGCGTGGCTGAAGATATATGGCAATGTCATCCTTTTTAAAAAAGAGTACAATTGACAAATAGTGTCAGTACATTATTTTAATCAGAACTTCATTTGATAGAAACATTGTTTAGATCCTGAGGAGGTTATATGTTTATACATGTTTTCTATTGGCATTATATTCACATTCCTAAAAAAATCTCACTATGTTTTCAAATCCTAAAAAAGCAAGCATCCAGGTTTATTTTGTGGTCTATTTTTATAAAAGCTTGATAATTTCTATCAATATAGACAAGGACTTCTAAACACAGTGTTGTTTTCCAATGGCACGTTTAAATATACAGAGATATATCTATAGTGACTACATTTTAATATAAAACTCGATAAGGAAAATGCTGTCATGGTAATAAATGATATTTCAAATGGAGATTGATAGGTCCTGCTGAAGGCAATAAAATCTGCTTTGTCTTGCTCAGGAGCCCCCTGAGCTGCACGTCCTCAGCTCCCTGCTCACAGCCAGGTGCTGCCTGGGAAAGAGCTGGGGGGAGGTTGCTGAGTTCATGGGGCCAATTGCCTTAGATTAAATAACCTCCAAATGGCCAGATACGGTTAACGTGCCAACTCTATCTAGACAGGCTGTATTTACATTGTTACTGGGAAACGCTGAAGACATTTTCACGTTCAGCAGGCTAAAGAATAAAAAGGCAATCTTAAACCTAGACCCTCATTATTACATTACAGTCTGATAACTACCACATTAAAAAAAATGTATCTGTCTTTCCTGCTGAGGTAGAGTTGCTCTTCACGTCTAAGTATGTTCTTCCAGAGAACCAACAAATGGAAGGTTCATCTAAAAAACATACTTAGAAATGTTAATGGTATTATTGTGAAACTAATTGGACTAAAATATAGAAAGTGGGTGTCAGGCATGGAGGTTGCTCCATGTTGATTCAATTTGCTTTATATAGTCCCATTAGAGCATCATGTAGCCACTTTTCTTAAGATCTAAGTTTGCAATTAGCTATCCAGTTACAGTAATGTATATGCTTTTCTATAGAGAGACAAAAATATATAGTTATATTTAGTGTTTTTAAATTTGCAAACAATGAATACAATTATGTCTGTTCTAGACAAAATTTTACAAATCTAAGTTATAGGTCCCTTTTGCTAACTTTCTATATTAATGGTATAGAAAAATATCCACTAGCCTTCTTACCCTCTTTCAATGCTGTTTTATAGGAAGTTTAAAGAGATAAAGGAATAGTGAAGTGTGACATTAGGAATCACAAGTGTGAACACCTAACAAAACCAGATTATTGCAATGACTCACACAATACCCAACAGATGTCTTCTTTTATTTGAATTCTTCCTATGAGTAAACTATTCTTGACCCAAACAATATTCAGCACTTTCCTTCTTTGGGGTCTATTCAGTCTTTCAGTGAATTGCAACTAATCAAAGTGCAAAATCAAATTTATAGAATAATTTTTGTAGTTAATCTGGTACATAGACTTCTTTCAGGGCCCAGAATTTAAGAATGGGCCCTGGGTACTAGGAAGCTAATTAGCATAGGGATTTGCATGGAGAAACACTGAACAGCCATTTGAAATTCTTATCAAATACATTGAAGCTTCCCAAAGCAAGGAGCTAATACTGGTTCTACCCAATCTTTTAACCTAGTGATTGTGGAGTGAATAAACTCAAGAGATTTTTAACATTTTTTTATCTAACATTTAAAGAATGATTATTTTTGCTAGTTTATCTTCTTTTTGATCAATGGCCCAGATTCATACATAAATTCTATACATTTTATACTATAAGACCTTTGGGGAAGAAACCCACTCTGCTTAAGCTGTTCAGATCAAGATAAAAACCCATAGTCATGATCTTATCTTATTTATTTTTTATTATTACTTACTGAAATGCATGTGCAGTCCTGTAGTTATTTGAGTTTCCCTGTTTTTTTTTTTTAACCAGCTGGAAGCTTTTCTGTTTTGTAATTGTCTGATGATTGATTGAAAAACTAGCCACTTCCTAAGAAGGATTATTGAATTAGTGGCAGTCCTTGATTGCTCTATTTTAAATAGTGCTTAATTAAAAAGTTAATTCCAACTATTTGGGAAATGGGTGGGATATCAGTTTCAATTACCTAGTAGTTAGCAGGAGACAGAGACTAAAAATAATTAAAATATAGCTAATTTAAAATGATTGATGAGCATATGAGAAATCTCGACTTAATTACCAGAAGTGTATATTTAGTCTTTAAGTCTACATTTAAAAAAAATGTTTTAAAGAGAGGGAGAGGGATAGAGAGTTAGAAATATCAATCAGCTGCCTACTGCACACCCCTTACTGGGGATATGCCCACAACCGAGGCATATGCCCCTGACTGGAAATGAATCCCGGGCCCTTCAGTCCGCAGGCCAACGCTCTATCCACTGAGCCAAACCGGTCAGGCAAGTCTATGTTTTTAAAATGGCACTGAGAAACTAAGACCACAGTGAGGATGGTATCCATCGCAGGACCTGGGAATCAGAACCATCATGCTATGCTGCACGGTTTGCTATGTGCAGCCCTATTGCAGAGCTTAACCTGGAAAAGTGATGCTTCCCTGGGGCACAATACAGTCACATGTTTGGCCCTCTGGCACTCAGCTAGGAGGAAATGTCGCTTATTGTTTCCCAGTAAGTGCTTTGAGCTTTTCTCCCAGCCCCATTCCTCCAGGCCAGGAGGAGAAAAAGCAGATTGAGCTTAATGCAGTCACTAATTCTTTAACTGAAGGGCCTGACACCAACTTTACCCTAGGGTTAATGAAAACTATCTCCTTCAAAATTATTGGCATTATAATTAAACCTATCTATATTGATGATTTTTAAAAATATCTTTACTTTAAAAATATTTAAATCTGTTAGTATTATCTGCTTAATATACAATATTTTGTAGATGAATTTCAGAAATGATAAAGGTTCTTTGGCAGTATCTTGAATTATATTTTAAAATAGAACTCTAAATTTTCTGAATTCTGCAAAGGAAAAATGGTTATATTGGAACAACCCTATGCAGATAATAACAAACAACTCTCGATATAAATATTCACATGTACACGCACATGCATGCATACACACACACACACACACACAAGCACACAATATTCAGGGGAAGCATGAATTATGGCTGACTTCTCATGAGAAACAGTGGAGATCAGAAGATAATAGGATAGTAGGATATGTCTTTAAAGTGTTTAAAGTGGAGGAAAATATATACATGTTAACTGAGAATTCTACATAAAGCAAAATATGATTTGAAACACTGACTTTTAAGGCAAAGTCTAAAAATTTCATTGCCAACAGAATTTCACTATAAGAAATGATAATGGAAGTTTTTCAAGCTGATGGAAAATGACATTAGAGGGAAATGAAGATCTTAATTATCTAAAAGAAAATTAAATTATTTAAAGCTAAGTGTTTATATTAAAATATGGAGTTTATAGCGTATACTTTGTAAAATTTATAACAAAAGAAAAATAGGTAAGTAAAATCATAACAGTAGCAAAAAATAAGTGGGTATGTTAAATTATAACTTGCAAGATTTTATAGTCTATCTGAAGTAATACTTATACTAGGTTTAAATAGGCATTGATAAATTACCATTGCATATTTTAATACAACAACCATTAAAAATGAAGATAAAGTTAAAAAGTCAATAGAATTATTGAACCGGAATATTAATGGCAATAGACTAATTTTAATAGTGAAAGAAGACAAGAAGAGAGGAACATAAAAATAAAAACCAGATGAGACAAAAAGAAAATAAATCGCAAAGCTGTAGAACTATATTCAACTGTATCAATAATGTCTTCAATATAAACACTCCAATTAAAAGGGTAGATTTGGAGATCATATAAAAAAGCAAGCTGCAAGTATGTGTGGAAGAAAAACATCCTTTAAAGATGAAAAAATGTATAAGGATGGAAAAAATACATACCATGCAAAAGTAAGAAAAAAAGAAGTTGGTGTAATCTTTTTAATATCAAGATTAAGAGTACTACCAGTGATAATAAAGGATATTTTTTGCCCTGACTGGTTTGGTTCAGTGGATGGAGCGTCGACCTTCAGACTGAAGGGTCCCAGGTTCGATTCCGGTCAAGGGCATGTGCCTTGGTTGCAGGCACATTCCCAGTAGTGGATGTGTGCAGGAAGCAGCTGATAAATGTTTCTCTCTCACTGATGTTTCTAACTCTATTCTTCTCCCTTCCTCTGTAAAAATCAATAAAGTAGATATTTTTTTAAAAAGGATATTTTTTAAATATTAAAAAGATTAATTTTATCAATAACATATGATAAGTAACACTATATTTAGTTTAAGATTGATCTGAGACCTAAATGTAAAAGTTAAAACTATGGAGCTGCTAGAAGAAATTATGGGAAGATACCTTTAAGGCTTTGATGTAGGAAACAATTTTGAGGTGACAAAAGTATTTGACATAAAAGTAAAATATTGATAAATTGGGTAGGTAGGAAAATAATAGTAAAACCACTCCATGTAATATATGACATATAAAAGTAAAAATATAAGTAATTTTCTTGTACTTACAGATACTAAAATAAATGGGGGAAATGTAATAGATATGATGCTAAAACATGAAATAGTAACAATTTTCAGTAATAAAGCTCCTATCATGTTCAAAATTCATTTGATAAATCTATGTGGAAATAAATACTTAATTTAATTGATCTAGATAATGTCCTAAAGTATGAATATATTAAAATAATGAAGTCAGCCCAGCCAGCATTGTCAATCAACCTATGAATCAGGAAGTCACAGTTCGATTCCCAGCCAGGGCACATGTCTGGGTTTTAGGTTTAATCCTTAGTGTGGGGCATGTAGGAGGTAGCCAATCAATGATTCTATTTCATCATTGATGTTCCTATTTCTCTCTTCCTCTCCTTTCTTTTCTGAAATCAATAAAAAAACATTTTAATTAAAAAAAAGTGAAGTCGTGGATTTCTCTAAGAAGTACACTGCTCAAGACTTACCTCTCACTTTCTGATCTGTTCTCATTCTTTCCCATGCTGTTCCTCATTCCTTAGTTCAGTAAAGTCAATGTCCAGAATCAGAGTCCTGAATATAGGGACCCTCTTCTTTTCAGACGTTTGCTTCTTGAGAGCCTCAGGCATCTGGTTCAGTTAGTTAACTGAATGGGAGAACACCCTTTTCCCAGAAACTTCAGGGGGCAGTTAACCCAGAGGAGCAAACCATTCTACCCAGAGTGCACCCAGGAGCCAATGATACCCTCAGATTCTTAAGCAGAATAAAAACATATAATAAGTTGGTATAATTACCCATGACTGCCCACTTATGATGCTTTCTTGGAAATGAGCCACACTCAGGAATGGTCTTCCCACACTCATTCTTAAAAAAAGGTACAAGTTTATCATGGCTTTTCTAAATGATTCTTCTATGGTCGATTTTATTGGAGACCTTTTCAGAAATGCACGAGTGAGCCTGGGGGTAGAACTACTCTGGGGTCTATGTACTCATCCTATGCCCTGTAACAATTCTTTTTGTGTTTATGTGCATGTGAATTTCATGTCAACCTAAATCATACATGAAATATACCTCTGACCCTATGTCTTTAAATAGTATGATTTGTGAATATCATAGAACAGTGGTTGGCAAACTGCAGCTTGCGAGCCACATGTGGCTCTTTGGCCCCTTGAGTGTGGCTCTTTCACAAAATACCACAGCCTGGGTGAGTCCATTTTGAAGAAGTGGCATTAGAAGAAGTTTAAGTTTAAAAAATTTGGCTCTCAAAAGAAATTTCAATCATTGTACTGTTGATATTTGGCTCTGTTGACTAATGAGTTTGCCGACTACTGTCATAGAAGTTTGAAATTTGACAGACCAAGCATTTGATCTTATGACAGCTATCATATGAGATTTTTAACAGCCTGTTCTAGGTCACCTGAATATAGCTGTGTGGCCCCTTATAATCACTCAGTTCACTTCATATGATTTAGAGAACTCCAAGGTCAGCATATACTCCACAACCACTAAAATGATCATAATTCATCTTGGAATGGTGTGTCTAGTTTTACAACCTGAATTAGAAAAAACACAGGGAACTTAGTGCCCAAGTAAGGCAATAAAAATCACTACATATTGGACAATGAACAGTCTCTTTATATGTAAGTCATCATTAATTGTTTAATTATTTGGATTTGACCTTACTATTTTAAATTTATGAACACTTTTTCACCATGTCTTTTAAGACAAAATTAATACATACTTGGGAAGGTGGTATTATAAAGAAAGAGTAGGGAAAAAAAGAAAGAATAGAAAATAGAAAGAAAGGAGAGAGTGGAGATATGCTAAGAAAACTGGGTAGGACTGAAAGAGGTGACAAAACTACAAGTGACAGTGGTACAGAGAATTTGTGTTCCCAAGAAGAGATGGCCCAAGCTGGAGAGCTGCAAGAGAACAGCTCAATGATGAAGAATTGTGTGTGATCTCCTTTAGGGCAATGTGGAGGCTGTGGCAATGACAGTGGGAGATGGCAGAAGTGGGTTCCTGCGACTCTGGAGAAGAAGGATGAGCAGTGGAAGATCACGGGCGCTGGAGTTAAGCAAACCTAAACACCATACTGGCTACTTGACTATTTGTGCAGGCTTGGGCAATGCTCTCATCTCTCTGGACTCAGTGGTAAAAGGATATGTTTGGTCACACCATGTCCCCTGTTGTGATGATTTTAAATAAGTTAACGTGTACTTGAAGATTGTTTGCTTATCTGACCTCCTCTCTTGCCTCTTTCCATCAGAGGAATGTAGAAAATGCCTTAGACATGCACAAGACTTCGAAGCGACTGTTATAATGCACCCACCACAACCTCTGCAGAATGAGGAGGACCCAGGATTATTGTCATGACTATTTAGAACCAACTGCCACATGGATCCTCGTTTCTAAACTTGATGGAACCTGCCACCACAATGGAAATGTATCATCTTGAAAATGAAAGAAAAAAGAATGTGTGTGATAAGAATCGGGGCCTTTGAGTCTGCAATCCAAAGATGGCTTTTAGCACATTACATTTAAAGATGTTTATTCCTTTCTACTTTTAAATTATCTCAGTCATGCAAGGCAACACAAATCCTTTTAACACATAAAAGTTATTTTAAAAGTATACTGTCATTTCCTGCTGAAAGGAAATGGTAAAATGCTACTATAATAAAATGAGAAGAATCACATACAATCTACAAGGCAAAAAATGTATATATTTTTGTGTATTTCCAGAACTGGATATGCTTTCCTGAATAAGTAAGCCACATAAATTAATGCAGTTCCAAGCATTAAAAGAATTGACTCTGCATCAAATGAATGAGGAATTGGATTTAAAAAAGGAAGCAGGTGGAAAATCTTTAACTCATCCTTCCATTTCTCCCACCATTTGATGGGACTTTCATAGGAATCTGTGTTTTTGGAGGTTTAGAAACCTAGTTGGAACTGAAATGGATGAATTATGTTGGGTGTGGGTATCCCGGGAAGTGAGAAATAGCAAAGGCACATCATTTTTGCTTAATAAAGATATCACTGGCCTTTATAACATAAATATATACTAAAACTCAGCACAGTTTTTGATATTTGTGCAAGTAGTATTTTGATGTTTTTGTACTATTATTTTTTAGAATTTTACTAAATAATAAAGTAAATTTTAGTTTTGTACAATGAATTTCTGTTGCATTATTTATAAAATAAGGAACTATATGTTTTTTGAAAATTTGAACACTTCACCAGCTACATTTGTAATACCTTTCTTCCACGTGTATTAGACTCTTCATATTCTCTGATCCTTCTTTGGTCTATTTATTCATTTACGTGTCCCACAAAGTGAGAGAGCAGCTTTCTCAGCAGGTGAGAATGCTTAGCACAAGACACTTCTCCAAAATAATTTAGAGAAGCAGCCATTGCCCCTCCCAGGTGGAAAGCACCTGGGTATCAAGTGTTTGGCTGCTATCAAGTGTGTGGCTGGTTTCCTCAAGGGATGCTGCTGTAGGCAGAGCTCACCATTAGTCACCTCCTCTTGCTTTGACATCCAGCTGCACTTGTAGATAAATCAGCCTCGGTGAAGTTATCAGAGATTTTGCTGAGGCGACATAGTCTGCCTGTCAATCAGTGCACTTTTTGGGAACTGGCTTAGATCTGGGAAAGATAATCTGCAACAACTTCCAATGGCAAATAACTTAACCCAGATTTCCTATAAAGAGAGCCAGATGCTAGGGGAATAAGGGAGAGGCATGAGAAGAAAAAATGAGCTAAGGAAAGCAATGAAGCAATGCAATATAGGTATGGTCACTGGAAGGACATCACTAAACAGTTACTTATAAGGAAAAACCAGACCTCAAGTTGTCCACAGAAGGAAGAAAGTGGGGGTGGTAGTGCTGCCGGTGGAATGTGAGGAGGGATTTACCAGAGAAGTTTCTTCCCACTTCCCTTTTCTCATCGGTCAAGATTCACTCCATGGAGAATTAACTGTCCCACAGTCTCAGGTTGTCCTTCAGTGACTTCCCACCCTCATCCTTAGGTCTTTCATATAACACTGCAAATCTTACAGTTATTTTGCAATTATTCCTTTAATATCCTCCCAAATTCCTGCCACAAATCCAGTGATTCTTAAACTGTACTTGTATGACCTATTAGGGAGGTACATAAAATCAGTTTAGTGAATAGTGACAGATACTTATAATAAAATTCAAATACACCAAAAGAGAATAGAAAGGTTAAGAGTGCATTTTTATAATTTGTAAAAATAAATATTGTTTTGTACAATGTTTAACCCTGTTTTTTATATGTAAGTGTGGTCTGTATGTCTATTCGCACGCACGTGTGTGTGTGTGTTATGTCATGATATAAAAGATATTTCTGATTCTGCATTGGAGAGCAAATAAATTTGAAAGCCAATCTACTAAGTTATAGACTCTATCTTTTACTGGATGTCTAACTTTAGGCACAAATTTTGTCTCTGCTGAAATGTCTTCCTTATGGAGTAATTGTGAGGTTTAAGTGCTTGGACAAATGCCTGGTGCCCTTGGAAGTACTGAATGAGTGTTATGCACTATTATGTTTATTTGCAATTATATATGTCACTCAATACTTTATCTTCAGTAACTAATATGTGTCTGAAACAACCTAGCTTCCAACAATTACTGCTTGAGTAAACAGCAAGGACCCTGTGTCATAAGCCATCTTATGTCTACTTATAGGTGTGGGAATGAGGCTTGTGGGGATTCAGCACATTTTTGTTAGTAAGTGCCAAAGAGGTTCTCAGGGTGTTTTACTGCCAGAAAAGCTCACATTCTTACTGCTTCACCACACTGCGTCTTACCGAAGGCCACTCTGGGCCAGTATCTGTTTATTTATGTGTTTGGCAATCCTGAAGTATTACATAAGTAAGAGGAACCTAAGGCAATGAGTGGGAACATCTTCACTCACAAACGAAATCCAGCAATACCCAAACATTTCCTCGTCTTTTTATTTTTCTTTTCATAGCAATGCTTTCTTTTGAGGCCAAACCACTGGCAGCTGCAGGATTTGCCAATGTGCTTGAACTGTGCATAACTGAATTGTTTGTTTTATTCTAAAAATCTCCCTCAGCTAACCAAAGAGGAACCTAAGTGAGGGTGGCATGCACTATTAGCACGCTATCAGACACTCTAATTCAGAAGGACATATTAAATGTCTACTCTTCCAAAGACAAGAGTACTGTTCTGATTCCATTATCACTGAAAATAGGTTAATGGTTTATTTCCTGTTTTGACTGTGGCTGACCCAGGCATGATCACTCACATGTAACACCCAGCTTTGTTTCCAGGCCAGCTCAAAGGATAGGGACCCTCCACCATGTTATTTGCTTTGCTTCCTTTACATATAAAGAAAAGACTGACAGAAGTGGCATGAAGGCAGATTTAAGGAAGTTGAGTTAGCCCATGAAGCTATAACTATGAAATAGGCCAGTGGTCGGCAAACTCATTAGCCCACAGAGCCAAATATCAACAGTACAAAGATTGAAATTTCTTTTGAGAGCCAAATTTTTAAAACGTAAACTTCTTCTAACACCAGGTTGTGGTATTGTGTGGAAGAGCCACATCCAAGGGGCCAAAGAGCCGCATGTGGCTCACGAGCTGCAGTTTGCCTGTCACGGAAATAGGCTGTCTCACAGAGTGTTGGATGTCCATCACCAAGGTATTCAGCTGATGTCCAGGTGACTATTTCCATCAATAAGGTTTGTATCAGGGGTTTCCACAGAGAGTGGAATTCTGAAGTTCCTCTCTTCTCACAGTTCTCAGCAATGTAAGGTCTTCATCTTGATATAGGCCATCATCTTGCAGGCATAGGTTTCTTCCCGTTACTATGTCTTTAATCTGATGCATCAGATGCATCATTGCATTTTATCTATTTCTTGGGTCCACAGTTCTAGGCTTTCTTTCTTTTTTAAAATATATTTTATTGATATTTTACAGAGGAAGGGAGAGGGACAGAGAGTTAGAAACATTGATGAAAGAGACATCAATCAGCTGCTCTTGCATATCCCCTACTGGGGATGAGCCCTCAACCAAGGTACATGCCCTTGACCAGAATCAAACCTGGGACCTTTCAGTCCACAGACCGACGCTCTATCCACTGAGCCAAACTGGTTTCGGCTCTAGGCTTTCTTTACTCACCAAAATGTGAGAATGTGCCTATTCATTTTAGTCCTAGGGAAGAAAATGGCTACATATGTTGAAAAATACCAGTCTTTCAAGAACATGAGCTTTATAATATGCTTATATACCAGAGTGGCCACTACCATTTTGTGTGGGAATAATTTGACATCTTAGATTTTTCTTCTTAGAATGAAGTTAAAGTTGAATTGCACAAAATGTTAAGAGCATTTTAAAAGATTTTCAGAGTTATGAAGAATATAACTTTGAACATGTGAGTCTGGGAAAAGGATATCATTTTATGAAAGATGGTAATTTCAATTGAAAAGGTAAAGTTGTTATTTTATGTAGGATTGCCATTTACTTTACAGAAACCCATGAGTATGCTAGCTGGTTTACTTTTTTCAAGTTCCCCATGCACTGAGAAAAACAAATAAATTTTTAAAAACAAAATATACATTTATTTTATTGAATACAGATAGTCTCTAAGCAAATTTCATAAGTCATTCAGTAAGTATTTGTTTAATAAATACATTCATAATGAGAATATTGTTGTCTCTACTTTTAAATTTTTGGAGAATGGGAAATATGGATGGATGATTGACATAAATTTATAAATGTTCCTTAAAATATTCAAACTATTTTAGAACCATGAATTAATTTGAATCTTATTTTATTTTTCTTTTCAAAACTAATTGTCAGAGAAGAGAATGAAAAAATAAAAAATAAAACTATTTTCTTCAGAGAGCAGATATTTGAGAAAGGAAAATTTTCAGTCCTGTCTGTTTTTATCTACTCAGAGTTAGACTAAGATGTTATTTTGGCCTTAGCCAGTTTGGCTCAGTGGATAGACCAAAGAGTCCCAGGTTCGATTCTGGTTAAGATCATGCACCTTGGTTGCAGACTCCTCCTGGCCTGGATCCCAGTCAGGGCTCACTCAGAAAGCAACAAATCTGTATGTTAAATAAATGAATAGAGAAAATGAGAATGTAAAGAAGAAGGAGTTGTTGTTATTGTTCAATTTGATATATCAACTTGATATAGAACCCTCCTCAGAATCAACATAGAAATTGGTTTCTGTGCAAGTTAATTTTAGAAGATGCTAAAATTATCCAAATATAGTTAAAACTCCTTGAGTATTGGTCGAGTAGTTTATATCTATAAATTTTTAGCACAGAAGAAATGAAAACAGAAAATTTTAAAATATGTATTTCTACATAACAGTAAGTTCACTGCATATGTATATAAATAACATTTTGTGAAAAGTATATGTTCCCAAACCAAAATAAAATAGTGAGATAAGTGACATTGTTTTATACTCTTGCAAATTTATTTGAGGTCTTTTTAAATGAAAGACAACTGGATTTTCATCTGCTTTGACATTCAGTCTGTTTATGACATGTCATTTTGGTTGAAATACATAAAGATAATCTGGCCTAATATAGATATACAGATGGAAAAGGGAGAAATGTTTGAGTAGTTTTCTCTGATATTTGTATATACTCTTTGTTACTGCACCAAACTAAAAGAGTAGTAGTTCCTTGGAGGTTAACTGTAATGTGATATCAAACCATAACAATGAAATTCCAATGCTCTGCACACTCATGAGAGAATGAGAATGAGAAGGCAAATAATAAGTAATGATTTGGGATATTTTCCCCAGCTTTATTGAAATACTAGAGGCCCAGTGCGCGAATTTGTGCACCAGTGGGGTCCCTTAGCCTGGCCTGCGCCCTCTCATAATCTGGGACCCCTTTGGGGATGTTGGACTGCTAGTTGTGGCCAATCTAGGGATCTTGCAGTCCAACATCCCCTGAGGGCAGGCAGCTGGATAGGAGCCAGAGCCAGGGTGGGGCGCAGGTCCTGCTCATACCAGCCCCACTGCACATGCCGATGCCACAGCTTGGTAGCCAGCTGTGAGCCCTGCTTCTGGTGCCCATTGGTTAGCTGAGCGGCACTCCTGCTGTGGGAATGCACTGACCAACAGGGGGCAGCTCCTGCATTGAGCGTCTTCCCCCTGGTAATTAGGGGGTATCACAGCAATCAGTCAAATGGTTGACTGGTGGACCATTCAAACAGTCGCTTCAGGTTATCTATATCTATATCTATATCTATATCTATATCTATATCATCTATATCTATCTATATCTATATATATATATATATGATCAACATATAACATATAACTTTAAGGTACAATGTGAGAGTGTAATAAATATGTATATTGTGAAATGATCACCTCATTGAAGTTAGTTAACACATTCACCACCTCACAGAGTTACAATTATGGTGGGGTATTTTTGTGGTGGAAAATTTTAAGATATACTATCTTAGCAGCTTTCATATACACAATATAGTACTGTTAGCTATAGTCATCATGCTGTAAATGACATTCCTAGAACTTATTCATCTTATGGCTAGAAGTTTGTATCTTTTGACCACCTTCACTCATTTCCTCACTCTCCACCTCTGACAACCATCAATCTACTCTATGTTTCTATGAGTTTGGTTTTTATATTCTATATATAAGTGAGATCATACGGTATTTGTCTTTCTGCAGAAACTATGGGTTTAGCAGGTGCTTCTCAGTGCTTTGCCTGGTGCAAGGGTGATGTGGTCAGTGTAGACCCACCCTCTTACCCTTCTCATGTGGTCCTTCTTCGTGTCTGTGGTCCACAGAATGCTTCAGCCTCATCATCTCCCCCAGGTGCTAAGATTTTTTCAATGATATCTTTATGGATAAATGTTAGTTGGTCTTCTTGTGAGGGAGTTGAATTTTAAAATGATCTGTGTTGGAAAAATGGTGGCAGAATAGATGGACGTGTCTGGATCCTTATTGCTGGGCAGATGGAGAAAACAGCTGAGAGTCGCACTGGGAGTGTTTGTTGGCAAGTTAAGAGTCAGTTATCCTCCAGGAGAAGATGGGGGACTGCTGGATGGGGCTCCCCTGACCAGGTAGCCCCACTGCCATGGGGGTTTTGTCTGCCGGAGCCACCAGCATGAACACCAAGACCGTGCCATCTTGCAGGGGGAAGTGGATGTCTACGGCAGTCTGAAAAGCTACAGCTGCAGCATCCACTGAACAGCTGGGGGACCCAGAACACCGCTCTCCAATCGGCACAAACACTTGGACTCAGAGGAGCTCCATATACCACACAGAATGGTCAGATTTTGCCTGGGATAAGGTGAGGTCTCCTGTTCCGCAGAACAGAGAGGCGCACACTGTGGGAACTGGACTGGGGCAAAGCTGCTTCTAGAGAAATCCGTGGATATGGGGCACGGTGTGATCCCTAAATGTGAAAGGGGACCTGCAGAGCTATTAACAGAGGGGAAACTCTAGAAAGCAACCCATTTTGATCTGAGGCAAAAGGACAGCCTGGGAGTTATTACAGTGTTCCGGCTGCTTGAACAGGAGCAGGAAAGGGGGAGTGCACAGATAGCACTCTTACCTCTTCAGACCCTGGCTTCTGACTGCTAAGCCCAATACATAGGATCACACAATTGGAGACATCCTGAGAGACTGCAGGGGAAAGTTGTTTTTCTGGAACCTGGGGATCAGAGCACAAAATAACCATCAGAGAATCAGCTCTGGGGCAACCCATCCCCACAAACCGGTGTTGAACACCACAGAGTAGCAGGTCCTAAGCACAGGCTAGAGAGGTCCTTTGCTTAGTCTCAGAGGTCAATTCCGAAACACTTATGACTCACAAATTGACTCTCCCATAATCACAAAAGAATAAAGAGATTAAGACACACCTCAGCAGTGGAACACAGGGAATTGCAATACTATTCCGACTGGGAAACAGGAGTGCCAAACAGAACAATAGTGGAAGTGAATGACCTCCACTATTGCCCATTCTATTTTTTTATTTTTATTTTTTGCATATTTAAATTAAAAAACTATTTTTTTCTTTTCTCCTCAATTTATTTTACCTTTTTAATTATTACATTTTTATTTTCAACTAGTATTATTACTACCATTATTTTACCTTTTTGAAAAAACAACAACAAATGTCATTTTATTTTCTCTTTATTTCACTTTGGGATTAGAGTTCTACATTCTATTTTCATCTTTCCTTTAGCATAATTTTACTCTATCTCAACTCTACCTTTAGGCTAACACTCTCTTCCTAATTTTCCCCATCTTGTTGTCTTGTTTCTCTTTCCCATTTCCAACTTTAGATTCTCCCTATTCTTTCTTTTTACCTGATTAAAATTTCACCACACTTATATATCTAATTTCAAATCCCCTATTCCAAATCCATACAAACCTCTCTCTTCTTGTCTTCACTATCCAAAAAATTCTTTTTCTCGATGTTCTTTTGTTGTTGTTTGCCTGAACAGTGATTATATTGATTTTTTATACTTTTTCTGTGAGAGTGTTTTTGCTTATTCTACTGGTTTTATTTTGCTTTGTTTTGGATTGTTTTTTACCTCTCTTTTCCCTCACCACCCTTGATATTAGGTGTTATTTGTAGTTTGTATTAATCTCCAGGTACTCATTGTCGGCATTTGTTGGGATTAGTGGCTGTTCTATTGGAGTTTTCTCCTCACATATGTAATTTGTTCCCCTTTTCTCTCTTATTCTCTTTCTTTTCTCTCTGACTTTTTTTCTCTTTCTTCCTTCCTCCTTCTCCTCCTCCTCCTCCTCCTCTTCCTCCTCCTCCTCCCCTTCTTCTTCTTCTTCTTCTTCTTCTTCTTCTTCTTCTTCTTCTTCTTCTTCTTCTTCTTCTTCTTCTTTATTTATTTTTCTCCCTTCTCCCAACTTGATTTTGGCACATCTTTTCTTTTTTCCTCATCTTTCTCTTCTTCTTTCTCTACTTACCCCTAATTTATCCTTCATTGGTGGTCACCTTATTTGTGGTTATTAACATCGTGAATACATTTCTGTTCAGTGCCTTGTGTGTTATACCTGCTCATGTTGTAGTTTGTGCCTTTAAATCAACGTAGGAGAGAGAACTACATAACCAAATACCCAGAGAAGAAAGACCACGGACAGACCAAGAAACAGCCCGCATATGAAAGAAAAGCAGATATCACCAAAAAAGGAAGTAAACAAGATAGAAACAGAAATAAACCTGCCAGAGAAAGAGTTCAGAGAAATGGTCATAAGGTGGCTGAAAAGGATGGAAGACAAAATTGACAATATGAGTAAGAGCCAAGAGGAAATGAAGAAGAGCCAAGAGGAAATGAAGAAGAATCAAGAAGAAATGAATAATAATCAAGAAGAAATGAAAAATGACATCACTGCTGTAAAGAACTCAATAGAAAGCATCAAAATTAGACTAGAAGAAGCAGAGGACTGCATCAGTGAGCTAGAAGACAAAATAGGAAAAAAATACCTAAGTACAGCAGCTTCTAGAAAAAAAAATTAAAAAGCAACAGGAGAGCCTAAGGGAACTTTGGGATAACACAAAACAAAACAACATCTGCATAATTGGGGTTCCAGAAAGAGTGGAAACTGAGCAAGGAATAGAAAACCTGTTTGAAGAAATAATGACAGAAAACTTCCCTGATATAGGAAAGAAAAAACCCACACAAATCCAAGAAGCTCACAGAGTCCCAACCAAAATGAACCCCCAAAAACCAGCTCCAAGGCACATTATAATTAAATTGGCAAACACCAATGACAAAGTAAGAATCTTAAAAGCGGCCAGAGAGAAACAGAAAGTTACCTACAAAGGAACCCCCATCAGACTAGCAACTGATTTCTCAACAGAAACTCATCAGGCCAGAAGGGAATGGAATGAAATATACAAAGCCATGCAAAGGAAGGGTCTGAATCCAAGAATACTGTACCCAGCAAGGCTTTCAATCAAAATTGAAGGTGAAATCAGGAGCTTCACAGATAAAAAAGGACTAAGGGAATGTATTACCACCAAACCAGTATGCAAGAAATGTTAAAGGGTTTGCTGTAAAAAAAAGAAATAGGAAGTGAAGAAGGAACTCGGGGGTAAAGACTAAAAATGGCAACAGATAAGTACTTATCAATAATAACTTTAAATGTAAATGGATTAAATGCTCCAATCAAAAGACATAGGGTAACTGATTGGATAAAAAAACATGATCCATATATCTGCTGTCTACAAGAAACCCACCTCAGAAAAAGAGATGTACACAGATTGAAGGTGAAGGGATGGAAGATGGTATTTCAGGCAAATGGAAATGAAAAAAAAGCTGGGGTTGCAATACTTATATCTGACAAATTAGATCTCAAAGTGAAGGACATAACAAGAGATAAAGAAGGCTACTTCTTAATAATAAAGGGAACAATCCAATAAGAAGAAATAACTCTGATAAACATATACACACCCAATATAGTAGCACCTAAATACATAAAACAACCCCTGGAGGATATTAAGGAAGAGATTGACAGCAATACAATCATAGTAGGAGACTTTAATACCCCACTGTCACCACTAGACAAATCCTCTAAACAAAAAATCAACAAAGAAACATCAATCCTAAATGACTCACTAGACCAGATGGAATTAATTGACATCTTCAGAACATTTCACCCCAAAGCCACAAAATACACATTCTTCTCCAGTGCACATGGGTCATTTTCAAAGATAGACCATATGTTAGGTCATAGGAAAAGTCTCTTCAAATTCAAGAAGATAGAAATCATATCAAGCATTTTCTCAGATCACAGTAGCATAAAACTGGAAATCAACTACAATAAAAACAATACAAAGAAATCAACCACATGGAGACTAAACAGCATGCTATTAAACAATGACTGGGTAACCAGAGAGATCAAGAAAGAAATAAAAAACATCATGGCAACAAATGACAATGACAACACAACAATACAAAATTTATGGGATACAGTGAAAGCAGTCTTGAGAGGGAAGTTCACAGCTCTACAAGCCTACTGAAAAAAAAAAACACAGGAAACAATGGTAACAAATTACCTAACCCTACAACTCAAAAAGCTAGAAAGAAAGCAACAAGAAAAGCCAAGTGTATGCAGAAGGAAGGAAATAATACAGATGAGAGTGGAGATAAACAAATGGAACCAAAGAGATAATTCAAAAGATCAACAAAACCAAGAGCTGGTTCTTTAAAAGGATAAAAAAGATTGATGGACCTCTAGCCAGGCTCACCAAGAAGCAAAGAGAGAAGACCCAAATAAACAAGGTCAGAAATGAAAGAGAAAAAATAACAACAGACCCCGCCGAAATACAAAGGATTATTAAAAAATACTATGAACAACTCTATTCCAACAAATTGGACAACCTGCAAGAAATGGACATATTCCTAGAAAAATACAGTGGTACCTCAAGATACGAGTTTAATTTGTTCCATAACCTTGAGGTGTGGGAAACTATGAGATGCTCGAGTTCCAGTAAACTGGTGGGTCATGTGCAGCCCGCCAATCTACGTGATTACTCGTATCTCAACTGTTGCTCGTATTTCAAAGCAAAAATAGCTTGCTCGACGGCTCGTATCTCAAAAATCTCGTATGTTAGGGCACTTGTATCTCAAGGTACCACTGTATAACCTTCCAAAACTCAATCAGGAAGTATCTAAACATCTCAATAGTCAAATAACTATGGAAGAAATTGAAGCAGTAATCAAAAAGCTTCCAGCAAACAAAAGCCTGGGACCATAGGGCTATACAGGAGAGTTTTACCAAACATTCAAGGAAGAATTATAACCTATCCTCCTCAGACTATTCAAAAATATTCACGAAGAAGTAACACTTCCAAACAACTTCTATGAAGCCAACATCACCCTAACTCCAAAACCAGATAAAGACAACACCATGAAAGAGAATTATAGGCCAATATCTCTCATGAACATAAATGCCAAAATCCTCAACAAAATTGTAGCAAATCAGATCCAGCAGTACATCAAAAAGATCATACACCATGACCAAATAGGAGTCATCCCAGGAATGCAAAGATGGTAGGTACATTATCCACAAATCAATAAACATGATACATCACATAAACAAATTGAGAGATAAAAATCACATAGTCATATCAATTGATGCAGAAAAAGCATTTGACAAAATCCAACACCCTTTCTTAATAAAAACTCTCAGCAAGGTGGGAATAGAAGGGTCATAACCTCAACATCATAAAAGCCATACATGATAAACCCACAGCTAACATCATACTCATGGGCAAATCTAAAACCATTTCCCCGAAGAACAGGAACAAGACAGGGATGCTCACTCTCACTACTCCTATTTTACATAGTACTGGAAGTATTAGCCATTGCAATTAGACAAGAAGAAGAAATAAAAGGCATCCAAATTGTAAAAGAAGAAGTAAAACTGTCCTTATTTGCAGATGACATGATACTGTATATAAAAAACCCCAAGGATTCTATCCAAAAACTAATTGACTTAATAAATTAATTCGACTATGTAGCAGGATACAAAATTAATGCCAAGAAATCTATGGAATTTCTATACACTAATAGTGAAATTACAGAAAGAGAGACTAAAAACACAACCCCATTTACCATCGCACCAAAAAAATTAAGATACCTAGGAATAAACCTAACTAAGGAGGTAAAAGACCTATGTGCAGAAAACAACAGGACACTGAAAAAAGAGATAGAGGAAGACATAAACAGATGGAAGAGCATACCATGCTCATGGATTGGGAGAATCAACATCATTAAAATGTCCATACTACCCAAAGCAATCTATAGATTCAATGCACTCCCCATTAAAATACCAATGACGTATTTCACAGACCTAGAAAGAACTCTTCAAAGATTCATCTGGAACAAAAAAAGACCGCGAATAGCCACAGCAATCTTGAGAAAGAAAATAAAGTAGGTGGGATCTCAATACCAGATTTTAAGCTATATTACAAAGCAACTATTCTCAAAACAGCCTGGTACTGGCACAAGAACAGACATATAGACCAATGGAATAGAATAAAGAATCCAGATATCCACCCAAACCACTATGCTCAATTAATATTTGACAAAGGATGCATGAACATACAATGGAGTCAAAACAATCTCTTCAATAAATGGTGTTGGGAAAATTGGACAGATACATGCAAAAAAATGAAACTGGACCACCAACTTTCACCATATACAAAAATAAACTCCAAATGGATACAGGACTTAAACATAGGACAGGAAACCATAAAAATACTAGAGGAATCCACAGGCAGCACAATCTCAGACATATGCCAAAAGGACTTCTTCCCTGATATTGCTCCAAAGGTAATGGAAGCTAAAGAGAAAATAAACAAATTGGACTAAATCAAAATAAAAAGCTTTGTACAGCAAAAAGAATGATCAACAAACAATAGGAAAGCCCACTGTATGGGAGAACATATTTGCAAATGTTATCACTGATAAAGGTTTAATCTTCAACATCTACAGCCAACTTATACAACTTAATAAAAGGAAGATAATAGATCCAATAAAAAAATGGGCATTTCTGATTGGTGTTTCTAAAGTAGAAACACCAGTCAGAAAGGATTTATGCACCCGTATGTTCATAGCAGCACAATTTACAATAGCTACAGTTTGGAAACAGCCTAGGTACCCGTCAGCAGATAAGTGGATTAGAAAACTATGGTACATCTACACAATGGAATTTTATGCTGCCATAAAAAAGGAGGAATTCTTACCATTTGCAGCAACCTGGATGGAACTGGAGAGCCTTATGCTAAGTGAAATAAGCCAGCCAATGAAGGAGAAACAACACATGATATCACTCGTTTGTGGATAATAAAGAACATTATAAACTGATGAACAAAAGGATAGATACAGACAGTAAAGCATCAAACAGACTGTCAAATTACAGCAGGATGATTAAGGAGAGGTAGGGTAGATAAGAGATCCACCAAAGGACTTGTATCCATGCATATAAGCATAATCAATGAACACAAGACACTGGGGGTTTGGGGTATGTTTGCGGGGGGGCGGGCAATGGGAAGATATGTATACATGTAACACAATAAAAAATAAAAAAAATAAAATAAAATGTTCTGTGTTGCACTCTTGATGATATCACACTCTGATTTGGGATTCTGTATTAGAAAAGTTTTGACCTTGCAGATACCCAGCAGGCTTTTCCAGTATCACACTTTGGGAACTGTTGTTTCACCATTTTGGTATAGTTGTTTGGAAGGTATGTCTAAGAAAGAGAGATTTTTAAACAAAATCAAAAATAGCTTGCCAATCTCAGCAGGGTTTTTTTTAAACATAATAACAAATAACAAAATTGATATAGGAAAATAACAAATTCAGAATAACCAAGAAAACCTTGAAAAAGAAGAGTATATACTCTTCATTTTAAGGCTTACTATAAAGTTATGCTATAATCAAGACAATATGATTCAGGCATAAGGCTAAACAGCTATAGGCAATTAAATAGGTCCCATAATTAGATCTGCATATATGCTCCAAAATTCATTTTGGCAAATGTGCTGATAGGAAAATGAAATTCAATAGGGAAAGAAAAGTCTTTTTGACAAATGATGCTGGACAACTACATCTATGTGCAAAATATTGAACCTTAATTTATACCTATCATAAAAGTTAACAGACACTCATAGATTCCAGACAAAATTTAAAAGATAAGTTATAAAGCCTGTGTTTTTTATTTTTTAATATATTTATATTGATTTCAGAGAGGAAGGAAGAGGGAGAGATAGAAACATCCATGATGAGAGAGAATCATGGATTGGCTGCCTCCTGCAAGTCTCCCACTGGGGATCAAGCCTGCAACCCAGACATGTGCCCTTGACCAGAATCAAACCTGAGACTTTTCAGTTCCCAGGCCGACACTCTATCCACTGAGCAAAACCAGCTAGGGCAAGCCTGTATTTTTAAAAAAGGGAATGTCTTTGTAAGCTGCACAGTCAAGTATTTCTTAGAGAGATTGCAAAAGCACTAACCTTAACAGAAATATAAAACAAAACAAAAAGATAAACTGATTTTCATCAAAGTTGAAATATCTACTCTTCAAAAGACTTTTAAAAATTAAAAAAGGCAAATCACTGTCTATGAGAAATATTCCCAGTCTCAATATATATAACAAAGACTTGGATCCAATTTATATAAAGAACTAATATATATATAAAACAAAAGACAAGTACTCCAATTAAAATTTATCAAAGACTTGGATAGATACTTCACAGGTAAGGGCATAAGAATGGCCAATAAAAGATGTGGGAAAATATTTACTACTGTTAGTTATTAGGGAAATGCAAATTAAAATCAGAGTGAGGTATCACTAAACAGCCACTAGAGCAGTTTAAACTTAAATGATTCCAACAACAAATGCTGGAGACAATGAGGAGTGACTGGATATCTCACCCTTTAGGGTAGAAGTGCCAAATGGTACAGCCAGTGTGCAAAACTATGAGGTCTTTTCTTATAAAAATTAAGTGTACACCTACTTTGTGTTGCAGAAATTCCACTCCAAGATATTTTTTTCCAGCAGAAATAAAAATATGTATCTAAAATATATATCTAAAATATATATCTACAAATATATATCTACAAATATATGTACAATAGTGTTTACTGTAGCTTTATTCATAATTTTAAACAATCCAAGTGTCTATCAACAAAAGAATGAATAAGTTGTGGTGTATTCATACAATGGAATATTATTCAGAAGTAGAAATGGACTATTGATGCACATATATAGGTGAATGTAAAAAAAATATCATGTTGTGTGAAGGAAACTAGATGTGAATATGAACTACTAGTATATATATTCATTTTTATGAAGTTCAAGAACTGATTTGTAACTCAGCATGGCAGTCTTGGTACAGGGAGGGAAATATACTATTCAAAGCCATAAAGGAACTTTCTAGGCTAAAGCTAATGTTATATGTCTTGATTGGATTTAGTCCCATGGGTACATACATTTCTAAAAACCCATCACAGAGTGCAGTTAAGATATCCACATTTTACTATATGTAATTATACCTCTAAAGAAGTATAAAAATGCATACCCTAGTTATCACCACCACTGTTAGGAATATTTTCTTGGTTTATTAAATGAGACTTTCCATCAAATATGCATCTTGATTGCATTATGAATATGAAACATGTTGATTACCAATTCATATTCATTTGGAAACCTAGAAGCAGAAGCAAAACTACCATGTGTGACAGGAAGATGGACGTACCCATCCTTCAGTATTTCAGTTTTCAATCTCTTGTCTATTAACATGGTAATTGCCTTTAATGACTTTGTTCTCCACAGTGTAATCAGACAGGAAACTTTAGATGGAAAATGCATAAATTATTCTAACTTCTGCCAGGAAAAGAATCCAAGACTTTAATCAACTTCTTTGCATTTTATTCATCATGTTAGGAAGTTTTCTTTATATTCATATTTAACTGACAGGTCCTCTGTCTGGAATGTACAGTCCCTGTTCAGTGACCCCATCAATATGATCATATACCCAATGCAGAGGACATATGACATTCCTGTTCAAAAGGGATCAATGATGCTATGGAATGCTATAAAAACTCATTTATCTCTCTACTATTTTTATGTATTATCTCCAAAAAATATCAACACCATCAATGGCACCATCATATATAATTCCTTTCAGTTTATGAATCATTATGCACAAAGCAAACATCTGGGAAGAAGATAGGGAAGGTGTCATTGCCCTCATTCTACAGAGAAATTAATTGAAGTTCATAACATTTAGGCTCATTTATTGTTATATTAATAAATAGGTCATGTTTTATTTCTGTTGTAAACAAAAATAAAATTTGTCTTTATTCCCGAAGTTCTCTAAATTGAGCTTCGCTTACTTCTTGCAAAACCTACAGAGTCCACTCTCAAGTTTTGATGCAGCAAGGAGTCTCTGCATTTAAATTATCCATCTGACACAGTGATCCTGGCCAGGTAACAGGTGGGTAATCTGGATGAAATCCACTGAAGAACCAAAAAGCCCAGGTGGATAACAGGGATACATGCTTTTGGTGGGTCCACATGCTCTGCCATGGTGAGGTAGGCATAAAACAAACCGAATGCCTTTCTTTCCCATTTTGAAACAGTCCACCTCTCTATTGATTTGCAATTTAGCATTTATTGAGTTAAGGAAACACTGAACAGAAGACATTTTATTTGATTCTGAACTGCATCATTCTAAATGTTGATTGCAAAATCTCCGACACAGAGTAACTTTAGTGTCCAAATATTCCAGAGGAACTCAGTGAAAAAAATTACAGAGCTAAAAAAACAATAATTTGGGTGGCACCAGTTATGATACAAAGAACTGTCATCAGTTTAGAGTACAAGTTTGGGTGTTGGAAAGGACTGAATATCATGAAGATGGTTCTTGGTGTGAAAGCTAAATTTCGAACGCCTAGATCAATAGCGTGGATGTGTAATAGCTCCAGACTTCCTTGTCTGTAAAATGAGGATAATGATATCCTGTCCTGTCTATAACCCATGAGAACCTTCCAGTGAATTGGAAAATAAGAAGAAAACACTTTTGAAGCTGTAAGAGTTCTGTGAACCTAGAATGTGGTTGCCATGCCTATTTGTCACTATTTCTCAGCTTTTCTTTGAGGTTGGTGATGGGTGTGGTTTTGTGTTAGCCTCATCAATTGGCTTACTTTCATACTCTTAAATTCTAGAGCCTTATCATTATATATTTATTTAGAGAGCTATTGCTGACCCTTATTCTTTTTTATCTTATCATTTTGAATGCCTCATTTGTAAGTGTGAATTCCATTCCGGCAGGAACAGTGTGTGTTTGCTGTGTATAATTGGAAAAGAGAAAACATACTGTTTCCTTCCCATACAGAATTCTTCATCACAAGTAAAACCCAAAGAGCTATCTCAGTCCACAAGCTGAGAGTCAGGGTCTGCTGTGCAGGACCCAGGGCTCAAAGGGCATCATCAGAATCATCTGTTTCACTTTCTTCTTCTCAGCTCTGCTGTCTTTGGCACTGGCTTCATTTTCAGACAAATTTAATATCTTCCCTAATAGTCTCAGGATGACTGCTCCCAGCTCCAGAATCACAATCTGTCTTACTCAGTTCAGGCTGCTATAACAAAGTACCACAGGCTTCATGGCCTAGAAGCAATGAAGATTTATATCTCACAGTTCAGGAGGCTGGAAGTCTGAGATCAGGGTGCCAGCATGGTAGGGTGAAGACCCTCTGCTAGGTCACGATATCCTCACATGGTAGAAAGGGCCAGGATACTCACTGGAGTCTCATTTATAAGGGCACTAATCCCATTCATGAAAGCTCTATCCTGATGACCTAATCATCTCCTAAAGTGCCCACCTCCAATAACCATCACCTTAGGATCAGAGTTTCAACACATGAATGTTGGGGAGACATAAACATTCAGTACTATCTTATTAGCTATTCAACAATAAAGAAAAAGTCACTTTCTGATGATGCCAATAAAAGTGTGGCAATTAAGTGTCATTGGTTTGGATGGTCTACTGGCTTGGATCCCACACCAAACATGGTGACCAGGGTCAATACAGAGCTCTGATTGCCTCAAGTTTGTAAACATAGACTGTAAAAAGAGCCTTGAGTCTGACTCAACAAAAATCAAAGATTACTCTTGTTGTCTTCATGTGTAGACCACCAAGCTGATGTTGACATTCACTGTGGCCCCGTGAATGTCCCATCTAGAACAACATGGTGGCTCCATGTCTTATGAGAAGACTAGAGGCCTGGTGCACAAAATCCATGCATTGTGGGAGAGGGGGATGTTCCTCAGTCCAGTCTGCACCATCTCTAATCTGGGACCCCTCAGGGGATATCCAACTGCTCATTTAGGCCCAATCCCTGTGTCATCGTGCCTAAATGGGCAGTTGGACATCCCTCTCACAATCCAGGACTGCTCGCTCCCAACAGCTTGCCTGCTTGCCTGCCTGATTGCCCCTAACTGTTTCTGCCTGCCAGCCTGATCACCCCCTAACCACTCCCCTGCCAGCCTGGTCAATGCCTAACTGCTCCCCTGCTGGCCTGGTTGCCCCCAACTGCCATCCCCTGCCTGCCTGATCACCCACAACTGTCCTTCCCTGACAGCCATCTTGTGGTGGCCATCTTGTGACCACTGGGGGCAGCCATCTTGTGCAAGGCTGTGATGGTCAATTTGCATATTACCTCTTTATTATATAGGATGCTACCTTAGTCTCTTTCCTTTCTAAAATGAAGCTTAGAACTTGTGACAGAAACAATTCAATAGGAATTTTTTAAAAAGTTTCTTTCTTTAGTTATTCAGTAGAAAGAAGATTTCTTCAACAAAGACAGTAAAGCAGTAATTTGTTTTTCAGATTTTGCATGTTTTTATTTTATTTTATTTTATTTCATTTCATTTTATTTATTTTTTGTTGTTAATCCTTGCTCGAGGATATTTCTCCATTGATTTTTAGGAAGGGTGTAAGAGAGAGGGGAAGGCAGAGAGAAACATCGATGTGAGAGTAAACACATAGATTGATTGCCTCCTGCACGAGCCCTGTCCAGAGCCTGGGCCAGAGAGGAGCCTGCAACCAAGGTATGTGCTCCTCACCAGAACCAAATCCAGGATGCTTTGGTCTGTAGGCTGATGCTCTATCACCTGAGCCAAACCAGCTAGAGCTGCATGTTTTCATTCTAATTGATGTTTTAGTTTCCTATGGTTGCTGTAACAAATTACCACCACCAATTCAAGTAGCTTAAGACATAACAGACATATTATTACCCCACAGTTCTGGAGGTTGCAAGTCTGACATGGGTCTTACTGCACTAAAACCAAAGAGTCAGCAGGCTGAATTCCCTTTGGAGGCTTGGGAGAGGGGGAATCAGGTACCTTATCTAGTCCAGGCAACCTGCATTCCTTGGTTCATGGGCCCTTTCTCCATCTTCAAAGCCAGTAGTGTAGCATCTTCAAATATCTGCCTCTCAGTTTAATAACCCTGCCATCCTGTAGTAAAGACCTTGTAATTGCAGTGGGTTCACCTGGATAATTTAGCATAAAGTTCCCATTTTCATTATATCTGCAAAGTTCCTTTGCCATATAAATAACATATTCATAGGTGCTGGGCAATGCAACATGTATATCTTTGAGAAACCATTTTTCTGTCTATCACAATTGGCTTCAGGTTCTTGGATTCCATGTGTACACTTACTTTTCCATGGATATGTCCTAGCATCACCTACATTATTATTTTTTTACTAGTGCCCTCGTGCATGGATTTGTGCAAATTGAAAAGAAATTAATTAGGGGGGTAGTACTGGGCAAGCCTGGCTGGACGGGCCCTAGAGCCAACATCCACAGTCCCTCCCCAGGGTGGTGCTATGGCTCAAAGGGTGTCTGCGGAGTGAGTGGGGTCCCTCTGGCAGATGGGGTCTCTTGGCCTGGCCTGGGGGGATCTGGCTGAAACTGGCTCTCTGACATCCTCTGAGGAATCCTGGATTGTGAGAGTGTAGTTCTTGGGTGATGCTAAGTCATGGCAGCTCCTCCATTGAGCATCTGCCCTTTGGTGATCAGTGAAAGTCTTACCTATTGGCTGGTTGACTGGTCAAACAGTCACTTAGACTTTTATATGTAGATATTTTTAAATTAATTTCAGAGACAGGAAAGAAAAGAGAGAGAGATAGAAACATCTATTATGAGAGAGAATCATTGATCAGGTGCCTCCTGCATGCCCCACATTGGGGACTGCAACTTGGGCATGTGCCCTGACTGGGCATCGGACTGTGACCTCCTGGTTCATAGGTTGACACTCAATGACTGATACATGCCGGTTCCACTCATCTACATTGTTATTTTTTAAGGACAATCTTCCAATTTCTATATCTTTCTTAGACCTTTGAAAATACATGGTTAACTCCCTTTCTCAGTTCCAGCCCAGGTCATATCTGTAATATTGCCAGCAATTTTACCAAATATAATTTAAAACAGAGTTTATTAAATTTGTTTAAACTTGCTATTCTTTTAAGCCTAGGGTGCATAATAATTTGATAAGATAAAGGCTGACCACAGAAACAATGTGTTGTATAGTAATTTAATACATTTTCCCCTCAAGCTGAAGTACTGATTCAAGTTCATAGGAAGAATTTAGTTTGATTTTAAATTGATTTTAAAAAGAAATAAGAATGTAGGAATAGAAGATATATGAGAATCACTATACTAATAAATGATACTAATAAATGTGATACTTGTTAATACCTTCATTTTTAATAGAATACTCTTGTTGGCAAAAGAGAGAGAGAGAGAAACATGGCTATGGATTTGTGTGCTTTATCAGACATGAACTTTACCCTTTACTTTAAAATGATATGCTGACTTTTTTTCATGTTTATTTCTCAGTAACTAATGTGTCACATCTATCAAATGATATTTCTTTATATGCCTTCTTTTTTCTTATCCTCTCAGAAGCTTTTCCAGGAATCCCTTTCAGAAAATTCTATTGATTTGATACTTAGCCTTGATTTCTTACTTAGTACAATGCCTTTTCAACATTTGCA
This sequence comes from Lasiurus cinereus, assembly GCA_011751065.1. Lineage (NCBI taxonomy): Eukaryota > Metazoa > Chordata > Mammalia > Chiroptera > Vespertilionidae > Lasiurus > Lasiurus cinereus. The sequence goes on along the minus strand of JAAGEH010002531.1, from coordinate 57,387,965 downwards.
AATAAAACAAGAATGTTGTGCTTGCATTATAAAATAAAGCCAAACTCCCTACCCCATGGAAATAATTGTTTTCTCTTTATTTTATGTGAAAGAGTTTCAAATTCCTTAGAAAATGCTAATGCTGAAAGTTTTATAGTTGCTAAGGTAAGAAGAAATTAGAAGGGAAAGATAGAGTGCCCCCATATGCCCAGATGATAAGGTGGGTCCTTCGCATGCATCATTCCTTGCTAGGAAGTTAAAAAGGCTTGCTGCTCACCTCCTGCATATATGGCAATTGCCATGAGACAGAAGAGCAGAGTAGGCCCCGCAGTAACTAAATTAAGCAATTGATAAAGTATTTGAGTCCTCATCAAAGAGAGAAAATATGTCTTGTATGTCTTGTAAACCTTATTTACAGTTTGAGTGGAAAATTGCAAGACCTCCTCTAGCACTGTCCTCTTCTTGTCAGCCTTTCAGTGGTTTTGTTATTTAAAGTATTTTCGTTAACTGTAGTGTATGGCATCTTTGCTATCAATATGGGAAATATTAAAAGAGAAACAAATATACTTGACGTTGCCACTTTTTAATTTATAAATTTTCCCCAAACTGTGTAGTTAATATGGTCTATAAGCACAAAAGCAGGGTGTTAAAAATCGCCTCAGCTAAAAGCAGGTATGAGGCAAGAGAAGGGATTATGCAGCATTCTACAGACAAATTGTGTGATTTGAAGAGGAATTTGAGGAGGAGGTGTGAAAATTTGCTCTTTTTTTTCTTTTTAGAGAAAACACCCAACAGATGCTTTGAGACTAAAAAACCTTTTTCTTTGCATGGGGAACTTTCGGTTGCAAGTTTCTGGAGAAAGATTGAATTTATAGAGCAGTATCCTAATGTGGACAACTTTGTGGCCAGTATCAAGTAGTGCTGCAGAATGCCAAGTTTTCACAGGGGACATAAAATTCTGACTTGGATGGTGAGTACACTCTGTGATGTAATAAAAGTAGTCGCATGTTTATTCTGATGAAAATGGCTTAGGAAGCAGTTAATTAACTTAGAGTAGCTCAAATATTTATTTAATTCAACATTATAAGGGACCGATAGTTGGAACAGGGATTCTTAATCCTTTAAATATGAGAGTGACTATTCCCCTTCCACTCACAGTGCTCCCTCCAGCAGTGGTGGCTGGCTTGTTAGATGGACCTTCATTTCACTGTGTCATTCAGCAGCTAGCAATTCCATCCTCATTTCCTGCTCTTCTCCAAAGACCCAAGCCTGACCTTCCAAAATAAATAAATAAATAAATAAATAAATAAATAAATAAATAAATAAATACCTGGGGAAAGAATCTTGGTCCTGAGATCTCGCTTGGCTTCAGTGTAGATGAAATGGACATAACTCCTTACTCTTGAAAATAACTTCTACATCTGTACTGTAAGGTAGTCATATCTACAGATGGATATTGGAAAAGTTGTTAAAATTTTGGAGAATGATTTGTATACTTGTAAAAGGGAATGAATATACAATACTACTTATATAAATCTTAGTTGATGTTGAAACCAATGTATTATCTGATTTTTTTCCTCTCTTGAAACTAGAGCTTGCATGTTAGAAGTTTTTTTTAGTATACTGTGGAAAGCCACCACTTGTGATACTGGCATAAAAGTGCACCAAGAAATGTGGAAGGCCAATGGACCTTGGGTGTTAATAGGACTGATACTAAGCATTCTTTGTTTGTGTTGAGATAGTGGTGGCTCAAGACAATTCCTTACCTTGATAATCCTTTTACTGTTTACCAAACTTTACCTTTGATATGTCTGTATGCATTGCTAAAGGGAAAATGTGTATTCAAGTGAATAAAAAGCAAATAGGACCCAGAGGTCAGTGTGCTTCTTCAAGAAGGCTCCACCTGGCCCCCCATGCATTCTAAACTCATATTTCTTACATAGCATTTTCATTTGTGCGTTTGCCCCTCCTTCAGATCTTAAACCCTGCTGTGAAGGTCTCAGCAGTATACTTTACAGGGATCTGCAATTTCAATTTCTGTATGTACCCAAGAGGTAGCCTCACTTCAAGACACCTGGAATTCATATGACACACTGTATACACTGGGGAATCAATGTCTTATTTGAGTAGTGGAATTCTTAATAGTTTCCAATAGGTCTGTCTTATATTCTCTAGCAAGCTTCTCAGGTTCATTGCTGGGGATTAGATCTACATTAGACATTTTAGCAATTTTTTTTCACTTCCAGAATATTTTCTCTTTCCTTTTCTTTTTATTTTCCCTCTAGTCATGTCAAGCATACATACCCTTAATGCCAAATGATAAAATGTGACAAAGATAATTATATAGCTGACTGCTTTTGCTAGAGAACAATTATACCTCTTAAGAGTTCTGATGATTATGCTTATATTCTGCCAGAGCATAATTTAATTTAGAAGTGGGTCTTTGACAGTGATTCTTGGTTCATATTCAAGAGTTTCAGAATTTAAATCTACAGTAGCCACCACCTACATTTGAAAATTTGAGTGAGAAGCACACACAGAGTGTGTATTATTTACTGCCTTTACTATATTATTTTCTTGATAAAACAATGTCCTATTTGCTTTTTGAATCAATGCTAAAATATCCAGTTTTGATATCCAGGTTATCATTCAACAACTCATCTTACAACTATACAATCTCTCCTTTATAACTTCTCTCCATTCCACCCTCAGTTCTAATTAAATTGGTCTCTTATTCCATTATGTGTCCTTCAAATCCCCAAACCTCAGCCTTGGCCTATTTCTTCCTTCCAAAATCTATTTTAGATGGCTGTCAACTGTTCTCCCTGTGCCTATTCAAATCCTACAGGTACTTTCAAAGCCAAGCTTAACATTCTGACTGCATAAATACACTTATTAAATTCATCCAGTTTCAGAATCACCTTTCCCTGTGGCTGAAACCCTCCAATTTCAGTGCACACACTATGTACCATGCTTGCAGGGCTTTATCATTGATTTGGCCTCTTCATCGGTACCTGGCTTCTTTTGTGTGTGTAGTTGTTTCTCCAGGAGAGAATCCTCACACCTATTTCTTTTGCATCTCACAGCACCTTGTAGAAATCTTTGGTACACTATAAGTTCAGAGTATTCCCATTGAAAGGATTTTCATCATACCATGAAAAAAGACTGTCCAATGAATTACATTTTTATTAACCTTTTATAACTCCCACAAACATAACTTTTTTACTGAAATTTTAGTATTAATCTGAAAGTAAGCAATAAAGATGATGTATAAAACCTTTAGTTTCTAGGAAATTCCCTAGTGTTAGATACTAGATACCTACCTCTTTCATATATCATTTGACTCAATGGGGAGAACCAGCATTGAGAGTAAAGCTAGCTCTTTATCCAAATATTGTTTCTCAGCAGTATTAATGAAAACCAATGAATTCATAGAACTGAGATATTTAGCTATGATTGGGGGACAAAGAAGACTTTTCATTTTAAGCCTCATATCTTTATCATTATTTTGATCTAAGTATTTACATATTGATAGTTCAAATCAAAGAAAATATTACTGGATAAAAATTGCTTATAAATTAAAATAACATTAAATTTGTATTTACAAACATTAACACAAAGGAAAAAACAAACTTGTATGATGATATCCTATATAATCAAAGCTTAATATGCTAAGTGTCTGACCATTGGTTTGACCATTGGACCAATTGCAATTACACACTGACCACCAGGGGGCAGATTTTCTGACAGGTAGGTTAGCTTGCTGCTGGGTTCTGGCCAATCGGGACTGCACAAGACAGGCTGGACATGCCCTGGAGCCTCCTGTGGTCCCTCCCCAGCTGGTCAACATCCTGCGTCCCTCCCAGCTCCAATCATGCACTGGTGGGGTCCCTCGGCCTGATTTGGGTCCTCTTGCAATCCGAGACCCCTCAGGGCACATCCGCAGCCAGGCTAAAGGACCCCACCAGTGCACGAATGTATGCACTGAGGCTCTAGTCTTAAAATAACTTAAAAATGTCATAGAACCATGCTTCTTAGTCATCTGTGTTTGAAAAGATGACAATTTTTGTTTTCTATTGATCATGGACTGATGTTTTTATAAAATATAAAACTATGTTCATAGATACCATGGTAATGTTAAATTGCTAATACAGTTTCTCAAATGCTTGCTCTTTCTCTCTACTTATTTCGTGGGTGAGTGACAAGATGGGTACCAACAATGTATGGGCCACACTTCGAACAGCAGAGTCACGGATTTCATTGTAACAAAAGAATTGCACAAGAAAAGTAGCTGTTTTGTTGGCTTACAAGTAGGAAAAAGGAAAACTGTAAAAATTATATTTGGTTAAATATAATGAAGCACTTGGCAACGAAGGTGGGATAGTTGGAAACCTATAGAAAACACAGTTCCTTAGCAGTAGTCAATGCAAATGTTTTGATTAGCAAATTCACTTCACTAAGTGCAAAATGAAATGGACCAAGAAGTTTAGAAGATTCTTCCAGTTTTTCTTGTGACAAGTAATTTTTCAAGACAGCAGATAAATAAGCCAGATTAAGCTGACTAGTCAACAGGATATAGAATTCAGTTATGTAAGTGCATCATTCTAAACATCCGTTGGTGGTGACTAAAGAGTTTGGGCCCTACTGTCTACAGCCTTTCATTCTCTTCTCCACTCTTATTATGCATCCTGTGATGGTGACTGAAGGCACAAAATTAGATGGTAACTAGGGGACAGAGATGAACTAATGTCAGAGCAGGTATCCCAGGATGGCCACCTTGGGGTACCAAAGTCAGTGTCCAGGATGCCTGATCCTCAGCTTGGCAGGTACAAAGAAGCAGTTTTTGTGAGTGTACTTAGGGTTGAAGGACATTGGTTCACACTAACAACTATGCAGCATTCAGAAAGAACTGATTTGTAGACCAGAAGGCCAGGTTATCATTTATTTATTTATTTATTTATTTATTTATTTATTTATTTATTATTTTTAGATTTCAGATATTTTTTATTTCTTCAAATTTGTTGTTTATCATGTGTGACTGAAATAAAAATATAATTGAGTCCCATCATCATTATGAAATTGCCTTTAAGAGAAAACTGGTCATATGAATATTATTGCCTCCCATTTTCAGCCAGTAAATAGTTGCCACTGATAAACAGACAACCAAAAGTCTATGAAGAATGCTCAAGATATATTACATAATACAACATGCCTGTTCACAGGGGTTGGGGGAGGGAAGACCAGGAAATAATTTATGTGACTTCTTGATTTCATCATATGAGGCAAGCAGAAAAGCACCACCAATGCCTCTGAGAACATTGGACCATGCACCCTTGAAAAAAGCTTTGCCTCCTTCATCTCAAGCCATCTTCCTCCAGCAGTTGAGTGTGTCTTTGTGCCCTGATTGCACCATCACGCAGCAATGAATAGTGTCAAAAGGATAGGAAGTCAACCCAGCCACCATTGTGACGGACTGTGAGATCATCCAGCTGATGAAGATGTGAGTATTCTTGGGATCTGGAAGCCTTCCCTTTGCAGTGTCATAGTCACCGAAGTAGGCATCTTGGTAGATGATAATACCCTGTACCAACACATTAAAGCCTTGGTATAGGCCTCTAATCTCATCAGATTTGTAGCTCTTAACCAGGCAGTCACCGAGGCCTTTGAATTTCCTTTCAGCTCCGGCTTTGCCCACATCATCTGCTAGATGGGTACGGGCAAAATCAAAAGGATACACAAAACACAAGGAGGTCGCCCCAGCGGTACCACCTGATGCCAGATTCCTTGCAAAGTATTGCCAAAACTGGGCTCTGTTGTCCACACCACTTAGGAAGATATCTGCTTGTATTTATCTTTGAAGGCAAAGTTGAGAGCCTGGGTGGGGAAGTATCTGATGACATTGACCAGGTTACCACGCCAGAAGAACAGGACTCTCTGCTCCTTTGGGATACGAACCATACAGTCTATAATGCCCTTGTATTGCTTATCTGAAGTTTCTTGCTGGCATGCTGCACCTGCAGCAGCAGCGTGACCTGCTTGAAGGGTGCTACCGCTGTCTTGGAGATGGCTGCGGCCACTCCACCTGCCAGGAAGTTCTTGGCAAAGGACACAGAGTAGTCATGTTGAAAAGAAGTTAAGCGGGCGACTGCAGGCCTGGGACCATAAGCGGCTGAAATCCAGGGCTCTAGCCAGAAGGCCAGGTTATTAATTAAGGGGAACTGAATGGTCAATAAACTGACAATTTTATGTAAACCAGTGAGTGCATTTTCTTCTGATGGATATGCTGTAGGGAAAACCAATAGAAATTGGAAGGAGTTCATGAGTATGATATTGGAACATTAGAAAATGGAATGTCCAGTGTTATCAACCTATAAATAATATAAATATTTAATGCATTAATTTCCCTCCTCCCTGTGCATGTGCACAGAAAAACACACACACACACACACACACACACACACACACACACACACTCACATTGGGATGTTTGTGCTATTGGAAATTCCAGAGAAATGCTGATAAGCTTCAAATTTTCACTCTCTCTTTGGAAACATTGACAACTCATTCTTAGACCTTGTTAATGACATTGAATTGGTTCTATTTGTCGTTAACATTTAAATATTTACTAAGAATTCTTTGACTTTAAAAATATTCTGTCATTTAACAAATTGTGCAGTGAGATAATCTCTATACAGTAATTAGTAATTAGTGAATTTCACTAATTTGGTTCTCAGGGGATAATATTGATTGTTCTTAAGTTCTTTGCAGACTTCAAAAGTGTTGGTAGCATGACTGACTACTTTATTTTTTAAAGAAATGTGTGCATATGTGTGTATATAGGTCCTTATATTATATGATCCTAAATATTCTTACGATTTTCAGCACAAAATGTGAGCCTTATTCTCCACTGCTCATAGTTAACTTGCTAACAGGTTAAAATTTCAACTTGATTTTGTAAAAAGAAAGAAAAATTTTTATTGCTCTCACATAAAATGTGATAGGTACTCAGCTTGTTTTATATATGTATATTACATAATTAAGAAAACTCTTATACCCCAATTGCTAATTATTATTATGACAGTAAAAAAAAAAGGAAATATTAACAGCAAATTTACCACATTTAACTTAAATTTTTTTACTTTAAGAATAATGGAGGGAAATTTATTTCTACTGTGGCAAGTCATAAATCAAAATAATTACTTGTGATATGGTGAGTTTTTACTTTATGTAACTTTTTAAAAATCTATGTATAACACAATATATGTCTATGTGTGTATATCAAACACCTGAGTATATACATATTTCTATGTATATACAGAGTACATGTGTCTTTATTTTCCAAATTCATGTTGCAATTAGTATACATGAGAAACTAAAACTAGAGTATGCTTATTCAAAGGGCCCTAAACAGACAATAAAACAGAGCAGACTTTTTAAGTCTAAAAACACATTTTAAAATTCTCCTTTTATAGATCAATGGAACAGAACACAGTACTTAGAAATAAATATTCACAAACATATTTGGTTGACTTTTGACTGACTTTTGAGTTGCAAAAGCAACAATGATGGTGGTGGGGGGAGCAGAATGAGGCCTTTTCAACAAACGGTGCTCAAGAAACTGGACATTCATGGGCAAAAAATGGAACTTTGACAAAATTGTGCATGTTATACAAAAATTAACTCAAAAATATTGTGGGCTTTAACATAAACCTTAAAACTATAAAACTTTTAGGAGAAAAATTTGGGGATCTAAGCAAAGAGTTCATAGACCTGCAGCCAAAATACAATCCATAAAAAGAAAAACAGCTAAATTAGACCTTATCAACATTAAAAACATGCTCTGAGACCTTATAAAGGGGAATAAAGACAAGGTAAAGATTTGGAGAAGATATTTGCAAACTGCATATCCAACAAAGGACTGATATCTAGAATATAGAAAGAACTCTCAAACTCAAAAGTGAGGAAAAATCATTCAAATAAAATGGATAAGACACTAACATACATTCTGCCAAAGGGGACATATGAATGGAAAATGAGAACCAGGAAGTATGCTCAACATTACTTATCAGATAAAGGCAAATTAAAAAGTTCAATGAGCTATTACTATACATCTATTAGAATGACAGAAATAAAAAAATACTGTCAGGATAGGGGAAAAACTGGATTGCTCATACATTGTGGTGAGGATGTAAATGGTACATTCTGGAAAGCATTTTAGCACGTTCTTATAAAACTAAACATGCAATTGCAATACAAGACAACTCAGTGGCTCCACCCATGGGCATTTGCCCCAGAAAAATGAAAACTAGATTTATACCAGGAACTAGACACAAGTGTTCATCACAGCTTTATTCATAATAACCCCAAACTAAAAACAACCCAGATGTTAACCTTCAATAGGAAAATGTTAAACATAACATTCACATAATAACTTTGAAATAACAAAAAATTAGAAATGCAGACTATCTTAGTTGTTATCATGGTATAGGAACTGGGAGGATGGAGGAGTGGGATGGGGCTGACAAGAAGGTGGGTGTGGTTTTCAAAGAGAAAGTCAAGGGACCAGAACTAGATTGTGAAGGTAAATATAAAACCTGTATACATGATAAAATTATACAGAACTGAACACACAGACACACAAGTGAGCACAAGCAAACCTGGAGAAACCCCAACAAGATTGATGGTTTGTATCAATGTTAATATCCTCATGGCAATATTGCACTACAGTTTCCTAATATGCTACCACTGGGAGATTGGGGGAAGGGTGTATAGGACCTTTCAGTATTACTGTGTAAAAACTAGAGGCCCAATCCACAAAATTTGTGCAAGGGGGTGGGGGTTAGGTATTCCTCAGCCCAGCCTGCACCCTCTCTAATCTGGGATCCCTCTCAAAATCCAGGACCCTGGATCCCAACTGTTTGCCTGCCTGCCTTCCTGATTGCCTCTAACTACTTCAGCCTGCCAGCCCAATGTGGTGCTGTTTTTTGGCCTTTTACTGAAGTTCAGATGCCTAAATTTTGATCCTAAAACTTGGGGAGTAGGGGAGCTTCAGTGCTCTGCAATTTCTTTGTAGGGTATTTCTCTGGTTCCTGCTGCCTCTCTAGGGAACCTTTGAGCCTCTTTCAACCAGTAGGTTCCTGGGAGCTGACCCCTGTGGCCACCAGCTCGAGTCCTGCAGACTTTCATTCTAACATAACTCCAGTATGTAAGGAAACTAGAACAAAAACCCTGCATAACTACCACCTCCTAACTCTGCTGACCCTAAAATCTTGTTTGTACAATTTCTCTGGTTCATTAAGCAGATGTGTGTATATGAAACTACCAGGAAGATATTTTATAAATGAATATCGATATTTCCCCATCCAATGTAATTAGATATTCTGTTTCAATCTAAGGCCCTTATTATGCCAAAAAGGAATAATGAAGCTTTCAAACATGATACAGCTGGGCAGATTTCAGCATTCAGCTCAGAAAGAAAAAATCAGGCCTGCCCACCCCCTAAGCTTTAGAAGGAGACTGCACAGGGTGAGGGAGGGAGCAGCTTTAAGGAAATCTGGGTCCAAAAAAAAGAAAGCACAAGGTGTTAGCTGCTTATTGTCTTTTTAAAATTTAAAAAGACAAAGCAGGATTCAAAGGAGGGATACATTGGGACAGATGAGTAGACCCCCCCCACCTACTGCTTTAGAAAAAACCCCCACAAAAATCAGCTAAACTCGTATGTGGTTTTATCCACTTTGTTCCCATCTCTGGAGTCACAGAGAACACTAACAGGCTTACAAGTTGTGTAGAGAATTTTGATTGCACAGTAGGAGGAAGATGTTGAAACTCAGCTCCAAGGATGTTGGCACTGCCCCAAGCACAGCAGAGCTGCTGAAAGGAGGGATCTATTTGGAAGGAGAGAGGTCCTGCAGAGACTCAATGTTAATCTGATGCAGATTCAAGAGAGCTAATATAAATGGGTTGCAAAAAGATTAAGTAGGAGGCCTGCTGCCCCTGAGGGGCTGCAGCTACTCAGAGGGATGGGCTGTGGGGGATTGGGCTTCTCTGAGGGCAAGAGAGCCAGGGATGGGGCAGTAGACACTCTGGACTGTCATCTGATTTGGCTGTGTAATACAGGCTGAATTATTTGACTACTCTGAGCATCTGTGCCCTTTTCTTAAAATGGATATGAAAACTACTCTACTAGGTTGATGTGGAAATTATTAAGAAGGACTATAAAATGCCCAGCATGTAGTGGTGACCAATAAATATGAATCCTTTCCCTAGACCTGTTTCTTTAGTATACACCCCATCACCTAAATAAAATGTTTTATTAACTCATATGTCAAAGATAATAGAAATACTTTCTATTTTAGCAAGAACTTAGTGTATACTTTACATTCTTACTGGAAAATTGAGTGAGCACTTGCTAAGAGCATGTAAACCTAGACTTCCTGATGAACTTTACATTAGAAAGTTGAGCAAAGGAAATGTACCAGCCAACTCCCCACCCCCCCTTTTTAGTTTTGGGTGCCCAATTCTGGACTTTTCCCCTCAGGGACCTTGATTTAATTATTCAGCACAGAGCACAGAGGACTCATGAGCTGGCCTCCTGAGAAAGCTGGAGTAGAGCTATGCCTCTCCTGTCCTTTCTGCTCCTCCAGGAAGGGCCTGAGTGGGCATGAGGAAGCTGATATGTACTGATGAAGTGAGGATACAACCAACTCCCTATAGAGACGTACCCAGCTCACACTTCAGTTCCCTCTAGGAAGGAGTATACAAAACAAGCGTTTATAAAAAGACATTTTTAAAAAATATAAAATTAGTAGTTTGCCAAAATACCTGAGTAATGATAACATCAACACTTATCTACTGCTGACCACATGTCAGGCACTGTTGTAAGCATGGTATATGTGTACTAGTGAACTCACACCATCTGCCTCACTTTAGGGATTAGGAAGCTCAGGCCCATGAATCAGTGAATCATTCATGATCTCAGAGTTAATGTTAAGTGTCTGGGTTCAAGGTAGACCAACTCGCAGTCTGTTAACCTGTTTCATTGATTGATGTCATACAGGTTTTTGTTTTTTTTTAGTGTAGGCAGCTAGTTAGATTTTAACAAAAGAGAAGGGAACCAGACTTCTGTTTAAGCTGGATTAACTAGGAAGCTATAATTTACAGACACTCCAGGGCTGCATTGCCCCGCCAAGGGGATTAACATCCCTCCATTCCCTGAGCTGGCAGGAAGGACTGGCTTTCAAATCTCCCAAGGGGACAACCACCTGGGCAGTCCCCCAGATTATGGGGTTGCGGGGAGAGAACCAGTAAAGGGAAATCCCTGATGCATAGTAGGAGCCAAGATGGTGACCTTAAAGGGATGTAGCCTGGGAAAAGGAGGGGATTAGATAAGGGGAGAGCCCAGCGCAAGCCCATGACAATCCAGGAAAGCAATTGCTTAGTTTGAAAGCGAGCCTTCTCTTTCCCAAGCCCAAAATAATATAATCAGAGTCTAACAATGGCCCGGGTTTCGTGTGTGCATTCGTTTGTTTGCTTGTTCGTTTGTGTGCTCTCTCCCCATAGCAGCTGTGTAGGCCCAAGTGCAGCGCTGGCCACAGATGGGATGCCATCAGGCCTTGGCAGCAGAGAGGGGAAATGAGACACAAAGGAGTTCTGCATCTCTGGATCCTGGCCCTCCTGGAGCTGATAGGTGTGGGTGTGGGCCTACTGCTCCAGGGGCTGGTTTTCTTTCACAGTGAGACAGAGCTGAGCCACCTGGTTGTGGATGAGACATTGGGCATCTGAGGACAGTCCTTTGTTTTCATTTCAATAAAACTTACTACAGTTGCTCCTATGCATGGATTCCCAAAATGCTTCACTTGCTACTTTATGGGAGAATCCTATTTCCACTAGCAACAGTTTATATAGTTTTCTCACTTAGAGAACAACCCTTTCCTAATCCCAAGCTTATTACTAAACCCTTAGACTTATTAGTTCAGTGTTGGTGCAGGGTATTAAGTAACTGCGATAGTTTTGTTAAAGTTAGACAGACATGAACAGAGTAAGAACGATAGGCCAGGTACAGAATGTCAACAAGACAAAAGCTCAAGGTGCCTAGCAATAGAGAAAACAAGTATTATAGTGTGGGACCTCACCCCACAGGACATTTCTTCCCCTAGAATATTGTTGGTCATGGGTTTAGACCCCCTGACCTTTCATAGTACAAGTCCTGCAGGTTTAGATCCTCCTCTGATCTTTCTCCCTTGGCATGTCGCTAGTCCTGTGTTCCCCTTAGAGGAGGTCCATGGGACCCAGAGCCCAGCTCCCATACAAGCCCTTGTATGACCACTCCCTTAAGCATTAAGCCTTCAGGACAATAAGGTTCTGATCAACATAAAATAATCTTAGGAATAAAGCCTCAGGTCTGTTGGCCACAGAGACAGTTTTGGTCAAACTAGAAATAACATCTCGGTCTCAGTTATGTTTCTGCTCCAGGACCAGAAAAGCAATGAAGCCACATCATGGCTGACATCAGCACCAGCTGCAAGGACTAATGATCCTCTACCCTAGCATTGATCAATCAGTAGAGACCACAACTCTTGTTTTTCTGATTCCACACAGCCCAGCAGGTTCACTTCTTCTGTGGCATTCTGAATGGATTTTCTCTTACAATTTGAGTTCTTGGCTCTGAATCTTTCTCAGCCAAATTCAAGGACCAAAGTCTAATGTCACTGGTTACATATAGTGCTGTTTGCCATTAACACTCTCAGCAAAAAGTGATTATGACTTTATTTGAAATCAAGGATATTAAGCACTGTTGACTTTATTTTTAAGCAAAATAAGGTTTCAGTTAGGTTTATTGGTCATTATTTTTCAGCAATTTGTTCACTGGCAAATAAATCCCATTGAAATTAGTGGTGTTGTGCAACAACAAAAAAAATCTATTACTTTCGTTGTTAATTGTATCTTTGATTGCAAAAGCCTAACCACAGACCATTGCACTAATACCACCCAAGGGGTAAAAATAATGGGGTAGGCTTTGGATTAAAGCAGAACCTTTGGGTGTCCACTTAAGTGTAATTTCAGGAACATGGAGAAGCAATAAGAAGACAACTATAATAGAAATAGAACAATGGAGTGACCTCAGTAACTAATCATTACATGACACTCACTGCATCCAAGCCTGTTGTGTGTCCTTACGTGTAGTAGTGCATTCAATCTGGCCTTAGGAAAGTTTGATTTATATCCCCATTTTATGATTATTTTATAATCTTACAGAATTCTCAAAGTTAGCCCCATTTTTTCAAAAGCAAAACACTATATGGTCATCTAACCTCAGAATAGTAGGATGACCATGGCCAGAGCATGTCTCTGAATCTTAGCTCCCCACTCCTGTCCTCCAAGTGACAATACTGATGACCCCTGTGAATGTATGTGGATGACATGCAACAGAGCAGGGAATGTGATCATGCAGTTCCTGGCAATAAATGGTTGGCATTGTTATTATCTGGATCATCCTAAAAATTATCAAGCTAGGACAGTTATTTAAATTTTACCAAAAAACTGATTTTTCCTTGGAGCAATTTTGAAAATGAAATCAGAGACAGGTGCTATATTAATCTTCCAGGGCTGCCCTAACAAAGTACCACACATGGATTTATACAAGAGGAATTTATTTGCGCTCAGTTCTGGCTGTGAGAAGTCCAAAATCAGAGCAAAATCTGATGGCTCTAGAAGACACTCAATTCCTTGCTTCTCTCCAAGCTCCTGTGTTGCTGGGCATCCTTGGTGTTCCTTGGCTTGTAGTTGCATCACTCCAATCTCTGCCTCTCCACACTGCCTTCTTCCCTGTGTCTCTGGGCAGCTTCTCTCCCTCTGATAAGGACACCAGGCATACTAGATTTGAGCCACTCTAAAGACCTCATTTTAATTTGATTACAACTATAAAGATCCAATTTCCAAAAAAGATCAGATCCACAGGTATTGGGGTTGGGACTTGAATATATCTTTTTGAGGAACATAATTCAACCCCTAGCAGGTTGAAAATTTGCCGTGAAACTTGGGCTAACCTGTCAGTGATGAGGTAAAGGATATATATCTTCAAAACAAACCATTCTATTAGCTCTCCGGCAAAGAGCACCATTTTTCTTTTTCTTTCTTTTTTTTTTCCTCTCTTTGTGCCACTTCTTGCTTAGTTTATTTTTTTCTGATTCAACTGTATTCTTTATCAAGAGCTGCAAAATCACAACCTAATTTTTGGAAATCTCAAGATACAATGAGAAAAGAAAACATTGTTCAGCGGTCATCATTAAAGAATACTCAGAACAGAAGACAGCATCGTGTAAGCCAATAACAACAGAAAATGTTCAATTGATTTTACCCTAACCAACCTTGACATTTTGATATGTTCCTACTCGTTCTTTTCTGGCTGATAAGGCAGGACTGGGTTTCAGTGTTTAGAACACCTGGATGCAATTCAATCTATACACACAGAGCAAAGAAAAATTAAGGCATGGAATAATTTTGCTCTTTACTGGAATTTGTATAATTAGTCCATAGTAATTACTTCTGTAGAAGATTTAATGCTTAAAGCCTTTCTCCCATACATTTATATGTTGACAATATTATAAAAATCATTATTTATATCTAAGAAGCAAAGAATTGAGTGGAGTTGCCTACTTGAGAGATGGTCAGCATAGTCCCTTGACAGCTGCATCTTCTAGGCCATTCTGTGTGCCTGGGCATATGACTCTTACAACTTGTTACTGCAGAATCCAGGAAAGAGTGAGACCACAGTGTTCATGGCTGCCAGGAGGGAGGGATTCTGTCCATTGGAAGCACAGGTGGGTCAGAGATCACCCCAAACTTTCAATTTGCTGATAAGGAAAACTCTGGTTCTTTGAGAACTAATCTCCCACAGAGTAAAAGAAAGATTTGCCACAGCTTTTTGGGAAATAATGTTATAATGAATCACTAATCATCAATCCTGTTTGGTAAGTGCTGGATGAAGGTTTTATGTCTTTAAAGCCAATACTTTTGTGCACTGAAGTCATGCTAATAATGAATAAGCCCAGAATTAGAAGTGACGCTTCTTTAAATGTAAATGGCTACAGAGGCATTTTTCAGCTAAGGAGGAGGAGGAGGAGGAGGAGGAGGAGGAGGAGGAGGAGGAGGAGGAGGAGGAGGGAAACTTATCTGTTGTCTGCTCCAAGAAGCCACTCTCTCCTGATGGATAAGCCTTGAGGTCAATTGCTGCCACTAGTAAGTGAGCAGTGCAGCCTATCTCATTCCTCCACCAGCAGGCAAATGAGGTAGTTAGTAGAACAGATGAGCTTTTCTCTTCTGACAGCATGTGCTGTCTATTCAGTACAATTGTAATATCAGCTGGAGAGCCAGGCTTCATGTAACAAATATTCATCAGCAGAGAAAGGAGCTGGAAGATGTGTTGTCTATTTTCTAGAGGAGCTTGCAGACTTTTTTTCTCCAGCACAGGCTCTGTCACTAACAGCTCTCTCTCCTAGTTCACATAAAAGATAAAGCCTCTGTCTTATAGATGCATTCATTGTCTGCCATCAGGGGACATGAGCATACAGCAGAAAGGGTATAGATGTTGGTGCAGAATCCTCACTTCATTATTCATGCAAGAAACATTTATTGGCTGTGTGTTGCAGTTGGATTCTCTTGGAAGTGACTCTGAGATGTGTGCATCAAACATTTATTAGGAACTTGTTCTTGGGATTGACACTTATGGAAGGGAGAGGGAGGAGGCTGAACTGAGATGTAGTTCTAACAAGGTACTTGGCAGACCCTATAGGGCCCTCTAAGGATGGACTAGCCCTTAAAGTTGTCCTTAGTTGGGGAAAGAGGGCCATGCTTTTATCCTCCCACATTGATCAGTCATAGAATGTGGTGGCCTTGGGAAATAAGCAATTTTTGAGCCCAGGTAATCCCCAAAGAAGACTGACAATGAAGGGCTGTCTGTGTGGCAGTATGCCTAGGAACTGGGGAAATATCTGCCAGAGAGGGGTCTGAATGGCACTTTGTATCTCCAATAAACCACCTGACTTTGGAAAGTCCTATGTCTACTCACAGCCTCAGTTTATTTATTGATAACTTGGTGATTATGATTCCTACCTCATAGCTTCTTCTCTTTAAGACACATGGCAATCTGCTCAGATTGGTCTGTGAGCTCCAGGAGGATGAAGGACCCCATCTAAACTTTTACCTTCAAGACAAGCAAATATCACACGCACAGCAGATGTTCCACAAACACACATACCATCGAATCTAAAGCTTATTTTCCCTACTGCAAAGCACTAACTCATCATGAGGAACTATCAGGAAACTGCCAAGAGCTCCCCTGTGTGAAGGACTAAGATAAAAGATGTCTTTGCTCTGTTCAAATATAGGAGAATTGCTGAGATTTGGAATTACAGGAGACTTTCTGTGCTTTGATTGCCCTGAATTCATGGCCAGTGACAGCTCACCATCAGTGGGAGGTGGGGGTGGGGGAAGGTGGGATTGAACCAGGGAACCAGTGTGAATTTGTAGGCACTGTTTGCTTGCTTGCCTTTTTCTGCTTACATGGAGAAGTCCTTTTGCTACTGGGCTTGTTAAGTCTGAAGCTAAAATATGGATCTGTAGTTGATGCAACTAAGTATGAAGTGACTTTTTAATAAAGTTCCTACAGTCCCAGCAGGGTAGACCCTTAGGCCAGATAGAGCCTATTTCCTCCCATGAAGTAATGATGACCAGAAACTTCTGGTCTCTACCCATCCTGCTGCTGCCAATTCCACACTCTAGGGTTCAACCACTTATAACTCTTCATTTCCCAAGAGGGCAAGTATTTATCCCACCAACTTTTATTAAGTGCCCGGTATCTACTAAGCATTGGGTCCTGCTAAGTTATGAAGAAAGTGTGGCCCTAACCAGTTTAGCTCAGTGGATAGAGCGTCCTGGGTTTGATTTCAGTCAAGGGCATGCACTTCAGTTGCAGGCTCCTCCGCGTCTGGGACCTGGTCAGGATGCATGCATAAGGCAACCAATTGATGTGTTTCTCTCACATCAATATTTCTCTCTGTCTTTCCCTCTCTCTTCCACTCTCTCTAAAAATCAATGGAAAAATATCCTCGAGTGAGGATTAAAAAAGAAAAAGGAAAGAAAGTAAGTGTGCCATTTTCTTGAAGATGTTTGTAGGCCGGTCAGGAAATACAAAACAACTTGCCAAAAGAAACAAGTTGAAACACACACACAAAAAAACCTTTGCCAACAAGAGAGATTTTAGCTGGCAAATGTATCAAATGGATGGCTTATCAAGCTGAACGCTTTGTATTAAGCTGAATCCAGCTGATTATAGCCACTTCGAATATGCATATGCAGGAAGGTCCTTCTTCTTCCATAGCTGAAGCAACAAAACACAGATGGCAAAATGAGATATGGTTAGAAGAAAGGGGGCAGGAGGCAGGAGAGGAAGAAAGAAATAGACTTGAGATAACGTACAGTTAATGAATGTTCATTGGTTTGTAAGTCTTTATTTGAGTATTATATGTTATAAGTTTAGCTTTAATGTGAACACATCAGAAGTTCCCCGCCACCCCCCCGCCCCTCAGTTAAGGATAAATTACCCTGAATCCTACAAAATCAGTGGCAGCAAGAGTCCTGCAATACCATGTTCTAGTTTCTCAGGCCTGTTTCCCACTAAGCTCACTTAATTAGACCAGTCGTTTATTGCACATAATATCGGGTTAACCACGTCAGGGAGAGAGCATCTTTTGAAAAGAAGAGTGACAACATACCCTTCACAGTCCCCTCTCCCTATGTCTTTGGAGGAAGCACTGTCATAAAGCCCCTGTGGAACCAAGCATAATAACTTTGAAACTGAGCCTACATTATGCTTTATAATGAGGCCAGCCAGACTCATCAGAATAATAATTTGAAGATGCTTTTGCTCCATCAGCAGTAATTCAGTCCAGGGCAGCTTGAGTTCAAGAGAGGGGCTCGTGGAGAACACTGCAAAGGTTCCTGGAAGATGAGAGCCCAGCAAAGAGAGAGAGTGCCCACTCCTCTATAAATCCTGCAGTGGAAATGAAGAAAAATGGCTCCACATATTTCACAAATTGCCTCTTGTTTTTTCCATTAAAGAAAAGCCAACACCGACATTGCATACTGGCTTTGTAAGGAGCAAAATTAAACATCATCAAATCTCAGATTCAAACTAAAAGCAAAACGTTCAGGATAGAAGTCCTGAAAAAATATTTTTTTTCCATTAAAATAACAACTTTTGTATGGAAATACAGAATCACAATTATTAGCCTGCTAAAGATATTTATAATGCATTTGGAAAGGCAATTGAAAAATGAATTTTTTAAAGCATTCAGGAAGATGTAGGAGTAGAAAACATTTTTCACTCTGGGAAACTAGGGGCACATTATATAGCTTTTACGTTTTGGGGCAATTGTGTAAGTAAAACACACATGTAGAAAATTATGTTTTTTTCACTATGGAAATATAGTGAAGATCAATAAATTAAAGAATTTTTTTATAAATTCATTTTTAAGTGGGTTCTAAATTTCACCACTGTAATGATTTAGGGGAATTTTTGCTTTATTTGAATATACTCTAAATTTGCATAGTGAGCAGAACTTATTGAGAGTCAATTGTGAGACAGTCAGAGGTCATGGTTATACCTTTAACCCCTCGATAAAGGACCTCTTGCGCTTACAGAAGAGAGTAACTCCCAATACAGCTGGCAGGGTTTCAACATGTGTGCTTCAGTAATGGTGGACATCATGGACAGGCTTCCAGCACAGGTCTAGAGTCCAGGGATTGGGAACTAAATTAAGATTTCTATTTCCTTGGCTCCTTTGTTCCTCAGTTCTGCAAATCTGATGCCCTCGTGGGAAACTCTGGCCTGGAACTGAGTTACGTGAGGGAAAGCAAGGAACAGTTTCCCTGTTTGTTGGTGTTAGCTGGGGTCAGAAGGCAGAAACTTGTAGCCTGAAAATATAGCTAGTTTTTAAGAATTTTTATTCAGTAGGTGGCTTCTAGTGGCTTCCAGATGCTTCAGCAACAGTGGTAGGAATTTCCCTGATTCTGGCAGAGACAGAGCCTTTGTGCAATCAGCAGCAGTGCTGACAATTCCTTGATTTACTATAGAAGAGTACAGTTTGGTGACTAAGAGTTGCTCCTAGGAGCATCACTAGAGCCTGCTTCCCCAGCTTCCCAAATGATTTTGTAACATATGCTTCCCTTTTTATTTATACTGACTGGAGTGGCAACTACTGCAACCAACTAGACCCTAATCAGAGCACAAGGAAGGAGTTGGCCAGAAATGAATTTCAAAAGATTGAAAGATTTGCCACTCTTGGTGCACACACATATTTCTTTGTTTCAAAGGAGGCAGATCATGAGCAGCACAGACCTTGTTTAAAGGTACTAGGGGCACATTTGTTCACAGACCTCTGCTAAAACACAAGCAATTATGGTCACAGCTTAATAAGGATGGAAATCTTCAGGCTTCTCTATGAATAGCTTGGTGGGGGAGGAGTCACTTTCTTTCTTCAAAAGGTTTGCTGCAGCCCCAGCAGGTCCCCCTCAACACACACACACACACACACACACACACACACACACACACACACGTGGATGAGCATAAACTACCTACAGTGGAATATACTACAATAGTCAAAATGTATAAACCAGAATTGCACACAGTGATAGGAAGTTTAAAAAATTAAATACCCAAGTTTACATAAAACATATTTTAATAAGGCAAAAGAAGTAAATATATATACATATAAACTTTAAGAATACATACAATCACAAGAAAACTATAAAAAGGTGATGAGGGGAAGATTAAACATAGGATTTAAGATATGTTTATTCTGGGTGGGGGAACTGGAGGCCTATAGATAATAGATAATGATTATTGTTAAAGCCTTAACTTTTTTTAAAGGGGTGGGTAGGATTGTGGATACATATTGCATTGTTAAAATAACTAACTAAATAAAGAGAAAGAAAAGCCAACCATGCATAGGTGAATATAAGAGTGTGTCACGGCGCAGAAATTATGGTTAACCCAATTCTTGCACCTGGTGTCCAAAAGAAGGCCATTTATATATAGCCTTGTACTGCACCTGTTCCTATCAGACTTCTACATCATGACTATTGCCATCCACCACGAAACTATGACTGCTTCAGACACATCCACAATTCTGCCCAACAGGTGAAGTTTAATTTTGTAACTGGCTTCCTCTTTCTTTGCTGAAATATACTTTTTCACATAAATTTAATTCAGTCCTAGAATCAAATAGTGCTGCTGCCTAAGTATACATGTTCTTAGGCCCTTCTTAAGGGTCTACACACTCCAAGACATTATAAACCAACATAGATCAGACATGGGCTCCTACAGCTAGTTTTGGATGACCCATGGTGGTACAGATCAAAACTAACTTCTTCCAGAGATGTAGATCACAACCTCTTTTTTTTCTTTCTTAAGACCTTGTTTTAAAACAGTTTTTAAAATTTTATTTTTATTGTTGAAAGTATTATTAACATCTCCCCTTTTCCCCCATTGACTTCCTCCACCCCACTCCTACTCCTTCCCCAGCCTTTACCACACTATTGTCTGTCCATGGATTATTTCATGTAAAATTTTGGATTAATCTCTTCCTGCCCCATTCCTTTCCTCTGAGGTTTGTCAATCTGTACCATGCTTTCATGTCACTGGATCTATTTTGTTCATCAGTTAATTTTGTTCATTAGATTTCACAGTTTTATGTTTACAACAAAATTGAGAAGGAAGTACAGATATTTCCCATATACCCCTGACCCTACATGCATAGTCTCCTCCATTATCATATCATTCTCCAGAATGGTACATATTTCACCAAGGATGAACCTGCATTGACACATCATCATTACTCTAAGTCCATAGCTCACGTTAGGGTACCGCCTCCTTTTAAGCCTCCCTTAGAGCTATAAGAACCTTTCTCCAATGTGATATGGGGATTCATACTTTATGTAATTCATACCCACTTAGATTGTCTCCAAAATCAATAATTAGTTGGGGAATGTCCCATTCACACTAAAAGGTGTCTGAACCTGTGGTCCCTTTAACTCTATGCGATCTTCATGACAATGGATGTTATGTATTCTTTTATTTTCACAAATAATTGAATGTCGAATTTGTACCTGCACCTAAGCGTGACACTATAGGACCTAAGAAATGACTGCTCGCCTTCCTAACATGGCTTAAGGTAGAATGAGGGAGACATACAAGAAGAGTATAAATTATAAAAAGTGGTCTTGAAACTCAAGTTTATTCTCACCAGCCTCACGTTCCAATGGGGAAGATGGGTAGTACATAAAGAGAAACTCAGGTCCCGTCCCATAGAAGCAGGTTCAGCATGACTGGTGGATCTTAAGCAGACATCCAGATAGGGAGGTGGCTATACCCAGGAATGCTGTCAGGGGATAGAAGCCTGGGGTAGCCTCAGGCTTTCTCTGCATGGGCTTCTTAACAGGGCATCACTTTTCTTTTTACTTGTGTTTTCTGTTTAGTCAGAGTCATTGAGATATAATTTGCATAATTTCTTCACATTAGGGTACATTTCTATGAATATTTGTTAAAAGCTTACAATCATGTAACTATTACCATAATAAGATATAGAACAGTTCTATCATCCCACAAACGTCCCTTGTGCAGCTCTGTAGTCAGTAATCAATCTATTTTTTTTTATGTTTGTTTCTGTAGTTTTGTCTTTTTCCACCAGGTCATTTAAATAGAATCATAGAATACATAACCTTTAGAATCTGACATCTGTCATTCGATGCAATGCAGTTGAGTTCCATCCACATGGTTCATGCATAGAGATCATTCCTGTTTATTGCTGAGTCATATTCCATTGCATGGAAGTACCACCATTTATTTATCCATTCACCACTTGATGGGCAATT
The DNA here is from genome assembly GCA_011751065.1 of Lasiurus cinereus. Taxonomy (NCBI): domain Eukaryota; kingdom Metazoa; phylum Chordata; class Mammalia; order Chiroptera; family Vespertilionidae; genus Lasiurus; species Lasiurus cinereus. Next base: position 57,366,053 of record JAAGEH010002531.1, on the reverse strand, counting down.
GGATTTTGTCACAATAAACGTTTTCACAGTTGGAGGTTAATTACTGTCATTCCTTTACCTGAGGGCTTGCATGTAGTGACAGGGAATAAGCTGTCATTTTATCATCATTGATCCAGATCTCATCCAATACATAGATAAGAATCAGAAGTAGGTGAACTGGAGGCATACTTTGGGCTATGTACATATTTTATCCTTTAATCCTCACTACATCCTTATGAAATGGGCACCTATCTCCATTTCATAGAGGAAAAATTGAAGCTAAAAGGTTAAGTGCTTGTCTGCATTTATCTAAATTTTGAGTACATTTGGAAGGCCTATCTACTTATTTGACTCTCTTACATATAAGCAACATATACAATTAAATTATGAACCCAAATTAACCGACATCAGTATGCTAACTTAACTAATTAGTCAGGGATTTCCAGCCATTGTTTTGTCTAAGATAGAAAAATCATGCTTGTTATCTTCTCTCTGAGTCCTGAAAGTCAAGTGTGGTCTCAGGTTCCAACCCCTCTGAGACTTCCAGTCATCAGACACAGAGGCGGCTACAAAGAGGTCATTTCTTCAGGGGTCAATCTCCTATGACATTCTAACTTTAATTGGAATATACTACTTGAGGAAAATTCAAAGTGTTCTTGGATTAAGGCTTTATTCATGATGATAAAGACCATATAGTTATTAATATAAAATTGCTAGGGCCCATTGCAGACCTATGGAAGAGGACTTTATAAGTAAGGGCCATGAAATGAAGGTGTCATTAGTTTTACAATATATTCATTTCTCATGCTATTTGTACTTATTTTTCTTTGAACAATATCAATAGATTATTTTGAGAAAATTTTAATCGAGATTAATTAAATAGAGTCAGACATGGTGTTTTGTTTTGTTTTGATTTTACAGCATTGATCTTTTAAATACTTTTCTCTAAACAAGAAAATGTTAGTCACTGACTGTGTGGAGAAATCTGTAAGACCAGACAGACTGAAGCCAGTTGGAGTCAGTGAACTGATTTGTAGATTGTCATGGCTCAGCATGTGGGGAAGCCATAGAATATCTAATTTTAATTAGATCAAAATACAGAACAGATCTAGTATGTAACATTTTACCAGGCCACCAACTCAGCTGAGCAAACAATAAAGCACTTGACTATACTTAAATTAATTTTATTATATTGAATTTATTTTTAAGTTGAGCATCTTCTTCCATCAATAATCACAACTTAATCTTAGTCAGTCTTGGACAAATACAGGCTTTTTATAGTTCCTTCTCCAGCCCTTCATAAATTGCAGCCTGATGATGGGGATTGACAGAAAGGGGAGATGATATTTGGTCAGATGCCATCAACTCTCAGCACTGACTTTCCTTGGGTGCACTTTAAGGACTGTCCTTGCTCCACACCAGCATCCTGGGAAAGGTATGTCTCCTTGCCTATTCCTGGCTGCTAGTCCTTGGTCCAGTGGCAGGGCTTCGCCAGGTGTACTTTCAGGATCAAGCTCTGATCCTCTCTTTGATGAGTTTGAGAATTTGGGGGGCTGATTAAGGAAAAGACAAGACTATGAGATGACAATAAGATGTATTAAGTAGTATTTGGACAGGATTGAATGAGAGGAGAAGTCCTATCTAGCAGGAGAACTTTCAGAGACTGTCACCGGCCAGAAAAGAACTAGGGCAAAGTAACTTCCTGGGGAAGGGATCATGGCGGGATGGGGAGGGAGTCATGTCTAGATGCTGTGGCTCAGCAACTAGGTGGGGAGTCTCTGGGACAGAGAGCTCCAAAGGGCAGCAGTAATTTGTGTTTTTTTTATAGCCACAGGTTTGTCAAACCTGTAGTTAGAAGATGCTGGGTGTAGTTTCATGTGGTATAGAAAACAAGAAGGCTCCAACTGACTAAGAATCTGCCTATTTGGATTCCATTGAAAGCAACTGGATGTGTAAATATTTGAGTTTGGTGCCCTCTGGCTTTGAGCTAATGGTGATAGCTAGCTATGAAGAAGTAAATCTTATTGGGGGTGAATACACAAGGGCCATATTTGGCCAATTTATACAATAATCCTTACACAGCATTGGGTCATGCAACGCGTTTTGAGGTGCTCCCTTCTTTACAGCCTATGGTATCCCTCACTCTTTGCTTTTTTATTGGATACCATGCTGAGTGTCAAAGGGACTTTCCTGGACTCCAGATACTGAGACATGGGTTTTCTCCAGTCTCAGTTGCCAAATTGATCTAGGCATTCTATAGAAAGTGTTTAGAGTGAATCAGAGAGGTGACAAGAAAGTAAGGATTTCACAGAGTACAAAATATGAGCAAAATCAGAAAATCTCTCAGCCAACCTCTGTTCAATGTCATGGGCAATCTGATGACTTGTGTGTCCAGTCACTTCACTTTCACCCCTTGGATCAAGTACAATTACTCCAGTCCCAGAGAAGAATGACATCAGACTCACTAATGTATAGATACGCAATCTATTCTTGTGCAAATATGTATAAACCCTAATTATGTATAGTTGGGTTATCTGCAAGAAGTGTGATAAGGAGAATCTAGAAATTAAATCTGTCCCTAAAAATTAAATACCTAGAATTTTCATTACTATCAATATTGATATGGAAGAGTAATTGATTTATTCAATAAAAGTTTACTAAATGCCTACAATATTTTATACTTAATTCTCATTAGAATAACATTTTAATGCATCTTTAAGTAAAAACTCCCAACCTAGCCCAATTGTTTTAATAGTCCTTCTTTTGTATAGAAAGTACTAGTATCTGTTGCCTGTGCTCGGAGGTTATTTTCCACTCAACACTGCTAATGCTGTGATCTATAGTATTTTCTAAGGCTTCATTATTCATCAGTTTCTCCTAGTTTCTGATAAGGCTTCAAAGAGGAAAGTAATGGCAAGGCTAACATCCCTAATGCTTTGTCCATTATTCAAAAGAGCAAGATAATAAATTTGTTTTATGACCTAATGCTTTGTCCATTATTCAAAATAGCAAGGTAATAAATTTGTTTTATGACATACAAAATATCCATATACAAGTATATTAGTCTTTATATAAGTTTTAAAATGAAAAAAAATTGCCTCCAAAGAAAAGAAAGCCAATAACTAATATAAAATATCTGGGGGCAGAATTTAAAAGTAAGAGCTTCTTTTCCATTGCTAAATCCATTCTACTTCTGGAAAAAACTTAGAGCACTGATGTGAAGATGGTTTAGATTTAAATTCAGATTTTCAAGGCACTTTTTGTCATAGAAAATGTACTACAATTGTTTGGCAAAATGACCCCACCTCATAAAGAGTACGTATCAAGCTACTAGAGTAAGAAATAAAAATGTGGTTGGTCTAGCTAAAAAGTTAAAGTAAATGATCTGGATTAGACAGTTAGAGAAAAGTTCACACCTTACAAATCCCAACATAAATACCAAAGGTGTAGGTGTGATATCACAAATACAACTTTGCAAATTAAAAAAGCATCATGTAGAAGAAGTGAAAATGGCTTTGTGTGGGAATTTGTAGGGTTGCTGATGGCATTATTATACTCAGCAAATGTAATAATGCCAGCAAGCTTCCATCACTGGGCCAAAACTTGTCCTGGCCTCCTCAAACCTCAAACCTAACATCAGTCCATTTGTAGAAATGGAACCTAGAAACTACCAAGCTGCAGTGAGCTAGGGGTTGAGTAGTGTTTGTTTCAGTGGAAAAGGATACTGTATAAGGAATGGTAATAGCATTTTATACCATATTTTTATTCATAACAACACTAGGTAACGAGATTTTGAACTCTTCCTATGTTTGAGCACTAGTTTTTTATGCTATATCTAATTTAATCTTAATTTTTAACCTAATTTCACCAGCTAGATATGTCAGAAATGAGACATGAACTTAGATCTATGATTTATCAGCACAAGGCTACCATTTCCTTATCACCACAGTTCCCCTAAGTTCTTACAGACAATGTATAATGTTGCCATTGCTTCTGATAAAAGAAAAATTCAGTATTCTTGCTAGGTAATCACACTCAGACAGCATTATTGTTTTAAATTGTTTTGATTTTAGCTTCTTCTGTTTATTTTGATAGTTCTACTATATTCACTTATTTTTCTATTTCTGATATACGACTTGCCTAGATCTCTGAAAGCCTTTTTCTGGGGGTAAACCCGACACTATGGAACTTACATGGCTCATCCCCACAACCTCATTCATTCTGAATTTGTCACTGGTATGTTTCTCAGTTGTAAGAGTTGTGAAAAAAAAAAATCTGTGATTTCTCCAACTTCTTTACAGCCCAACTGCATCTTCAATCCTCAAGGGAAATCCATCATTTAGGAAAGGATGATAGGAGCCACTTGTCTATAATAAATGTGCTTTGTCTGTGGGCTCTCTATAAATATCTGTTCTCAATTTACTTAGAGTCACCCACACACTGGGGTACTCAGTGTTATTTTCATGAGTCACTGTTGGGTTTTGTGATCCAAATTTAATGTCAAACAATTACTTTTTCAAAATATTAATCTACATATTCCTAGAACAGCAAAAACAATCAACAACTTGATATACCACTATATTATTCACTATTTTACACATTAAGATGAATGCTATTAATGCTAATGGAAAGAAAATTGCTCTTATTTAATTAAAAGATTTTCATTTCAATTTGACAAAAAATGTTAATAGAAAATTTACGTTCATCTCTTAAGGTTTCAATGTAATATCTTAAAGTTTCAATTTTGTAAATACAATCATTTTCTGGGTACATACCATTAAATGGTTTTATATTAAGACTAAAGGCCTGGTGCACAAAATTCATTCTGGGGCAGGGAAGTGGGGAAGGTGTCCCTCAACCCAGCCTGCATCCTCTCCAATCTGGGACATCCCTCTCACAATCCAGGACTGCTGGCTTCCAACTGCTCGCCTGCCCACCTTCCTGATTGCCCCTAACCACTTCTGCCTGCCAGCCTGACCATCCTATAACCACTCTTCTGACAGCTTGATTGATGCCTAACTGCTCCCCTTCCAGCCTGTTTGCTCCTAATTGCAACCCCCTACAGGCCTGGTTCCCCCCAACTGCTCTCCCCTGCAGGGCTGGGTTCCCCACAACTGCCCTTCCCTGCAGGCCCAATCACCCCCAACTTCCCTCCTCTGCAGCCTAGTCACCCATAACTGCTCTCCTTTTCAGGCTTGATTGCCCCCAACTTCCCTCCCTTGCAGGCCTGGTCGTTCCCAACTGCCCTAACCTGCTGGCCATCTTGTGGAGGCCATCTTGTGTCTGCATGGGGGCAGCCATCTTTTGTTAGAGTGATGGTCAATTTGCATATTATTTTTTTATTAGATAGGATAGAGGCTTGGAGCATGGGTGAGGGTCTGCTGGTTTTCCCTGAAAACTGTCCCAGATAAGGGTGGGAGTTCCCTTAGGGTGTGGGGCAGCCTGGGCAAGGGGCCTGTGGTGGTTTGCAGGCCAACCACACCCCCAATGACCCAAGCAGAAGCCTTGGTATCAGGGATTAATTTATCTTCTATAATTGAAATTTTATAGCCTAGAGCAGAGCCAACCCTCCTGCTCACTCCATGGCCACAGTCATTTTTGTTGGGATTTATTTATCTTCTATAATTGAAACTTTGTAGCCTTGAGTGAAGGCCTGGTCCCACCAGGGTGTGTGGAAAGCTTGGCTTCCTTCATTGCCAGGGAAACCCAAGCCTCCTACTCACTCTGTGGCTGCAGTCATCTTGGTTGAGTTAATTTGTATACTTGCTCCTGATTGGCTGGTGAGTGTGGCTTGTGGTGCAGCAGAGTGATAGTTAATTTGATATTACTTTTTTAATAGGTAGGATTATTTTGTCTCTGAATTACATTTCCATGTAAATGTAAATGTCCTATTTACCATTTGGCAGAATGATTCTTTAGTGTGTATTGGGCAGAGGGTGGGGAGATTGTTCTGCACACCATAGAATCTTTGACAGAATATTGGCTCCCTACCCACTAGATTCCAGTAACAAGCTCCAGTGTGACAACAAACATATCTCCAGACATCGCCATTGCTAAATGCCCTTAGAAGACCAAATATCCCCTGGCTCATAATCACTGATATATACATTTTATTTATGCAGTTTTTGACTTTGGTGTTCTTTAGGGACATAAAATTATAACTGGAAAAAATAAACTCTGTTATCTTCTTTAGGGTAAAAAATATATCTTCCTAACTATAAAACTACTTCATATGTATACACAAAACTATATTAATAAAGAATAGACCCTTGATTCAGGAATAATGCTGAGTTAGTTGTTTCTGCTGTTTAACAAATTATCCAAAACTTAGCAGTGTAAAAACAGAGCTATTATTTCAGTTTCTGTGCTAGGATTCAAGAAATGGCCTATCTGGGTGAACAGTTCTGGCTCTTAGATCTCTCATAACGTTACAGTCAAGATGTCAGACAAGGCCCTAGTCATCTTGGGACTTGCCTAGGGTTAAAGGGCTCTCTTTTAAAACACTCACATGGGGTAGGAAAACTTCAGCTCCTGCTGAGCTGTAGGATGGAGGCCTCAGTGCTTCACCAAGCCATGATTGATTCTTTTAGAGCTATTCCCACAAGATTATGCTGGCTTTATCTAACATGTGGTGATCTGAGAGCCAGAGAATGCATACCAGAGATGGAAGCCACATGCTTTCTATAACCTGATTTCAGATGTGATATCTATCACTCCTGTTATATGCTATTGAATGGAAGTGAATGGTCATGACCTGCCCACACTTGGTGGGAGGGGATTATACCAGAAGGTAGGGACCATGGGAGCCATGAAAGAGCTGTCTACCATGGTCTCCTTCATAGAAATGAGTATCAGGGCCCAACTTTACTTTGCTGATAACTGATTCCAGGGCTTGGAACCCTTTTCTCATGAGTTAACATTTATTCTAAGGGCCACATTTAAAGGACAACTCTGTTAATGAATCCTCTGAATCATTTTTTGAGTCAAAATTTCTTTTTCCACCTCTACCAATGTTTGTAAGAATGCCTCCCTGTCAGTACGCCCCAGAAATCACTTCAGTGACCTAGCAGTGGAGGAAAACCTTATCACTGGGGCAGTAGCCAAGGAGATGCTTCTTAACTCCCCTAAGGAGCACTGAAGGCCTAGTCAATAGTCAGCAAATTGTGGCTCTCGAGCCACCTGGGGCTCTTTGGCCCCTTGAGTGTGGCTCTTCCACAAAATACCACGGCTTGGGCGAGTCTATGTTGAAGAAGTGGCATTAGAAGAAGTTTAAGTTTAAAAAATTTGGCTCTCAAAAGAAATTTCAATAGTTGTACTGTTGATATTTGGCTCTGTTGACTAATGAGTTTGCTGACCACTGGCCTAGGTGGTAGGGGATGGTCCTTCAGTTGGCATCTGATTTCCAACCCAAGCTCTACCTACTTCTGGGCCTCTCTAAATTTGTTTTTCTTTCTTTTTAAATCCTCACCCAAAGACATTTTTCTAGAGAGAGGAAAAGACAGAGAGAAATATTGATGTAAAAGAAACACATCAATTGGTTGTCTCCTGCATGAGCCCTGACTAGAGCTCAGGGCTGGAGAGGAGCATGCAACTGAGGTATGTGCCCTTGGCCAGAAATGAACCTGGGACCCTTAGGTCCACAGGCTGACATTCTATCCACTCAGTCAAACTGACTAGGGCTAAGTTTGTTTTTCTGACCCTCAACTTTTTCCTGGTAAGGTGGGACTGATAGCACTCACTTCTCAGGATTGTTGGGCAAATGAAAAGAAGAAAACCCATAGAAAGTTCTCAGAACATGGTAAGATGTTTTAAATAAAAGTTTTCTTATAGTCATTATTTCTATAAGGGAGCAATTGTTAATGGTGCCTCACATATAGGGCTCTGTATTTGTATTGAATTACAACAAAGTACAGTTTATCAATCCAGCCTAGTTTTTAACCAGCAGTGCAATGTGAGTTACTTTGAGAAAATTCTTTGAGTCAGAAATGTATGACTTGAAATGAGCTTTTGAATAATGCCTTATTTTAATTTGAAGACCGTCTGTGAGAGTTAGATTTGTTTTCTCCTACTTACTAATGAGTTTGACTAGAATTCCTGACAGAATCATTCTTTCAGTTAGAGTGTGGGAAAGATTCCTGGAATAGAAAATATGAATTCTGGAAGCAGGCCTTCTACCAATTATTGGGGTCATTTTAGGCAGGTGGCTTTCTTTCAACTGGCCTCATTTCCCTAAGTTTTTATAATGAGTGAAGCATATGGATGAGGTAATTTCCAAGGCCATATCGGATAAAGTTCTATGCTATTCATCTTTTTGTAAACAGCAATGTGCTGGAGGAAAAAAATCATCCAGTAGAGCAGACAAGGTTTTCTAAAATATGCCCATAATATAGCATGTCATTTAGAAAGAATTACTACTCTCTGTGCTGAGGCAGATGGATAAAATGTTTTGAGCAATATTACTTTACCACTCTTCACAAATCACAATGGAAACTTGTAACCATTCTTTCTTTAGTAGGAATTAGTGACTGTTGGAGGATTCTGGTGACCAGCTTATTTTGAAAACAAGTAATTAAAGCAGAAGAAACATTTATTCACTCCCCACCCCCACTTCCCATTAATTATGATACCACTGGCTAACCAAATAGTGGATGAAGAGAAGTTTTTATTTATAGAAGTAGTCCAGCCAATAAATGAAGAAAGTATGGCAGAATTAAAATATGACCATTTCACAATCCCAATAATTAGTGAATTGAGTCAATGAACATCAACAGCAGCTAACATCATGAAGAGAGATAGTCAGATGCTGTAAACCTCCTCTGGGAGGTCCATAGTACCGCCATCAAAACACTCTTGCCATAAAAATTGAATCCGATTCTGATTAACTTCATGTAGATGTAATGATCACTGTAAAGGAAATATAGAGGACTAAGCAGCATGTGATGAAAACAACAAAATCTAGTCTGTGGAAAATGCTACGGACAAATTGATCTTATTTCTCTTGAAAATATATAATAAAGAAAAAAATGACATGGAGAGAAAATTCTACAGGTGGAAAGTGATGTAAGATACTTATCAATTAATTATAATGTGAATTTTTTCTGCATTCAAATTCAAGCAAATTATAAAAATATATAGATCATTTGAGAACTTTAGGAAGCAATTAATTATTCTGGGTGGACTCTCACCAACTTCACTCCTTGTTTAGAAATTTACCATACACCAAGCACTACACTATACAGTTAATATATATCTTATTTAGTAACTTTAATAATAGTATGAGATGGGCTTATTAACCACTACTTTATGGATGAGGAAACTGAGCAAAAGAAGAATTAAGTAATTTTTAGTAGGAGGTAAGACAGATTTTTTAAAATTGTCTGCTTTTGAAGTTCAGACTCTTTAGCATATCATGTACTATCTTAAAGAAGAGAAGAAATTACTTCTTCAAAGATTGGTATAATTTAAAAAGCTGAGAGAAAGAAAGGACATGTCATATAATAGGGAAAGAAGCATCATCTAGGTAAAACACAAGAAGAAAAGGATTTTTATGAGCTAGTGAGGAGTATGTCCTGACTAAGTGGCTAATTCCTCTTTGGGCAGGTATTAATATGAGGCTGGCTGAGAGGACTGACTTCCCTAAATGCTCTGAAAGCCAGGGAGGGAAATTTGGCTCCAATATGAGAAGGCATCAAGGTCTTAGAGCTAGATGATGCTATAAAAGTCATGTAACTCAAAGAATATTTGAAAATATGCCAGAGGGATTGAAATAGTAAAAGTGGAGACAGATGTAATGATACAGGTCTAAGCAACATCCAACTGGAATAGAATAATAGATGTTTTCTTTGGTATTTGATATATTTTTCTAAATTATTGCTTATAATCAATGATAATGATGAAATCACAAAACCAATTTCCATAATTGGACAAGTAATGACATTTTTTCCTAGTCTACATCCAGTAATCTATGTTAAATCAGATTGACTACAAAGAGTCTCTGGTATTCAGAGAAATGGAGGTGCTCTGGATGCATTTTGAATGAGAGGGTTTATTTTGAAGGGTATATAGTGTCTTATGTTCCAGGACACCAAAAGCCAGCAACAACTCCACATACAGTTTGTGCAGGAGCTAGCTTTAATAACGATGGGATTTTCTAGAAGATAACCTGTGTATCTGGAGCTGAATGTCAACATATTCAGAAATCCCGAACTTCAGATTCTGATTCCCTTTCTATTTTATTAGCTGCTGTCTCCATAGTAGCTGCACATCAATCATGTAAATAATTACAGTAATTATTTCCACAATAAACAATGCTGACAAAGCCTATTCTAACTGGCATCACTTCTACAGTGTTTAAAATTTTTTTTGCCAATCTGACCAACTGAACCTACATAAATTCTAGGATTACCACACACCCGCCACTTTTGCTAACATGGAGATTTGGGAGGTGAGGAGGAGTAGGACAGGAATCTGGTGGAAGTGGATAATGGGGGAAAGAGAAAATCTTTAATACTCTCAACAATAAATATTTTTTAAAAAGAAAAGTACTATTTTTAACTTTTTAAAATTAATATATTACATGTATACATATCTTCCCATTGCCTCCACCCCTACTCCCCAGCATGCCCTATGCCCCAGTGTCTTGTGTTCATTGGGTATGCTTATATGCATGCATACAAGTCCTTTGATTGATCTCTTATCTACCCAACTCTCCCTAACATTCCCACTGTAATTTGACAGTCTGTTTGATTCTTTACTGCCTCTGTGTCTATCTTTTTATTCATGAGTTTATAATGTTCTTTATTATCCATAAATGAGTGAGATCATGTGATATTTTTCTTTCATTGACTGACTTATTTCACTTAGCATAATATTCTCCAGTTCTATCCAGGTTGCTGCAAATGGTAAGAATTTCTTTTTTATGGCAGTATAGTATTCCATTGTGTAGATGGACCATAGTTTTCTGATCCAGTAATCTGCTGACAGGCACCCAGGCTGTTTCCAAATCTTAGCTATTGTAAATTGAATGTTGGAGATTAAACCTTTATCAGTGATAACATTTACAAATATGTTCTCCCATACAGTGGGTTTTCTTGTTGTTTTGTTGATAGTTTCTTTTGCTGTGAAAAAGCTTTTTATTTCAATGTAGTCCCATTTGTTTATTTCCCCTTAAGCTCCCATTGCCCTAGGAGCAGTATCAGTGAAGAAGTTCCTTTGGCATAGATTTTGCTGCCTGTGGATTTCCCTAGTATTTTTATGATTTCCCATCTTATGTTTAAGTCCTGTATCCATTTGGAGTTTATTTTTGTTTATGGTGTAAGTTGGTGGTCTAGTTTCATTTTTTTTTGCATGTATCTGTCCAATTTTCCCAACACCATTTATTGAAGAGGCTGTCTTGACTCCATTGTATATGCATGCCTCCTTTGTCAAGTATTAATTGAGCATAGTGGTTTGGGTCGATATCTGGATTCTCTATTCTATTCCATTGGTCTATATGTCTGTTCTTGTGCCAGTATCAGGCTGTTTTGAGAACAATGGCTTTGTAATACAGCTTGAAATCTGGTATTGAGATCCTACCTACTTTGTTCTTCTTTCTCAGGATTGCTGTGGCTATTCGGGATCTTTTTTTGTTCCAAATGAATCTTTGGAGAGTTCTTTCTGGGTCTGTGAAATATACCATTGATATTTTAATGGGTAGTGCATTGAATCTGTAGATTGCTTTGGGTAGTATGGACATTTTAATGATGTTGATTCTCCCAATCCATGAGCATGGTATGTTCTTCCATCTGTTTATATCTTCCTCTATCTCTTTTTTCAGTGTCATGTAGTTTTTTTGTGTATAGGTCTTTTACCTCCTTAGTTAAATTTATTTCTAGGTATCTTAATATTTTTGATGCATTGGTAAATGGGATTGCTTTTTTTTGGCTCTCTTTCTGTAAGTTCACTATTAGTATATAGAAATGCCATAGATTTCTTGGCATTAATTTTGTATCCTGCTACATTGCCAGATTCATTTATTAAGTCTATTAGTTTTTTGAAGGAATCTTTTTTTTTTATGTATAGTATCATGTCATCTGCAAATAAGGACAGCTTTACTTCTTCTTTCCCAATTTGGGTGCCTTTTATTTCTTCTTCTTGTCTAATTGCAATGACTAATACTTTCAGTACTATGTCGAACAGGAGTGGTGAGAGTGAGCATCCCTGTCTTGTTCCCATTCTTAGGGGAAAAGATTTTAGTTTTTGCCCATTGAGTATGATGTTAGCTGTGGGTTTATCATATATGGCTTTTATGATGTTGAGGCATGATCCTTCTATTCCCATCTTGCTGAGGATTTTTGTCAAATGATTTTTCTGCATCAATTAATATGACTATGTGATTTTTATCTCTCAATTTGTTTATGTGATGTATCACGTTTATGGATTTGTGGATATTGTACCATTCTTGCATTCCTGGAATAAACCCTACTTGGTCATGGTGTATGATCTTTCTGATGTACTGCTGGATCCGATTTGTTAGAATTTTGTTGAGGATTTTGGCATCTATGTTCATGAGGGATATTGACCTGTAAATTTCTTTCATTGTGATGTCTTTATCTGGTTTTGGTATTAGGGTGATGCTGGCTTCATCGAATGAGCTTGGAAGTGTTCTTTCTTCTTGGAATTTGTCGGGATAGTCTGAGGAGGATAGGAGTTAATTCTTCCTTGAATGTTTGGTAAAACTCCCTTGTGTAGCCATCAGGTCTCGGGCTTTTATTTGCTGGAAGTTTTTTGATGACTGCTTCAATTTCCTCCATAGTTATTGGCCTATTGAAATGTTTAGATTCTTTCTGATTGAGTTTTGGAAGGTTATATTTTCTAGAAATATGTCTATTTCCTCCAGGTTGTCCAGTTTTCTGGCATTTTTTTGGATTAGTGGCTGTTCTATTGCAATATTCTTCCCATATGAAAACAAATTATATATATGGAAAGAATACTACAATAGAACAGCCACTAATCCCAACAAATGCCAGCAACAAGTACCTGGAGATTAATACAAACTACAAAGAACAACTAGTATCAAGGGAGGCGAGGGAAAACAGAAGTAAAAAAACAAAAACAAAGCAAACAAAAGGCAAAACAAAATAAGGAGAATAAGCAAAACAGTCTCACAAAAAGTATAAGAAATCCATATAATCAACATTCAAGCAAACAACAAAAGGATAGAGAGAAAAACAATTTTTTTGGGTAGTGAAGACAGAAGAAAGAAGTGTATATGAAATTGGAGCAGGGGATTGGAAATTTATAATTTATAAGAAATTTCTAATTTATATAAGCTTGGTGAAATTTTAAAAGGGGTAAGAAGAAAGAATAGGGAAAATCTAATGTAGGAAAAGGGTAAGAGAAACATGACAACAAAAGGGGAAAAGTTAGAAAGAGAGTTATGGTATAAAGGTAGAGTTGAGGTAGAGTAAAACGATACTAAAGAAAAGATGAAAATAGAATGTAGAATTCTAATCCCAAAGTAAAACAAAGAGAAAATAAAATGACACTTTTTTTCAAAAAGATAAAATATTAGTAGTAATAACACTGATTGAAAATAAAAATATAATAATTAAAAAGGAAATATCAAATGAGAAAAAAAGAAAAAAATAATTTCATAAGTAAAAGATAAAAAAATAAAATAAATAAAAATTAAAAATAAAAGAACAGACTGTGCAGTAGTGAAGGTCATTCACTTCCTGTATTGTTCTGTTTGGCACGTGTGTTTCCCAGTCGGGACAGTATTGCAGTTCCCTGTGTTCCACTGCTCCTCAGTGTTGTAAGCCAGTCCTGATTTTTAAGCAGGCGGTGTGTCTTAATCTCTTTATTCTTTTGTGATTTCACAAGAGTCAATTTGTGAGTCAGCCCCTGGGTAGCAGTGTTTCAGGATTGACCTCTGCGACTATAGGTCCTCTCTAGCCTAAGCTTAGATCCTGCTTTGCCTGTGGCCCTCCATACCGGTTTGTGGGAGTGGACTGTCCCAGAGCTGGTTCTCTTTCCTGAAGAGGAAAGAACACATATCTGTGCAGTCCCCCTTCCCTGCTCTTGTCCAAGCAGCTGGCACACTGTAATAACTCCCAGGCTGTCCTTCTCTGTCAGATCAAAATGGGTTGCTTTCTAGAGATCCCTTCTTTTAGCAGATCTGAGGACTCCCTTCCACATTCTACAGATCACGCCAGCCCCAACAGCCACAGACTTCTCTAGGTGCATATTTTCCCCGGTCCTCTAGCTGCCATAATGTGTGCATTTCTCTGTCCTTTGGGACCAGAGACCTCATCTTATCTCAGGTGAAATCTGACCTTTCTGTGTGGTGAGTAGAGCTCCTCTGAATCCAAGTGTTTGTGACAATTGGGGACCAGTGTTCTGGGGCTCGCAGCTGTTCGGTGGGTGCCGCAGCTGTAGCTTTTCAGGCTTCCGTAAACATCCACTTTCCCCTTCAAGACTGAGCAGTTTCCACGTTTGAGCTGGTGGCTCCAGGAGAAAAAAACCCTGCAGATATGAGGGCTGCCCGATCAGGGGAGCCCTGTCCAGCAGTCCCCCACCTTCTCCTGGAGTATAGTTGTCCCTTAACTCATCAACAAACACTCCCAGTGAGACCCTCAGCTGTTATCTCTATCAGCTCAGGGACAAGGCTTGGGATACATCCATCTATTCCATTGCCACCGCCCCGCCCCCTCAAAAAAAAATACTCTTTTGACTAGTGTAAAACACCTCAACTAATTGTAGGAGAAAAACAACTTCCATGATATACTGTTACAGAGAACTGGAATAATCAAACAATGCTCAGAGAGTTTAGAGTTACATTTATTATGTGCGGGTCCAGAGGAAAATGTATCTTAAATTCTGTGCCCCAACATGCAGGAATTTTCCCTATTTATATGTTTTTATCTTCTTTGTCTCCCAAATATGGGATGTTTCCTACCCCTTTTGCAAGTTCTTAAAGAGCCCCTACGTGCTGGGGCCTTGAGACGTCAACCAAAGGCCTGGCCTGGTGCCAGCACTGATAATTTTGTCTGGGGAAGGTTTAATGGACTCTCTGAAGTGAGAATAGTCTGATTTTCCTTATTATTTAAGCAAGCAAACATTTACAGAAGCCAAATAGCAAGGTTAAAATTTCAAACAGCAGTTTTTATATAAGATGGATGCTTGAATACTAGTATGCTTTTGGAAACGTTGCCCTGCTGGTTCAGCAGGTAGCAGTAGGAATTCATGTCCTCCATAATTCACAGTGTGGAGGCACACAGATATCACTTATCCAGGGCCAAAGGGGAAAGGAACACAAAGCTCTCAATAGTGGAGTCAATCCCTTGACTTTATCAAGATTCTACAGGTTTATTTTCTGTGTACATGCAAGTATATTGTTCTCTTTGGAACATGAGAAATTAGGCACAGAGAATGAATGAGATTGTGTATGGGGTGCACCCATTTCTGCCTTGAGATTCACACTCTACACCATTGTAGCCTAAATCTGCCATGTCCATTAATTGCAGAGGCTCTATAAGACATATGGCACACTGATGACTAATCTGTGATTACTCTGTGCTCCAGGGAAGTGCTGATGCATTGTGACATCTGTGTTGCCATTTTATCATATCAACCAGGACAGCTCTGTTTCTGCAGTAAGTTATTGTAGCCTCATTTCCTCACCAACTTATTGCCAGGTGACTGTTTATCTTCTGTAGATAAACCTGCCTTCCTTTCTCCTCCAGAAAACTCCCTGATAGCACTGGGCTCTTTGAGCAACCTTTCTCAATTAAAATGCACTCAAACATTCACCCATATATTGGTAAAAGAACAATTCTATGGGATGTGAAATTATTAATGGTGCATAGATTTCAAACTTCAAGATTCACCTATTTGAGAATTAACTCTACTTTGTTCTGAACTATACTCCTTCACAAGAACAATCATAAGGAACCGGGGGGATGAGAGGTGGTGGCCAGTGGTGGGGCCAGCTGTGGGCAGCCAGGAAAGATGACCTTGATCGCAGGCCAGGCCTAGGGATTGTACCTGTGCACTAATTTCATGTACCCAGCCTCTAGTATTGTCTATAAAATAGGATTTATTCCAAAACCATTAATGCCAGAGAAAACAATGAAGATAATTTTCACCATCTATTCGTTAAAGGTTAGGGTTTTAATACTCCTCCTTAAACATTTTCTGAAACCTATTCAATCTTGCCTATTGTTTTGAAAAATTCAGGAGTCAATAAAAAGTCTCTTTTCTCTGGAGCTGGTGGAAATCCTTGTTAAGAATCTGCTAATGTCCAGAAACCCATGGTTTGTCCTTCATCTTGGTGTCTAAGCAGTAGACAGTGAGAGACAAAATAAAATGTGACTTATTGCCTCTAGTACCCAACAGAGAAAGCAATACTGTCAATATTCATCCAATTGGTGAAATATCAGCCTCAGGATCAAGTGACATATAGGTGTGTAGAGAATAACTTGGTTTCTTAGATAAGAAAAAATGGCATAAATAAAAAATGAATTTAAAACATCTGACCAATATAAGGGAAGAAATTTGAAGTCTGTGCTTGATACCTCTTCAGAGTCTTGGTGAGATAATCTATACAAAAAAGTGGCAAAAAAAATATCAAAAATGCAAGATCAAACTGTCCTATTTTTATTCAAAATGAAGGTGTAAAAGACACTGGGATAGTGCAAAACAAAGGCTAGAGAATCAGGAGAGGAAATTTTGTTTTTAGAAACTGTTATTATAATAATTTAAAAATCTATCATGTTTCAATAAATTTTCTCTCCTATGACAAGGCCCCCAAGCATTTCTGAAGACAATGAGAAATTGGGCACAGGAGTTTATATTAGTTTCCTGTTGTTTCCATAACAAAGTACTACAAACTGGATGACCTAAAACAACAACAAAATATTACAATAAAAAATTATTTTTTCAGCTCTGGAAACAAGGCACTTTAAATTCAATAATGTTGATGGTTAATCCTCATGCATTGTGAAAGGAGTATTATTCTAACTTTACAGATGAGACATTTGAAGTGCAGATGGATTTAAGTTCACCCATCAGGACAAGGTGGAATCAGGATTTAGACCTAAACTTTTCAGACTAGAGTCCACCTCCAGAGACTTTCCTTCAGAACACCAGTGTTTCACCTAAAGTGTGTGTTTTCCAGGACAATATAAAATTAGGCTTTCTAATCTCTAATTTATTTAAATGGTAAATTCTAGTATTTTCTCCAAAGTACATCATATTTCATTCCAGAAATGCAGAATTTTTAATGACTTAGGAGAATTTTTAAAATGTAGAGTTTATTGGGCAAGGATCACATTGAATGGTTCAATTAGTAGTTGAAAAAATTTTCATTAGTATGAAAAATATCATATCTATGATAATAACATGAGTTATATCATTATCTATGAAATACAAAGTATGATATGTAATGTAATATGTAATATATATACATATTCTTTGAAAATTATAAAACAGCATCCTTATTTTCATTATTATTCATACTAATAACATATTAAGAAAGCACTTTAAGAAAGTTTATCATATTATTACTTCTCTGTGCTAACATTTGGGTGTCCTTTTGTACTTTTTTTCATTCAGACTGGCCATTAACTTTCTTAAATTCCTTTTGTTAAGATTTTTAATCTTATTTATATGAAATATAATTCTTTTCTGATTATAAGTAGCTCATGTTAATTCTAGCTATTATGAAAATAACAAATTGCAAGGAAGAATCAATCATACAAAAACAAGTAATGACCTATAAATATATTTTTTTCAAAAAACCCTATTTCAACTTCTCCAAGAAAACACTCTCCTAGAAGTCATCAGGCCTTCAGGCAAGTAGAAGACAATGAGAAATTGGACATGGGAGTCTGTATTAGTTTCCAGTTTTTGCCATAACAGAGTACGACAAACTGGATGACCTAAAACTACAACAAAAATTATAATAAAAAATTGTTCTCTCAGCCCTGGAAAGAAGAAATCCAAAGAAAAGTGTTGCAAGAGGCAATTTTCTTCTTAGGTGCCAGGGGAGGAGGCTTCCTTGCCTGTCCCAGCTCTGGTAGTTCAGGCATTCCTTGGTTTGTGTCAGCATCACTTCAATCCCTACTGCCATCTTCAGATGAGTCTTCCCTGCATGTCTGTGTCTTCCTGTGATATTTTTCTCTGTGTGTTTAAATTTCCCTCTTCTTATGAGGACATCAGTAATATTGGTTTGGGATCCACTCTAATGAACTCACCTTACTTATATCTAGAGTGATCTTAGTTACAAATCAGATTATATTCATAGGTATTAGAGATTAAAACTTCAAACTGTCTTTTGGGAGATATCAATCAACCTCTAATAAAGGAAACTCTGTTTTTATCACACAGAACTGTTGGGAATATATCTGAAACCTTTTCACCTTGCATAGATGCCAATGAGTGCTCCAGAATCCATTAACTGAGTGTAAAATAAGGCTACCTCAGAGGGACTGTCTCCATCAGCCTGATAGAAACTAGTCTCAGTTTTGACTCCTGGTTTTCATGATATCGGCCTATTATTCTTTTAAAGAATCTTCTCATTAACCTATTACTCTGCAATATCAATAAATGTCAGTTTATGAGGCGAATGTACAAAGTACAATCTCTTTACCCCTATGAACTCCCTCCCCCACTTCATTATTCTTATCTACTTGCATCACTAGGAGACAGATGAGATCTTTAGCACTTGACTCAGCCATGACTGGCCAAGTCTAGTCTCTGCTGCCCCTAACAGCAGCCTCTGTCTCTAAATCTGTCAAATCAAACAGCAGCAGAGACCCACCCAAGTCTGAGTTCAGACTTTATGGAAGCTTGGGCACCATGAGGAAGCTGAACAGAAGCCAGCAGAGGAATTACCATGGCTCACCATTTTATTTGCATTGTTTAGTTTTTCCAGTGGACATCATCAGATTTACCTTCTCATCATGCCTAACTATCTCAAGAAAAGCCCCTTTGATCTGACATTCTTTTTCCAGGTCATGTACTTAAAAAGGAGCAACCATGTTATCTTTACAAACTCTTATACTCAGGCCCCAGAGATAGTTGAAATGGATTGCTGAGGGAACATGGCTAGTCTGGCTTCTGTACTTGTGTTATAATAGAATGTAAGCTCTGTCTCCAGTAGGCAGGAACACTTGAGGAATTTAGTCACACTTCTTTACTTCTGTTTCACTTATTTTTACATTTGCTGTATGTAAATGTGAAGTGATGTTGGCTTTCTATTTTTGGTAGTGATATAAAATTTTATTGAAACCTACATTTATTAAAATAAGAGAGTAGATTTTAAAAAAACACTGAAGTAGACAAGAGGCATAGCAGAGAGTGAATGAGTTTTGGAAAACCGGGTAGTAGAGAATGATTATTTCAACCTCTTTCTATAGGTCTATTCACATTTTTTAACCTTTCTTGAGTCTTTTTCATAGTTTGTGTCTTCCTAATTTGTCCACTTTATCTAGTTAAATTTAATTTGTTGACGTTTCATTGATCATAATTTTTCCTTGTAAACCTTTTATTTCTGTAGCGTCAGTAAGGATGTTCCTCTTTCATCCTTGACTTTAGTATTTGAATATTCTTTCTCTTTTTTTCTAGTCAATCTAACTAAAAGCTTTGTCAAATTGCTATTTTTTTTCAAAGTATCAGCTTACTCTTTGTTTTATTAATTTAGTTTTTTAAATATTCTGATTTCACTCATTTCTTATTTCCTTTTTTATTATTTGCTTTAGGCATAGTTTCTTTTCTTTTTCTAGTGTCATAAGGTAGAATATTTATTTTTCTAGTTAAGCTCTTTCTTCTTATTATTTTTTAAATACAGAGGTTTCTGGCTATAAATTTTTCTCTAAGAACCACTTCAAACAGCACTCCCTACATTTTGGTATGTTGTGTCTTTGTTTTCATTTATATTAAAGAATTTCCTAATTTATTTTGGATTTCTTTTTTTATTCATTGGTTAACTGTGTGTTGTTTAAATTTTCACATCATTATGAATTTTCCAAATACCTTTCTGTTACTGATTTCTAATATCATTAAGTTGTGCTTGGAGAAAATACTTTAAATGACTTCCCACTTATAAATGTGTTTAGCTTATTTTATGGCTTAAGATAATCTTCCTTGATGAATACTCCATGTGCCCTTTTAAAAATATATTTTTCTGTATATGGGTGGAATGTTCCATACATATTTGATAGATGCATTTACTTATACTGTTCTTCTATTTCCTTGGTCATCTTCAGGAAAATTTTTTTCTATTCACCTTTGGAAGTGAGATAATGTTTACAACTATTACTGTTAAATTGCCTTCTTTAATGTTGTCAGTTTTTGCTTCATATATTTTAGTGGGTCTGCTGTAATATGCACATATGTTTACCATGGTCATATCTTCCTATTAGATTTGACTCTTTATCATTATAAAATGTCCTTCTTTATCTCTAGTAACTTTGTTGTTGGTTTTAATATTTATTTTGTCTAATATGCCTGATTTCTTATTGCTGTTTGCATGGTATAACTTTTTCTATGTCTTACTTTCAACCCACTTGTATCTGTAAATTAAAGCATGTCTCCTGTAGACACCATATAAATGGACTTTATTTTTTTAATCTAGCATAATATTATAATTTCTGCCTTTTGATCTGATTGTTTCATCTATTCATGCTTAATGTTGTTATTGATATTGTTGGCTTTACATTTGCCATTTTACCTTTTATTTTCTACATATCAAGTATTTTTTTGTTCCTCTATTTCATATTTACTGTTTACTTTATAACTAAGAGAATACTTTGAGAATAATTTAATTGCTTAATTAATTTTTTACTATATTTTTGAGTTATTTTCTTAGTGATTGATGTAGGGCTTAACAAAATCTACTGCATATTTATAGTGAGTTAATTCCAGGAATATATGTTTATGTGTGTGTATTCTTCCCTTTGTTTGGTGCATTACTATTATATGTATTATATCTATAGGTATTAATAATCTATTATTATACTAACTGCTATGTAACTTTTTGCCTTTTAAAGAAGAAGAGGAAAGAAAAAAGAGGAAGAACAAAATTGTAGAGCTTTTTAATAAACAAGCTAAAGATGACCTCTACATGTATACTAGAGGCCTGGTGCATAAAATTCATGCACAGAGAGAGTCCCTCTGCCCAGCCTGCATACTCTCCAATCAGGGAACCTTTAGGAGATGTCTGACTGTTGGGATCTGGCCTAAACTAGCAGTTGGACATCCCTCTTGCAATCTGGGACTACTGGCTCCTAACTGTTCACTTGTCTGCCTGCCTGATTGTTCCCTAACTGCCTCCCTCCTTCCCTACCAGCCTAATTGCCTTCCTGCCAGCCTAATCACCCTCACACTTCCCCCATGCCAGCCTGGTCAGCCCTCAACTGCTCCCTGCTGGCCTGGTTGCTCTCCAACTGCCCCCCTGCTGGCCTGGCTGCCCCCTAACTGTCCAAAAGGAAGTTGGAGTCTGGAAATGTAGTCACCTGGTCTTATTAATATATGGCAGACTGGGACAGTTAGTTGAAAGCCTTTTGATACCAAACTTAAAAATTACAGGGGTAATATTAAAGTATAAACTCATTAAATGTTTTTACTAAGGTAGTGTTTTAAAATTTCAGTTATATTATTTTCTAATTCTCTAACCAATATAGGATTAAAATCTAACAAGGCTAAAGGTATTAGTATCTCACTATTCTCCTAGATACCCCTATTTGTTTAATAATACTTTCATTGAAAGTGTGTAAAACAAACTTCAAAAGGCCAGTTTAAAATGAAACAATCTAGCATACTGAGAATGCAGATACATTTTTAGTAGACATCCAGGATTTTGCAGCATGGAGAAACCATTTTATCTAGAAACATCACAGTCAACCATTATCAGTCAAAGGCATTAGCTTTCTAAACTATATAAGTGCTTCTGATCACTCTGATTGAGTGTATATTAAGAATACAGATATCTGCCCTGAAGAAACAAAGTTTGTTATATAAGTGCATATAACAGAAAACCATAACTTTGTGGGATAGCATATCTGAGATGGCTCATCTGAAGATTGGAATATAGGAGTTACTAATAAGTGAGCAGCAAGCCAGGTGTATCAGGACCAACAGTGTGTGTGAACATCCGGTGGCAGGAAAGAGTGACATCACTTTTGAGGAGCTGAAATGAGGACCTGTGTGGCAGACACTCAGAGGGAAAACAATAGAATGTGATACTGCAGAAGTGTGCAGAGAGCAGAGCACCAGGACCTGCCAGCCACTACGAGGGTTTTAATTGATATTCCACAGGAGCAATATCAGTGTATTTTAGGCAAAAAAAGGTTACATCTCCTTATTTACATCTGAAAATGTTTATTCTGGTTTTCTGTGGAGCATTACATGGGAAGGCAAGCAATAACAGTGAGTTATTCCTGCTCTAAACGACAAGGAAGAGTAGTACAAGCTGGATGTATAAGATCACAGGTACAAACTCCATGCCAATGGAGAAAAGATTTCAGAAATTGAGAATAAAATGGGAAATGTGGGCTAGATAGAGAGCCAGAAACAAAGCGGTGACATTTAGACAAAATTGAAATCTTTAAGTCTTAGTTTGAATACCTCTACTTCAGGGAAAACAGACTGTTGTGCCCGTGCATTGTCGATGTTAGCACAATTCCTGTCCCCTACCTCTAGA
>JAAGEH010002531.1:57101226-57343380 GCA_011751065.1 Lasiurus cinereus | reverse complement strand
ATCAAAAGTATCCCTGACTGAGAATCACTGGTTTAGACTTTAAAATTAACTTTTTATTGTTTTATCTCTGTCTTTGTTATTTTTTATTGGAATTTTGACAGGTGACTATTATTTTAAATATTCTATTAACTTTCTCTAATCAACAATTTTTTTTACCTAAATAATGGAATGTTTGATTTCATAATAGAAAAAATGTAGTATTTCAAAATAAATAATTGGTTCTACAAATGTGCTACTGTGTATATTATGTATTTCCAAATAGTCTTTATAAATAAGAAAAAGTCCTGTTGAGATGTGAAAATATGCCCAATAAACTGAAAAGGGAGGGAAAAGCATCTATAAAGTGATATGTAGAGAATGACACATTATATATATGCATAATATATACATTAATATATATATGACCTACAAAGATATATACTGTAATATTATGGGAGATTATCCTTGGATGGTGAAATTACATATTATTTTTGTCATTTATATATATGTATATATTGTGTCTCTCTGTGTTTTCCAACTTTCTTGCATTAGATTAGATTATATTGGCAAGGATTTAAAAACAAACAAACAACCATAAATGTTGTTCTTTAAAATGATCAAATTTGAGAACATCTTGTATTTTGTATTCAATATCTACTTACTTATGAAATCACCATTATATTCTTATAAATCACACCTGACCCACACACAGTTCAAAGCACGTTCAAGGTGGTAAAAACATGCATCAATCTAATCACATCAAAAACTCAAAAGTAACAATTTAAAGTAAAGAGAACTTTTAAACTCTTAGCTCTTATATCATGGGACTACATTTTTATATGTGATTATGGGGGAAAACACAGTTGCTAAATTGACAAAGAAAAAAGCCTGCTATTGTTTTTTGTCTCTAAAAGCAATAGATAGTTATAGGGGAAAATGCATTAAAACACAAAGAGAAATGGACAAGTTTTAAAGGTACTATTTCTTAAAAATATAATACTTTAATATATATATTATTTGTCCTATTTACAAAAGAGGATTTATCTAAGAGTTCAATAACATTGATGTAATGGACTATTTTGTTACAGAGGAAGTAGAAACACAATGACATCACCAAAAACAGTATTACCAGAGCTTATTTGAAATATTTTCAGGCAGTTTTCATTTTACAGCATATACTACTTTTAATAATTACACGTTACAGATATTAATAACATGCCAATGTTACTGGCTATAAAGCTTATAATTAACAATATTTTGTTCATTACTTAGAAATTTGAAATATATTTTAAAATTATTTGAACAGTGTCAAACTTAAAAATATGCTCAAAGAACTTTACTTCTTTCTTTTTTTTTCCAATACATTCCAGAATAGATGGAGAGGCACTTGGTATTATTCTTCTGACCTTAGAAATTTTCTCAAAAGTACAAATTAACCCTCATGCTGTCACAAGATGGCTGCCCCCATAGCAGAGGCAGGGTTCCTGTAATGAGCTATCAGCAGGGACCTGAGGCTGCTTGATGCCAGGCTGGAACGGGGGACCTGAGACAGCGCCCTTGCCCAGTAGGACTTGATGGGGGACCTGAGGTTGCAACCCCTACTTGGTAGGGGTTGATAGGGTGGGGTTGGCTGGAGCTGGATCTCACCCCATGGGGGTGGGGCCTGCCAGGTTTGGGTCTCTCACAATTTTGAGGCACACCTGGGTAGGTGAGGACTTGACTCTAGGTCCTGCAGCTTGCCCCAGACTCTGACAGGAGGAAGATTTTCATATACATTTTACTAATTTTTTTTTAATCTCTGGCATTTCTATTATAGAGAAAGGGCAAATAGCAATATTAAAATACTTCCTCAATTAATTCCCTTTTAATGTGCATGAATTTTGTGCACTGGTTACTAGTAACCAAATAACAATGGCTGACCATTTTACCCACCATAAGTAACAGAAAACATATACCAGTATTTTAAAAACTGAAGTCAGAAAAAAAAAAACTAGAAGAGCACAATTCTTTTCTGTATCTAATAACCACAGAAATCCTCGCCTACATGTAATTACTTCATCAAAGAAGGTTTGTAAAAACCCTTTTGGATATCTGAATTTCAGAGCTTTAATGTATCTCTTATAGAATTATACTGTTAAGTCTTTTAGAACTTATTCTCAGAATTGGTCACCATGGGTACCAACATTTAAATTGATGTCATTAATTCTGAAAAGTGGAGAAAACCTCTACTTTTTTTGTTGTTGTTGTTAGACCTAAGGGTCTTGGAACATCTTGTTTTCATCTTTGATCCTTTAAAATAACTATGCCAGTGACTCTGGTAAATTCCTGAGCTTTAAATAACGAGCACAGCAAGTTTATTCTGTTCATTTGGGACCTGCTCTCAGATGGCTGGAGCAGAAAGGCATAGGAGAGAGGCTGGTGAGTGCCCCGAAGCCTGCTCAGTGCCTTGGTCTGTACAGGGGTTTGCTGCCTGTGGAGAGTCTCTAGCCAGAGATAAAACTGCAGTGAAGAAATATTTGCAGAGTCTGCAAAGTTGTAGGAGGGAAGTTAAGAAAATATAAGCTATCCCTATAAATATTTTCTCTTGGTGGTGAATTCTTCAGGTTACAAACTATCTTGGTGAATTTTTTCTCGTTTTTTTTTCTTGTACAGATAAGTTTTCATGCATTTGCATATTTGAGGAGACACAGACCCCTATTTTTTGTACAAATGGGATAATAAACTGCCCAATTATTGGGAGGGATGCTTTTTCAGACAGAAAACTAAGTAAGGTTTTCAAGAGCATTTCAATCATTCTCCTTCCGAAACAATCACTTCATTTGCCATCTCACTCCCTCCACTATCCCCATGAGAGCAATGCTCCAGCCCCTGCAGGAGTCATTCCATTGATCCCACCAGCAGTGTCATGCCACTGACTGAAGACAGTGGTGATAAGGAAAGAACCATGACTTATCTGTGCACAAAAGGGAAGTACCTCTCAATTTCCCTTTTAAATATTGTTTTTCTTGATCCTAAAAAATAAAAATATCAATTATAGTATTAAACAGTCAGATCAAACACAATACTAGTCCAAATAGCCAGATCTTTCTCTTATCTTACTGTCTCTCTTCATTTTCTTTCATTTTTTCATGTGAACCATTAGAAGGAAGAAGACAGTATTGGTTTGGGAGATGACATTTTTCTTATACTCTTTTGAGAAATCATTGAAACACTATAAGGATTATAGCACTTAAAAAAAGAAGGATCGCTTACCCTTTGAGACAGCGAACTGGGACTTAGATAGTATTGTGCTAAGTAAAATAATCCAGTTAGAGAAAGATAAGTAGCACATGATCTCACTCATATGTGGAATCTAATGAACAAAATAAGTCAATGAACAAAATAGATCCAGAGACATAGAAACATGGAACAGACTGTGAAATCTCAGGGGGAATGTGGGGGTGGGTGGTAGATGGGAAGAGATTACTGGGGAACTACATGAGTATATGCCTAGCCCATGGACACAGACAATAGTGTGGTAAAGGCCTGAGAGGGGCCAGTGGGGAGTGTAGAGGGTCAATGGAGAAAAAAGGGGGAAACATCTGTAACTTTCAACAATAAAGATAAAATTATTTAAATTAAAAGTTTTATACCATATACAACAGCTTCATTTTTAAGATCATAAGCTCATTTTTATATATGATAAGTAAAAATTTAGAAAAATTCCCAATATTTATATGAAAGAAATTACATAATATAAAAAATCCTCTTAATTGTGGATCCCCAAATGCACTGACTGCGGGTTCTTCTCACTCTTGTCTCCTTTAAATGTTCTGTGAATAAATGCCCAATAGTTGTAGTATAAGATGGTTTCATTTCATTTAATTAACAGAGCTGGGTCTTGAGGGAATCTCCCTATTAAATATGAGAAGTTCTGTAAATGGAGTATTTTCCAGGGAGGAGGCCAACATAACCACCCACTGACACTTTTATTGAAATAATTCCATGTTGAACTGAGCGCCCCAGAGTAATGTCAGTGAAGTTTTAATCATTGCTTCTAATTATGAACAATAAGTCACTTGAAACAATTTCTTGTGTCTTAGATATAATAAAAGGAGTAATGAACAGTCAGCAATAATTCTCAGGATGGAAGAGTTACACTGCCGGGGAGTTTGAGTTTGGTAGCTCCATAAAGTACTTTGTAGAGTTTTTCTCTACCTGGCCTATTAAAGATCATTTGGCAAAGAGCAGGTCCTCCTAAAAGTGTTCAACTTATTAACCCACCAATTTGCTAGGAAGTTATTAAGGCTCACGGGCAACGTGCTAAGAACACTCGGTGTTAGTAGCAGGAAGCAAGTGTTGGTTTAGGTTTAGGAATATGATACAGCTTATTGCAAAACAACCTAGGAGTGCACCCGAAGCTGATGTGTGTTTGAAGTACATACTACCACCAAATATTCATAATGGCAATGCTGACAATGTTGTAGTCAATTATGTTAATATCCTTTTTTTTATTTTTTCTTTTCCAGACTCTTAACAAGTTAGAATTCCTTTTATAAAGAGAAAACAATTAATGTTCCACATCAAGAACCCTGAGAGACACTCAGATATTCCCGCATTCTTCAAGCTGCATTTCCCACGGATTTGCCCTCCTCTGCGATTTTCAAGCCTTCCCATTCTTCATCCCCCTGGCCCTACATGGGCAGCCTCACATGGGTCTTTTGTGTATATGCCTCCACTCTCACCTTCAGCCTTGGCAGAGAAGTCTGTTAAAAATGTACTTCTTGGATAACCTATAAAGCTCTTTTTATGGTGACTTCATATTCCTCATGAGATAAAAATAGTAAAACTCCTAACCATCTCTCGATCAGGCCGTTGGTTACCTTCCCAGCCATCCCTCTTCTTTTTTATGGGCACTTTAGATTCAGCAACATCAAACAGCTTATGGTCCCTGCACATGTTTTTCCATGCTAGGTGGGCTTGATGCCAAAATATAATATGACTAGAGGTCCACTGCACAAAATTTGTGCACAGGGTGGGGGTGTCCCTCAGCCCAGCCTGCACCCTCTCCAATCTAGGACTCCTCGAGGGATTTCCGACTGCCCATTTAGGTCCGATCCTAGTAGGGCAGTTGGACATCCCTCTCACAATCCAGGACTGCTGGTTCCCAGCTGCTTGCTTGCCTGCCTTCCTGATTGCCCCTAACCATTTCTGCCTGCCAGCCTGATCACCCCTAACCACTCACCTGCCAGCCTGTTTTCCCCTAACTGCCCTCCCCTGCTGACCTGGTCACCCCTAACTTCCCTCCTCTGCAGGCCTGGTCTCCCCTAACTGCTCTCCTCTGCAGGCCTGGGTCCCACCCCTCTAATTGCACTTCCCTGAAGGGCTGATCACTCCCAACTTCCCTTCTCTGCCAACGTGGTCATGCCTAACTTCTCTCCCTTGCAGGCTTGATTGCCCCCAACTGCCCTTCCTTGCAGCCTGGTACCTCCCAACTGCCCTTCCCTGCTGGCCATTTTGTGGTGATCATCTTGTGTCCACATGGAGGCAGAATCTTTGACCACATGGGGGCAGCCATCTTGTGTGTTGGAGTGATGGTCAATTTAGATATTACTCTTTTATTAGATAGGATAAAGGCCTATTGCATGGGTGGAGGCCAGCTGGTTTGCCCTGAAGAGTGTCCCAGATGAGGGTGGGGGTTTCCTTGAAGCATGGGGCAGCCTGGGTGAAGGCCCTGTGGTGGTTTGCAGGCCAGCCACACCCCGCCTTTCACCCCCCCCCCCACCCCAGGTTACCAAAGTGGAGGCCCTGGTATCTGGGATTTATTTATCTTCTACAATTGAAACTTTGTAGCCTGGAGCAGAGCCAAGCCTCCTGCTCACTCCATTAAGGCAGCCATTTCTGTTGGGATTTATTTATCTTCTATAATTGAAACCTTGTAGCCTTAAACAGAGTCCAAGACAGGCCAGGGCTGCAAAAGCTTGGCTTCCTCCATCGCCAGGGGAAATCCTAGTCTCTTGCTCTCTCCAGCTCTGTGGCTGCCACCATTTTTGTTGGGATTTATTTATCTTCTATAATTGAAACTTTGTAGCCTTGTGTGTGTGGAAGACCTGCCATGATGTGTGGAAAGCTTGACTTCCTCCATTGCCAGGGAAACCCAAGCCTCCCTCCTGTTACTCTGTGGTTGCAGCCATCTTGGTTGGGGTTAAATTGCATACTTGCTCCTGATTGGCTGTAGCTGTGGCTTGTGGGTGTAGTGGAGTGATGGCTAATTTGCAGATTGTTCTTTTATTAGATTAGATAACTTGGTGAGGCACTAAGACCTGACATGACAGTGAAGAAATACAGTGTAATACCTCGCTGCACTGAATACCACAGAGTAATATGACAATTATGTGATAAAATTTGCAGTATCAAACCATAGCTTCCTAGGTCATGATGGGATAGGCCTGACTGCAGCAACAACATGAGAAATATCCATAGTATCACAGTTTTGGTGAAGGTCAGGCAGTCTCCTTCAACTGTAATTCAGCCACCTAGTTTCTGCTCCTATAATTGTGGATTTATTGGTTTCCAGCCCTGCAAATAGTGACAGAGAAGAAGATTGCTGGTAATGAGGTAGTGGCCATGCCTAAAATTTGCTTGTATTATTTCCCCCAGATTCTGTTGTCTACAAGCCCCTCACACAGAATTCCAGTGAGCTGTTGGGACAGCAGGGAATGTGCTCCCAGAGGAGGAAATAAAATAACTAGTGGAAACAGACAACAGGGGGTAAGAAAATGAGTTAGGGAAGCGGGTTTGGGAAGGTAATGGGAGATGAAGACAAATATTTAATACCTTAACCAATAAAGAAATTAAAATGAAAAATAAATAGGAATGGAAATGTAATCTTGTCTGACTCTGCAGCATAGGGTAGAGAATTCAGCATTCCAATGAGGTTCTGGAGCAAAACCCCAGAAGAATTCCATATGCAATGCCTCTGTGCCATTGACCATGCTCTGTTCTGCTGATACTTGCTGATATGGGGTCCATTCCCAGCATATACATTGGAGAGGCCATTGCTCCTCTTGGAAATAGGGCTTCCTGTGGTAGTCTCTGCTGCCCTGCCTGCTTCCTTCCCTTCTCTGCACCCCCACCTGCTTTCTGCTCACCTGCTTCCCTCCCTGCCTGCTTTCCTACCCGACCTGCTTCTCTTCTTTCTCCCCCACCTCACCTGCTTCCCTCCCTCCTCCGCTGTGCTGCTTGCTTGCTCTCCATAGCTTCGCTCCCTTCTGCAGTGCTTAGCTTCCTTCTACACTGTTTTCAGTCTTTGCTCTATGCCTGGATATGCAAATTAACTAACATCTTGGTTGGGTTAATTTTCATACTCACTCCTGATTGGCTAGTGGGCATCTCTTGTGGGCATAGCAGAAGTATGGTCAATTTGCATGTTCTTCTTTTATTAGATAGGCTCATGCTGCATTAAAAACTTCAATAGTCTGCATGGTCCCCTCAATGCGGCAGAAAAACAACATGGTTGCCAAGACTGCTGAGAGTGAGGTAGCATGAGAAAAGAGTATCCGTGAGCACAGCATCATATGCTGATCCTGCCTCCACTTGGACAGCCCCTCTTCACGGAGGCACTCATGGATATATCCTGAAGTTGTATGGAAGCTGCTACCATTTGTACCTTCTAAGCATCTCTAGGCTCATTCCATGTCTTCAGTGTGGAGCCAATATTCCTCCTAGATCTGGAGAGGACCTGGAAAAGAAGCAGATGTGGGGCACTGGCAGCCACTCAAGCAGAATATTCTCCTAGCTAGTTTTGCTGAAAGAAGTTCCCCTGCTTAATCAGAGGAAAAGAGACTCCTTCTAGACTTTTGTGGAACTTTTAGGAAAATTGATTCTGTCCTTACACTGAGATTGAAAACAGACAAAATGGCATGGAGTTATAAACTAGGAGCTTCTAGAAGCCCACATGTGAGAACCTAGAGCTAAGTCATGCAGAAATGAAACCTGACTGTGATGCTGGTGTGTGAGGCCCAGAACAGTCCAGACTAGCTACCTACTTTTCAGTTGCTTGGCTTCAATTTTTTTCTGTTTTGCTTTTGACTGACCAGAGTGAGTTACGATGCTATCACTTAATAGCTAAAAGAGTAAATGAATACTGACTGATTTACTTCTATAACTTTGCTGAATAAGAAAGAAATAAAAACCTTGGGTTTTTAATTTGCAGTATGTTAGAAAAGATTTTGTACTTGAAGAATTTATTATGACAATTCATGATAGAATAATTGATTTATAACTATTTTTATATAAAACAATAGACTTCTTTATGAGTCATGATATTTAATGTGTTTTATTATTTTATCACCAGAGGCCCATTGCACGAAGAGATTCATCAATAGGCCTTCCGTCCCTTGGCTTCCAGCACTGTTTTCCTCTGGTACCCAGGACTCAGGCCTTCACTCCTGCCAGTGTCTGCCAACTTCATCTTTGCTGCAGACTCCAGAGTCTGCAGTCTTGTCTTCGCCTCAGCACTCTGCTCCTATAGATCCCTTTGCCCCCTGCCCTCCCTCTTGTAGCAGGCGTCCTGCCCTGCCCAGCCGCTCCATGCCTGGAGCGGCTGGGCAGTGGTCATATTTGGCCTTCTCTTTGCATACTCACTCTTATTGGCTGTGGGTGTAGCAGAGGTATGGTCAATTTACATGTTTGTTTATTATTAGGTAAGATATATTGCATTTGAATTGATAGCTAAAAATCTTGTTCCACCGAGACCGGTTGGCTCAGTGGATAGAGTGAGGACTAAAGGGTCCCAGGTTCAATTCCGGTTAAGGGCATGTACCTTGGTTGTGAGCACATTCCTGGTGGGGAGCGAGCAAGAGGCAGCTGATGGATGTCTCTCTCTCTCATTGATGTTTCTAGCTCTCTATCCCTCTCCCTTTCTCTCTGTAAACTATCAATAAAATATATTTTTAAATAAATAAATAAATAAATAAATATCTTGTTCCATTAGAATACATTAAATTCCAACATCAGCCAAGTTTTTTGTTTCATTGACCAAGTTTTTTGTTTCATCAGCAATTTGGAAGGTGAGTAACTCTGGGCTTTTAAATATAGCCTCTATAAAATATTTTCTTGTGGTGTGCATATTTACAAATGTACTGTACTCATGTGACCAAATACCTATTCTAAGTAAGAATTATCTAAATAATATTCTGATGGCACCATGTACTATTTTGTAACCCTCCCTAATATCTTCTATATATTGATGGGGGAACAGATTCAGGGTCCTCCTTTAAGTACAGGGGCCTCTAGGAAGCTCATGAGTGGATTGCCAATGGATTTGTGACTTCCCTGAGATTCTATGCAAGGGTGTGTATTTGTGCATGTGTGTGCATATATACCTACATGCACGTTTCAATGGAGGCTATCCATAAAGTTTATGATATCATCTCTAAGTGTAAAGTTGTCCTTCCAATTCCATGTCCCACATACTTCTCAAAGTGACCATTTCAAAACCCAGCTATCCTGGAAGGACCCTTGACTCTGCTATTCATTGGCTGTGGGTTTTAGGCAAATTGTTTATTCACATTATGCTTCAGGTTTTTTTCTTTGTAACTTGGAGGTGGATTTGAAGGAAGATAATACATGTGGAGTGCTTGGAACATTCCTGACACGCAGGTCTTAACTAATATAATGGCTATGTCCAGTATTGTTGTTATTCTCTTCTCCTGTCTCTCATTGGTTCTTTTCAGACTCTTCCTCCTCGGCAAATGACACCTCCAGCTGCTCAGCCCCACACTCAAAACCACTTCTATCCTCTCATTTATATTGTTTCTAAGATCTGCCAATTGTTTCTAAAATATACCTCCATGAAGTAGCAATACTTATATCTGACAAATTAGATCTCAAAGTGAACTACATAACAAAAGATAAGAAAGGCCAGTTTGTAATACTAAAGGGAGCAATCCATAAGAAGAAATAACTCTGGTAAACAGATATGCACCCAATATAGGTACACCCAAATACATAAAAAAAACTCCTGGAGGATATCAAGGGACATTGACAGTAATAACATCATAGTAGGAGACTTTAATACTCTACTATCACCATTGGACAAATCCTCTAAACAAAAATCAACAAAGAAACATCAATCCTAAATGACTCACTAGACCAGATGGAATTAATTGATATCTTCAGAATATTTCACTCCAAAGCCACAGAATATACATTCTTCTCAAGTACACATGGGTCATTTTCAAAGATAGACAATATGTTGGGTCATATGCAAAGTATCTTCAAATTCAAGAAGATAGAAATCATATCAAGCATCTTCTCAGATCACGGTAGCATAAAACTGAAAATCAACTACAATAAAAATGATCCAAAGAAATCAAACACATGGAGACTAAACAGCATTCTATTAAACAATGCCTGAGAAACCGGACAGATCAAGGAAGAAATAAAAAAACATCATGGCAATAAATGACAATAAAAACACAACAATCCAAAATCTATGGGAGATAGTGAAAGCAGTCTTGAAAGGGAAGTTCATAGCTTTACATGCCTTCTGAAAAAAAACAAGAAACAATGGTAATAAATTACCTAACTCTACAACTCAAAGAGCTAGGAAGAGAGCAACAAGAAAAGCCTAGTTCAAGTAGAAGGAAGGAAATAGTAAAGATCAGAGCAGAGATAAACAACATAAAGACCAAAGAAACAATACAAAAGATAAACAAAACCGAAAGCTGCTTCTTTGAAAGGATAAACAAGATTGATGAACCTCTAGCCAGGCTCACCAAGAAGCAATGAGAGAGGATCCAAATAAACAAAATCAGAACTGAAAGAGGTGAAATAACAACAGACACCACTGAAATACAAAGGATTGTCAAAACACATACTATGAAAAACTCTATTCCAACAAACTGGACAACCTGGAGGAAATGGACATATTCCTAGAAGAAAATAACCTTTCAAAACTCAATCAGGAAGAATCTAAACATCTCAATAGGCCAGTAACTATGGAGGAAATTGAAGCTGTCATTAAAAAGCCTCCAGCAAACAAAAACCCGGGGCCAGACAACTACATATATGAATTTTACCAAACATTCAAGGAAGAATTAAAACCTATCTTCCTCAGACTATTCCAAAAAATTCAAGAAGGGACATTTCCAAGCTTCTTATTTGAAGCCAGTATCACCCTAATACCAAAACCAGACAAAGACAACACAATGAAAGAGAATTATAAGCCAATATCCCCCATGAACATAGATTCCAAATCTTCAACAACATTCTAGCACATTGGATCCAGCAATAGATCAGAAAGATCATACACCATGGCCAAGTAGGATTTATCCCAGGAATGCAAGGATGGTACAATATACACAAATCAATAAATGTGATATATCAAATAAACAAATTGAGAGGTTAAAATCACATAGTCATATCAATTGATGCAGAAAAAGCATTCGATAAAATCCAACACACTTTATTGATAAAAACTCTCAACAAGGTGAGAATAGAAGGATTATACTTCAACATAATAAAAATTATATATGATAAAGCCACAAGCCAACATTATACTCAATGGGCAAAAATTGAAACCAATTTCCCTAAGAACAGGAACAAGACAGGGATACCCACTCTCACCACTCCAGTTCGACATAGTACTGGAAATATTAGCCATTGCAATTAGACAACAAGAAGAAATAAAGGCATCCAAATTGGAAAAGAAGTAAAGCTGTCCTTATTTGCAGATGACATGATACTGTACATAAAGAACCCAAAAGACTCCATCAAAAAATGAATAGACCTAATAAATGAATTCAGCAATGTAGTAGGATACAAAATTAATGCCAAGAAATCTATGGCATCTCTATACACTAATATTGAACTTACAGAAAGAGAGACTAAGAAAGCAATCCCATTTAGCAATGCACCAAAAGAGTTAAGATACCTAGGAATAAACTTCACTAAGGAGGTAAAAGACCTATATGTGGAAAATTACAGGACACTGAAAAAAGAGATAGAGGAAGACGTAAACAGATGGAAGAGCATACTGTGCTTATGGATTGGGAAAATCAACATCATTAAAATGTCCATACTACCCAAAGCAATTTATAGATTCAATGCACTCCCCATTAAAATACCAACGTATTTCACAGACCTAAAAAGAACTCTTCAAAGATTCATCTGGAACAAAAAAAGACCCCGAATAGCCACAGCAATCCTGAGAAAGAAAAATGAAGTATGTGGGATCTCAATACCAGATTTCAAGCTGTATAACAAAGCCACTGTTCTCAAAACAGCCTATTACTGGCACAAGAACAGACATATAGACCAATGGAATAGAATAGAGAATCCAGATATCTACCCAAACCACTATGTTCAATTAATACTTGACAAAAGAGGCATGAACATACAATGGAGTCAAAACAATCTCTTCAATAAATGGTGTTGGGAAAATTGGACAGATATATGCAAAAAAAATGAAACCAGATCACCAACTTACATCATAAACAAAAATAAACTCAGAATTGATACAGGACTTAAACATAAGATGGGAAACAGAGGAATCCACAGGGAGCAAAATCTCAGACATATGCCAAAGGAACTTCTTCACTGATACTGCTCTTAGGGCAATGGAAGCTAAAGAGAAAATAAACAAATGGGACTACATCAAAATAAAAAGCTTTTGCACAGCAAAAGAAACCATCAACAAAACAACAAGAAAACCCACTGCTTGGGAGCACATATTTGTAAATGTTATCACTGATAAAGGTTTAATCTCCAACATCTATAGCCAACTTATACAACTTAATAAAATGAAGATAAATGGTCCAATAAAAAAAATGGGTAAGGGGAAGAAAACAATAGGAAGGCCAAGAGATACATGAAAACATGCCCAAAGCCTAATTATTGGAGAGATGCAAATCAAAACGACAATGCAATACCATTTTACACCTGTCAGAATGGCAATCATCAACAAATCAACAGACAAGTATTGGCAAAGATGCAGAGAAAAAGGAACCCTTGTGCACTGTTGGTGGGAATGCATACTGGTGCAGCCACTGTGGAGAACAGTATGGAGTTTCCTCAAAAAACTTTAAATGGAACTCCCATTTGACCCAGTAACCCCACTCCTAGGAATATATCCTAAGAAACTAGAAATACCAAGCAGAAAGGATATATGCACTCCTATGTTCATAGTAGCACAATTTACAGTAGCTAAGATTTGGAAACAGCCTAGGTGCCCATCAGCAGATGACTGGATCAGAAAACTATGCTCCATCTATGCAATGGATGGATGGGCTGCCATAAAAAAGAAGGAATTCTTACCGTTTGCAGCAACCTGGATGGAACTGGAGAGCATTATGCTAAGTGAAATAAGGCAGTCAATGAAAGAAAAATACCACATGATCTCATTCATTTATGAATAATAAAGAACATTATAAACTGATGAACAAAAAGACAGATTCAGAGGCAGTAAAGCATCAAACAGAATGTCAAATTACATTGTGAAGGTTAAGGAAAGGTGGGGTCAATAAGAGATCAACTGAAGGACTTGTATGCATGCATATAAGCATAACCAATGGACGCAAGACACTGGGGGGTTAGGGCATGCATGGGATTGGAGTTGGCAGGGGAGGAAATGGGAAGATATGTATGTACACATGTAATACATTAATAAAAAAAGAAATGATATTCAAAAGAAAGAAAAAAATAAAAATCTTTGTTACATGAAAAATAAAATATACTCCCACTACACCAAGTAGCAGCCCTCTCCACCACTATTTCTCACCTTGTCTGTGTTGCTATGGGCAGAATAGAATGTTTTCTTTCTCTGTCCTATTCCCAGTGGCTGACAAGTTATTCAAGAAACATAACTTGAAGTAAAAATAGGGAACTTTTGCTATCAAATTAAACCATCAGTTCTCTTTGGAGATTGGAATCTCCAATTTCAAAGTTTCTGAATCTAGTTGCATTTTATTATTGTCCCTCTTCATGGCTTGGTTCTCCTGGCTCTTGGCCCTCCAATGTTTTTATCTCAGATTGAGTCCTTATTGAAGCATTCTCTTTCCTAACCTTCCATTCAATTGCTGTCAGGGCTATTGTCTTATCTTTCAGAACACATTAAAAATTAGGCAAGAATAACACTTCCTCCATCAACCTCTTCCTGATCCTTTTCAATCATTTGTTGTTTCTACCTTCCATGAATGCTCTATCACTTTGCATTCATCTTCTGGTACTTAACAATGTCTGATTTATTTGTAGTCATTTCTGTATGCCTGCCTGCCTTCAATGACTGTTTGTTTCTGCCAGTTCATACTGGCTCTACTCAACAGTTATGAGCTTAGTACCTTCTGTCAGTTGTAGTTCTATGAGGGGATTAGAAACCAAAATTAGTGACTGTCAGCCCATACACAGAACTTACTTGTTCTACCTGTGTGTCTCTCATGACTTCATTCCAAATCTTGTGCTGTAATGTGGGTACAGCTGCAGGGTAAGTTTCTTTACTAAAATGATTCATCTTACATTTGAACAACTTATTTGATAAGTGGTCATAAGTTTATGACAAAACATTTGAGAAGAGTCTGTGTATAATTTCTAAATATTAAAGAATTACTAGTTTTAAAATAATGTTTTTAAGTTAGAAGCTATCTAACTATTTCTGAGTTTTCTGGGGGAAAATGCTCTATGTATGTTCTGGTTTAACATAGTCTAGCTTTGAACCTAGGAAAAAGAACACATACACACACATGTATATTTTGAACAACTACATTTTTTTTAGAACTTTGTCCATTTCCTAAAGCATCAAAAAGTTTAGGAGGGGTGATTGTGATAACAGAAAATTAAAGGATTCATTTTAAATATATCTTAAACTATAAAAATTATATCCTATCTTGTATCAAGCACACTACTGGTCATAGAAACATGTATCTCCTATAATATTACATGAATTATAAAAGAGAGCATTGAAATAATATGAATAAGAATATTTTTTATCTTGGATGATAGAAAATTTACTCTGCCAAAAAAATTTTTCAGTTTCCTCTTTTATGCTTTTTCTTCCTCTTAATTCCACTGAGGATTAATTAACCTATTTTTATTCTTCTCTGTTCCTCTGCAGTAAATTTTTAATTGCTACATGTGTTTTAGACCTTCAGTGATGGAATTGTGTCTTTTGTTTTATAAAATTTCTGCTAGGACCCAAAAAGCCATGACGATCAGAAATAGTCTATATAACTGAAAAATCTGCTTCTATTATAATTATCATTATTATTATTAAGCTTATGTTGCTTAAAATACAGTTTCTCATCTGAATGGGTCACTGATTGACTGAAGGTTCTGTGAATGTTTAAATACTTAATTAAAAATGTCATTTCTACCATGTTTGTAATCTCAAACATTAAAGAAATGTTGGATCACTGGTGTTAAGTCTTCTTAGGAACTCCATGAGCATAAACATTAACTTTGCTAAAATCCCTGCTGTCAAATGTGGAGGTGAATGAACTTTAGCATTCAATTAAGTGCAAGTTTTTGAAGAATGTGCATAGTGATCATTTAGATGAGGCCTGAAGGAGGGGAAGCAGGATAATAACAAAGAAGACAAGTAAACAGAGTGTAAATGACATTTGCATTTATCCAGATCTGCTGATTCAAGTGCTTTAAAGGTTGAAGTTAAAAATAGTTGTATGGCCGAAACCAGTTTGGCTCAGCGGATAGAGCATCGGCCTGCAGACTGTAAGGTCTCAGGTTCGATTCCGGTCAAGGGCATGTACCTTGGATGCACGCGCATCCCCAGTAGGGGGCGTGCAGGAGGCAGCTGATCGATGTCTCTCTCTCATCGATGTTTCTAACTCTCTATCTTCCCTTCTCTCTGTGAAAAATCAATAAAATATATTAAAATAAAGAGTTGTATGGATAGATGGATAGATGGAGGTAGATATATACATAGAGGATAAATGGGAAGACACACAGATACAGAGCTCATAGTTCAAAGTAATCTAATGTTAAAGGCCACGTCCCAGTACCAAGAACAAGCACTAATAACACCAGGACAAAGAATTGACTCTTTGATACTGTTACAGTTTTGATTAAATAATTTTAGAATTAATAGGTGTTTAATATAACTCTTTTTAGGAGTTGCCAACCTTGTTTAATTAAAAAAATAATCATAAAGAAAGTGTGGTATATATACACAATGAAGTATTATTCAGCCATAATAAACAAATAAACAATGAAATCCTGCCATTTGTGACATCATGGATGGACCTGGAAAATCAGGTTCACAGAAGAGGGGCAGTTGAAATGGATGAAGGGGGTCAAAGGTCAAAGGTACAACTTCCAGTTGTAAAATAAATAAATTGGGGATGTAATCAGCAAGGGGATATAATCTATAGCTTGATGAATATATTTAATAATACTGTATTGCATATTTGAAAGTTGCACACAGAAATAATGTTAACTATAGGCATTATATTGTTGGCAGACTTCTAGAAATTAACCTTTAAGTAACTTAATGACCTTGGCTTATCATGAGGGGGAAGTTCTGTTAATCTTCAAAATCACTAGTGTGGATATTAGAATTTTACTGTTGCTGAAACAAGTTCAGAGGTCATTGCCCCAGAGAACAAATCATTAGATAATCTTTCCAGTTGTTCTAGAAAACACTAGCAAAGGGAAGTGGTAATAAATTTGTGCTGTGGTAAGCTGCTAAATTTGTGGTAATCTGCAATAGAAAATTAATGCATTTGTGAATGGGAAAATAGTTTCTTTAAATATTGTATCTTATTTTAGTTTCTGTTCTTAAAGAACTCTTTAGAATCTGGGTCTTTGTACATCTAAATTATCCCTGAAGAGAATTTAAGAAAAATCATCATCACCAAAATTATCAGCTACATATGTGGTAGCAGTTCTGTTTTCATTAGTCACACACCCAAAGGCCCCTTCCACATTCTTCCTCTCCCATCTGCACAGATTTACTTCTCACGGATCCTGCAGATCACAGATATTCCCCAGATAGAGACTCAGGTAGGGGTCTCCCCATTGTGGTTGGCTAATGAATGGAGTTGGACTACAAGTTTTTGTAAGCCGATCAAATTCTAAATCCTGGGATTGAGTTATATAGTCCATTTCATAACAGATACAATGTCTTATTTGTCTTATACCTTGTGCTTAATAGCACCTAGACCACAGGCAACTCCAATAAAAACATTTTGAATTAAATAAGCTATGAATAGGGTAAGCCTTCAGGGGGTGCACATTGTCTGCTAATTTCATATTTATTAAGATTTTTTAAAGTTTATAAAGATAGTCATAATAACTAATTTTTGCTTAACTATTGAAACAATGGCTTAGCTGCTGAATTTTTTCAAAATCTTACTTTAAAGGAATAGCATCTTTGAGTCAAACAGAGAATGATAAAACTTTCAATTCTATTCCTAGAACACCATTTGAACATAAAGTATATTTTGAAAGTGATGGTAATGTATCATAGATCGAAGGGTTTGAATTGTCTCAAAACTTCCCTACAGATCTGTAACCTAATAATGGCATCCACACTCAGTGGAAACCTGTCCAGTATGTCAGATGGACTGCATAGAGGTGCAAAGAAATATTATAAACACAACAGTAGGTCATTGCATCTTAATGTCAAATTGTATATTTCCTATGTTAAGCAGAAAAAAACTAATAAGTATTTTAGTAGGTATTTATAAAAATGTGAATGCTTTGAGTGCATTGTGGGGATTTTAAGGAAGATTAAAGTAATGTCCCTTCAAAAAATTATAGAAATTTACAGTATTATAGTTTCAATAGTGTTTCCCAATATTTACATCCACCTAGAACCTCAGAACGTGAACTTATTTGGAAATGGCATTTTTACAGATGGAATTAGTGACGTTAACATGAGGTTAGCTTCCAAATCTAATAACTGGTAGCCTTCTGAAAACAAGAGAGGACCTACAGATTCACACAGGGAAGAAGGCCAAAGGAAGATGGAGAAAGAGATTGGAGTGATGCAGCTACAAGCCAAAGAACACCATGGATGTCTGGCAACACCATAAGTTGAAAGAGACAAGGAAAGATTCTTCTCTAGAGTCTTCAGAGAGAGCAGGGCTCTGCCAATACCTTGCTTTAGACCTTTAAGCATCCAGAACTGTTAGATACTACATTTGTTTTTGCCAACCAAGTTTGTGGTACTTTATCACATCAGCCTAAGGAACTAATGCAGATGTTAACTTAGATAAGGTAATAGAAAACAGTGGAGAATACTTATGCTGAAGTCCTGCTATAATTGGGTGCTTTCCATATTTTATCCAATTCAATTCAATTCTTATAATTATCCATTAACATGACTATTATTATCTCCATTTTACAAAATAAATAAACGAATTTCAGAGAAATTAAATTGGAGATCAAACCAGGTAATAAACTCATGCTTTTCCTACTATTGCTGTTAAGGGAAGCAGAGAGCTCAGTCAAATATCTAAAAACCACAGTCCTGGTTTGTGAAATTGATGTACGGGGGGGGGGGGGTGTTCCTCAGCTCAGCTTGCACCCTTTCCAAATCGGGACACCTTGAGGGATGTCAAAATGCCCGGTTAGGCCCGATCTTAAATGGGCAGTCAGATATCCCTTTCACAATCCAGGACTGCTGGCTCCCAACTGCTCGCCTGCCTGCCTTCCTGATTGCCCCTAACTGTTTCTGCCTGCCAACCTGATCACACCCCTGCCAGCCTGATTGCCCCTAACTGCCCTCCTCTGCAGGCCTAGTCACCCTTAACTGCCTTTCCCTGCAGGCCTGGTCATCCCCAACTTCCCTTCTCTGCCAGCCTGGTCACCCCTAACTGCCCTCCCCTGCAGGCTTGATCACCCCCAACTGCCCTTCCTTGCAGGCCTGGTCCCTCCCAACTGCCCTCCCCTGTGGCCATCTTATGATAGCCATCTTGTGTATACATGGGGGCAGGATCTTTGACCACATAGGGGCAGCCATCTTGTGTGTTGGAGT
The DNA here is from genome assembly GCA_011751065.1 of Lasiurus cinereus. Taxonomy (NCBI): domain Eukaryota; kingdom Metazoa; phylum Chordata; class Mammalia; order Chiroptera; family Vespertilionidae; genus Lasiurus; species Lasiurus cinereus. The sequence continues at coordinate 57,324,428 of JAAGEH010002531.1, read as the reverse complement.
GATAGTCAATTTGCATATTACTCTTTTATTTGATAGGATAGAGGCCTGGTGCATGGGTGGGGGCTGGCTGACCTCCCTGAAGGGTTTCCTGGATCAGGGTGGAGGTTCCCTTGGGGCATGGGGAAGCCTGGGTGAGGGGTCTGTGGTGGTTTGCAAACTGTACATGCCTCCTGGCAACCCAAGGGGAGGCCCTGGTATCTGGGATTTATATATCTTTTAGAACTGAAACTTTGTAGCCTTGAGCAGAGGCCAAGGCAGGCCAGGGCTGCAGAAGCTTGGCTTCCTCCATTACCAGGGACAACTCAAGCCTCCTGCTCTCTTCAGCTCTGAGGCTGCTGCCATTTTTGTTGGGATTTATTTATCTTCTATAATTGAAACTTTGTAGCCTTGAGTGGAGGCCTGGGGCAGCCAGGCTGTGCAGAAAGCTGGGCTTCTTCCATTGCCAGGGAAATCTATCTCTGTGGCCGCAGCCATCTTGATTGGGTTAATTTGCATACTCACTCTTGATTGGTTGGTGGGCATGGCTTGTGGGTATAGTGGAGTGATGATTAATTTGCATATTACTCTTTTATTAGATAGGATACTAAAAATATAGCTAGCGGAGGGATGCAATTCAGCTTCAGTTATTTAAGAGAGAAAGTAGAAGAACATTGGCAGTCACTCAAGGGATATTACAGTATTATAGTTTAAATAGTGTTTAATACTAGTGTTTATTCCAGGTGCCCTCACCTGAGCAGCACCCTCCCCCTGCCCCAGCCTCACTGGGTGTCTAAAGCTTGCTGCCTCAAACAGTGGGAGCTTCCATGAACAATCTGAAGGCATCCAGTGTCTCATTGTTCTTGATCAGAACATTCCTGGAGTGGTCAATCTGTACGAGGTGAGCATATGTAGAAAATATCACTATATGGTGAATATTAACAGAGGCTGTGTGGCTCTGTGTATACTAACATGTGCCTATTTTGATCTGCTTTCTCTATACTATCTCTCTAGTGGACTAGCACTGCAGGTATCACAAAGGGAATAAATTTTCCTCTCAACTTTATCATGGAATATGAAAGAAAAAGCTACACATAGACACAGACAACTAGTTTATTATCACCCCCACATCATACAGAAAAATTGTAAGGGTGTTGACTCACCCTCTGATTTCAGAAGAACCCTCTCTGTGACTTCATTATGTCTTTTATAAGTTTACTGAAAATCAATGCAGATGATTCTGGAATTGCCCTTTTCAATGCATGGCTCACTGTATAAAATAGGTAGCCACTCAAAAATGTACCAGTGGAATGCACATTCATGTATTCAACAATTTTCCTATTTGATTACCTAATGAAATGAGAATACTAGGTACTAAGATGAAAGTTACCTTTCAAACTTGGAAATATTATTGAAAAAGAAAGAAGCATTTATAATGTTACTAGTAATTATGTTTAATATGTGGTTGCACATCTGCTAACATAAGCAGTTCTAACAACTCCTCAGATGGCTGGCAGGTCTTATTCCCAGGCCTTTATATGTATTTTATTTCTATGAATTCTGAACACCACAGCTCAGGTCTCTGAATTTCTACAATTAGTTCCTGGCACTGGCACTGTTAATTAACTCTGCTCACTAGATCTTCTTGAAATATTAACCAAGTCTGGGTAAGGAAAATGGGAAAGCAAAGGACCTATGAATGGACTGCTCTGCTGGTGACCAAAGGCCAATGTCCCGCTATCTTAACCATTACTCTATTAAAAATGTGAATTTTAAACTATTTTAGATGATTTTTCTATAAATTTGAGTAGAGCATAAGGGCTGATTTTGGAAACTGAGTGTATTCATAACTTTCTAAAATCTATGAAAACCATGGGTCTCTCAGGAAGAAATGGGCCCTTGAGGAAGAAATGTGCTTACAAGAGGAACGTGTTAGTAAAATATCCTAGAAAATGGAGATTATGTCCCTAGCTTTGTCTGCTAATGGAGCAATTCTGAAATTTCAGCCACTCCACTCACTGCTTATTAAGTGTGCCCCACCCAACCCAAGTGGCTGATAATGGCCTTGATGATAGTACACTTGGGCTCCAAAAGGAAGGAGGAGAAAAGAAAACACTGCTTGGTTCCAGCTTCCTGGTCAAAGCCAATTTTAAGTAATTTATTTTGTAAAAAAAAAAAAAAAAAAAAAAGGCAGTTCCACATAGTGAGTAAAGCTCAAATAACTTGCTTGTGTTTGTCAGGAAAAGGACACTTAGTTCCAGAAATCCATCTGGAACAGGAAGTCAACCAGTCTCTTTGGAGATGTGTCAGCCACTGTCAGACTGGAGAGAAGTCAATGGGGCAGAAAATGGGTGCCAACAAGGTGCCTGCTTACCTGGACACAGGCCCCTTAATAAGTAACTAAAATCTAAAAATAGAGCTCTAGAAATAAACCAAGCTTTGGCTCCACTTTTCATTCACTTTTTGCTTTCTGCTGTTATTCAGGCATTTAATTATATAAAGCTCTTTCTTTCCCCTACAAAAGCATGCTTCCTCTGCTCTTTATAGCAAAGCTAGATGGGGTGAATTGTGAGTGTGTGGTCTGTGGAGCCCCCTCCTCTCAGGACTGAAGATTGTTGGCTGTGGTGAGATTTCACCTGGACCCTGGGAAGGGGACACATCCAAGAGCCCCTGTCCCATGAGTGCTGTAGAAGGATCAACAAATCTGGCAGCCTGGTCTGGGCTGGTCCCTCTCTTTCCATTGATGTGATGAGAGTAAACACAGGGGTTTAGAATCCTGGTCAAGTGGAGGTGAGGTGGGTCAGCATGAAGCCTTTAGAGCAGTGGTTCTCAACTTCCTAATGTCGCGACCCTTTAATACAGTTCCTCATGTTGTGGTGACCCGCAACCATAAAGTTATTTTCGTTGCTACTTCATAACTGTAATTTTGCTGTTGTTAATGGATCGTAATGTAAATATCTGTCTTTTCCGATGGTCTTAGGTGACCCTGCTAGTCGTTCTCAACCTGTGAGACCTACAGGTTGAGAACCGCTGCTTTAGAGCTTAGCCGGGGCGCCTGTGAGTTGCTGCAGGTTTTTGAACAGATTTTCATGCTTTTGGAGCCAAAGAGACCTGAGCTGAGATACATGTCATTTAATAGCGGTGAGGCCTGAGAAAACTTAACCACTTGAAGCTTCAGTTTCCTCATGTATAACATGAAAGTGAATGATTCCCGATGTTCAAGGCTGCTGTGAAGATCAAATAGAAAAGCATGCTGTCTAATGCAGTTCCTGCTAAAGAGAAAAATGCATTTTCCCCTTTGTATTTTAAATTAGGTTTTCATGTGGAATTTTCTTTGAAGATAAGGGTGAACTATTGAAGAGACAAAAAGAAAGATTGATATTCACGACCTTAATCCATTACATTTATCTCAATGTGAGTGTTTCTGGTTTACTGATAGACTGTTAGGAAATAACATTGCAGTCAGGAGCACTGCCCTGTACCCTTTCCCCCCACCCCCACCCCATCCCCATATACAGCTTTTTAAATCACATGACATTTTCATTTATCTCTATGAATGGGTACTCAGGGAAAGAACCTCTGAAAAATCAAATAACTAAACAACACCCTGCCAAGGGTTGCGAACATCTTTCTCATTATCATATATTTGAGCTTCATCAGGACAAGGGTATGGAGGATCTCAGCCTCCAGGAAGTTATCTACCTATTATATTTGTTGAATCCTAAATGCTTTGGCTTAATTAGAGCCAGAAGCTGATATTTAGACATGAGTTTCTTCTGAGTATAATTGCCTAATGACATTGTGTTTAAAAAAAAAACCACACACACAAAAAATGTGATATCTGCTTAGAACTCAATTCCTGATCACTATCTGGTGACAACGTAAAATCTAAGGGTTATCAAAAACAGAGAGAAACAAAACTATTGATGATGAAAATACATAACAAAAATATGATTATTATAAGCCTTGCTTTGAGAGAAAAAAAATAATGAGCAGCTAATTCTTTTTTTACTTCTATCTCATAGTGTTTCTCTCCATTAAATTCTAAGTTGGAAATTCATGTCCACTAAAGTAAGGATTTAAGCATAGCCTCCCTCATTCACAGAATTTAAGGGTTTAAGCATGGCCTCCCTTTATTCCCAGTTTTGATTCAGTCCACAGTAGGGAGTCCCCAGAATACCCCAAGTTCTTTGTAAAATTCTTCACCCTTTCATGGCCCTGCCTCTATCCCATGCCAGGATGGCACTGCTCCCAGAACACACCCAAACCAACCATTCCAAACCACCTGATACTAAACACTAGATGATGCCATGAACTCTGAAAACAAACATCTTTGGTGAAGGTTCAAGTGACAAGTGATACAACCCAATAGCAGATTTAGTTGTTATGGTGATGGACTGAAATTCAGAGAGACTCACAAACATGGTAATGAGAGAAGGGTTTTCAATTTCCTTGTAAGTTATATGTTGTTTTTTTTTTTTTTTCTGAAAGACATGAGTGTGCTCTTTTTCTAGTCCTATAGGTCAAAAACCATAACATCCACAAGGATTTCTAAACTAGACAGATCAATCAAAAAGAGATTCTTATACTGATAATATTAATAATCTCTTAAACCTGTTTAGCCTAACTGATTAATATGTCTCATTGGATAAGTGCAATCTGTATGCAACTCAGGACTTTTTTGAAAAGAAGAACTTTAATTTAAGAAAATACATTAATAAAAGAAAGGAAAAAATATAAATGATGCTTCATTACTCCTGAAAATATCCAAAGGTCTAAAACTAATAGACATACCTTTGAAAGGTATGTTTATTTAAATGAAAAGCTGGTCTTCTGAAGTGGATGCCAAAAAAATATTGTTGCTGATTATTGGTGTTGTTAGGAACATGGCCTGGGGGAGATAAGACAAGTGTTTCAGAAATATAGCAACAGCCGAAAATTAATTTTAGCTTCTATTTTCTAGTGTCATATATGTGTTGTAGTTTGCCTGCTCTTATCCACTTCTTCCTAAAACATTGTTAAGAAACATCATGTTAATTTTCTTTGGAGAACTCAGAAGATAGGTGCTATTTGTTTGTTTCATGCTAAACATCTCCTACTTCTAACTTAATCAACAATAATAAAGTAACTATTTATTCAGTATCTACCATATTCAAGTCACTCTCATAAGCATGGAGAATACAAGAGTGAAGAAGGTAAACCAGGCCTCTCTTAAATTATATCAGCAATGTATGTATGGAGAGTATGTGTCCTCCCAAAGTCCCAATCCCTAGTCCTTCAGAAGAAAACTGCACAGTGTTTGAAAATAGGATCTTTAAAGAGGTGATTCAGTCCAAATGAGGTCATTAGGGTGAGTGCTAATCCAATAGGACTTGTTTCTTTCTAAGAAGAGTAGATTAGGACACAGACATGTATAGAGGAAAGACCACGTGAAGATACAAGGGAAAGGGCAACCATCTACAAGCCTAGGACAGAAACCTCAAGAGAAATCAGTCTGCTGACACCTTGATTTTAGACTTCCAGCTTCCAGAACTGTGAGATCATAAATGTCTGTGGTCTAAGCCCCCAGTCTGTTGTACTTTGTTGTGGCAGCCCAAGCACACTTATACAGGGAAAGAGCAAAATTACCAACTTCATTCATATAAATGTAGATAAATGGAAGGCTCTCTATTCTTCAGAGCAACTTGATGGGTTAGTATATACATGTTTGGGGTGAAGACCTAATTCTCAGCAATAGAAATAAAAGAAAGGGATGTTCATAGAGTCATCTTTAAAGGAGAGCTGGGAGAGATGAATGATGAAGGGGAAGAAAGAGCAAGGCTGTGGAAAGCCACCACTGTGAGCCTCTTACAAAGTCTAAAAGTTTCACCACAGTCAGCCAAACTCATTAAGTCAATGGCATAAGTGGGTTTCTTATGAAAACGGGTGAAGTTTTTGCTGTTGGATCTAGATTGATACAACAGAAAACAGACAGTGGTTAAACACTAGGAGCAGAGTGAATCCTGAGAAGCTAGGCCCACCAGCTCTGCTGGGCATTGTGGAGAGACTGTGAATAACCCAGGCAATGGGAATGAAGAAACAACCAACTCTAACTACAGTTTACTCTCCTTCCCCATATAATACCTAGTATACTTAGAAGCACATAGGAAGAGCAATGTGTGTAATTAAATCTAACACCCTTTTGGATTTTAATGCAAATTGCTTATTAGTGTGTGTGTGTGTGTGTGTGTGTGTATCTGTAAATGGAGTAAAGAGCATTATCTCACATTTGAGTGTGTTACATCACACACATACATGATGAGGGCTGCTCTGAGGATGAAGAATAGTGAAGTGGGTATGGGTAGGAGGAAGAAAAACAAATAAAAAAGCTATATTTGAAGAAAGAAAGCCTACATTCAATGTTGCTAAACCTCAAACTAAAATTAAGCTCAATCTTTTATCTTTCCCTTAACATTAGTCATATTTGGCAAAAACTGGAACATACTGGGAACTCTAAAACTAAAGGAACAATTGGATAGTGGTTCAAAGGAAACAATTTTGAACTCCAGCTATCATCCAGAAAATATAGATGAGTGAGATATTTAAAATAATTTAGAGAAACATCAACTTTATAAGAAGGTTTTAGAGCTTGGTACTGCTTGGCACTGGATACAAAGAAGCCATTTAAAAATTTCTGGAATGATTATGTGACACTGGATCTCAAGAGAGCAAACATTCTTCTTGATGCCAGGTTTTTAATGCACTCAAGTATTAAACAAAGAGCATCTTGTTTTGCAAAGTTTATTACAAATGATTGTGCTGGCTATTAAAGTTTGCATGATGTTTTCAAATGTGCTTGGGAACATCACAGAATGTGCAGATTTGGAGACCAGATATATCAAAGCTCACTTGTCACCCTGTGCAAAATGCTGTAAGAGTTGCATGCGTGGGTGGAAGGTGCCTTTACTGAACCAGCCCAGATTCAAAGGCCATCAATTCAGTTTCGATGGTATAAGAATTACAACCACTTTATTCCACATGAGACTGTGCAGCCAGTTTAATAATATTCATCAACCCTAGTGGAATGTAGGAACCAGCCAAAATTTTATCCTAAGTAAGCAGGAAATGGAAACTATGATTTTCTGTGTAACAAGCAAACGTGGGTTGAATTGTAGTCTCAGACATGAATGATTTTGATTCCTCAAAGGCTTGGGCTAACCTGCCAAATGTCTGGCTATCTTACGTCAGACTTTTAAATGGGTCAGGGAACACTCAGCTAAAGAAATGCTATCAGAAGTTTAGTTTTCTTTCACAGAAATTGAAAACAACTAACTCTCCAAACTCTGCACACAGAGAGTTTGAGGAGAGGGTGGAGGGAGGCATGTATTCTGTTTTAGGAGGGTCAGTTGAGTCTTCAAACTGTGATGTTGGGACTTGAGAAAAATGCTGTAGCCACTTTTATGTAATGGCCTGGACCATTATATTCATAGCCAGGGTGAAGGATTTGCCTGGGTGCCGTGAGATTTCCCAATCTCACGTGGCTTTTCCCCTTTGAGCCAGGTGCCTGTTCTTTAGCAGGGAAGCAAGGAATGCTGCTCTGAGAAGAAAGGGAACTCTCAGATTGCTTCCACTCATTTGGGAAAATCACTCCTCTTAGCCTCTATTTCTTCATCTTAAAACGGGAATAATTACAGTTCCTGAGACATATGACTTCTATGATGATTAAATAAAACCATGCTTGGCAAGCACTGGATTGGTAGTCTGGACAGTACATTTTCTATAAAAATTGCCATATCACAATTCTCTGTTACTAGAGACCTGATGCACAAAATTCGTGCAAGAGTAGGCCTTCCTTCCCTTGGCTGGTGGCACTGGCTTCCCTCTAGCACCCGGGTCCTGGGCTTTCCTTGCAGCCCTGGCTTCATCCAGAAGGTCATCTGAAAGGATATGCAGTCTGATTAGCATATTACATTTTTATTATTATAGATTATTATCAATATTGTCATTGCAATAGTCTCTTCTCCTTTTTATCCAATTCAATTCTGCAAACACTTATTGAAAGCCAGGTTTCTATCATTTAGAAAGCTAGTGGGTTAGCTTTTATTCATTAGCATATATGATACCTGTCTACTTAGATTTTTTCTGAGTACTAGCCATAAAGTCCTATAAACCCTTAGGCTAAGTAGGATATAATGTTCATTACCACATTCTCTTAACATTTATTTAAGCTCTATCCTTACCAACATTTATCTCTGGGGATTTCGTATCCAAAATGCAGATGTTAGGGCTAAAAAATTATGAATTAAGACTTGGAACAGTTTAATATTAAAAGAGTTATTTTACTCAGTAATTACCCATTGAAATTCAATAGCATAAAGACATGTTATAAGAAAGAGGGAAGTGAAAGGTCTAAAAGCCCAGGTGTATGTTTGGATTGATAACAGCTGTGAGGTATTAATTTATGTTAATATGATATTTCTGTTCATGTATCATTGCCCTAATATAGGAAAAGGCTTGTGACTGCCCATGCCACCTTGCTCAGGCTCTATCTGAAATGTTGCTTTAGTGATTCAAGCTACAAGAGTCCCTTGTACATTACACATCTCTCTTTAATGTTGTGCATGGGTTTCTGAAAGATTTCCCATAGCCTCCTAAATAGATCGTAACGCGAACATTGGGGAAAATTGGAGATGCTCATTTCATAGCTTACTTCAATCTTCACATTTCATTGACGAAAAATCTATGTGAAGAACATTAGATTTGAGGGAAATTCTAAAAATACCTGACAGAACTGTCAAGGTCATCAAATCAAGGAAAGTCTGAGAAACTGTTACAACCAAAAGGAGCCTAAGGAGACATGACCACTAAATGTAGTGTGTCCTGGATGGGATCTCTGAACAGCAAAATGACATCAAGCAAAAACTAAGGAAATCTGAATAAAGTATGAACCTCAGTTAATAATAATGCATCCATATTAGTTCATCAATTATGACAAATCTTTCTCACTAATGTAAAATGTTAATAGAAGCTAAGTGTAGGATATATGACATTTTTCTCTACTACTTTCATAATTTTTCTGTAAATCTAAAGCTCTTCTGAAAGAAAAGCTTTATTTTTTTAAAGCTGTGTGATTAAAGGCAAACAAGCAGATTAGTTAGTGGGAGTAAAGAAAACATGTTCATGATCATTTTCGACCTAAGCATGCTCTAATGGTTTAATGCCAGGAATTCCCATAGGTTATAATGATAACACTTATTATCTGTGGCACTGGAAAGAGTGTGAGTTTGTTTTCATAGTTTTGTATACATGCTCTGTTTTTTGTTTAGACTACAAGTATTTGGTCAACCATTACAAATAATGTTGGCCATGCCAAGCATGATTGCCTCATAAGAGGTAAATTATTTAGTGTTCAGTTCCCACTGATTTATAATCATCTGTGAGGTGTCTACAAACAAAGCCAGAAGCTCTAAAAATAAAATAGACATATAAAATAATCTGGTTGAATGTTGCTTTTGTTTCATGTTTTTTTTTGGGGGGTGGAGGGAGGGAGAAATTAGGAGGAATTTGTGAAACTATCTGTTTTTTTTTTAAAAAAAAGCCTCTATAGAAAAGTGTTAAGTCTACCTGCATTTATCATTTTTTTCCTGAGGTAGGAAAATAGGTAGAGAATGGAGAGAAACAAACCCATTCTGACCATATATGGCCCTCTCTAAGGGGCATGGGTAATTCCAATGGAAGTTCACACATTCATTTAAGCAACTAACTTTCAAGAACCCACTTGATGTGAATTTCCATACTTGAGGCTGGAGGTAGAAGGCATCTAATAGTCTCAGCTATTAAACTGCTCACAATCTGGTCAGATAGATTCCACATGGTAAGACTTGACCTTTGTCCAAGGTTAGGGGTCAAGAGAGTTTCCCAGAGTGTACAGTTCTGCAGAACTGCAAAAACTGTTCAGAGGAAAATGAGACAATGGAGATGGGCACAGATTTGAGTTCAAAGTCCATCCCCAAAACTGTCTCCGACTTCAAACTTCTGCAAACACAAAATGTAAGAAGGAAAAGTAAGGCTAGTACATAAGGCAAAAGAGCTGGGCAGTGCTCAGGTCCTCTGCTCAGACTGCTCAGCTTAGGAACTGAGAAGAGAGCAATTTGTTCAGCCTTCCAGCAATCCAGTTTTAAAATGTCATGAGTATATTAATATTGTTGTTGAAATGTAAATTTCTTAGCTAAGGTGATTAAGATTATTTTATAATTAGTATGTGCTTTGTTTTGTTATCTTTTAGAAAAGATAATCATTCAGCCTGGCCAGTGTGATTCAGTGGTTGAATGTGGACCTATGAACCAGGAGGTCACAGTTTGATTCCCACTCAGGGCACATGCTCAGGTTGCCAGCTAGATCCCCAGTGTGGTGCGTGCAGGAGGCAGCTGATCAGTGATTCTCTCTCATCACTGATGTTTCTATCTCTCTCTCTCTCCCTCTGAAATCAATAAAAATATATTTTAAAAAACATAATATTCAAAAAGTATTTTTACTTGTAGTAGGAGTTTAGATCACCTTAGTTAACCTTTTGCAAATCTTGACAATTAGTGGGTGAAATGGAATACGTCCTGTGAGACTACATGGTGTTCCTTACTGCTTTGATAGGACAAACAGGAAACTCAATACCAAGTAGAATGCTGTGAAAGCAATTAAAGTTTGTAGAGGGTGTCAGTCCAATGTTTGAAACAGATATAACAATCTCTAACAATTGGTACTTTAATTGTCATGAATCCTTTTATTTTTACCAGTGAAAGAGTTGAATTTGTTTTCACAGGATACATTTCCTATTTCTCCAGGAAAAAAAAAAAGTTTGTTTTTGAATTGAGTTTCCAAAAATCATCAGGTTGAGCTGGCCTTTAACATTTTTGGAGTGTTCTAGTGGCAGTAATGGCTACGCTAGAACAGGCTGTGTCTGAAACATGTGTTGTATTTTTATGAATACAGTTGGTTCTTGCCACTTAATAAAAGGTGGGATAAGAAATGGAGTGAAAGATTGGTGGATGGGCAGCAGATAGAAGATCTAAAGGAGGGTCACTAGGAGAAGGGCAGTTTCTAACAATACAGAGTTGTTACAGCCTAGAGAGATGATGATTCAGGACTGCTTTTTAAGGCAGAGTGCAAGCCTTTGACAGTTGCTTCTTTGATGTTTCCTTTAAAAGGGTGACATCATCTCCTCACAAGACATGGATGAAAGTTCTGTTTATCTAATCACATTATACTGATTTCTTTTCTAAGAAAAATTAAAAAATTGGGTTGGGCAAAATGATCTTAGAAAATGTTTTACTGGGTATAAGGTCACCAAAGATCAGAGACCTTTGGGATTATCAGAAATAACCCCTGGAAGATGGAAGAGTTGTATGCCAAGAGAAAAAAATAATTTAGAAATATCTGCTCTGAAAAGGTACTGGACAGGCCGGTATGATTTACTGAATGTCCTTGATTTAAGATTCCAGAACCTCAGAAAATGCATTTCAAGGACAAAATTGGACCTTGAGAGTTAGGAGTTGGACACTGAGACATGTTGGAAATGCTCTCCAATGATTTGAGAACTCTGGAATGGTGGTGCCTCCACACCCAGGATGGGATCCCTCTAAAGATGCTGTTCTGTCCCCTCAGCACTTCACTCTGAAGATCCCATGATGACTCCAGGACTGAGATGCTGCCTAGTGCTGTGGCCCTCCCAGGCAAAGTCTACTGGAGCAGTCTCACGGTCTTCCCTGAATGGGAGCCCTACCCCTTAGGGCTCCAGAAACATCCTCACTAGACTTAGAAGGGGAGTTGATATTGATGAGTTTGGCCACAGAGCACAACTGTCTTCCTTCCCCCACTACTTTTAATTAGATTTCTGCATTTGGTGGAGATGATTCTGCCTTTTGTTAGATTACGATGTTCTGAAGTCTGAACAGTTCATTGAGCAGGATGCATTGTTATCAAGGAAGGAAATGCTTCCCAGAGATAAATTAGTTTAAAGGGAATTATCCTTACCATTGGATGTGCCAGAAAAGGCAGTGGGAGGTGGGCAGATAGATTAGAGGAACTTGAATAATAACTTAAGCTCTCTAAAGTTAATACTTTAAAAAATGTCTTTAATGATGATTACAAAAGGAAATACAAAACTGTCCTGGGATTTCCTTTTAAGACTTAGTCCTTAGTATACCAAGTCTCTGACATAGATTCTAAGACTCCTGAAACATACCGTTGAAGACATTTCTGTTGTCTTCATTCAATGTGTTTGCCATGCTTTGTTTTATGCACCAAACACAGTCAATAATACTATACTCATAGATTTATCATTTCCTGTGTTCAGAAATGGATACTGGTAGAGTTCTGCCCAACAAAAGGTTATCTTAATTTGAGTTATCTCATACTATGGACTAAGTCATTTTTTTCTGATTTTGTAGTAAAGCTAAATTAATTAATAAGATAAAAAAGACATATATTCAAGTAGTTTTTAAAATGGACTCAATGTGATTTAAAAAAATTCTCTATTGTTTAAAGTATTACATGAGTTTCTCTTTTCCCCCCATTGACCCCTCCTCTGCTACTTCCTCCCTCAAGCATAAGCCCTCACCCACTCCCTTTACTGTCTGTCTCCATTGGTTTTGCTCATATGCATGCATATAAGTCCTTTGGTTGATCTCTTACCCCTTCATCTCCAAAGTGATTTTTATTAAATTAACCCAGCTGGCATGATTCAGTAGTTGAGCATTAACCTATAAACTAAGATGTCATGGTTTGATTCTCTTTCAGGACTACAGGTTCGATCCCCAGTTGTGGGGCATGTAGGAGGCAACTGATCAATGGTTCTCTTTCATCATTGATGTTTCTATTTCTCTCCCTCTCCCTTCCTCTCTGAAATCAATAAAAAATATATTTTAAAAATAACCCATCCCTTAAAATTCAAGATTATTAGATTTAAATCAATGTATTCCTTCTAAATATTACTGCACATATACTAAAACAAGTTTTTATGATTCCTATTTTAAGAAAAGGGGCATGTTTAAATGTGTAAAGGGGAATTTGTGGTTGTGAACAGCAACAGTGGAGTAGCCTTATGGGATACCTTGAGATTTTATTATTTCATCAAGTTAAATATGCCCAGAAGTACATTAAGTGATGCCAACTCTCCAGTTATTAGGTGTCTGAGACTTTCGAGACTCGGTGATTTAAGAGAAAAGATAGAAACTTGCGGAACCTGATTCAGATACTTCGATACAAGTCATATTTTTCCTTTGTGTGTCCCAAGCTTGCTGTTCTAATGAGTTGTGACCAGCATTGACCCCAAATATTGATTTTTCCCACCTCCTGTTTTTATCAACCACCCCTTGGAAAATGGTGGCTGCAGGCCCCAACCACAGAAATAACCAATGTGACTCTGCTGGTGGCTCTTTCTTTCCCATTCTGCATAACAAGAGAACTTGTAGCTCATCTCTGACTTTTCACCAAGTTTTACATTAGTGTTATAGTTATGGACCACTTAATGACAGGGATAAGTTCTGAGAAATACATACTTAACTGATTTCGTCATTGTGTGTACAACACAGAGTGTACTTACATAAACTTTGATGGTATATAGCCTACTACTGTGATTGTACATACTATATCTTTTCAGGACTGGCGGCACTGTAGGTTTGTTTACTCCAGCATCATCACAAACACATAAATAACACATTGGGCTATGAGAGAGCCACAGTACACTAGGTGATAAAAAATGTTCAGTTCCACTATAATCTTATGGGACCACCCTCATATAAGCAGCCTGTCATTGACTAAAGTATTGTTATGTGGTCCATTAAAGTGCATGTAAGCAATCTGAAATGAACTTTTTGTTATTAACTTTAGGATCTTAAGATTGATTTTTATGATTTTCTCTCAGTGTTCCTCCCCTACAGTAGTTACTGATAGCCAGAGGGAAAAAGCCAGGCAAATGGGAGTAGGTAATCAAACAGTTTGCTTGTTGAAGCAGAAAACAATCTTTCTAGGCAAACATGTTTCCTCTTCATAGATATTTATAGTCACCAGTTGTACATTGGCACATACCACATTGAAGTCTATCTTCCATTGGTCTGGCTTGCTATATATGTGAGACAGAAGAAGGAAATAAATCAGTGATGGTAACTTCACTTTCCATTTGCTTTAGATCCACATAATCAACAAGAAAATGTGCAACAAGATGAATATCATTTTTGATCTGCTAATATGATAATATAATTAACTAAATTATATAATGCCATAAAAAAGATAAAAATTTAGACTGAATGTCAGGAAATGTTTCCTGATAACAGGAAGTATTTGATTAATAGAAAGGCTCTCAGGAGAATGAATCATTCTACCACTCAGAACATTTCAAAATAGATCAAAGCCAGAAAAAAGGAAGCGGGGCTATTGTTTATATATGCATACATGCTTCGTTTTCTTTACCCAGGCCATCTAATATATGTGTGAGAATATTTTATTTTAACTCTGGATAATACTGTGTAGTAAGCAAGTCGTTGATAGCAATGTTCTTTCAACATCAATTGCACCTTACAGTTCATAAAATTTATATAAAATCGGGGTATACTAGAGTATAAAGTGAGAAAATGGTAGAGATTACCTGCCTCTCCCTTCACATAGTAAACATAGGGCATGAGAAAAAGTAGAGGACTCCTAGGTGAAAGAGTCAGGGCAGAGGCAAGCACATGTTGAAGAGCCTTTGGAGACGCTGCTCAAGCTCCTCCCTCTGTCAGTAGTTAGGGCCGCCTTAAGGGCTGGAGAGAGGAAAGATGGGGCCTTTGGAGAACTTCTCCAACCAAAGATCTGGAATTTTTCTTTGGCATTATTTTCATGTCAATTAATATCTCTCTGAAGTAGGAACTGTCCAGATTCCATCTGGACATCTTAATTCTTCTTCCTTTGCATCCTAATTCTGCTTTCTCTCAGGTATAAAAAATGAATTTTGCCCTGGCCTAGTGGCTCAGTTGGGTTAAGTGTCATCCTGTACAGCAAAAGGTTGCAGGTTCAATTCCCAGTCAATACACATAGCTAGGTTTTGAGTTCGATCCCCAGTCAGGGCGGGTATAGGGGGTAACTGATGTTTCTCTCTCACCTTGATGTTTCTATTTGTCTGTCTATTCTCTCTCTCTCTCTCTCTCTCTCTCCTCCCTCCTTCCCTTTCTTCCTCTCCTTCTTTCTAAACAAACAAACAAACAAACAAACAAACATGTTCTCAGGTGAGGATAAAAAATAAAAACCCTGATCTCAATCCTGAATGCATACAACAGAAAGTGTATTTAAAGTCTTCTAAAAAGAAACGCAGATATCTCTGTCAATAAGAGTAATTTATTGGCATTATAATCTTAAAAGCTAACCTGGAAGGATCAGAAAAAAGAGGAAATGGAAAAATCTTTCATTCTTGGGGGGGGGGGGGGTCTGTAATAGACAGTTGCAAAATATATTAAGTGACAATTTTGAACTTTTAGTTCTTTTATTTATATTAGAGTAGAAACTTTTTTAAAGTCAAAGCAATGTTGAAGAAGAAACTGTCAGGGGAGACTCTTCCCTAAATGCTATCTGGAGGATGAACACTCAATTGTTTGTCATGGAGGGAAAGGCAATGTGTCTCTACCAATGATGGTAAGCATGCCAGGAAGGGACAAGATAAGAAGTTCTGATGCTACAATGTGACTCAAGGCAAATAGGGCAAATTTCTGAGCTTCTATTGTCTAATCTGAATATTGGATTTAGTACATGGTGTTCTTAAAATCTGTCTGCAAAGTCTTCAATACTCTCTCTTCCAAAGGCCAAGCCTGTTCCCCTTCACTGGAGTGAGGGCTGGACTTTATGATTCAGATTAGTGCTTTTTACAAATGGAATGTCGCATATGTGATGGTGTGTGACTTCTTAGACTAGGTCATGGGAGGCAGTTTGCTCTCTCTCCTGAATGACTCACTCTGAGGAAAGCCAGATTCCATGTTGTGGAAACACTCAAGTAGCCCTTTGGAGAGATCCAACAATAAGGAAGCAAGACTGCCCATCAACAGCTCTGTGAGTAAACCATCTTAGAAATGGCACTTCTACCCTAAGTCAAACCTTCAAATGGTTCCAGCCCCACCACATTTCGACTGTAAATTCATGAGACCCTGACCCAGAACCATTCAGTTAAGCTAGTCCCAGATTCCTGATCCACAGAAACTGTGAAATAATAAATGTGCATTGCTTTAAGCCACTGCATTATATAGTAATAAATAACTACCATTTCCTAGAAAGTAAGACATCCCCAGTTTTGCCTCTCGCTGTAATATAAGGCATCCCCCTGAAAATAAGACCTCCCTGATAATAAGGCCTCGCCCAAACATAAGATCTTCCTGGAATATAAGGCCCCCGAAGCTATCACAAGGCATCTGACTCCTGATTTAAAGAGATCTCACACTGCCTGAATAGCTCTGGCTGCGCTGTGGCCAATAAGTGAGCTGGTTTGTGATGACAACTATTACCGTACCATATACAGGTAATAAATTTCTTATTTTTTTGTTCAACAATAAATGTGTACCGTATTCTTCTTCATGGAAAAATAAGACATCCCCTGAAAATAAGACCTAGCACATCTTTGGGAGCAAAAATTAATATAAGACACTGTCTTATTTTTGGGGAAACGGGGTAAACAACAAGGCATGCCACCTCACAGAATAAATATGAGGATTCAATGACATGATGCCGTGAGTTCCCTGAGACACCTGTAGGGGCTTATAAAATCCACAGTGACCATAATCTCTGTGGTGGTATGGCTACAGTAGCAGTGGAGTAGTTTTAAGCACTTTTGGGGAACAGGGTTATATCAGGACTGTAGCCTACAAAGGCAAGGGCTGTACCATTTCCATGCCTCCCCTACTTGATGTCTAATAAGTAATGCCATTCCTGAGACAGAGTAGCTGAATACCAAGTATTTGCTAAGTGAATGAATCAACACCTTTTGAGCAAATCATTTAAATTCTCTGAACTAAAGTTGCTTTCATTGTCAATTAAAGGAGTTGAACTAAATAATATAAAACATTTGTCCTCGTCCTGAAATAATTCTAAAATGCTATAGGCAGAGATTCACATAATAGTATTTCTTTTTACTTTAAAGATTTTTGAGGTCTTGCTATGTACTGTGTGCCAGGCATTATATTAAGTGTCATGCAGGTGTCATCTTATTTAATTCTCTCAACAACACTATGCAGTAGGTAATATTATTTTCCTGATTTTCAAAATAAGATATCTGTGACACAGAAAGTGGCATAACTTTCTTGAGGTGGTAAATGTGAACTGGATTTGAATGAGGGAGACTGACCACATTATAATTCAAAGATGAACCTGTTTAAAATCTTCAACTTTGTGGTGTGGTCAATTGCTCTGTCCTCATACTAGACTCTAAGCTTCCTAGGACAAGGGCAGTTCCTTATGAATAACTATTTTTATATAGCCTGACATATCAATAAACCCTCATTGAATAAATAGGTAAATAAATGAATGAATAAACAAACACATAAGTGGGGTGGAAATGCCTTAATTAATTGTGATTGCAAAAATTATGGAAAAGTTAGACATTTGGGAGTTCATGAGCTGTTCACAATTACTAGGTTACTAGGATATTTACTGAGTATTTACTGAGAAAGCCCATCTCCTAGCCCTCTCCTTAAGGATATCCTAACCAATGAGTGTTGTACAGTCTATTCAAATAAATGAGTTATAATTCAGAGAAATGTTGTAACTAAATTTTAGTTAAAAGGATAAGCAAATATCATTCATAACGTTGCAGAAAGTTCCAAAGAAACAACTATCTGAAGTGAAGTGATCCAGTAAAGTTTGCTTTTAATCAAGACTGTTGTTAGCTTGAATATGGAAGTGAAGTGATCCAGTAAATTTGCTTTTAATCAAGACTGTTGTTAGCTTGAATATGGAATTGAAGAAATTAAGAATCAATGAAAACCTACCCATAAGAATTCTGAGGTTTTAAACTAGCTTTAATTTGAATATTGTATCTCTCTTAGAATTAATAAATCCCCCTTTTATGGGGTAGACCACTTAAATCCTTAGAAAAGATGGCTTCCCAGTAGTATTACAATAGCAGTTGCACCACCAAGACTTTTTCTCTCTTTCAGAAATGTGAAGGAAGATACATAGAAGCCTTAGATGAATGGTTTTAGGGTGGAAGAACTATCAGGGATGAGAAAAGATCAACAAGCTAGAGGTTTGTGTCAGGTGGGTTATGAGGACCAGGCAGAGGCTGGGCCCAGGAAGAGAGCCTACTACTGTATTAGAGTAGGAAACAGTCTTGTAGCAGAGAAAGAAAGATGTCCATTAACACGTGAAGTTCTAGTCTCCAACATTGTACTTTCAACATTGTGGTCTGTGAGAAATTTTCATAAGTGTTTTAACTTGTAGAAATTAAAACACACTTCACCCTAGTCCACACTTCATTTTTGCTCAGGAGTTCTATGAATTCTATGCTTTTCCTATGTCTTCTCTATACCCGTTATTTACTTTGATACTTTGTAAATTGGGTAGATTTCATCATTTAGCTTTTTGCTTAAAAAGATTTTATTTTAAGAAGTGTTTTACTTGTATATACTAAGTTCTTTCTTGCTTAAATGTCTTTATTCTTCAATGATGACTCAGGAGATACTAATATTCGTTCATTATTTTGTTTCTAGTGCACTTTGCAGATATTGAAACTTAACTGCAACAATCAGGGTCTACATAAACTTCCCCCTTTAGGATAACTTGTTCTCTTGCTCTTTGTCCTTGAAATTCTCTTCAGAATTGTCTTGGTGTTAAAAAGTGCATACCAAATTTTGTGAACCCAGTGTAATTTTCCAACCTGTAGATTCAATTATTTTACCAATTTGGGGATTTTCTATGATTTTATCCATAAGACCAGAAATTATATTAGATAATTTTGTATGTTTTCAGCTTCTCTTATTATAATAAAATACTTGTTTTAATTATCTGCACTTCAATCACCTCTGATCATTGCAAATCTTGTTGGTGAATGATTTGACTTTAGTGTGGCTTTCATTTCTTTTTTCACTGTTTCTGTTTTATAGATTTGGTAAAAATATTTTGTTCTTCAAATATGTTTCCTTGGGCATGCTATATCCCTTTTCATCTCATTCTCTTGTTTATTCATATTGTCTTTGAACTACTATTTCTTTGAATTCATGTCTCATTAACTTGTCATACAGCTTGACACTATTGTGACAAATTCTCTAGTGCTCCTTGAATTTTGTTTTACTTTTGACTTCATAGTCTGTCGTTTACATGGTACCTCCTTTCTTGTAGGTTTTGAGATGAGGTGTGATGGTAAACTACCCATAGAATTCTCTGTTATCCTGCTCAGCATTCTTCTCTCACATTCTTCTGTGTTTTGAGTGCCCTGAACTAAGTTGGGCAGGGAAGATGCCTCAAAGCCTCGGACTTGGATCTCAAACAGTAAAGCATAAAATCTGTATTTTCATCTCCCTTATCCCTTCTCACCAATTTGTCCCCAGCAGCTCCTTCTGATACCCTTTGGTTAAGAAAGATGAGGATGCCTCTTACCTTGAGTCTCCACATATTTGGGGGAGATAAACACAAAAATCTCTTTGTTTGCCAAGCCAAGGGGGTGAAACTGGAGCAGAGTTAGGAGTGAACTGTGCTGTACTTCACTCAAAATCACTTTCTTTCTTTGGTTTCAAAGAAAGTGATTTGGTTTATGGTGTTTATAGAATTGGGTTAGATTTATCTCTGTATTTGATGCTGTAGGTATTCTGGAATTGGGCTTCTGGTTTCTATTATGTTTTTGCTCTTTAAGTACAAAAATAAATTGTGTAATGCAATTTCAATTCCCTACCTTAAATTGCAAGTTTATCTTTATAGCAAATCTCCTGTGTCTTTATACAGTAACATATACAGCAATATGTATATTACATTGACTTTTACTTTATCTTGGGCACCTTTATGCATGTTTAGTTTTTCTGTTTTTTTTTAATCAAATGATCCATTTGGGGGACAATGGCTAATAATATAATTGCCTTCACTAATTTAAGTAAATAGCTCTATTTTAATATTTCTTTTGTTTTAGTATAAATATAATAAATTCTCATTGTAGAGTTAGAAAGGAAATGCAAAAGTTTAGATGCAAAGGTTTATTTTTTTATATGTTAAAAAACATAACTAAGGAAATAGAATCTAAATGTCTCTTCCCTGCCTCCCTTCCCCTCTCCTCACCCCTCCCACTGTCTTTGTTGAAGCTCTGACAAGGTTGCATGACCTTAACCTGTGGTGATGGGGTTGACTAGTAAGGTGAGTGAGAAAGGGTCTGTTCCTCCTTCCCTAAGCATCAAGGCTCTTGGTGCACAAACCCTGCCTGGTCCTTATCAGCTCCAACAGAACTGTTGAGTAGCAGAAGCTCCCTGTGGATTAGCAGTTCTAGTGTCATCTATGTCATAGCTGACCTTCAACATCCAGACACACAGACCTCCTCATTGCTCCTCAAAACTGCCACAGCCTTTCCCAGCTCCCAGCTTTGCCTCTGGTCCTTCTCTCTCCCTCCTTTTTCTGCACCAGCTCTCCAGCAACTGCACCTTGGCCCCTTCTCAGAGAGTCCCCTCACCACCCTAGCTGGAGAAATTCCTATGAGGACAATCTGCGTCACCCACATGTTATTTTCCTCATCACCTGCCAGCATCTGCAACTGCTACCTTTTCAGTCTAGTCTGTAGGACTGGTCCTCAGCCCCAGCTTCCTTCTTGGCATTCAGGTTCTCATCTAGCACACGAGCTCTTTCCCTAAGCCCACCTCTGACTCAAGAGCCTTTCAGTTCTCCTAGCTCCTGATTTCCCCTGGGGTCATGCCAGTCCTGTACTTCTACCCAAGCTGGCTATTCCCACTGAGGTGATCACCATGAGGACTCCTCAACCATAGACATCCCAGTTTCTGTGTCCATTCCACAGTGACACATTCAGATCAACCCTGACCTCCCCATGTGTTCCTAGACTCAAGTGATCCTACCCAGATAATGAAGATATGGTGACAAGCAGAGGACAGACCATCGTGGCTCATTGCTGATTTTGGCTCACTTATGAAATTCTACTCTTCACCACTCAGGAATAGTGTGAATGGTTGGAGTTTGAATTCTTGAACGTTATGTGGTCCAACCTACAGCTCAGCACAGCCCACTGACCTATTTATCCATTTCTCTCTCAACTCCCCAGTGTGGGAAGCAGGTGAATTAGCCACTCTTCTAGAACAGATCTCCATATATATATCCTATCTAATAAAAGACTAATATGCAAACTGACCATACCCCTGTTACAGCCACAAGCCATGCCCACCAGCCAATAAGGAACCAGTATGCAAATTAACCCAACCAAAATGGCTACGGCCACAGAGAGAGCAAGAGGGAGGCTTGGGTTGCCCCAGTGATGGAGGAAGCCAAGCTTTCCAGACACCCTGGCTGGCCCAGGCCTCTGCTTAAGGTTACAAAGTTTCAATTATAGAAGATAAATAAATTCCAACAGAAATGGCTGCCACCACAGAGCGAGCAGAAAACTTAGCTCCACTCCAGGTACAAAGTTTCAATTGTAGAAGATAAATAAATCCCAGATAGCAGAACCTCTGCTTGGATCACTAGGGGGCATGGCTGACCTGCAAACCACCACAGGTCCCTGGCCCAGGCTGCTCCATGCCCCAAGGGAACCCCCACCCTGATCTGGGATACCTTTCAGGGCAAACCAGCTGGCCCCACCCATACACCAGGCTTCTATCCTACCTAATAAAAAAGAATATGCAGATTGACCATCACCTCAACACACAAAATGACTGCCCCCATGTAGACATAAGATCGCCACCACAAGATGGCCAGCAGGGGAGGGCAGTTGGCAGGGACCAGGCTTGCAAGGAAAGGCAGTTGTGGGTGATCAGACCAGCATAGTAGAGCCATTGGGAGAAGGAGGGCAGTTGGAGGTGATCTAGCCTGCAGGGGAGGGCTATTAGGGGTAACCAGGCTGGAAGAGAAGGGAAGTTGGAGGTGACTGGGCCTGCAGGGAAGGGCAGTTGGGGGGGGCAGGCCTGCAGGGGAGAGCAGTTGGGGGTGACCAGGCCTGCAGAGCAGGGCAGTTAGGGGTGACCAGGCCTGTAGGGGAGGATAGTTAGGGGCAAACAGCCTGTCAGGGGAGCAGTTAGGCATCAATCAGGCTGGCAGGCAGAAGTGGTTAGGGGCAATCAGGAAGGCAGGTAGGCAAGCAGTTGGGAGCCAGCAGGCTTGGATTGTGAGAGGAATGTCTGACTGCCTGTTTAGGCCCTATCCCACCAGGCAGTCAGACATCCCTCGAGGGTCCCCTATTGGAGAGGGTGCAGGCTGGGCTGAAGGACACACACCCCCTCATGCACGAATTTCATGCACCGGGTCTCTAGTTTATTATAAAAGCCTTTAAAAACAAAGCATAAGTTTTGCTGCTCTTGTAGTCAGCATTTCTTTGCAGGAGCATCTTACTGCTACCTGGAAAATAAATGTTAATGATTGCTTTGTGGCTGTTTGGGATGTTTTAATTGTTCCTTTTGGGGTCTAGCCCAGGACAGGTCCTTTCCTGCTCAGGTCCAGCTCCCAGAGGAGTGGGAAAGCTTCAGTCTCTGAGAGTCGCCCTAGTTCCAAGTAGGACTCAGCTTTGTCAGTTTTGCTAGAGAGAGTGACTTACCACAGAGATGAGATCAAGAACCCTGGTCTAATTGAAGAGCTGGTTGGGAATCCCCACAGAAAAAATCCTCCTTTGTTCTTCTCCCATTGACAGGCGTTTTCCTCTTGTAGAGTTTTGTCCCTGTAAACTATGATAGATGGGTTTGCCTTGACCTCAGAGGCCTCAAATGGGGAGAGGTGGGGATCACCTCCCTTCTCTGCTGGCCCTAAGAGATCAGATGAAATTATTTGAAGTTCACATGAAATTATTTTCAGTTCACATGTTTGAGTAAGTCAAATGGTGTTCACTTGCCAGCAGGAAATCAGCGTCAGAAGCAAGATTTGGGTGGAAAATACAGGATCAGACACAGAAATAACAGTCAGGCTCAAGTGACTGGGAGTACTATGGTATTTATAAAACTCATTCTTAGCATATGTCACTCTTAGTGTCTGTTGCAATTTGGGAATGGACAATTTCTAACACTGCTACCTCTGAGCAATCAGAAAAGTCTTCCTTCTAGAGCTTTCACGCAAACTACAATGGGTTCAGCAAACATACCACTCAGAGCTGGCATTGTGTACCTGGTCCTCTACCAGGGACTAGGCATCAAAAGAAAAATACAGCTTAAGCATCCTTACTTTTAGGGCCTGCACCACTTATTAGGTGAAGATTATTCAAGGTAACTGTAAATGATGAAGAATAAGGAATTTTTGTTTTAATCCTCAACCAAGGATATTTTTCCATTGAATTTTAGAGAGAGGAAATGACAGAGAGAAATATCAATGTGAGAGAAACACACCAGTTGGTTGCTTCTTGCATGGATCTCCAACCAGGGCTCCAGCTGGGGGAAAGCCTACAACCGAGCTACATGCCCTTACTGGAATTGAACCTGGGAATAGAACTTGGGAATCAAACCTGGGAATGAAACCTAGAACCCTTATGCCACAGGCCAACAATCTATCCACTGAGCAAAACTGGCTAAGGTGAAGAACAAAGAATTTTGGCCTGAGAAGTTCTGTTTACATTAAAAGGAAACTGAATGTTGAAGTTCTATTATGCCATCCTTAGTATATTTTATACTGTCACTATAAATATAGCTTTTACTTCTTAGAATATCATTTTAAACACACATAACTCATGAAGTTTCTACATAAGCTATTGAAATTGTCAACTCTCTTTTAAAACAGAATATTTTGTTATTGGATCATAAATAAATAACTTTTTAGCTACTGATAACCTTAGCAATAAAAAAACTAAAATAAATAAGGTCTAAAAACCTAAAGATGAAATCAAATGAGCTTGGGCAATCATTTAAAAACACTTCACCTAGTTATAATTATTTTCACCTCACAGCAATTTCCATGGTCAGAGTTTTTAAAATTGGATGAGAAGCCCTTGCTGGTGTGGCTCAGTGGATAGAGTGTTGGCTTGTGAACTGAAGGGTCCTGAGTTCAGTTCCAGTCGGGGGCACATGCTTGGGTTGCAGGCTCGGTCCCTAGTTGGGAGCATGCAGGAGGCAGCCGATCAATGATTCTCTCTCATCGTTAATCTCTCTCTCTCTCTCTCTCTCTCTCTCTCTCTCTCTCTCTCTCTTCTCCTTTCCCTTCCTTTCTGAAATCAATAAAAATATATTTAAAATAAAACAAAATTGGATGAGAGGCTGTCATTCTTTCATTAAAAGTAATATCTTTAGGATTAAATGTCATTATTTTCTTTGAATATTAACTTATGAACTTTTGAAAACTAATTATAAAAACAGTATGTTGAGTCTCATGAACTCATTATTCGGGATCTTTGAGCGGTAACATCTTATATGAGTGTCAGACAGTATCAAAAGCAAGAAATTGACCTCAGTGTAAGTATAACCCTGTTAACTACACTAGAGACCATATTCAGTTTCCAGCAGATTTCACATGCACTCAAATGTGTGTGTGTGTGTATGTGTGTGTGTGTATGTGTGTGTACGTGCAGTTCTGTATCATCTGATCCCATGTGTGACTCCATCACAATCATGATACAGAACTGGCTGTCACTGAGAGGGCACTCTCTCATGATACCCACCTGACCCAGTCCCTATCCCCTGGCAACCACTAAATGTTCTCCAACTCAGATTTAATTTTAACAATCTTGTTTGGCCCACCTCACTGGCTTGAATCTTGTGGATAAAGAGTTTCAGCCAGACTTTGCTTGGCATCCAGACGAATTAAACATTAAGGGAACATCAAAGTGGGACATGGTGACCTTCTAGCAAACTGAAGAAGGTAATTCATTTACTTTGTTGTTCTTGTCCTTTGTTCTAATAAAATAAACTTTGCTTTCTCCTTTCTGTGAGTTCAGTAGGTGGGAGCTCCCTCAAAGACAATCTGAAAGAAAAAAGTCAATGAATAGTGTATATAATATATAAATATATTATATATAACAATATATAGATAAATAGTAATATATAGATAAAATGTATAATATATTGTATATTACATATATAATAACAATATCATTTCATTTAAATTAAAAGCAAATCCATTTCTCATTAATTTAGCAAAACATTAATCTTAGTGATAATTAAAAAATTGATCCCATAAACAAGGATTTTATAACATTATAATTTTCTTAGTTGTTAACAATAACACTAAATTCTGGTCTGAAAGTCAAGATTTTTTTATCCAAATCACATCATATCATTTCAAAATAATTACATAAAGAGCTCTCAAGACAATTTTTGGCATTCATACACTAAAGAACCAAAATGACATAAACATATAGAACTTTGTAATTAAATGAATGTTTTTAAAATATTTACACTCAACTATTTGACAAGATTACCTTTCAAAAATATAGTCATTGTTATTTATTATACATATACAACATTATATAATAATGTATATTGCATATTATCTATTTATGAAAATATTATAAGTCATATAATAATATATTAGAGTAACATATAATTTGGTTGTTAGTTTAAAATATACTAGAGGCCCAGTGCATGAAATTTGTGCATGGAGCAGGAATTCCCTCAACTCAGCCTGCACCCTCTCAAGTTGGGGACCCTTTGCAGGATATCTGACTGTCATTTTAGGCCTGATCCCAGGGATCAGACCTAAACCAGCAGCCAGATATCCCCCTCTCAATCTGGGACCACTGTCTCCTAAATGCTCACCTGCCTGCCTGCCTGATTGCCCCTAACTGCTTCTGCCTGCCAGTCTGATCACCCCTAACTGCCCTCTCCTACAGGCCTGATGTTGTCTCCAACTGCCCCCCTCTGCTGGCCAATTTGGTTCTGATTGGTCGGTTCCTATGCCAGCTTCAAAAGCTTCACCGTCTAGGCAGCCATTGGCTCCCCACAGCACCCACCTTTGGTTCTCATTGGTCATTTTCTATGCTAGTCAGCATCAGAAGCTCTGCCTCCTAGGCAGCCATTGGTTCCCCACAGCACTCTGATTCGTTGGTTCCTATGCCAGTCAGCATCTCCCGGCCTATCTCTGGGCCTGATTGAAGAGGTCAGGCTTAACATCAGCCCCCTCCAGAGGCAGGAAGAGAAAGAAAAGCCTGGCTTCTGGCTAAGATCAGAAAGAAAAAGGAAGAGAAAGAGAGAGTTAAGTACACTGATCAACAGCTTCCACTGAGGCTGCAGATCAGACCCTGACTCACTTTCTGGGTCTCAGCCACCTGAGCAGTCAGTGTTATGTTGCCAGGCTGCAGCTGGGTAACTCAGCACTGACTTTTGGATGGTCTGCATTTGGTTGCAAGCTAGGCCCCTTCCCAAGTCCCAGGCTTTAGGCTTGGGAAGTGCCCCATCCATGCCCCTCTGATTGCGGGCTCGGCCCCCCCAATGGCCAGCTGAGAGTGACCTGGGTGCCTAGAAGGTTTCCAGGACCCAGGTATGTAGGCAAATTAACCTCCATCTATGTTGGGTTAATTTGTATACTCACTCTGATTGACTGAGGGTCAATTTGCATGTTTCTCTATTATTAGATAAGACTATTGAACATTATTACTATATCTATTTTGTCATATATAATACAGTACAAGTGTATAATACTAATCACTATTATATGTAATATATGTATAAATTATATTAATTATATATTCTTACTTATATATCTAATATATATTATTATTATATAATAAAAATCATTAAAAAACGCATGCATACAAGGACCTCACCATATACAATTGCATTTATCATGTAGAAGGATGTTCAGGCAATGGGCTTTGCAAAGTGACAACAAATTTTACTTCATAGTAAGTCCAAAGCTCCAGTCTCCCACAGAGCCTTGAGCACCTGAGCATTTCTTTTAATATGTACTCATTCTTCTTTTTCTCATTATAAGCTCCTTTAGGATCAAGTCCTATTGTTCTTTGGAACTAAATAATATCTGATCACAGTTCCCATTATATGTATAACAAGTGGGCAATCTGGAAAAATAGCTCTTAGAATATTTCTATTAGAATTGAAAACAAAATCCAATCTGAAGATTGAGTATTTTCTTCTGTAAAGATAGCAGGTTACCAGTGTTATACTAATGGCTGAAGGCAACTTTATCTTTGAAATTGGTTACTGTCCTTGGTGCTGAGCATAGCTTAGCCTACTGGTCCAAAGAGTATTTTATTCACATACATTTTCTAATAGAAAATATTGTTCTTTGCAACTTTTCTGGACTCTAAGCCATGAGATTCATACCTCATTTGGTATGAATTTGATTTACCCTAACTATAATATAAAATGTCTTTTAAATATTTTCTCCAATATTTATTTAGAAAATATTCAAAGACAAGTTGAAAGAATTGCATAGGAAACATCCATACAACCATCAACTAAGTTCTATATTTTTATTTTTCACTATATTTTCTTCATCATTTGTCTATCTATCCATCTCTTAATCTATCTATCAAACTACCCTAATTTTTCTGCATTACAAAGTAAATTGCTGGTACTGATATGTATTATGCCTAAACCCTTTAGCATGTATTTTATCAGTGTTTCATATTTCTTTATAAACACAACTGAAGAGGACCTTGCTTTAAAAACACATTCCTCCACAATATGACATGCTGCCATGAATATTACAAATAAAAACCCACCTAATACCATTTTTTATGACATATGTTGCTAGGTAAAATTCTATCTGTGGTTATAATTTCAATGAATAGGCTGCCAGCATTCTGGATGCACAGAGATGGCTATGCTCTTCACCCTCCTGAGAGGGGGGAATTTGTGACACTCCTTTCGAGGACTTTCCTTACTACCTATGCTCAGTGTGAGGTGATTCTGGGTCTGCCAGGAGCCACAGCTTCCCTCTCTACCTGAACAAGGGTTCCTGATGTACCTCATAGACCTTCTAGGAGATGTACTACTCCTTCTTTCTAACTTTAACATGCCTTTCCCCACTGAGACAGGGACTCTGAGTGGCAAAGCCCTTTGTTCTATGCCGAGCTTCTTCAGATGTAACAGATGTATTTTCTTGTGCATTCCCTTTGGCATGTGACATTTGAAGTTTCTTATCACTGGCTTGATTTTTTATTTGGCCCCATCATTAAGTAACATCTGTATTTATCTATCTTCGTGAATGATCTTAGCTAGTCCTTCTGGGTAACTTGCTACAGCTTCCACATTAGTACTTGCTGCATTACCTTGAACCAACCACTGCTGGTTTTGAATTTTTTTCTGCAGCTTCCTCACCTCTCTTGGCGTTCATAGGCTTTGGCTTCAGGGAATGTTGTGGCTGATTTGATATTTCTAGATCATCAAAACTTTCTTCATATCAGCAATACGTTATTTTTTGTTATCATTTGTGTGTTTATTGGAAAAACACTTCATTTCCTTCAAGAACTTTTTCTTTTTTATTTAATAAATCTTTATTGTTCAGATTATTACTATTGTTCCTCTGTTTTCCCCCCAAAAGCACCCCTCAACCTGGCTCCCAACCACTCCCCTCTGCCCTTAACTCCCGCTCATTTTCCTCATCAATAGGTGTATGATTTTTGTCGTCTTTCCCTGAACCTCTTCTCCTCTCTCCCCCTGAGAATTGTCAGTCCAGTCCCTTTCTATGTTCCTGATTCTATTATATTCAGCAGTTTATTCTGGTCATCAGATTTTTAATTCACTTGCTTTTTAGATTCACTTGTTGATAGTTATGTATTTGTTGTTCCTAATTTTTATCTTTACCTTTTTCTTCTTTCTTTTCTTAAAGAACACCTTTCAGCATTTCATATAATACTGGTTTGGTGCTGATGAACTCCTTTAGTTTTTTCTTATCTGTGAAGCTCTTTATCTGACCTTCAATTCTGAATGATAGCTTTGCTGGATGGAGTAATCTTGGTTGTAGGTTCTTCTATTCATCACTTTGACTATTTCTTGCCACTTCCATCTGGCCTGCATAGTTTCTCTTGAGAAATCAGCTAACAATGGTATGGGTGCTCAATTGTAGGTAATTAACTGTTTTTCTCTTGCTACTTTTAATATTCTCTTTATCTTTTGCTCTTAGTATTTTAATTATTATGTGTCTTGGTGTGGTCCTCTTTGGATTCCTTTTGTTTGGGGTTCTGTGCACTTCCTGGCCTTGTAAGTCTTTTCTTTCACCAGGTGTGGGAAGTTTTCAGTCATTAATTCTTCAAATAGGTTTTGCTCTCTCTCTTCTTCTGGCACCCCCATAATTCTGATGTTGGTACTCTTGAAGTTGTCCCAGAGGCTCCTTACACTATCTTCACATTTTGGGATTCCTTTTTCTTTTTGCATTTCCAGTTGAGTGTTTTCTGCTTCTTTGTATTTCAAATCTTTGACTTGATTCTTGTGTTCCTCTAGTCTGCTGTTAGGTCTCTGTATAATATTTTTTATTTCAGTAAGTGTACGTTTAATTTCCAGTTGGTCCTTTTTCATTTCCTCTTGGGTATCACTAAATTTATTCAACTTTTCTAGGAAATTCTTGAAAAATCTTATAACCGTGTTTTGAACTCTATATCCAGTTATTTGTTTTCCTCCATTTCTTTCGTTTGTGATCTGTTACTTTGTCTCTGCATTTTTGCTTCTTCCCTGAGTTCATGAAGTAGCTTTGTGTGCTAGGTGTCTTATATGGCCTAGTAGCTCTGCCTCCCCAGTTACCTGAGGTGGACTCTCTTGGTACACCTCTTTGTGGACTGTGTGTACAGCTTTGTTGTAGTTAAGTCTTGATTATTGTTGGCATCACTGGGAAGAATTGATCTCCAAGACAATTGGTTGTGAGGATCAGCTGTGTCTACACCAGAAAAACTTCTGTGCTAGAGTCAGCCTTATGATACAAGCCTTGCAAAATTGCAGAAGCCTCTGTATTCAGCTTGAATGGGTGGAGTCTCAGGGCTGAGCAGACAGCCTTGGCTTTCCATCAGCATTCCCCTACATGGGGGCCCCTGGGTCTCAGTGCCCCTAGGTAATCGTTGCAGCCTTCTCTGTGCACTCGTGCTCACGAGCCTCCAGACCTCTGCCTTTCTGGATCCCCTGAGTTTCCATGCACTCTGGGGACCCATATGAGTCTGGGTCCCCAGGGTCTCACCCAAAACTGGGGTTCAGTGCAGTTGGAAGTGGATTTCAGTGCAGTTGGGAGGTTCTGTCTTCCTCCTGCTAAAGAAAGCCAGTGGCACAATCAGCAGTCAGCCCTCTTTGTGTGCACTTGTGCTCCTCCAGACCTCTGCCTTTCATGGATCCCCTAAGTTTCTGTGCACTCCTCCCTTTTCACAACAGTCCAGACTCTCCCCATATGAGTCTTGCCCAGAACTGGGGCTCAGTGTAGTCAGGAGTTTCCATCTCCCTCCCGCTAGAGGAAGCCAACCAGGCACACTGCTGCCCATCCTCTCTACACATGTGTCTCCATACTTCAGCTTTTTGCAGCTCCTCTGAATCTCCATGAGCCCCTCTCTTTCCTTCTAGTTGTAGAATTTCCACTCAGCCAGCTTTCCTGTGGTTCTGGATGATGTCCATTCTGTCTTTTAGCTATAGTTTTGAAATTGTTGTGCGAGGCAGCAGTTTAGGTGTTCTCCTAGGCCACCATCTTGGTTTCTCCCCAAGAACTTTTTCTTTGCATTCATAAGTTGGCTGTTTGGTGCAAGAGGCCTAGCTTTCAGCCTACCTGGGTTTTCAGCATGCCTTCCTCTTTAAGTTTAATCATTTCTAACTTTTGATTTAAAGTGAGAAGCATGTGACTTTTCCTTTCATAGAACATCAGAGACCATCGTGGGGTTATTAACTGGCCTAATTTTAATATCATTATGCCTCAAAGAACAGGGAGGCCCGAGAAGAGGGAGAGAGACAAGGAATGTTTGGTTGGTTGGAGGAGTCAGAACACACATCACTTCTTATCAACTAAGTTGTTTTGGCAGCAGTTTGTGGAGCCACAAATCAATTACAACAGTAACATAAAAAATCATTGCTCTCATATCCCCCCAACAAATATAATAATAATGAAAGAGTTTGAAATATTGTAAGAATATGTGATAAAATGTGATGCCGAGACAGTAAGTGAGCAGATGTTGACACCAATAGATTTGCTTGACACTGTTACCAGGCTAAAGGTGTCCCTTTGCCAGAATGCACCAAAGCCCAAACAAATGCAAACAGGAGATTGCAGCAATGAAAGTGAGGGTTCACTAGTGAGAAAATGGTGTCAATCCTGGGGTGACAGGTTATTGGTGCTTTCTGATAGCTTTCAGGGGATGAGTTTTATAGGGAAAAATCATTAATCCTGGTGGCTAAAGGAGTCGGAGTCTTGGGCTCTGCTGATGGGATGGGCCAGGGTAGGGAAGTGGATCATTGTATCAGGTTCTGATGTCAGCATGGCATTGTTCTATCCAGTTTCTTGAGAGTGTGGTCCGTAAGGTTGTTCTGAAACACATCTGAAGGAAAGATATTATCTTTAGCTTAACTAAAACTCTTTCTGTGCTCAGCAGACCTGAGGCTTTATTCTATAGATAGCTTGATGCTGACCAGAATCTGAAGTCCTAATGGTTTAAGGATTAAGGAAGGGCGTAGACAGACAAAAGGGAGTATGGATCATATTTAAAAAACGAATTTTCTGCATAATTACTACACAGCGTTGCCACAAAACTTCAATTTGTAAAAACAAAAACAAAATAACAAAACCACAGTATCTGTAAGTGCAATAAAATGGAGCTCAATGAAATGAAGTATGCCTGTATTTTTAATTTTTCCTCCTCTTCATACCATAGCCATGAAGGTCAAGACTTTATTGTCCTCTACCTTATCTTCTGAACCTATAATAAGGCTTGGAACAGAATAGATTCCACAGGGTATATTACATGAACAAATGAATGAAAGAATGAATGAATGAGTTAATGATTTGTTTTCCTTTGCTTTTATTTGACATAACCATAGTCCAACATTTATCAGCATTGCTAGCATTTCCCAGGAGAACAAAATTAAGGCTAGCCTGAATAATCCCTCTGAATTTCAAATATTGAGCAAAGTCTATTTAGGGGCCCTGCAATTTAGGGAAAGCATCCACATTGGTAATGTCTCCTTGACTTAAGTGTTCTTGGACAGGGGGATTTATGTCACCACCCAGGTGGCTAGAGTGATTATTATCTGGGCTCCATCTCTTTGTTTGGTTTGCCTGAAAGACTTATTTTATCCTTGTAGTAAAAGGCTTTGAAGTGTAAATGAAAGGGGACCTAGTAACATTAGCCACAGGACATTCTGTGCAAACCACTGAAACTTGAATGACAAGCAATGCCAATTAAAACACTGTCAGGTTCTGCCAAAGAAATGTTACTAAGATGACACAACAGGGATGTGCACAACAAAACATATGTCTGCAATCTCAGAGCCTGTTAGCTTCTTGGGGAAAGAAAAATCAGAATTTTAAAACTTTAAACAATAGTCTATAAGTATAACTAAACACAAATAAGGAGAAATATAAAAACAAAGAAAACACTCCCAGCCTGTTGAGTATCAATCTATGAAACAGAATCAATTCCTGGTCAGGGCATATGCCTGGGTTATAGATTCAATTCCCCATGTGGGTCATTCAGGAGGCAGCCTATCAATGATTCTCTGCCATCGCTGATGTCTCTATCTCTCTCCTTCCCTTTCTCTGCCTCTCTGAAATCAATAAAAGTATTTTTTAAAGAAAAAAATCAAACAAAAATAAAGTAGGCACAAATCAATAACATGGGTATTGGGTATTAGTTTGGGGAGGCAAATGAGTGGTTATTTTAAAAAACAGACAAACAAAACTCCAAAGTCATATCTCCCATAAGAGAATTTCAATTTTTAGCACTAGTG
This sequence comes from Lasiurus cinereus, assembly GCA_011751065.1. Lineage (NCBI taxonomy): Eukaryota > Metazoa > Chordata > Mammalia > Chiroptera > Vespertilionidae > Lasiurus > Lasiurus cinereus. Next base: position 57,291,486 of record JAAGEH010002531.1, on the reverse strand, counting down.
GAATTTGAAGCCCCTGGCTGTATTCCTCAGTCTTCATTTGTATTTGGTTATCAGGCATCTTCAGGGAAGTAATGACCAGCTGCATCCAGCACTTATGTCTGTGAGATGCTTCATTAGCATCATAGATTTCAGATGATGCTAATGAAGCTGTATTTGAGTTAGATTGTCACCAGCTGCCTACTAAGAATAATGCACAGAGCAGCTGAGCATGTGGACAAATGTGGCACCATTGAAACAATGTTGGGGTGGGGACAGGGGACAGGCACCAATCACTATTTGAATTCAGAAAGTAATTACAACCGCCCCACTGCAAAAAATTACTACATATAAAAACTCGACAAAGCCTTCTAATGCCCCACAGCAGCTCTGAAAAGAACTCACACAACCCGTGAGGAATGTGGGCATGAAACACAGGCAGAACCCTGGCTATAGAACCACGTGGATCATAAAACTGAATCAGAATGAAAAGAAGTTTGTTTTGTCAACTAAAAAAAAGCATGATAAAATTTTCATAGGCCTTATGCCTATTACCAATAAGCCTGTTACCAAAATGTTCTTATTAGGAAAATCTTCAGAATGAAATGGAAAATAATATAGGCTTGTGTTAAGAACTTCAATATGTAACACAGGAATTTACTGTAATTGAAAACTATGTAAATCTAACTTATTTTGCCTATGTATAGATTATCTCTAAATTTAAACATATATCCTTGGGCAGCAGAACGGAAAGCTGACACTATGCAGATGAACACAAACACTTGGAAAGGAAGCTAGTTGTCGAGCTGGGTGAGTTTGAATCATTTTATGTGTGAAGGAATAGATGTCTGGGGACCAGCAACTTTCTTGGTCCTCTCTGTTCACCAAAATCTGGAGAAACTGGTGTTGAGCCACAGCAGCAAGAAAGGAGAACAAAGATCTTTCTGTTCCAACCACAAGAGTTAGAGCAGTGGACAGGGGCTCAAGTGTTACTGTCAGTATCATTAGAGTATTAAGTTGACTTATTCATCCTCTTCTCCAAATGCATGGTCCTCAGGCCTAGTCCTAATCATGAGAACCAAAGAAGAAAAAAATCAAATTTTTCTTTGAGAATTTAGGGATCAGAATTCACCAGATCCATCTCTCTCCTCTGTGTCATTTGGGCATTTTGCTCCCATTCTTACAAAAGTGTTTAACATGTTGAATCTTAGCAACATGGGTGTTGCCCTCCTCTACTCCTTGAGTTCCACAAAGTTGGAGGTGTCATTGTCCCTCTCCCCCAGCCCAGTGTATAACACTCAAGAGATTCTTTGTTGAGTGAATGAATATGAAGAAAGTGCTTATTTTGCAGTCAGTCTCATGAAGGAGCTTTTGCTCTAGGTGTTGGCAAACCTAAAACGGCAAGGGGGGATGACTTCACTTCTCTGCTCTGAGTGGACCTGTTGCTCAGTTGGGCAAAAACCATGATGGCTGTGGTCTCTGAGATGGCAGCTCCTCCTCTGAGTTGAATATCCACAGGCAGGGACTTGTGTTCTGCAACTGATGTTTTATGTTTTGCTTATAAATTACTTATTGCTTAAACTTCTTCTATGCACCCCCAAAGAGCTATAAATTATTCCTACTCCCTTCTCCCTATTCTAGTCCCCTTGCTAGTATGTTTACTTGCTGTGATTACCCTTAGCTCTCATGTGAATATGTTTTTTTCCAAAAACAAGATGGAAGAGAAAGCAACATTGGAAGGAAATAAAAAAAGCAGTGTCTTCTTTTTTTAAGAAAGGAATGCCAAGGAGAAGAGAAAAAATTAAACCAAACTTGTCAGTACAGTTTATACAAGAGATTACATCATATTTTAATGAAGAGCCTTTGCTATAAATGAAATTACTTGGCCAGGATCATTTCCCCCAAATATGCAGAAAATGTACCCAAAGGGACTGCCACCATAATATTATAATGGATGTTTCTGGGATATAATTTAGCATTGTTATAAAATAGGATACAGTGTTTAAAACAAGGCTGTCTAATTGTGGGTACAAACAATAAACACCTCCCAGAATAACAGGAAGAGGGATAAAAGACGGTGGTTTTCTCCACGCCTGGGAAGAGACGTTCTCCCTATACAATTCCCATGGAATTGCAGTCTCCCCTAGTAAACAACTAGAGGCTACCTTGGGAGCATGTCAGGGAAGTGGATAGATATTACAGATGTGTATTCTCCAGTGAGCAGACTGCTTAGAAAGAAAAGTACTATTTATTTCTGTAGCCAGAAAAATAGCAGATAAAAAAATTAGTATTTCAGTGGTTAAGCACATTTTTTGAACCTCAGGTGGCAGAACCTGCTTAGTCACTGAGGTGGCCACGCTAGTCCACACAAGAGTCTGTGGCTGTAAGATTTTGAGAAGTTGCCTTTAGGGAAGATGGCAGCCTCTTGGTATGCTCACACCTTTCAGAGTTCTTTGAGATTCCAAACAAAATTTAAACAATGGGCACATTGACATGTTGGCATTAATCTAACATGTTAACCAAGACAGTAGTTTGGAAGAGCACCTGGTGAGTAGAAATAGAACCCAAGGATGTGTCTGCAGGATGACACCCAGAGTGTAAATGAATATAGACACAGAAACAATGAGCATTCATTAATATATCAAAGGAAAAAAATAACAAAATCAGGCTACAGGTGTTGGTTTTCAAAAATTGCAAGGTGCCATCCCATCTTTTCTGGATAAACCATAAGAATCCATTTTAATTTTTACAAGTTAGAAGCCACCCAGGTGAGCTGGATTTTCAATGATGGTTAAGATGGAAAGTGTGAAATCACCAGGAGAGGTTTATGTGGCATAGTAATGCCCTCTGGTGATAACTCTGGTGTTGTTTAGTTAATCTGCAACATTTTTCATTCATTCATTCATCTATCCATCCATCCATCCATCCATCCATCCACTCACACAGACATGCACTTACTCATTCATTCAGTCATTCAACAAAAAGCCATTGAGTGCTGCTGACCTGTGCCTCTAATGGTGTATGTAGTACTGAGTCAAGCAGACAGGACACCTCTCCTTATGGAGCCAACGCAAGGGAGGGGAGTCAATGCCATTGAACATGAACACTAAGAACATCTGGCAGGGCTGGCAAATGTGTTAGGGGACAATCAGAACGTATACGATGTAACTGGGGCACAAAGGAGCTTTTAGTCTGGTAGGAAAGATATGTCTAATGTGAAAGAAATGACTAGAAAATATGCACAAAATGGAACATGAGAAATTTATACAGAAGAATGAGGGAAAAAAATAAAAGGAGAGAAGGGGCCAGTGTCAGGTGAAGTCAGTCAGGAAAAACTTCTTGGAGAAAGGACATTGCCCCCACAAAGGATATAATCATGATATTAGACATGATCTAAAAGAGCATATCAGAGGAGAGGCATTAGGCAGATTACTTTTTTGCTTACACCCGCTTGTTTGTGGGACCCTGTTACCCTTGTCAACACCCTGTCTAGATCTGCCTGCCATCCCAGCTGGTTAAATCAAGAATGTCTTCTGAGAATCCCAATTGCCTGGCTCCTCCTCTTCTGTTTAAATCCCCTGGGCCTCTAGTAGATTAATTGTCCAAATAAAAGGTTTCAGTTCTTTTCTAACATAGTGCAGACCACTGGAAACAAAGGCAGTGGCCTACATTGCTACCCCCATACTCAAAGCAGAGAGCCACAAAATAGACAGCGGCTACACATATTTTGGCTACAAGTTCACAACCAGAAATACTATCAATGGATGCACAACAAAACTTGTTGGACTTGCTCATCCCAAAGCAAATCAAACTTTCACCTCTAAAGACTCTGAGAAAGAGATCAGGGAGGAACTTGGCTCTAAAGGGTAAGCACTGTCCACAAGGGGGAGCCCACTTTGACCCGCCTCCTTCCCTCACTCACCATAGTGGAAGCCAGCAAAAGGACACAAGATTTGCCTTGTTAGAAATATTTAGGTCTCAGTGACTGATCTCCTGTGGAAAATGCACATCATTTGCCATCATAACATCCAGATTTGTAACTACTGCCCAACAGGTGATGTCTTCTTGTATTATGACTCATATGGAAGAAGGTTTCTCAAAATCTGTTAAAATTTGGTATTTAAATTTGTGTAGTTATCTGCTTCAAGCTTATCTCAAAAAGAATATTCACCGAAGCCCAGAGGCTCTCCCAGAGGCTAATACCTATGATCACTCTTACATTGGAATCAAAAGCAAACAACTTACAGATACAGAGAGCAGATTGGTGATTGTCAGAGGTTGGAGGTAGAAGGTGGAAGAAATGGGTAAAAGGGGTCAAAGGTACAAAAGAGAAACAAACAAATGATGTAAATCTAGATCAATCTGAGCCCTGAGGATTTGCAGTGACCCTTGGCACTAAAATTAGCAAGAGATATCTGTACTGTGTCTTCGCATCATCACCCATGCCTTCAAAATGGCCTCAGGCTACCCGATGGTGGGCACCTCAGTGGACATCAGGCCTTTTCTTATGAAGGCCTCAGAATAGGCTCATGGCCCTGGGATGGTGCCATTTATTATGACCAATGCTCTGTGTGTGTGTGTGTGTGTGTGTGTGTTACTATGTGTATGTATGGTTTGAGTATATGTGTCAGTGTATGTGTATGTGTGAGGTATGTGCATATATATGTCCTTGAGTGTGAATGTGTGTGATACATGAATGTGCAAGAGTGTGTGCATGAGTGTGGGTTCACGTGGGTATGCGTATGTATGTACAGGATTATGAGTACATATCTAAGAGTAAATGTATGTGTGGGTGTATGAGTACTGTATAGTCAGCTTCCTGGAACAAACACCAAAGCTAAGCAGATGAGGTACTTTGCCCCATCATTATCCATACAGAAGTTCAAAGATAGAAAAGCAAACACCAAGAATGTGTGTTTACGAGGGTTATTCTTAGTCCTTCCTGGCAACAGTAAGGTATCAGGCACCATGTTCTCTAGTAACAACAATCCAGTGAACTTTTCAGAAGGATCTTGCTAAAGCCCCTCAGTTTTTATCTTTGTCTATTTTCAGATAGAGATAATCTAAGGAGAGTTTCTAGTGAAGTATGGCAATCCAGGAGGAAAAAAACAACACTAGCTTGAGAAAGTTTAGCTTTTCTCATTTATTAACTATGGTCTCCACTGAATTATGACCCCTCTCTGTACTTTACCTTCCTTATGGGCATAGAAGAGATGAAAATGTTCCCCTTGCTTCATCTGCACGGGATCATAGGTAACATGAGATTTACATTGAAAAATTAAAAGCATGATATTAAGCGTCTCTGAAGGCAGCACTCAGCCCTTCATTGTAAGTTAGGTGGTGACAAGCTTCAGATTGAAAAATGGGATCTCTTTAACGCCCCTAGAAGAAATCTGCATTAAGGCGCTTCTTGCAAAAATGCTGGCCCTTCATTCAACCTTTATTGCTGTAGCCCACCCACAGGTCTCTGAAATTACTTTCAGCAATTCTAGTGATTTATTGGTAAGGAAGGTTAATGGTGGGCAATTTTCAGTGACCACAGGGTATCATGAAATGCAATTTCTGTGAATTCAGGCTGACCATGGGAGGTAACACAAATTTGTGCTGAATTGATCAAAGGTATATTTTGAGGGACTTGAAACTTCAGCCTGAGTTGTGCCATGCTAATTGAAGAGTGTACATGTTTACATGTGTATTTAACAGCAGACCACGAAAATGAGTTTTCAAAGAGCTGAGATTACAAAACTATGTTGGTCTTCCATCATTTAGGAAATTTTCTTCCCAGGTAGGATGGGTCATTCCTAGGGTGTCTGTTTGCCCTCCGGCTCCTCTGAGCAACAGGAAGGAGAGTCTGATTGTTCAGTGGTCAGCTGACTCTTGGTGGGGACTAGTTTGAGAGCTTTTGTGGTTGCCTCTATTTCTTTGCAGGTGAGACATCGATCAAATGAGGCTTGAGGAATGAAATTGATTTTTAAGCAAACCATGTGACTGTTTTTTCATTTGCAATGGTCTATGATAACGCTGAGAAGACAACTCTGGCCAAGAAAGGGTCAAAATGGGGAGCAGAAGGAACACTTCAACTTTGTGGTCAATGCTGTGCTCATCTTAGGTAGTAGAGAGGAAACAGTGACATTTTTAGTCTCGGGTGCGTGACTGTTAATTCTGTCATTCTCTTTACTTTTTGTATTTATTAACTTGAGGGAGAGATTGAGAAGGCAAAGATGAAGAGGATAAAGAAGATTAGGGAACTATGACAACCATTGGGCACAGTTGCTAGATGTTAAGTCACAGCAGTAAAACATAACCAAGGTCAGAGATGATCTGCTCACTAGAGGTCGTCTCTAGAAGGCTTTCAAAAATTACAGATTCCTAGATCACAATTTTGATTCCTCTTGAACCAAAATTTCCTGGGAGATAGAGTGAAAAATATCTGTCTTTTCAAAAAGGGGGTTCTTAAGATTAGCAGAATTTTTAAGTGACCTTGTTAACCCCTCCCAGATGGCCTCCAGACCTGTGCCTTGGAGAACCACTGCACAAAGGATGCATTAGCCCCCTGAACTAACCCTGACCCTCACAACCTGAGGGTGCTGTCGAACAAAGAGAGGTCCCCAGACAGAGGTCATCCCCAGCATGGACTGGAGGCATGGTCCAGCACGCTCCTCAGCCTCTCAGCAAGTCAATTGCTTCATCTATAAAAAGTAGGGGCACATGCTTTATTACAGGGATTTTAAGAGCTGATGGACGCCCAGGATATGCAAGATGCTTTGCATCATATATGAGATGAAAACTGTGAGCTTTTCTGCCCTCCGCCAGAAAAAAAAAATTACCACCATAAATCATAATATTCATGCATGGGCTATTTATCTATGCTGTTTTAATTTTTATGAACTCACTCAAAGATGTGCTTTCTTTGTCCCTGGACTAATACCATTACCTAATTTTCTTGCCTTGCCTTTTTCAGCCAACATGATAAAGGTTACTTTGTTCTACAAAATGTCTTATGTTATCCAACCCTATCTTTCTGAATATTTAAAACCATAACCCCCCCCCACACACACACACACAAAACAAACAAAACAAACAAAAACAACAATATGCTTTGATTGAAGTTAAGCAAGTTCTTTACATTAGTAGCCCTGCAATCATGTTGCTGATTCCACTCTAGAAGGTGCACTATGCCAACTTTCTAATAGTCTGCAATCAGATGCTTTAAAATAAGGACACTTCAAAATGCTGGGTCAGGAGAAACCCCAGCGAGGTGGAGAGCCCTTGCAACATCCTCTCAGCTGACATTGCTCTGTCCATGCCAGTATGGAAATTCACTTGTTTTCTAGGCTTTCTTCATGTGTCATTAGGATGCTAAAATGTTGCAAAATCAAACCCCTGGAAGGAGTATCAGATATGCAACCCACGGAATACCAAAAAAACCTACATTATTCTGATTTATTTGCTTTCTTTGCATTAAATCACCAAACCAAGACTATCAAATTTATTGTACATGGCAAAAGACATGACAGATGCCCAAGACACTTTATAAACCTTTGGGGGGGGGAAATTTGAAAATCTGTTCATTTTACATTTCAGTGCACTTTTGGTTTTTGTTAGTATAATTGGAAATTACACATCTATTTCTGCCAAACTTTTAAGCTTGACTTGATTGAAACTTCTAGATGGCTCCAATTTTCTCCTCTGAAACCAACAAAGCCATGTAAGTTTAACTGCTTCACTGGAGAACATAACACAATTTATAGTTTTCTGTGATGCCCTAGACCAGTGGTCGGCAAACTGCGGCTCGCAAGCCACATGCAGCTCTTTGACCCTTTGAGTGTGGCTCTTCCACAAAATACCACAGCCTGGGTGAGTCTATTTTGAAGAAGTGGTGTTAGAAGAAGTTTAAGTTTAAAAAATTTGGCTCTTAAAAGAAATTTCAATGGTTGTACTGTTGATATTTGGTCTGTTGACTAATGAGTTTCCCAACCACTGCCCTAGACAAACAAAATTCTATTTTATAGCTACAAAAAGGTTCATGACTGATGACTTGCAAACCACTTCAATTTAGATCATGTCTCTTGGTCTTACTGAGGATTTTAGTTTAACTTTGTCCTTTTATAAAACTAGTAGAGGCCTGGTGCACAAAATTCGTGCATGGGGGAGAAAGGGGTCCTTCAGCCCAGCCTTCTCCCTCTCCAATATGGGACCCCTCGAGGGATGTCCTACTGCCTGGTGGGATAGGACCTAAATAGGCAGTCGGACATTCCTCTCGCAATCCAGGACTGCTGGCTCCCAACTGCCTGCCTTCCTGATTGCCCCTAACCATTTCTGCCTGCCAGCCTGATCACCCCCTAACTGCTCCCCTGCCAGCTTGTTTGCCCCTAACTGCCCTCCCCTATGGGCCTTGTCTCTCCTAACTGCCCTTCCCTGAAGGCTTAGTCACCTACAACTGCCCTCCCCTGTGGGCCTGGTCACCCCTAACTGCCCTCCCCTGCAGCCTGATCACCCCCAGCTGCCCTCCCTTGCAGGCCTGGTCCCTCCCAATTGCCCTCTCATGCTGGCCTGATCATTCACAACTGCCCTCCCTTGCAAGTCTGATCCCTGCCAACTGCCCTCCCCTGCTGGACATCTTATGGTTGCCTTAAGCGGAGGCCTGGGCTGGCTAGGGTTTGTGGAAAGCTTGGCTTCCTCCATTGCTGGGGGAAATCCAAGCCTCCCTCCTGCTCTCTCTGTGGCCATAGCCATCTTGGTTGGGTTAATTTGCATAATTGTTCCTGATTGGCTGGTGGATGTGGCTTGTGGGTATAGCAGAGGTATGGTCAATTTGCATATTACTCTTTTATTAGATAGGATCTGACAAGATATTGGATCATGGTCACTTGATTGGCAAAAGAAGAGATTAGATATAGGGCCCTGCTTTGAAATTGGCCTTAAAATATCCCCTGCTCTTGTCTGCTGGGTCACAGAGAGAGCAGGACACCATCCAAAATATTTGTATACTTTCTGCTCATCTGAACAGTCATGCCCTCCGAGCTCCTGGGATAGTGGCCAAAACCTCAATCCTCACAAAGTAGACACCAGCATCAACATCTAAGTCGGGTGACTGAATTACTCTTAGGGACTTTCTAAAACAATTGAAATCTGCCTAAGGAAAATTAATACATAGCCTTTCCTCCTTGTCCTCTGTTTTTGTGGGTTTCATTCTCTCTCTCTCTTCCTTTTCTATAGAAAATCTCAGCAAAGGCGGCTCCCTTTCCTGATTTTCCACAATTGCTCAGCACTTGAAAATCTGATCTGTGCCCCACCAGACCAAGGTGCAAACACAGCGACCACAAGTCAGGACACTTACGGAGAGCCTGCTATGTGCAGGGGCGAGAGGGAGGAACGATTCCGCTGGGCACTCTGGCTACAATTAACTCAGCCACTCACTGAAACAAGGGCCAACACCCTCTTTCACCAGTTTGGGTTAGAAATATTAAGAAATGTTATTATAGGCAGCTCGGGGCCATTCCTTGTCTCATGCTCAAACATTACAAATAGTAAAATTTATGGGAAATATAAACATGGGTTTGTTTATTAAATCCCAGAAGACAGCATTTGGAAACTCCCTGTCAAACCTGGGAGACAAAGAAAATATGCCTTAACTCCACAGGGATCAGACAGGCGGAAAAGACGACTTCTTCTGAGACATTTCTTTTTTTTTAAGATTTAATTTTCTTTAATAGTAGTTTTAGGTTCATAGCAAAATTCAGTAGAAGGCACAGATTTCCCATACACCCCTCACCTCCACACATGCACAGCCTTGAACCCCACCCATTATCAACATCCTCCACCTAAGTGGTACATTTGTTACAATTGAGGGACCTACATCCATATATCAGGATCCCCCAAAGTCCGTACTTGATATGATGGATCACACTTAGTGCTATACATCTATGGGTTGGGACAAATGTATGAGGACATAGATGCATCAGTATACAAGCATACCTCAGATACACTGCAGGTTTGGTCCCAGATCATCATGATAAAGTAAACAGTGCAATAAAGTGAATCACACAAACTTTGGGTTTTCTCAGTGCATCTAAAAGTTATGTTTCACCAAGTGTGCAATAGTAGGAGTTCGGTTAGGACAGTGTACTGGTATGCTATGGGGAAAAACAGCCCCTGCATCTCAGTGGGTCTGTACACTCAAAGCTTATTGCATGCTCAGACAAACCCTAAATGCAGGCTGGAGGAGGGAGTGTCTTTCCATTCTGGCTCTTCTATAAGCAATTGAGACATTTATGACAGGGAAATGAGCTTGGCAAATTCTACAAATGGGAAAATGGAAAAGGTGGCAATAATGGTGAATAAGCAAAAGATTAGTAGAAGAACCAGGCTGTGTAGAGCAAGACTTTTACTCTCAGTGCTGCCCTGTGCTTTGTAGGATGATTAGTAGCATCCCTGGCCTCTCCCGGGGTGCAAAACTGAAAGGGGGTGTTTGAGAACCGCTATTGTAGAATATTAAAGCCTGGGAAATGGGTTTATAGGTCATTGTCACTGCCGTGGGAACCAGCGGATGGTAATGAACAGTGTGGTGATGTTGCCCATCTTTACTTCAACAATGATTCCAGGCAGGACTGAACCCACAAAAGCCATTGAGGAAGCTGTTTTTGTTGTCCAGTCAAGAGATGGTGGTTGCTTTGCCCATGATGCTTACAGAGTGGGTAAGTGGTGTTATTGGTCAGTTTTTTGAGATTTGTGATGTTGGTGGAATATACAGAGCTTGTAGTTGGGTTGAATATTGCATGTGAGGGAAAGAGAAATGAATTACAAAGAATCAATAATCATGACATAGAGCAGTGGCTTCCCAATACCTGTTTTTGGAATTGAACTGAGTTGGTTTTATGAGAAATGTTTAGGGAGCTTGTTAAAATTACATATTCTTGAGTTTCACACCTGGTAATTCTGGTGTCTTCAACTTGGCAAGTGGCCCAGGGACCTATTTGTAACATACATACCTCTTCCGCGATTCTGAAAAGCAGTTAGTTCTGTGACTCCCAGCACCTAATGTGTGGGCTTCTACACCTCTGGTGGGTCAATATTACCCTATTTATGCTATAAGAGCCCAAGATACTATGATTATTTCTGAGATGTGAAACCATGGGTACTTTTTACTTCATTTTTCACATTTCTCTTTATTTGAAATCAATAATGAACACAAGCTATTTAATAATCAGAGAAAAAGTCACACAACAATATGGCCTGAGACTACAAAGAAACTTATTAAAGCCTGCAACCTAGTAAATAAAATGCTGTTTTATGTGCTTTGAAAAATAACTCAATGTGGACCACACAAAACTGCTGTTTGACATTGGAAGGGTGTTATATTTAAAAAATATGTGTTAATCAGCATATTTACTGGAATTTATATCTTATTTTATAATATCTGAGACAGGATCCTAAATTGAAGTTTATTTATTCTTGAGGAAAAGTATTTGCCAATGAAAAATCTCATCAAAGGGAGATTTATGTGGATATTAAAGGCACAGTCTATGGGCACCAAATCCAAGGCAGAAGTCATTGCCTTGTATCTTACAGAGACATATTCTATTTCTTGGGATGGGAGAGAGTCTTTTCTATTTCCAAGTTTACAGAGGAGTACACTCCCCACCTGCAAAGTGAGTCCTGGCCATGTGACTGTTACCTTGTGCAGAGCAAAAGGTAACATGTGTCTCTTTCCAGGCTGAAGCTTGCAGTTGCTGGTACTACCTCCCTGTTTCTCTCTTCTCCTGTTGCCATGGCTGTGAAAATCAAAATGAGATGCCCCATTATCCAAGCACATAGCCTAAAAACCTGAGTCACAGCCTGGAGGTAAGACATCCTTGTCAGGTGCTAAGACCTGTGGCAATGCAGAAACTCTTATTATGCTGCTCAATAGAAACTCATTTTTCACTTTAGCATAATCCAGCCTATTTTAAATTATATGCTCAGGTTTGAAAATTAGGTTCTTTGTGATGAACTGAGTCAGAATTACCTTGTAGATTCAGCGGTGATTAAGAAATTCATTGATGTCTTCTCAAGGCAGCTTGATTGACATGAATTGTGGCTCAAGGGAAGCTACTGGCAGTGAAATGGTTCAAATGTGTCTTAGAAATTAAAGTAGCAGCTTCTAATGAAATGCCCTTGATATTGAAAGAACGCGAAGGAGCTTGTAGAACAAACTTGAAATACTTGAATGTCATTTCAGACTTTCTGAACCTTGTCTGTCTATGAATTTGTATACTCAATATGCTCCAGATTTTTAGAATGCAGATTATTTTTAGGAAGAAAGAATTCCTTAAGAAATAAGTCTTATCTGATTCACTAGGATGGAGTCCAGAAACTGATCTGAGTGATCCTTCTCTAGCGTCACATGGTCTTCACTACCAAGTAAAAATGAAATGTTGAATTCTGGTTCTATTACCAAGATACAGGGTTGAAAATCCTCAGGATAAAAAGGAATGTCAAGTTGACCACAGGAGTGAACTTAGTAATGATGCCTTCTGTAATATTTTTTTCCACAAGGGCATTTTCCCAACTCTATTGATGTCAAAATGTATTCAACATGATTATAACTACCACTAGAGGCCCAGTGCATGAAATTATAATTATCATGATTATAATTATCACTAGAGGCCCAGCGTGCATCTGCTGGCTCCTAACTGCTCACCTGCCAGCCTGCCTGATCGCCCCTAATTGCCCCCCCCACCAGCCTGAGCACTCCTAACTGCCTCTGCCTGACAGCCTGACCACCCCTAACTATCCCCCTGCCAGCCTGGTCACCCCCAACTTCCCCCCACTGCCTGCCTGGTCACCCTACACAGACTGCTGTTCAGTTGTTTGGTCATCCCTCCCTAATCCCTCTGCCAGCTTGGTTACCCCATGCAGCCTGCTGTTCTGTCATTTGGTCATTTCTCACTAACCCCCCTGCCGACCTTGTTGCCCCAGGCAGCCTGCTGGTCAGTACTGGTACTATGACTGTGTCCTGGACAATTTGCATATTCCTCTATTATTAGATAGATGATTGAAATTGAGCTGTGAAATGTATCTGAAAATTTGCTTGTTAGCGAGAGGCATAGTGCTAAATCTCCTTTCAAATAACTGGTTCACCCCATAGTGACCTGACACCCCAGACAGGCACCCCTTCATGGAGATTAGCCCCTGTATGATAATATATCTTGGGATTTCTCCAGTGATTCTCACAAGAATGGAGTTACTTTAATATATTTTATTGATTTTTTTACAGAGAGGAAGGGAGAGGGATAGAGAGTTAGAAACAATCGATGAGAGAGAGACATCAATCAGCTGCTTCTTGCACGCCTCCTACTGGGGATGTGCCCACAACCAAGGTACATGCCCAGGAATCGAACCTGAGACCTTTCAGTCCGCAGGCCGATGCTCTATCCTCTGAGCCAAACCAGTTTCGGCATGAATGGAGTTACTTTAAAGAATCAACCAATAATCACTAGACTATATGAATAATAATATCCACCAAGTCATTTGAAAGTTATGTTTCTTTAAATATATATAAAAGGGAACTTGTTCATTCAGTAATCTCTACCAAAGCCCCAAAATACTTGACACTTTCAGAGGATTATCATGGTCTTTGTGACATATAAGTACAACCCACATGCACTGTGCCTCTCCTGTGTGGTTTTTCTGGAGGAAGAGCCTTTCTTTCTTTCTTTCTTTCTTTTTTTTAATATATTTTATTGATTTTTTACAGAAAGGAAAGGAGAGGGATAGAGAGCCAGAAACATCAATGAGAGAGAGACATCGATAAGCCGCCTCCTGCACGCTACCTAATGAGGATGTGCCCACAACCAAGATACATGCCCCCGACCAGAATCGAACCTGGGACCCTTCAGTCCCCAGGCTGACGCTCTATCCACTGAGCCAAACCAGTTTTGGCAGAAGAGCCTTTCTGAACTTGGCCTTGACTACAGTTCCAATTGACTATAGATAATGCCCTACAGACACTCAAAATTGGGACTCAGCATTTCACAAGACTTTTTTGGATCTCATGGGGAAAAGTGGTAGGGAATTTTCACTCTAGAGGTCTTGTTTGGCATAATAATTCCAGTTCTCTCTCATAAAATACTTAGTGCTGGGAGCAAATTCCAGTAGTTAGCATAATAAATGCTAGAAGTTCATCAGAAGGCTTATGGACAGCTTCATCAGGGCTTAAAATCTGCATATATTATTGCTTGCTGCTGGAACAGCTGAAGGCAGTTCCCCCAACCTGATCATCTTTTTATTGTTTACCAAACCTTACCTTTGATATGTATATCTGCTTTACTTGAGGGCAAAATCCTATCTAATAAAAAAGTAGTATGAAAATTGACCATACCTCTGCTATACCCACCAGCCACTTCCACCAGCCACGCCCATCATCCAATCAGAGTGAGTATGCAAAGTAACCCAACCAAGATGGCTACAGCCACTGAGAGAGCAGGAAAGAGGCTTGGGTTGCCTGTGGCAATGGAGGAAGCCAAGATTTCAGCAAAACCTGGTCTTCTGAGGTCTCTGTTTAAGGCAACAAAGTTTCAATAGCTGTGCCAGCAGAAGGCTTGGCTCTGCTCCAGGCTACAAAGTTTCACTTGTAGAAGATAAATAAATCCCAGATACCAGGCCCTCCGCTTGGGTCACTGGGGGGCATGGCTGGCCTGCAGACCACCCACCACAGGCCCCTTGCTGAAGCCACCCCATGCCCCAAGGGGACCCCTACCCTGATCCAGGACACCTTTCAGGGCAAACCAGTTGGCCCCCACCTGTGCACCGGGCCTATATCCTATCTAATAAAAAAGTAATATGCAGATTGACCATCACTCCAACACACAAAATGACTGCCCCCATGTGGTCAAAAGATCCTGCCCCTATGTGGACACAAGATGGCGACCACAAGATGGTCAGCAGGAAAGGGCAGTTGGCAGGGACCAGGCCTGCAAGGGAAGGCAGTTGCGGGTGATTAGGCCAGCAGAGGAGGACATTTGGGAGAGACCAGGCCTGCAAGGGAGAGCAGTTGTGGGTGATCAAGCCTACAGGGGAGGGCAGTTATGTGTGACCAGGCCTGTAGGGGAGGGCAGTTAGGGGCAAACAGGCTGGCAGGGGAGTGGTTAAGGGATGATAAGGCTGGCAGGCAGAAGCAGTTAGGGGCAATCAGGAAGACAGGCAGGTGAGCAGTTGGGTGCCAGCAGTCCTGGATTGTGAGAAGGATGTCCAACTGCCTGTTTGGGCCCGATGCTATCTGGATCTGGCCTAAATAGGCAGTCAGACATCCCTCAAGGGGTCCCAGATTGGAGAGGGTTCAGGCTGGGCTGAAGGACACCCCCCATTCACAAATTTCATGCACCGGGCCACTAGTATGTGAATAAAAAGCCCTGAGTGGGGAGATTCGAGGAGCTTAGTCACTAGAATTAAGTTTCAATCTGGCCCTCCAAAATGCCTTCCAAATTTATATTTTGTGTTCAGTCTCTTAATCCATTTACAAGCAGCTTCTTGTACAGATTCCTGAACCCTAGTAGATGCTGGATAATATCCCAGCAACTAGGCAATCAAATTCAAGAAATTCCTCAGTGTTTTTGCTACATCAAAAAAGAGAGAAGGAGATGTTAAATACATAACTTGTACCGGGCAACATCAACACCTCTGGCTTACCGTCATCCAAGATGAGGTCTCACTCCACTATCTCCTCCAATAAGACTTCCGATATTTTGTTCCACAGGGTGGAGTGCTGCATAACACCAATATCAGTTACAAAATGCAACCTATAGTGCTGAATTCTCTAGCTGTGGGTGTGACTCAAAAGGCCATGGATTCATATCTGAATTTATGCTAGCAAATTATTAAAATGCATGGAAAATTTTGGAGTTATTTATTCCTTATACTTTATCTTTCTTTATTAGAAATGCCAGATAGTGACAAAGCTTATTTTTCAGAACAATAGCAATTAAAAAACAAGTTTAAAATTTTTAAATTTTTACTTATCTCAAAGAACAATTACCTTAACCTTAAAATACCTCTAGGATTTTTTTTTATAACTTATACCATCTTACATTTGTTTCAGAAACCTTTTTAATGGTAACTATTGTGCTAATATTTTTCCATCCAAGTCACAAATATAATTGAAGGAAAAGAAAAGAAAGTCACCCGTAACTTCTCTTACATTATTAAACATCTGAGAAGATTATTTGTAAATTTCTTTTGTGAATATTCATACATTTAATATATTTTACATTGAGATATATTATATATACTGTTTTGTTACCTGTATTTTTTAAAATATATTTTATTGATTTTTTACAGAGAGGAAGGGAGAGGGATAGAGAGTTAGAAACATCGATGAGAGACATCGATCAGCTGCCTCCTGCATGCCCCCCACTGGGGATGTGCCCACAACCAATGTACATGCCCTTGACCGGAATCGAACCTGGGACCTTTCAGTCCACAGGCTGACGCTCTATCGACTGAGCCAAACTGGTTTTGGCACCTGTATTTTTATATATATATTTATTTTTCATTTCATTGGTGCACTGGTGGATTCCCTCAGCCTGGACTACACTCTCTCGCATCTCTCAGTCACATCTTGCGGTATACCAGACTGCTGGTTTTGACCTGATTCCCACAGGCCAGGCCAAGGAATCCCACATGTGCTCCAGGCCTCTATTATGCATATAAAATCTTTGATTAATCTCTTTCCATCATGCCCCCTCTCCTCTTCCCTCTGAGATTCATCAGTCTGTTCCATGTTTCCTGTGCATTAAGCATCTGCCCCCTGGTGGTTAGTGTATGTTATAGGTTGAATGGTCGAATGGTTGGATGGTCACTTAGGCTTTTATATATAGAGATAATTTACATTATATATATATATATAGGATGGGGGAAAGTAGGCTTACAGTTGTGAGTACATGAAATAGAGTTTATTCTTATATTATTACTTATTCATTCTTATATTCTTTTCTAAACAAACAACTGTAAACCTACTTTTGCCCACTGTGTATGTATGTGTGTATGTGTATATTTTTTCCTGTATATTTGAACATAAAAAATACTGAATACTAATTAATAGTATGCAAGATTATAAAATCAAGGAACAGAAAGGTGATTGCCAGGAGCTGAAAAGAAAGGATAGTGGAGTAATGGCAAAAAAGTATAACATTTCAGTTATGCAAGATAAATATGTTCTATACATGTACTATATAACATAGGGCCTATAGCTAGCAAGACTATATTGTATACCTAAACTTTTCTAAGAGTGCAGATTTTATGTTAAATGTTCTTAACACACAAAATTATGATAATATGGGAGATAGTTGCATGAGTATATACCTATCTCCAATCTCATGGAGTTGTATACATTAAACACATATAGTTTTTACATGTCAATCATGCTTCAATAAAGTGCTTAAAAATTTTTTGAAGAAAAAATACACTTTTTGACAACAAACTAGTAGATCACAGCAACTCAGGATAAGAGGTTATATAACAACCATTGTAGAAGAGCTTCCTACAAACAAATAATTCTCTTGTATGAAGATAAGACACTGAATAATTAAAAATCTGATGGGGAGTTCTTCACCTTTCCATATCATGATTGTTCCTACATTGTTAATGTTTTCCAGCTTTACTCTTTGTGATAAAAAGAATAATGGCCATCCAAAAATGTTAACTACTTAATGCCCAAATATATGATATATTACCCTACCAGGCAAAAAGGACTTAGCAATTAAGACTAGGGACAATGAGAGGAAAGGATTATTCTTGATTATGTGGGTAGATCCAATGTAATCACATGAGTCCTTAGCAGTCTCAGCTGTGGTTAGAGAGCGGTATGCTGAATGAAAAAAGGCCAGGGAGATGTTATCTAAGACACATCTTGATGTAAAACTAAACCTGTCATTGCTGACTTTGAATGGAGGGAAGGGTCTGAGAACCAAGGATGGCAGGGGCTTCTAGAAGCTGGAAAAGGCAAGCACATAAATTCTCCCTGAAGGAAAATGTGCAGAGAAACACAGCACTGTCTATATATAATTATAGTCCAGTAAGATCCTTATCAGGATCTAACTTAAAGAACTGAAGATATTATGTTTATAATAGAGGCCCAGTGCATGAAATTCATGCACGAGGGGTGGGTTGGGGATGATGTGTCCCTCACCCTTTCCAATCTGGGACCCCTTGAGGGATGTCCAACTGCCTGTTTAGGCCTGATCCTACAGTTGAACATAGCTCTCACAATCCAGGACTGCCAGCTCCCATCTGCTCACCTACCTGCCTTCCTGATTGCTCCTAACCACTTCTGCCTACCAGCCTGATCACCCCCTAACTACTCCCCTGCCATCCTGTTTTCCCCAACCTGCCCTTCTCTGCCAGCCTGTTTGCCCCTACCTGTCCTCCCCTGCAGGCCTGGCTTCCCCCCGCCCCCCAACTGTCCTTCCCTGAAGGCTCAGTCACCCCCAACTTCCCTCCTCTGCCAGCCTGGTCTCCCCTAACTGCCCTCCCCTGCAAGCTTGATTGCCCCCAACTTCCCTTCCTTGCAGGCCTGGTCCCTCCCAACTGCCCTCCCTTGCTGGCCTGATCTCCCCAACTGCCCTCTCTTACAGGCCTTGTCCCTCCCAACTGTCCTCCCCTGTTGGCCATATTGTGGTGGCCATCTTGTGTCCACATGAGGGCAGCCATCTTTAACTACATGGAGGCAGTCATCTTGTGTGTTGGAGTGATGGTCAATTTGCATATCACTCCTTTAGTAGATAGGATAGAGGCCTGGTGCACAGATGGGGGTCAGCTGGTTTGCCCTGAAAGGTGTCCTGGATCAAAGTAAGGGTTCCTTTGGGGCCTGGGGCAGCCTGGGTGAGGGGCCTGTGGTGGTTTGCAGGCTGGTCATGCCCCACAGCGACTTGAGTGGAGGCCCTGGTTTCTGGGATTTATTTGTCTTCTATAATTGAAACTTTGTAGCCTGGAGTGGAGGCCAGGGCCGACCAGTGGGGGCAGGAAGTTTGGCTTCTTCCATTGCTGGAGGCAACCCAAGCCTCCTGCTCTCTCCAGCTCTGTGGCTGCCAACATTTTGGGGGGAATTTATTTATCTTCTATAACTGAAACTTTGTAGCCTTGAGAGGAGGCCAGGGCCAGCCAGGAAGCTTGGCTTCCTCCATTGCCAGGGAAACTCAAACCCCCTGCTTGCTCTGTGGCTACAGCCATCTTGGTTGGCTTAATTTGCATACTCACTTCTGACTGGCTTATGGGTGTGGCTTGTGGGTATAGCAGAGGTATAGTCAATTACATGTTTCTCTTTTATTAGATAGATTGTTTAGACCACTACATTTGAGATTTATAGCACAATTAAAACCACTCATCTATAAAGCAAAGTAATAATTAGTGCAGTATTTTTCTATCAAGGCTTTGTGTCCATATTTTGTTCTTATTATATCAGGAACATATTTACCAAAATGTGCATTATTTCTATTAAAAATTCTTTTAGTTACATTTTAGAATGTGTTTATAATTCTACTAGAGTCCCAGCACATGAAATCGTGCACAGGTAGAGTCCCTAAGCTTACCCTGCTATCAGGGCCATTTTCCGCCCACTCACCAGTCCTCAGTCCCGCCCCGCTGCCACCCCTGAGTTCCCCGTGGTTCCCCATTGGCCTTTCAGCAATGGGAACCTGTGACCTAGGGGGAGGGATCAAGAGCTGGTCCATGCACCTCATAGGGACTGGTTGATCAGTTGTTATAGTCTACGCCTTTATGGTCACTGGCCTTTTATTACATAGGGTCGCATGAATCTCTCTGGACTCCTGTGCTCTGGGGTTTAAAAATGCAAGAGTTTTAGCAATCAGAAAATTATTTAGTTGTCTCTCTTCAATTTGGTTACTTGTCCTGAAAGCATGAGATTCTGATTTCTATCACTGCCGACACCCATCCAGAGGTGACAGCCATGCACCCAGTGCAAACAAAGGAGACAGGAGGTAGCACATTGTGTCTGAGAGACTGAGTCTTCGCAGTGTAGGTGGGAACAAGAGCAGTAAGTATCCTGGTGCCAATGGAGACTGGAGATTATAATAAGCATCATCTGTTTAGACTTTGGAGTATTAAGAGAGTCAGACAGTAATTGGGGAAAAGTAGAACGTATGAAAAAAAATACTGCAAAAAAATAGGACTTGTGAAAAAGAAAGACTGCAAAAATAGAACCTAGGGAAAATAAATATTGCAAGAAAGAAATGAAATGAGAGCAGTATTATGAAAATTATGAGGAAGAGCATGTCTCTTAGAAATAGTAGCACCATAAACAGATGATAATCAAGAACTGTGGAGAGTGCACTCAGTTTGTTATGTGCCCTGTCAGAGGAGGGGAAAGCCTTTAAGAGCAAAAGGCGATCCACAAATGAAAGGGCTCAGATAAGCCAAAAGTTCAACAATGGTGCAGATGGACTAGAGGAGTAACTGAGGCAAGGTTTGCTGCAGTTAAATCAGTGAAAGGGGGGTCTGACTTGGCAAGCGATCATATATGAATAGGAACAGGAAAAGGAAATATTGGGAAAAGTGGCAGAGATGAAAGACAAGGAAGGCTTCATCCAAGCTGACGACTGTAAATTTTTCTCATGGAAGAAACTAGGACAATTACAACAGAGATGAGCCTTTCTGGGGTCCTGCAGCATCTCAAAGATGACCAGTCCCCTCCAGGATAATTTCAGTGTCTTAAAATAGAGGGCACTATACTTCTCCAGCTGCCACAAATGGTCTGCCATTGCTAGTGTATATCCACCAGGATCAAGCAGGAGCCTTGGCAAAGATTTTCTCGGGATGTTAGTGAGAAGGAAATGACAGATACTATCAATGACTTCTACCAATGTTCCTGCCTATGTAGGCATTTGGAAGTTCTTCTACCACTCCCTGACATAACTGGCATTCACAGTGGTGAAGAATTTCTTACCAAGATCAGCTCATCCTTTTTTGTGTTGTTCTATTTTGGATGCTTACCCAACACAACCCTAATGCATTTACTGATTTTCTCACCTCTTGGGTTTTGAACAGGACATGAAACTTTTTTTTTTTATCAGTTCCAATATCTGAAATGTTTTGTGATGCAACACGGGATGCACTCGGATTCTAAAATTTAAGGAAAGTGGTCCCTTCTCTCTGCTATCAATTTTCTTGTGACAGGGGCTACTCAACGCAGCTTTCAGAAGCCCTTTGAAGTAGTCTTCAGTCTCCAGCCTTTCTCCTGCAAGACCATCGGTATCCTCAGACACTGGACCTGAAAGGTTAACTAGCAGGGAGATCAACTTCTGTCACTCAAAAGCTCAAAACATGGGCCAGCTTTGAACCTTCCCTCCTCTGCTGTTAGCATTTTTTTTCTGCCTTAGGCAATTGAAATTTAGCTATCAAATTGGAATAGCAAGATGTGGAAAGTTACTGTCAGTGCTTATGGAAGATTTGTTCTTCTCTTTAAGACCTCATCTTCCTCTTTGGTTTATAAATAGAATGGAACCTCGTAAATTGAGCATCATTTTAGGATTCCCGGAAGCCCACTGGATTGTCAAAGCCATAGGCTAGTTCATGTACTACAAAGATGGCGCAAGGCATGTTAATTTTCATTTATTTCAGAGTTGCTTATTCTGGTTTTGCAGGTTCCACTTTCATGACAGGATATTCCAATTGGATATGAACATACTTTTTTGAGGATGAAAATGCACATGGGGTTATTTCTTGAAGCACTATTACTTAAATCTACATTACAATTTCTAAGGAAATAACCCAAGGGCATTACAGGTAAAATGATAACCTCACTATTAGTCTTAAAATTTAGATCTCTAGCAGAAAGTATTTGAGCTCTCAGTCCTAGAGAACATATGTAGTTGGAAGATTGTCAAGTTGATCCCAGATATCTGTATAAACAGTATGCACCTGGGTGGGAGATAGACAAACATGAAGGTATTATCAAGCCTGTTTTTCATGTAGCAAAATCAATTTAGAAATAAATCAGCTCCTATTGGGTAGTTGCGGCAGCTCAGGGACATCTGTTTTGACAATGATGACAGTAGGATGTCTAAAGGATAAAAAATGACAGAAGCCTTTAGAAATGAGCGTGATTTCTCTTTGAGGCATATGATTTTGTGCTCTTGGGGAGAGTGAATATACTGGAACATTCATATTTCTATGTCCCCTCTGTCATTTTCAGAGGGAAATTTTATTCATTGGAGGAACACCCTGGAGAATAGTTTGGCCTCAAGCAGCCTAAGGGTGACTAGATGTTCCGGCTCCACTTCCAGGCTATGGGTTGGAACAGGCCCTCCTAATTGTTTAGGATGAAAGAGAATAAGGTAACAGCACATTTCTAAACAGTGCTAGTTATAAAAGGAATTGCTCAGCAACTTGAATTCCAAAGTTGATAATAACAAAACACTGAAGGAGCTAAGGCCCATTTCACTTGCTTCCATAGTGTAGCTGCTTAGTTATCTTGGTCATTATAGCGAATGCTTCTACAGGGCCACACTCTGAAAGTTAAATTGTCAAAAGCAATGCTAAAGTAAGTAGCTAATGCGTGTGACTAGTTGTTCTATCAATACAAAGAACCAGAAGTTTTCTGTGCTTTGTGTGTGAATATGTATTTCTATTGAGTTTCTTGATAACTATTTCACATATTGATAAATGTCTATGATCATATACTTAACATATAGTTTATATGTTTTAAAATTACTTGCTGCAGTGTATTTCAGCTTATATTGGGATTCATGTAACTATGTTTTGGGGTATATATATTGTTATGGTCTCTACTAGAAGAGAGAAATATTATAGGTGGGCTGAAGAATTTTCCTGATTAATTACATCTGGCTCATGCCCCTCAAGGGGTCCATCTCAACTGATCATATAGCTCTTACTGTCATCCTTTAGGTATAGATTTGGAAAACCTAATATTTCCTGTGGTCCTTTGTTCTTCCCACACATGCCAGACACTGCCCACTCATTCATTTATTCATTCACTCAATTATTCATTTAACATACTCACCAGTAAGTCTTTACTGAGCACCCAGAAACATTTTGGGTAGAAAATGTTGATACAGTAGGAAACAAAACAGTTTCCATTCTCATGACACTAGAGCCTTTATGGTTTTCTTCCATTCCAAGTCCTTTGGCCACTTCCACGTACCAGGAGGACCAATAATAATGACAATACAACTTTTGATATTTTTCCTTTTAGTGACTTTTGGCTTACAAAATATCAATGAAAGCCAAATTCATATTTGGCGTTATTATCCCAACTTTGAACCACCACTTTTATTGTTCTGTGGGTTTGTGTCTTAAAGCCAAAGAACTAAAATTTAGTCCCAGCAATACTTAAACTGTTCAGTCCTTAAAATTACCTCACATAAATAGCCATTATATGTAGTGTTTGTTAACATGTAAATATTCCTTTTTTAAAAGGTGTTTTTTTTCTGATATTATAACCCTTATTTGTTCTGATAGACTTCAAAAAGAAAAAAATATAACACAAGCTGACCATTATGTAACATTTCCAATGCAGCACATTTCCTGGAAAAAAAAATGCTCCCTTTTTACAAAGATTAAGTTTTGGTGCAGATTCTGTAATGTCCCCTTGAAAACAGAATAACCAGGGCACATGGGATATAGGTTAGGGAGACATTGGCATTCAACTTTCCTGAATTATGTTGTTGTTTTTCATTTAATTTGTTTAAATGAAATGCTTGGATCTCCTTCAAAACGTGTTTCTCCTGTTGACTTTTATTAGCAGTAAAATAGATCCCAGAAGCCAAAGAGTTGAAGATTTATAATGCCTTCTGGGAGACCATTTTGCTTTTCCACAACCTGTATTGACAGTGTCAAATATTAGTCTTGGCAGGGTACAGAGGCTGTCAGAGCAGCTCGAAGGCTTGATGGCTGTCCCATCATATATTGTCCAATGATGGCAGTGTAGAAAGTGCCCTCATCACCGAGGAAGAGCAAATCAATCAAGCTGACTTCTCAATTGCACCAGACATAAGAGATGCACCATATTCTGGCTTGATGAGCACAGTTGTGGAAGTTACAGGAAGGCAGGGTAGGAAAGCTCTGCAGAGCTGGCATTACCAACAACATCAAAAGTAAGGATGATGTCTTTGGGGCTATTTCCTGGACAGTTTATAACATGAACTTCTTGTATTGGATGTATTTTTTAGCAAGAACTCTACCAACTTTCACATCTTGTTTTTGCCCAACAGACACCAACTTTTAAATGACCTTGGCCAAACCTAATGAGGAAGTGAAAGCTACGGAGAGAAGTCACTAACCAGTGTCTTTCAAACTTAAGTAAAATTTAGTATTTCAACTAAATGTGTTTCTCTGGTTATCCATATCAGCCCAGACTGAGTATTTTCAGAAATATGCAACATTATTTTGCTAGAAATGAGTACAATTGATTATAAGATTTTTTTTAAAAGCACGATACAATGAAATGAAAATTCACACAGGCTGCTAATGGAAATGTAAGTTGATGCAGTGATTTGAGATTAATTTGGCTTCTGAGGCAAAAGCTTTTAAGCAATTCCATATATTTCGATCCTGAGTTTTATTTTTAAGATTATATTATAGCTGCAAATTTTTTTATTTCCTTTGCATATTGTAAGTTTGGAGTGTTTCTGAATTGTTTTCTCTCTTTCAGGGATAAATAATGGAATGCCCTTACATGTGCTTGGAAACCAATGGCCTCCTTAAGTGTTGCTGCTAAAAAAATATCTCAGGATAAAAAGAAGAGGACAAAAATGTCCCCTTTCCCTACGACTGGAGAAAAGCTAACACTAAGATGTGAACATGCTAATGTACAGTCTGGTTTTTATAAAGCAGAAATAAATGGAGAACATCTAGAAATTTTTCAGTTCTCATTCTTTTGTCTAATGTGATGCCTTATGCTAAAATATGTCATCCTATTCTGTTTCTGTTATGAAATCTGCCCTTGAAAATGGTTTTATGAAACAGGGACACAAAGACTTTAGCAATTGTTGCTACATCCTGTGAAATGTGACCGATAACCTTGGAGTCAGAAGCTCTGTTTGTGTAGCTTACATGTGTTCTCATAACAAGATATAAACTGGCAAATCTGTTTTCTGAAAGGATCAAATACGTTTCTCTATGAAGCCACAGAGGCTCATTGGCACACATCCCTTCCCCTCATAGCTGGAAGTAAAATTAACCCACAACTCTAGTAGAGTCTATAATTGAACTGAAAGTTTCAGGGTCTTATTAAAATTTATATTATCATCCTGGGAGGCTAATTAGAAAAGTTGATGAAAAGATGTGTGGCTAAGACTGTTCATTGAGTGTTATTAATAATAGCTAAGAAAATCAGCTACATTCTTGATAGACACAGGAAAAGAGTTTGACTATTTAGGCATGTCAATCATATCACTATGAAGAGTGAGCAATTGTGTCACGTTTCCCAAATCATTGAAAATGGGTTATGCATCAAAAAAATAAATAAAACATAACACTAACCTCTAAATATACAGCCAGAGGCTTAAAAGTTTGCATATGCATTATGGTTTGCACCCAGTGGAAGAATTTTGGATGACTTGTGTCTTTTTCTTTTCTTTTTAAATATATTTTTATTTATTTCAGAGAGGAAATGAGAAGGAAAGAGAGAGATAGAAACATCAGTGATGAGAGGAAATCACTGACCAACTGCCTCCTGCATGCTCCCTACTGGGGATGGAGCCAGCAGCCTGGGCATGTGCCCTTAACCAGAATCAAACCTGGGACCTTTCAGTCTGCAGGCCAACGTTCTATCCGCTGAACCAAACCAACTAGGGCTATCTTTTTCTTTATATTCCTTTGAATTTTTCACTTTTTTTTTTAGAGTGAACATGATCTTTTTTTTTATAATTAGAAAAAAACTTACTAAAATGTTTTGAGAAAACCCAACAAAATATAAACATCCCAATACTTTTGTGTAGTACACTAAAACTCTAGCTGATTTTAGCATTATTTTGTCCATATTTTTAAAAATGTCAAAGTATAGATGGGAAGTCAGTTTATTTGTGTTGACAGTGCAATGTTTGTCTTTCTCTAAGATACTCTGCCTTCTTCTGAAGGGAGCCATTGTGAAAATCTGGATGTTTCTCTGTTGGTGTTTTTTTATTATTATTATTTCTTAGCAAGAAATATACACTGCTTAGAAATAAATCTCATTTTTCAAAACATAATTTATTTCTTTTATTAGTAGAATAATAATAAAATAAAATATACCTATTGAAGACTGAAAACTATATGAATTTATAGACCAAATTATAGACCCAGAGAAATCTAAAACCAGTGCCAATCTCCTAGTTTTTAAGAAACTTTAGCAAATCACATAAGCCACACCTAATTTCTGGAGCAGTTAATTAACATAATCCAGAACTGTGTGCAACATGCTATCCCAAAAATAAGTTATTTGAGAAGAGATGAAGCTGCCCACATATGTAATCAGAGCATAGCACCAAAAAATCTATCTGCTTGCTTCTATTAACTTGGTGTCTTTCCCTTATTTTTTAATCTGGTGTAGTTGTCATTTCAGCAGAAATTAGGTTCACTTCCAAAAGCAATCATCTCATATGCCCCTCTCAACATTCTCCCCATGGGTCTTCAAGTTCCCAAGCTCAACAGCAGCATTTTGATGCACAGATTTTTCTCATTGAATATGTTGGATGAATGTTTTATAATCACCTCCTGAGTGCAAATTAAGGGAGTCCTTTTGTCAGCGATGGCCAGTGTCAATATCACCCACTGTGATGGTGCACACTCTGACACCCCTTCTTCAAACTTGTTCCTGAAGCAGGAGAGTGATAGTGGAAGGTCCCAGGAGCAACAAAAACAAAGAAAAATGATAAGAAAGGTCCGTGTGGGCAACAAGTTACAATAAATGAAGGCAAGAAACACTGAGTGGGCTCATAAGTAGGTCTGAGATATTGGGCCTCAATAATGTCTTTCCCTTAGATACAAAATATGTTTACAAATAAAATCACCATTGTGAGTCAAACTCATTCTCATTTGCAAATGGTCATAAAACACACAATTCATGGAATACAGATTTTTAGCAAGTTAGCACTTTTTGCACATGATAAAAAGAGCATCAAAGCAAAAATATTGTGCCAATGGTTTTACAAATGTATAAATGTTAATTATGAACAAGTTTACCTGCAATAGTGTTGACCATGCTAGATAAGGTTTGTGGAGAAGTTAATCCTGGCTAAAGGTTATAAAAGAATCTATCATTTTAGCTCAGAAACAAAGAGACAATAAAAGTGCCTATTGATTTTTTTCTTGTGGTTTTTATAATTTATAGATCCATTTCCTTTTATATCCGCAATTTGCTAAAAATTGATGGCAAGAGCAACAAAATGACTAACTAACCCTCTTCCTGGTATAGTCACATCTGTCTAGACAGTGTGATGTGTTCATCACTAAACCAGTCATAATTTGCCAAAGTTTCTGAGGACTTGGCCGTGTGCAGGTGAGCTGCCGGGAATGGACATGGACCTGGAAGGACTTCACAAATGCAATTGTAGGTTTTGTGCAATTCCAAAGAGAAAGTAGGCAGAGCAAGAGAATGGCAGCACTTGCAGCTATACCCAGTTTTCTGTAGGTTATATTACAGCTCTGGTCCAAAAAAATGTAGTAGAAGATACAGAAGAGGATCATCAGGGACACAAACTGGGTACTGGAAAGCAGAAAGCAGAGGTCTGAGCAGACAGTAGCACTGCACGTGCAGGGCTCACCAGTGCTCCTAAGAGACTCAACTAGAGGTCACGTGCTAGGCTGGAAGTGTCTCCCAAAAAGATAGAAACTTCCTGATCTCTGGCCTCTGAAAATGTTCCTTTATGTGGCAGTGACTTTGCAGATGTGATTAAGGATCTTGGGATGAAGAGATTATCATGTAGACCCTAAATGCAATTACATGTAACCTTATAAAAGAGAGACAGAGTGGCCCTAGCCAGTTTGGCTCAGTGGATAGAGCATTGGCGTGCAAATGGAAAGGTCCTGGGTTTGATTCCAATCAAGGGCACATGCCCAGGCTGCAGGCTAGATCCCCAGTAGAGGGCGTGCAGGAGACAGCTAATCAATGATTTTCTCTCATCATTGATGTTAAAATATGAGAGAGAGAGAGAGAGAAAGAGATGGGGGGGGAGGGAGAGAAATGCTGGCAGGTACCTCTCTCTAGGCCCTTACTTTCTCTTCATGGTTCAATGATGTCATCTTGCCTGCTCCTCTGGGGGCCTCTCTAGTTTCAACCCACTTTCTCCTTCAGTTCATCTTCTGTAATTTTACCAAAACAAAACCTAAAATCCTTCAATGGGATTCGTTTGCTCCCATACAAATACTGTGGTCAGGGTCTTTCCTGATCTTTCCTCATCCCTGACAGGCACTTGGCATCGCTACACAGCCCAGTTACAATTCCCTGAGTAGGCATGCCCCCTCCTGTCTTCCGATTTGGGCCCAAGACATTCTTATTTCCTTAGTTAGAAATGTTCTTCTCCTGCCACTCTGCCCAGTGAATCCCACCTTCCACTATTTCTCCACCCAGGCCAACTCTCAGAGAAGCCCTTTCTGAACCCCTCTTGCTGAGGTACTGCCCCTTCTCTCCAGCCTCAGTGCACTGACTATGACCCTTATTGTAGCCTACCTAGCATGGACACCTCTGGTTTCATTTTTATTTCCCCCACTGAGACCTTTCTCAGAGGCTTATCTGTCCATCTTCATCGCCATTCCTGGCCAGTAAATGGATTCCAAGAAGTTTTGTGCAATAAATAAATAAATAAATACACGATTCCTATAAGCATAGTCTCACAGCTAAACCAGGTCTGTCACAACCACTTGTGTTTAAGAGAGCTGAAGGAAAACACCAAGTTAAAAACAATAACATAGTAAAGAGCATAATCGGAGAGAAATGGAGGTAAGAATAGAGAAGCATGTTGCCAAAAAAAAAAAAATGGATTCATTTTAGGAGAAAGTCTTAAGAAGTTAAGTTGACTTTGTTCTCTAGTCAAGGACCAAAACAGCATCCTCAATTGCTCTGGGTTGAATTAAGTAAACCGATGCTCTCAAATCGGCAGGCAGTCCAGGAGAGAAGCAATTACAGCTCCTGAGTAGCAAAGATGACATATCCTTGGCTACTGTGTTCTCACACGAAGTCTTTCTGCTTTTCCTCTCATTAAAAAGGACCCAATTTCCCTCTTTAGTGTGCCAGATATACAGCATCCTTGTGATGGAAATAAATTAAAATGTATACCTTTCTTCACAGCACTGCAGAATTGATGTGGAGATGCTGCTCAGCACGCTCTGGAGAGACAAAGGTTCGAGAAGCGTGATTCTGCATTCAAACATCACTCATGCCATTAACTGGGAATTGAGACTTTTGCCACAATCTGCCTCCATTTCCTTCTAAGAACCAGCAGTTTATCCTGGTAATCGTTCAAGACGTGGGACCCTGAGACAAGCAAAAGATACGGCTTTACACCACAGGTCTTATTTGAACACACAGTCAGCCTCTTCTGGCCCCAGGGTAGGTCCTGGGTGAGTGAATGCCTGCTGGGCAGGCAGCCAAAATCGCCCTGTCTTTTCAGTCGGGATTAGAAAGAAGAAGAACACTGGGCAGAAAGCCCAACCTGACGGCCTATCCGTGACCCCACTGTACCCAACATCTCCACTTGACCCTCTTTCCCTGCAGCTGTAAAGGCTGCCCTCATCATTCTGATAATACTGCACAATCTCTAACTCAATTTTGAAACGCCTCCTTCACTGAAGAGCAGAATCCTTCATTTAAAAGATTGCTATTGGCAGGTGGTAACCAGTTCACCCCATTTCTGAAATGGCCTACGCAAAAGATAACGTTTACATTTCTGTCTGTCAATTTTGTTTTCAATAGAATGCAAATGATAATTAGAGCAACATAGGCCATCTCTCCTGCGGCAACTGACTCACAAGAAGTGCAAGTAATGACAGAAATCCATGAATTTAAAGATCCCTTGCCTGCAGGCTGAAAAGAGAAGACATTAACCCCATTAGGATGAGAGCATTCTTTGGAGCAATTTTGACCAACAAATGGCTAAGCTCTTAAGGCCTGTTTCTTGTGTTGTGTGGTGGCTGTTCTTTGGGCTGATTTAAATGAGGCATTCCAGAAAGTGCTCACAGCTTTACCTGGAATCTGATGAGTGCCTCAGGCAACTGGTGGATTAAAAAGAGGGGGGGTATCTGTGCTGGAAGAATAAAGAGAGGTTTATTAGCAACCTGATGTGCACCCCAAAACAGAGGAGTCCAGTAAGACTGGGTACAGCATGGCTCATGTGGCTCAGTAGTTGAGCATCAACCTATGAACCAGGAGGTCCCAGTTCAATTCTCAGTCACAGCACATGCCCAGGTTGTGGGCTCCTGCCCAGGGGGTGTGTGCAGGAGGCAGCTGATAAATGATTTTCTCTCATCTTTGATGTTTCTCTCTCCCTCTCCCTTTCTCTCTAAAATCAATAAAAATATATATGGGGTACAAACCAAGGCCAAAGTGAGACATTTTCCCCAATACATCAGAAGCCTAAATATTGTAGTGCCTCTCATCCCCTCCCATTCCACACCCTCTCAGGATCATGTGAGAGTGAGTGCAGAGACAGAAGTTCCTGCGGCCTCCCCTGCCAGGGACTGTTTCAGATTCTTGCCACCAGCAGCAGGATGAGCATTAGTACAGTTGGCTTCCATCTGAGACAATGGGAAAGAATTCTTGATATTCTAAAGTAATTAGCTTTATAACAACAGAGAGCAGAAAACATCAGGGAGAAAGTCATTTTGCACAAACCTTTTATTCAAAGCTGTTTTGCCATGAGAAGCCTGCCAGGAAAAGGAGACAGAAATTTCAAAAATATTCTCACTTGCATTTTTGAGTCTTCTTACATTTTAATAGCGGTGTTTCTTTATATAAAAGAAATGTTTTTCTATATGCAAGTACATTTCCATTTTGCTAAGTGTGTGCTCTGTGGATTTTCAAGAACAGGAATCTGAGCAGATGATAAAATGATGTTTGTACAATGTCAGTAGTACAAACTTTTGCATCTTTGAAACGTGTTGGTTTTTTTTTCCCAGAGAGACTTCGTGCTGCACAGGGAGGGAGGTGGGCATGTACAGGGCAACAGTGCAAGTCATTCAGATTATTAATGTTGAAAACACCAGCTACTAAATGAGGGAATGCATATGCTGTCTTACATTTACCTGGCACCACTGCCAAGAGGAAATTTCTTACCTTCTCTGGATTCTTAAAAGGCCTGAGATTAGAAAACCAGAGTGCTTTGTTCTGGTTGAGGAAGGAGCAACCCCACCATCCCCAAGTAGCACTGCTCCCATTTGCTTTGTAAACTCCTTCCACTTTGTGGGTGTCTGACTGTGCTCAAATGAGTCCTGATCCAATTGATGATTCCAAGGTTTTTAATTAAGCAAAGATTCAGCTCCCTACCTCAGAATAATTTAATGTAACTATACTCCTGAGGGCAATGTTTATTTAAATGAACAAGGCTATGTGAACTCAAAGGCCCATTTCCAAAATATTATGCAACAGAGCAGTTCATAATTAAAAGAAAGTCTGCTCCACATAACCTAAATGAACATTTGAATTTCTACCACAGATGCTTAATGCAAAGCAAATGGAGCGAAAATATTCAAATGGAGTTAACTCATGAAACTGAGAGTTATATTCCAGGAAGAAAATAAGAGGCTGTCACAGCAAGCAGCACAAGGTGTTTATATGATGACCAATGCCAGTACCGGGTCAGCAGACAATACACTGGGCTTTATTCATGCAGCTCATGACTTTGTTCATGCAGAGTATCTGGTGAGTACCTGAGGCAACTGGTGGATTAAAAAGAGGGGGTATATATGTGCTGGAAGAATAAAGAGAGATTTATTAGCAACCTGATGTACACCCCAAAACACAGGAGTCCAGTAAGACTAGGTACAGCAAGAACCTGTCTTTGCTACAGGGACCTTTGACAGCCTTAAAACTAACACTTTCCTGTTATTTGCAAAGCCAAGATCTTTCCCTTAGTATCTGTGTGGGCTTGGGCAAGTACTTTGCCTGAAACTATCCAGTGGAATTACCAACCTCCCTCAACCAGTGGGAATAGGAATAAAATTAGACAGACAGTAGTATAGATTATTAGTGCTGTTTTTTAAGTCCATTAAAATTACTGTTTAAAATCAAGTGTGTGCACCAATAAAAATCCTCAAGAGCTTTATTTTTATTGTTACATACTATAACTATAAAGCTTTATGTTTATGGCTATATATTCATCCCTCTCTCTCTCTCTCTCTCTCTCTCTCTCTCTCAAGAAGATATATATATATATATTATCTCAAGAAGACCTAGGAAAGTTACAGTTTCATAGAACCATTAAGCATCAATCAAGTTAAAAGCTCTCTTGAAAAGAAGTCACTTGTAAAGAACTGATTTAAATTGGCACTTAGTCTCATCTCTCATAAAGCCATCCAGGCATTCAAACACACATTGAGTGTGTTTATACTTCATGTCTCCTCCCAAATTCTAGTTCCTATAACTCTTATAGACTTTTTCACTTCTCAACTGAATTTTTATAATTTTAAATATTATCAATTCATTATTTTAAAATTAGAAAACAGTAATTCAAACCATTTGAAGAACATCTCCAAGGCTGCATTAATGAAGAGAAAAAAAGTTTGTGTTCATCCTTTGTATCAAATATTTTACATTGTAAGCCTGCCCAGGCGATACGTAGGTGCTGAGAGCCCCATGGACAAACAAACTATACGTGTGTGTGCTCCTCTCCACCATGTAGCAGCCAGAGTTGCCTCTAAAAACCACAATTCTGGCCATTTCTCACCTACTGACCACCTTGTCAAGAGCTGTCCATTGCTCTTGAGCTGCAGTCCCAGAGTAGAGCTCTTCACCAAGGCCCCAGCCACTCTCTGGTCTCATCTCTGTGTGGAAAACTGTGAAGAGGGAAATCCACCCAGTGGGCAGAGCTTTGAGCTATGTACTTGGCCATTCTCTGTATACATAGAGAAGTGACTATAATGTGGAATATATATTCAAGATTACTGGGACAGAGATGAATAGTCTGACCAGCTAGCTAGACAGAAGATAGGATAATGGAAGTCTGAATAGGGGAAATGTGGAAGGGCAAACAAGAGTGAATGGACACAAAACAGAATAATCTTTGCATCACATAACAGCATCTACCACAGAAGATGTTCTTAGCAACCCAGTAGGCAAAATGACTGACAGTTGATATCAACAAGCCTTTGTCATTGGTTTAAATCACAGTAGAGTCCTATAGACTCTGGTGAGAATTCTATCACATTGATTGATCTTTGTATGCCAGGTACTATGCTCTATATGTGGTACATAGTAGAGACTATATGTTCATGGAAAGAATAAGGGTTGTTATTCATTCAGTATCCTACTTATTGCTTTGTTGTTCTATTTACTTCTGCTTTATACTTTGAAATAAGAGAAAAACCATACAATTCTTGAAAATAACATTTAAGGTCAAAGGAATTTGTCTTCAAAAATATGTGACAAGACTGACCTTGATGGTGTTTTTTATGGCTTCCATGCTTAGGCCTTGGGTCCAATAAAATGACAAGCTCCTGGCAAGCTTGGTGACAGTAAAAGAGTTAAATGTCTGTTTTTCTACACATCACAAACACTGTTCAGGGACTTCGAGATGCTGAAAGTGTGGAGTAATAAATTTATATTTATGGTTTAGCAGGAATAAAATCTCAGTCTTTTTTTTTCTAATAATTATATCAACCAGGTTTGGCAGCCTAAGGCTGTTTTTCTTCTCCCCAGACAAGGTCTTTCTTACATTAAGATATAAATAATGACACAGCATTTTTAGACTGAATAAGCCCACACACACTGTAAATTTATAGTTGTTTTCCATCTGTGAGAACAATAAGTGCATCCTGATGAAGAAGAAAGAAATCCTAAATTTCTTCAACTCTAAACCTAGTCTTTTATTAAAAGTAAAAAGATAAAATTTTTGGCCTACATGTAGTTAGGTTTGTATTGGAAACCTGTATAAAAATACATCTGAAATTGTGTTTGCATTTTAATTAGATATATTTTAAAAATCACTTTAACAATATTATAAGGCAGTAGTATGAAGAGTAAAATTGATCTTTCCTATGTACTCCTCTGGTTCGGAAAACAGGAAACTTCAGGCATGAAGGATATGAAATACAGATGGTGAGGGTCTCTCAACTGGCATGTACGATGATATGCTCTGTGTTGTATCCTTTCATGCACAAGTTGAATCACTTCTTCTAGACCTGGTCAAATCCAGACAGATTCTACCATGAATTCCTCACAGTATCCAGCCCAGTGATTTGAGCAGGCAAGAGTATTTGTTAATTGAACAAAATTTCAGAATGTTGCAGATTTAATATTAATAGAGGGTGGACTAGAAAATTTGGACCAATATATCTGCTAAGGATAATCAGAAAACTTGAACATAATTTTAAAAGTCTGCTGAAAGAAATTAGAGGAAGGTGATAAGATTGTGACATATTCACAGAGGATCTGGATTCTACTTTCACTTAATGGCATCTTCCAAATTCTGGAAAGTGTTGGGGGTAAAGGGAAAGACTAAAAATATAAGCAGTATTTCTGACAACCTTATAGGACAATGGGGAGGGAATCAACTGTGAGTCATAAAAACAGTGGAGAGAGGTCCTGACAAGCTATCCACAACCTAAATTGTGATGCTTAAAAAGATATGAACTAGCCTTAGGAATGACTTAGCCAAGCTTTGAATCATTTTAAAGTCTCACACCCTGAGACTAATTAAAGTGATGCTAGAATTTAGTGCCAATGCCTGTCAAAAGCAGAATTAAATTTAAAAAATTAAGTACTCTCTGGAGTACAGAGCCATTATTCTGGGCCTCAAGGGTATTTAAACAATTCTGTATATAATGCTTTATACACAATTAAAAAAGGCCAGCATGCTATCAGACCAATAACATGAATTAAAATGAAGAAACAATAAAACAATAAAAACAGATCTGCATTTTCAAATAAGAATGGAAACTAGAGAAAAGAACTAGAAACTATAAGATAAAGAATATATAAATACAAATATTAAAATGACTAAAATTAAGAATTCATTAGATGGATTATCAGCATTTGACATGTATAAGGAGAAAAATCAGTGAACTGAAAGATGAGACAGAAAAAAAAGTCCAGAATTAAGTGAATA
This sequence comes from Lasiurus cinereus, assembly GCA_011751065.1. Lineage (NCBI taxonomy): Eukaryota > Metazoa > Chordata > Mammalia > Chiroptera > Vespertilionidae > Lasiurus > Lasiurus cinereus. Next base: position 57,256,261 of record JAAGEH010002531.1, on the reverse strand, counting down.
ATTTTAAGGAGGGAATTAAAAACGGAAAGAGGATAAGTGAATATATTCAACACATGTGTAATTGTCCCACAGAGAAAGAAGATTTAACATAATGCAAAAACAAACTTTGAGGAGAGAATGGATGAAGATTTTCAAAAATTAATGAAAAATGTCTCTGAATTCCCAAGCCAGGAAAATAAAAAGAAAGCCACAATTTCAGAGTAAAACTACAGAAAGTTAAACAAAAACATTTTTTTAAATATGCTAGGAGAAAAGAGATTACTATCCAAGAAGAAGCAATAAGACTTGGAACTCACTTCATAACAAACAAAACTAGATGAAAATACAATGATATGTTCATGCTGTGTAAAGAAAAATAACACAATAGACCAGAAATCTACATCCAAAAAATAAATTCCTTCCAGTTTGAACTATATACAATTTGAACAATAACATCAAAAATATATAACTTATTACTAACAGATCTGCAAGACAAGAAACATTTGAAATGCCTTCAGGTAGAAGAAAAGTGGTTTCAGTAGAAAGTTAAAGATGCAAGGAAGAATAGAAATGCAAATCAATAAAAAGAGTAAACATATGGGTAAAACTGAAGAAATATTTAATAATAAATAATAATAACATTTAAATGTTTTAATGTGTGTACAGTTGAAACACAAAGGGTAATAGAATTATATAAATATATATATATATATATATATATATATATATATGAATGAGTTAAAGATAAAGCATTCTAAGGTCCTTGCATCATCGAGCAAGAGGGTGAGACACTAATGAATGTCAGACATTAATGAATCAAGCTGAAGGTTGTATTCTCTGAGGAAGCAACTAAAAATAAAATAGTAAAATTGTATATAATTTCTACACTTATATAGGGACATATAAAATCCAACTATCATCAGCTTAGTAACAATATGTCCTTAATAATCAAAAGCTCTATACAAAAATGCTAATGAGAAGTCTACTACCAATTATTTTTAATGGGAAAATTATCATTTCTTATACCTTATTCAGAACCCCTAATCAATGCCCTAAAGTGTAGCTGAGATGCAGTAAAGCCAATTGCACCTATCCTTATCACTGAACAAGGGCTAGTGCAATTGAATTTAATAACAAAGCCCCTCATGGCCAGCTGCACATCAGATGCATGATGTGCTTGACAAATGGTTTGTTTTTCAAAAATGTTCACACACATGTTACTCATTTTGTCCTACTAATTTTATGTAAGAAGTTTATTGATATAATTTATATTTTCTTTTGTGTTGTCAAGTTTTAGTTTCTACACATAGATCTAAGATTAATTTCAAGTGTTTGTATATGGTGTATAGTAGCTGCCCAATTCCTTTTTTTGTTCCAATACCATTTGTGGAAAAAAAAACTATTTTTTCCCCCTTGAATAGTTTTGAAATGCTTGTAAAACATCAACTGGTCATGAATTTAAAGGTTTGTGGATGGACTCTCAACTCTATTCCATTGTTCTGTATGTCAATGTGTCAATCTTATGCCAGCAACACACTGTCTTGATTACTGTGACTTTGTAGTAAGTTTTGAAATCAAGAAATGTAACTCTTTCAAATTTGTTTTTATTTTTTAAGACTTCTTTTATGTTATATGGGCCCCTTAAATTTTCATATAAATTTTAGATCAGTCTTTTAATTTTTGAAAAGAAGTGACCTAAAATCCTGGTAGTGATTGCAATGGATCTATAAATCCACTGCAAGAGTGCTATCATCTTAACATTGTTTTGAAATATGTACATATGGCATATCTTTTTATTTATTTGGGACTTCTTTAATTTCTTTCAACAAAAATTTATAGTTTTCAGAGTATAAGCTTGTATTTCCTTTGTTAAACTTATTTTTAAATATTGTATTATTATTGATGCTACTGTAAATGGGATCTTTTAAAAATTTATTTTAAAACTAGTGGCCCAGTGCATGAAATTTGGGCACATTAAAAGGAAATTAATGGGGGAGAATCCAAGATGGCAGCATAGGTAAACACCTACACTGCTGCCTCGCACAACAATTTCAAAACTACAACTAAAAGACAGAATGGACAACATCCAGAACCACAGGAAAGCTGGCTGAGTGGAAATTCTACAACTAGAAGGAAAGAGAGGGGCTCACAGAGACCTAGAGGAGCTGCAAAAAGCTGAGGTACTGAGACGAGCACGTGGAGAGAGCAGGTGCCGGAGAACCTGGCTGGCTTTCTCTGGCGGGAGGGAGACGGAGACTCTCAACAGCATTGAACCCCTTATCCTACAAAACTAAACCCCAGATCCAGCCGAAACTCATATGGGAGGAGTTTGGACTGTGAAAAGGGAGAAGTGCACAGAAATTTAGGGGAGTCGCAAAAGATCAGAAGTCTGGTGATACACACGGCACTGCCCTCATAGGACCAACTGCTGATTGTGCCGCTCGCTTTCACGAGTGGGCAGGAGACAGACCCTCCCAACTGTGCCACTTCTAACTCCACTAAACCCTGGTTTCGGGTGAAACCCTGAGGACCCAGACTCACATGGTCCCGGAGCGCAGGGGAGCTGGAGGGGCAGCAGTCTAGAGGCACTGTGAGAGAGAGCGTGCCCCCACACAGGGACTGCTCCAGCGTTTACCCAGTCACGTGAGACTCAGGAGACGTGGAGGGCAGGGCCAACTGGAAGGCAAGGCAGTCCTTTAAGCCCTGAGACTCCACCCATCCCAAGCTCAACAGAGAGGCTTTTGCAGTTTTGCAAGTCTGGTATCATAAGGCTGAATCCAACACAGAAGTTCCCCCGGCATAGTGAAAATGCCAAGACAAGGGAAGGAATCACAAACAAAAGAAATGGAGGAAAACAAACGACTGGATATAGAGTTCAAAACCACGCTTATAAGGTTTTTCAAGAATATGCTAGAAAAGTTGTATAAAGTTAGCGAGACCCAAGAGGAGATGAAAAAGAACCAACTAGAGATGCAAAAGATCCAACTAGAGATGGAAAAGGACCAACTAGAGATGGAAAAGGACCAACTAGAAATTAAACATACACTGACTGAAATAAAAAATATCATACAGAGACCTAACAGCAGACTAGAGGAAGGCAAGAATCAAGTAAAAAATTTGAAATATAAATAATCAGAAAACACTCGACTGGAAAAGCAAAAAGAGAAAAGAATCCAAAAATGTGAAGATAATGTAAGAAGCCTCTGGGACAGTTTCAAGCATAGCAACATCAGAATTGTGGGGGTGCCAGAAGAAGAGAAAGCAAGATACTGAAAACCTATTTAAAGAAATAATGACTGAAAACTTCCCACATCTGGTAAAAGAAATAGACTTACAAGTCCAGGAAGCACACAGAACCCCATATAAAAGGAATCTAAAGAGGACTACACCAAGGCACAACATAATTAAAATACCAAGAGCAAAAGACAAAGAGAGAATGTTAAAAGCAGCAAGAGAAAAACAGTTCATTACCTACAAGGGAGCACCCATATGACTGTCAGCTGATTTCTCAACAGAAATGATGCGGGCCAGATGAAAGTGGCAAGAAATATTCAACGTGATGAATAGCAAGAACCTACAACCAAGAATACTCTATTCAGCAAAGCTATCATGCGGAATTGAAGGGCAGATAAAGAGCTTCACAGAGAATAAAAAGCTAAAGGAGTTCATCAACACCAAATCAGTATTATATGAAATGCTGAAAGGTACTCTTTTAGAAGAGGAAGAAGAAAAAGGTAAAAGATAAAAAATTATGAATAACAAATATGTATCTATCAATAAGTGAATCTAAAAATTAAGTGAATTAAAAATTTGATCAACAGAATAAACTGGTGAATATAATAGGATCAGGAGCACAGAAAGGGCGTGGGACTCATAATTCTCAGGGGGAAAGGGGTGAGGGTTGTACAGGGAGAGACTGGACAAAAATCATACACCTTTGGGTGAAGTCAATGGGAGGGAGGGAGGGGTAAAGGGAAGGGTGGGAGCTGGCTGGAGGAGAGCTATGGAGGGGGGAAAAGAGAAACAAATGTAATAATCTGAATAATAAAGATTTAATTTTAAAAAAGGGGAATTAGAGAAAATATTTTAATATTGCTATTTGCAATAATGGAAGTATCAGTGATGAAAGAAAATTAGTAAAATGTATATGAAAATCTTCCTCCTGTAAAAATCTGGGGCAAGCTGCAGGCCCCAGTGACAAGTCCTCGCCCACCTGCATGCACCTCAAAATCACAGAAGACCCAGACCTGGCCAGCCCCACCCTTGTCAAGCCTCTTCGGGCAGGGGGCACAGCATGAGGTCACCCATCAAACCCCACCAGGTGGGGGGTGCAGATTTAGAGCCCCTGGCAAGCCCTTCCAGGTGGGGAGCCATGGCCTGAGGTCTCCCATCAAGACCCTTTGGGTGGGGGATGCAGCCTTAGGTCCCCTGCCTCGGCCCAGCATCATGCAGCCTCAGGTCCCTGCTGACTGCTCATCAGCTCATTAGTGGAACCCCACCTCTGCTGTGGACACAGCCATTTGTGACAGTATGATGGAGTGAAGCTCAATTTGCATATTATTTCTTTATTATATAGGATTGTTTGCTTCTAAGGTATAGAAATGCAATTGGTTTTTGCATATTTTATTGTGCCTGAAACCTTGCAGGTCTCATTCACACATTCACTAGTCATTCACACATTCCCTAGTATTTTAGTGGATAATTTTACTTCTAGCTTGAATCTCCTTTACAATGTTAAATAGAAGTGGTGAGAGCAGAGATCCTTGTCTTGGTCCTGATTATATGGGAAAGCACTGTCTTTCATCATTAAGTCTGATGCTATCTGTGGGAATTTTGTAAGTGTCCTTTACCAGAAGAGGAAGTTCTCTTTTATACCTGTTTTCTTAAATGTTTTCATCCTGGAGGATTGTTGGGGGTTTTAAGTACATTTTCTCTGTCTACTGAGGGAGGTTAATTTTAATGTGGTGTTTATTTTTTATTTTTCATTCTATTAATATGACATTCATTGATGTCCAGATGTTAATCCAACATTGAATTCCTGAGATTAATACCAATTGGTCACACTGTATAATTATTTTTATATGTTCTTAGATTCAGTTTCCTAGTATTTTCTTGAAGATGTTTACATTTATATTCATGAGTCATATTGCTTGACAATTGTTTGAAGTTTTCTTTTCTTACAATGCCATGGTTTCCTTTTAGTATCAAGGTAAAACCAGCCTCAGAGAATAAGTTGAGAAGTGTTCCAGCCTTTTGGAAGGTTTTGTGGATTTGGTTCTAATTCTTCTAGTTTGCTTGAACTCACCAGTTAAACCATGTGGGCTTAGACATTGTGGAGAGTTTTAAATTATCGACTTAATTTCTTTACTTCTTATAGGCCTGTTCATACTTCATAATTTTTTCTATATGCTAGCAATAAGCAGAACTCAATATCTTAAATAGGTGTGTGTGTGTCATTAACTACATTATGAAAAGACATAATCTAATGCCAAGAAACAAATCTAACTATATATATATATATGACTTCTTTGCAGAAAACATTATTTAAAGAAATTGCAGAGCACAAATTATATGAAAAATATACTCAATTATAAATTTTTATAGTGAAAACTTCCACAGTTAATGTATAGAGTCAGTGCAATCCCAAATACATAAAAATGAGGTTTTGAATGCATGTGTGTGTGAGCCAAAAAGCCAATTTAAAATTTTTATATAAAAACATAGGACTAAGAATATCAAAGACACTCTTGAAGAAGAAAAAAATGCACAAATGAGAGGACTAATTTTACTGGAAAACCAAACAAAGCCACAATAGGAAATACAGTACTGTATTGGTACAAAGATAGACAAACAGATACATAGAATAGAAGAGAGTCCATAAAGAGACCACAAAAACATGGACAATTGATTTTTGACCAAGGCACAGAGGCAATGCAGTGGAGAAGAGGGAGTCTTTTCAAAAAATGGTGCTCAGTCAGCTGAACAACCATCTGAAAATGAAACCTGACTCCTACCTCAAATTGAATAAAAAACTCAATTTCAAGAGGGTTGTAGGACTAGATGTGAACAAAAAACAAGTATGCTCTTAGAAATTGCTAGAGAGGAATGTCATTATGACTTCAGAATAGAAACATATCTTGAAATAAAATACAAAATTCACTGATGTAAAGGTAAAAATGGGTAATTTCAGCTAAATTTAATGCTTTCTATTAATAAAAATCACAAATTTTAGAAGGTGAAAAGACAATCCTAATAAAAGACAAGATATTTGCAACATTTATAATCAGAAAGGTATATGTTTCAAATAAGGGATCTCCTACACATCTATATGCAAAATGATATCCCAATACAGAACAGGCAAGCGAATTACCAGACATATACAAAAGAGGCAATCAAATTTCAAATAAACATATTGTAATTTATGTGATCCAAGTAAATTACAATCATGAAGATGCCAATTAAATCTACAATGAACTAAAATTCTATCTCCCAATAGAGAGCTAAAATTCAATATCATGTTTCAGTGAGGATTTGGGCTAAGATGCATTTATCGCTAATACATTTGTAGATTCAAAATAGTTAACATTCTCTTTCATTTAGTGCACTTTCCTTTTTATATGTTTTTTTCCTTGCTACAATAAGTTTTTTATGTGAAAATCAATTTGTTTGATTTTAGTATCCATGCATTTTAAGTAAGATTTATGAAGGCATAGCATAAATTTTTTAGACAAGAGTTAGAGGAATATGAAAAAAAATCATGCTAAGATGTAATACTTCACAATTAGGTCACAGCCTCTATTTTTCAGGGAAATGTTCCAACTTTCCACATTGGTAGTTTTCCACTTACACAAGACCACTTTGCTGGTTCACATTTAAAACAGAGCTAGGATAGAGTTTCCTTCTCTCACAATATTATACTGTATATTGGGAAAGTGAAATATAAACAATTTCTTACCTGCAATATTTTAAAACCACTGTACATGCATGTTGCCATTCATAAAGTTCTTCCCAGAGAAAGCAGATAGATCTAAGATGTCCTGTGGCAAACTAAGATTCACAGGGCCATGAATGCTTAAGTGGAATTCAAGAAAAGAATTTATGCTCATCTTTCCCAGTAAGAGGCATTTAATGCCCCCACCAGGGGAATTTTTCTTTTGGCTCCTGAGTTGTGTGATGACCAGCCTTTGAAGACCAGAAAACTAATCAGCCCCCCATGATTCTAATGGCAAACCTGAGGGAGGTGCTGGCCATCTCTAGCTTCGGAAACCTCGCAAGTGGCCCAAACCAGATGGGATGGTGCAGCCAGATGGTTGGCAGCTCCCTGTCCAGGGTCTCTAATTTTAGTCCTGACATGGATGTCAGTTGTTTGTGGGTACTGCCTCTTCCCTCTATGGTGAGGAGCTGAGAAAGGCAAATAGGCTGACTCCTTGGGAAAATAGATTCCAAACTATTCATGACAGGCAGGCCATGGAGCTCTTCAGGCCCAATATGAAGTTTCTCTTTTGTGGACATGACTTTCCTCTGGGGCATTTTCAGTCAACTCACAGTGCCATCTGAGGACACCAAGGTTTCTTTTCCCTCACTTTACTCCATTAACCACTGTAGGCCCTCCCAATTCCAAACCTGGTCCAATTCCTTTTATTTTCAATTTCTTTAAGAAGACATTGTTAAAGGTAAGAGAAACAGGTGTAGAGAGGAAAATCCGCATACTACTGCATATACCCCCATGTCCTCTACCTAACCTATTTATTGCATGTGCATGCACACACCCCCACACATGAACACATACAAGCATGCAAACATACATGCCTTTTATCTTCATCAACAAAGGGAAAATCACTGAACCAGAAAAAGGAGTCCTGGTGAATTTTCATTCTTTTTATTTCTTCATGAAATAAAAAAAAAAAGCTAGAAAATAAATAAAATCTTCCTATATAGCTCTTTCTTGCAAAGATACTTTTTTTTAAAAGAGCATAATTCAAAGCTGTAAATAGTCAAGTGCACATGTACCAACTGACATTTTAACTTATTTTTTTCTCCATGTCTTTTATGTTTTGCCAGCCTTCATTTTATGAGGTGGTGGTTGATGTTTCCATATTGCTGTATAGTTAATCAATGGTTAAATAATAATCAAAAGATCATTATATTTAGCAATTATCCCAAGTCTTTAAGACATCTTAGATGCACTACATAGAGTTAGATGTTCATTTCCTGTGGGTTGACTCATTTACCTTTCAGCATTTTTACCACATAATGTTCCATATAAATGTGCTCATTGGAGTGTTCTCAAAACCTAAATTACACTATTCATATGGACTAAATTTATAATAGCATATATTCTTCAGTTTCGCTCCCTGATGAAAATTGATTAGTCAAAGCCAGAGAATATAAAAAAGCCATTAAAGAAAAAGCCTCTATGAAAATATCAAGTGTATATACATATCCATTTGCTTCTGAAAACCTAATATTTCCTAGTGGAAAGTCATTACATTTAAGTTTAGAATTATTCTAGCATAAGTCATGTTAAGTATATAGCCGAACAAAGATTGTTTTCTCAATCATGTTGTCCGAAAGACATTATTCACAGTGAGGACATTAACAATAATGATAATACACTAATAACAAAACTGAGAGAAACATGAAAGAATGTAATGGTCATCAATGTGCAACTTCAATTGGATAGTACCTGATAGGATGACATTGTAAAGTAGAAGTTTTCAAAAACTTGACCTATTAACAATTTAAATACAAGGGTAGGCAAATATAGGTTTATAGTTGTGAGTACGCAAAACAAGGAGCTTATTTATTTATTTATTTATTTTTATTTTTGAGAATATTACTAGATGTCCCCCAATTTCCCCTCTTGGTTTTCCTTTATCTGGCTGTGGCCCCAGCCCAGACCTTCACCACACTATTGTTTGTGTCTACAGACCATGTATATGTGCATATAAGTTCTTTGGTTAATCTTTCTCCGCACCTTCCCTCTGAGATATGTCAGTCTCTTTCATGCTCCCATGTCTCTAAATTTATTTTTGTTCATCAGTTTATTTTGTTCATTAGATTCTACATATTATTGAGATCATGTAATATTTGTCTTTCTCTGCCTGGTTATTTACCTTAGCATGATACTCTCCACTTCTATCAATGTTGCCTCAAAGGATAGGAGATCCTTCTTTTTATAGCTGTATAGTATTCCACTGGGTAAATGAACCACAGCATTTTTATTACTCATCTACTGATGGGCACTTGGACTATTTTCATATCCTAGCTATTATAAATATCACTGGTATAAATATAGGGGTGCATATATTCTTTCAATATTTTTAGTATATATTCCCAGAAATGGGATCCCATATCCTAGAACCTTAAGTCTGGTCATGAATGATTTCTAAGGTTCAACCTCTCCTTCACCTATGCAGCCTGGCCTTCAAACCAAAACTTACCATTTGAGCCCTATATTTCCACATGGTGTTAATTAATATTGAACTTCACCTTATTTTTTCTCCATCTCAGTTAAAGAAAATTGGATTGTTCTTGTCACTCTTCTCAAATGTGAAACACTCTCTGAGGTGACTTTAATAATCTTTGCCACTTATTTGAAAACAATCATTCTTAATTTTCAAAGGAACAAGAAAATCAATGTAACAGTTCTACAAAATAGGCACAAGAGAGGTCCTGTTATAGTCTAATTGCTGATAAAAATTAGGAAAATGACCAAGGGTCTTTGATGGCTTTTTAAATGTTTTCACAAAATCAGCTTAGAAATATTCAAAAGGATAAATATAATAACTAAAACCCATGGAGACTAATAATATTTTCAGAGTCATCAATAGAAATATGAAAAGAAAATCTAGGAACCAATTACCGGCCACTTTGTAGGGCTTAGATCTCTGCCAGTCCCATATTGGGCCATTATAGATTGTCAGCAGCATCATTTTCTGGCTTTATCATTAGACAGATTTTGGGACTGGAATACTCGGGCTTCCCAAGATTCTTGTCCAACAAAAGACAGGACTATAAAGTCCACACTTTAAGACCACACGCTGTCTGCTGACGCCTTCCCCAGGCAAACCAGTGTGGTTTCTCCTCAGAGACTGTGACCAACAGGTCATCTCCACAGCTATCTAACCAAGGGTTTTGTCCCAGATGCTGACGAGCCTCAGGGAATGCATTCCATGCCCCAACTTTGCACATTCTGAGCATCTCTGCACATGTTAGAGTTAGATTGCCTTGGGCACATCCTGTGTTTAAAGCCAACTGCTCACCCTAAAATATTCTGGTCAGATGGTATTTATATTCAGAATTTACATTATTGGAGTGAAAATCATAATTACTGGTAAAGTCGAATGATTTAAAACTGCAACTTATGTGTTCATACAAACATATCACATTTGTACCTGCATAAGCAGTATGTATAAATAGTATTAAGAAATATATCCTTTGCATATCAGCAACTAATTTAGACTCAATCAGTATGTACTAGTCTAGTTATATGGCTCATTTTAATTTCCAAAAAAGTTGGAAGTTTGTATAATTTTATTAGAGGCTTTCCAGTCAGTGCACAGTCGGTGGGGCTCTGTTGCCTAGCTTTGAATCTCAGGCCTCTCTCTTCTAGACATATGATCTTGGGAAAGCACTTTATCATCTCTGAGCCTCAGTTTGATTTTCTTTAAAAGGTGGGTAAGTTTATTTTGAGTTAATACAGTAAACTTTACAGATAAATTTGATGAGTAAATGAAAGGTCATGTTTATCACATTAGGGACTACTATCCCATGTATACATGGCAATGTGCCACCGAGGACTCGGCACCACAGGATACTCTCCAGAATCTTTCTGATGTACCTATTTTAGTCAATGATAAGTAATAAATATTTATTTGCTTTTAACTAAAGACAGATGCATTATGAAGTAGACATTCTAAGATAAAATCTGAGCTTCCAAAAGATTTACCTCCTGCAGCTGCCTCCTTTGGCTATAACACAAGACTGCCACTCAGTTTTCTGGCACCATCCCACATTTTCTTATATCTGTGATTTTTATCATCTTTGCCTCCTACTATTGTGGTGATGACTACCTCCTACTATTGTGGCCACCCCTGGAAACCCAGCCCCACTTCAAGAACTATTAAACTTTATATTTTCTGTGAGGACTTTCTTGAATCTGCCACCATGTGCAATTTTCCCTGCCACGAATGACCAGAATGCTGTATTTTATAATAGTTGTCCCATACTACATAATAATGTCTGTGCGTGCATTAGCACTCCCTGCTTTCCTTATTAGACTGTCAGAAACTTGAGTTCAAATATTATTCCCACTATTTTACATCTTTCTTTTCTCCCCCCACCAAAATGTCTAGCATGGTGTCTTTCATGTTATTAAATGTTTATTGATGTGGCTACATCCCATACCTCCTTCAAGAATAAGGGCTAGCTCATTTGGTATGGCTCAATGGTTATGTGTCAACCTATGAACCAGGTGAATCAGGAGCTCACAGTTCCATTCCCCATTAGGGCATATGCCTGTGGTATTGGGTTCAATCCCCAGTGGAAAACATGCAGGAGATAGCCAATCAATGATTCTCTCACATCATTGATGTTTCTGTCTGTCTGTCCCTTCTCCTTCCTCTCTGAAATGAATAATAAAATATATTTTTTAAAAATAATAACTGCTATATAAGTGACATAAGCCAATCAGAGAAAGACAAATATCAGATGATCTCATGTATCTGTGGAACGTACAGAACAAAATGAATTGGCCAACAAAATAAGACCCAAGACATGGAGGCATGGAACAAACAGACTGGCATGTGTATAAGTGTGTGTGGTGGTGGTAGGGGAATGAGAAGAGATAAACCAAAGAGATTATATACTTATATGCATAGCTCATGGACACAAGCAATAGGATGGTAAAGGCCTGGGGAGGGGAGGGATAAGGTGGGAGAAGGAAAGGAGGGGAAATGAAGACCTCTGTAATGGGGACTGCAGTTAGAAGTCATTCACCCACTGTCACAATGACATCAGTGGAAAGATGGCCACATCATTGGGTTATTAGCTTCAACTCCATGAAAGTACCAAGAATAAGCATTTTACTTAATTCTCTGACCACAAATTCATAATTTTCAAGTAAGCCAATCTGCTTTCCCTCAGGGAGCCTATTCGTGTGGCTCAGCATCAGCCAGAGGAGTGATTCCATAAAGTAAAGAACACCTTTACTGAACAACCCATTTACAACAAGGTCTGTTCAGACCTCAACATGAAAAGGAAAACTAAATAGTGTTCTTGGAATGCCAACTGACAGCTAATTTCATATCTAGCTGTTCCCTGAAGATTCTACTACCCTCATTTTTGTTTTGTTAATTTTGTTTAGAGATGGTTTGTGTCAGGCTTTATAGCAAACAACATAAGAATATTAACTAATGTTTAAAACACTATTTCCTGAGTGCCCAGTAGATACCAGGCACTGAGGTAAAAAAAAAAATGAGGAGCCAGAAATGATCTAGATGGAATTTATCCATAATCAACAGTGCAATTGGGACTACAGAGAGGAAATTAAATTCAGGGCAATGAATGTTATGACAGTGGAAATACAGTTTGTCAGGGAATATATATGAACTAGATTTGATAGGATTCGGCTATTACTTGTCAAGTGCAAAAGAAATCTAAGGGGAAAAAAACCATCCTTTTGTATGGACTCCTCAAGGGACACTAGAAATAAAACAGGTTCACTTGAGGTAAAGTTGAGAGTGAAGAAAGATGGTCTCCACTTAGACTTCAGTGGCGCCTCCATTCTGTGCCAACAGTCACCCATTACTTTTGCACAAAAATAGTGTGGTTCATTATAGTTCTGGATCTTACCTGGTGTGTCGTGTTTATTATTTGGATGTCTAAAACTCTTCTCTGCATCATCCTCCTGTGTCCAATCACTGAGTCAGGCATGCTGGGCACTCAATAGTGATGGATGGCAGACTCAACAGAAGAGAAACCTGAGAAAGCAGCTCAATAACAATTTCCAAAGCAAAGAGATGGCTGAAGCAGGGTTCTCTCTTTCCTTATAACTAGGCTAAGAAGTGGATTTCATCATTACAGATTGAGTTTAGGCAATGGGAAAATCATACAGACCTAGGAAGCACCTTGTCTGGTCATGTTATAAATTGTACCCGATGCAGAGCCTAAAACACACCCTGACAACAGGGTAACACCCTGAAACCCTGCAACCATTCATACCTTCCCGTGTTGCTGACCCTGCACATCATTGGTCCATGTCTATCTGCTGGCCAAACATGGAAGGGGACAATGACAACATTTAATGCCACCATCACGCTTCTGCAAGCTGTAGAAGAATGGCCCTCTGGAAGCAAGAGGAGGGGAGAGCTTCGGTTGGATGAATGAGATGTGGAGTGTGGTTTTGACTCCTTAGGCTCATGAATATGTTCTGGGGAAAGGCAAACATACACATATTGAAAATATGAAGCCACACATGGTTATATACCGGAGTAAAAATTCTCCAAGATTTAGTGAGGAGAGGAGCTCATAAGACTGTAGGAATGTGTAATTTTTTTTTCTTTTTTTGGTCTGAGGTGGTCTTCAGAGAGAGAACTTTGGAGGCCATTTAACCAGGCATTCCCCAGACCCACACAATTTTTTTTCTGAATACCTGCTTGCTCTTATTTCATGTGCATTTGTTGTGATCAGCCTGTGTTTCTTCTTTTTTAAAAAATTGTTTCTCTTTCTTTCTTTTGCAGCCTATTTCTTTATTCTTGTTTTTAGCATTTCCTTCCCATGCTGACTATTGTTTTCCTCTATTACTTGCAATAAATACACCCCAAGTTTTCGTACATATTCATTCCACACCCACTGCACCTGTCTTCTCCAGGGAGTCACCTGTCATCTCTGAAGTGTTGTCACTGTCAATTCCTGTGTTTTATGTGGTAGGTAGTGCATTGTTATTCAGCAGTGAGACATTAAGGGGGATGGAAACTAGGCCTGTTTACCTGTTTTAGAACAGGGAAAAATTAATTGTATACCTAAGGATTTATCATTTACTGTATTCTGCTGTTCATGAATGTATTGCAGATCAGGAGCTGAAGGTAAATATTGAGAAATGAACATAAATTAAGGTTTCTTATATTGCATATAGTTTGAAAGTATGTTATGGATAAAAAAAAGGGGGGGCACATACTAAACCCAACTAACTCAGGGGTGGCCCTCATGGTGAGCTTTACAAACTTAGAAATTGAAAAACAAAACAAAACAAAAAAAAAACAGAGTGGTCTGAGCATACAGATTTCTAACCAAACATGGATCATGGCGGGTAGTCATGCCCTAGGCCTGTAGCTTCCTTGACAAAGGTCAATTTTTACCTTAAGTGAGCCTATCTACTGTCTTTGGCATCTAAGATAACATACCTTTGAAATGTCAGAGTAACTTTCTTTTCCCAACCTCTCAGGCACAACACCAGCACCAGACCAGGAAACCACAGAATCCCTCATTGTTATCTCATTGCCAGAACACTATCCCCATGTGCTGTAATGTTAACTATTCTTATACCCACCAAAGTAACAGTATGTGTCTCTCCATTTTTTAATCCAATCTCAGAGATTTGCCCACATTGCTTTCCCACCCCCTTCATTTACAACCAATGCATTTTATGTAACTCTCCTTATATTCTAATGTACAAAATAAGTTGCAAAACTGTTATTCTCAAGAGCATTTCCTCAACCCACTTAGATTTTGTTTCCCAGAAATTGTCCTCAGTTTGCCTCAAATAAACTCTTCTAAGACTTTTCTTAGGCTAGATCTTTTTTCATTGGTAATAATATCATACACACACACACACACACACATATATATATATATATATATATATATATATATATGAAGATCCTTCCCCCAGAATCTTCAGGGAATATGTATATATACAGATACACACATACATAAACCTTATATACATGCAGAAACTATGTACATTAAAGGAGCAGTTGGACTTTCCACTCACAGAGATAGAAGTAATCAACATTCCAGACAAGAACTATTAAAAGTACATTCCACAGAAATGTTTTCCTTCATTGAGCATCTTAAAGGAAAGATCAATCTGTACAGGATGGTCAGAATCTGACAAAAGAAAAAGTAATTAAAGACTGACCCAAGTGATTTCCTTGCAGTGAGATCCCATGAGTCTAAAAGTCCATGGTCATCTCTGAGGTTTGCTTCAGAGAGGCCATCTGGGTTTATGGCTAATGCATGACAGTGAGTCGGCTCACCCAGCCTCCACAATGGCATTTAGTTCCTTGAATGTCAATTTTCCCCCACAGTTTAAAATGGGGACAATAAAACCTGCTGCTCTTTTATATCCTGACACATTTATAGAAAGACACTTAACTCTTAAGAAAAGGTCAAATCCTATAGGCTAGAGGACTAAGAAAATATCATGGCCAAAGTGTTAACTTGTAGATTAGTCAGAGTTTTTCTCAAAAAATTCAAAATGAGTAAAACAAAAATTGCTTGTTGAAGTACTTTACAGGCCAAATTCATTTTCCAGACTTACCTATGTCTGCATCAATACTAGAAATAAACTCAGTGTGCTCTTATAAGCAATTAATATGAGAATTATTCCTTTTTCTGCTGCCCAATCCTGACCATGGTATACTAAGCAGTAAAACCAACATCCAATTTAGACTTCCAATTGGATTATTTTATATTAGCATATCATAAGCTCAGAAAATTACTGTAAAAAAAATCAAGTATAGGACAAAGAGGCTGGCCAAGTATAAGGAAAGGTGTTTTTCTTTTCCTCCCTAAGACAAAATTTTATACTTATAAACTGTTTTTCAAAAATTACTGAAACAAAAAATGAAATTGTGCATTCCTTTCCTAAATGGATCTATGACTAAGCCAAATATAGAAGAATCTTTTGAAAAGAGAACATTAAAATGTTAAAATTAGGCTTTATGTTTTAAGAGTACTTTGTGACTTTGATACCATTGTGATTAACCCAGTTATTAATAACTGAAAAAGAACAAAGGAAAGGCCAAATGTAGGCCTGCCATCTGTGTAGCATTGCCAAGAAGCTGCAAAGCCACTAGTCTATTCCCTGAAGATCCTGGGGGAAGGGACTGCACAAAGAAATAATAGACACATGTCCACTAAAGTCTGAGTGACATAGAGTCTCACCTGGCAACAGGTCATTGGCCAGAGTAGTTGTGGCCATTGCAAGTGTCAGAAGATTTGAGATACACGAGTTCATAAACAAAGGAGTTTCCATGCTTGGAGCTCTTGCTCTCTTGGGACTCTTATTACATGGGCCTGTTTTTCTGTATCCCCTGCATCAGCCCACATGGCACACAGCTATATGGACCCCACATGCCAGAGGCTAAAACCAACAGTAGTTAGCATATTAATGCAAAAAGACCCATTGGAAGGCTAATGAACTTTGATATTCAGCAGGGCTGAAATCAGCATAATATTGCCTTGCTGTTAGCTCAATGGCTCAAGGCAATCTCTTAACCTGATAATACTCTCACTGTTTACCAAACTTTACCTTTGATATGCCTGTATGCATTCCTAGAGGGCAAATGTGTATTCAAGTAAATAAAAAGCAGACCTGCCAAAAGTTGGTGAGCTTCTCTATTAGAGAGAGGTTTCCACCTGGTCCCCCATGCCTTCTAAATTCATAATTGTTACCTAGTATTTTCATTTGTGCATGGCTTCTTCTTTAGATCCTGAACCCTAGCTGTGCCGGATGCAACACCCACACACAATGGACTGATGGGTTGCAACTATTGTACTGCTGTACCGGACTCAACTTCACAATGGAACAGAAAGTTTGGATGCTAGCTTTGCTTCTAGCTCTGCTGAATCCCCAGCTGCAGCTCCTCCAGAACTTGTTTAAAAGAAAAGGGACTTTGCAAACCAAGGGATATAATTCCATGCAAATAAAGCTTTCTACCACATTTCATCCTCCCATGGGGAATTCCTGAAATGCTTATTTCTCAAGACCCCACTGACTAGCAAGAGAGAAAGACTACCTATGCATTTTTCTGATAATAGTTTGACCAAAGGAATGTGGCATTTATTTGTTTTAAATTTCCCAGGAAGAACTTGAAATGCAGATTTGTGATGGAGCATTTTGTACCCAATGGTAAAGATTACTTCCTAACTTCAGGCAATGGGGAAAAAAGAGTAATTTCTTTCTATTCTCCTTCATTCTCCTTTCATCTTTCTTTTCTAAGTTTTAACACATTTTCCTGGGTATCAAAAATACCATTCTGTTACCTACCATTGTTTAAAACCATTTATGCCCATTTATCTACACTGGAAATGTCCAAAGAGGTTATAACTCAATTGAGTCATTAGAAAGGACAAAATTCTTAAATTTCTTATGATCCAATCTTTCAAAGTAACATTTAATAACAGAAGCAAATTCCAATAAATAACCAAACTACTTATATTAAACTAGTTTTATCTAAAGGATTATACCTTCTCTTGACTCTTTCTCTTTAACCACATTAAAAAATTCCCAAATCAACGTCAGGGTCTATTATTCACTACTATCCCTTCCCAATCACCTTTCCATCTTTCTGATTTACTTTAAATTCAGTGCAGACTTCTACGTGTAGCTCATAATCATTTCTTCTCCCTCAAGACAATCATCTTCCTGAGTCACTTTTCAATGCCATTTGGAAAGCCCATCCAATATGTTTGCCTCAAAAGTTTTTGGGTTTTGGCTCCAAAGGTCTTGTTTTCTATTTTACCACAGTGATTGATTCCCATAGTCACATTCTATATCTTGTTATGACTTGGAAATTCTTCACATCTGAAAATAAGAACTTCAAGATAGTGCAAATCCAACTTGTTCCACTTGACCTCTCTTCCCTCCGATCCATATTGGTTTGTAAATCCTAGACAGCTAACAATTTACTGTTTCTAGTTTTACTTCTTTTTTTAATCTAACCTACACCTCACAGTGTCAATATCCTCAGCTGATTCATTCATGTTCTTTTGTTGAATTTGCCAAACAAATGCTCCAGCCTGACTACTTATTGTCTGCTTGTGGAGCTGAGCCCTACTGCGGGTGGCAAGCCAAGAAGTGGGCTTGAAAGGAAATGTACTCCCCTCCATCTTGTCCTATAGGGCTGGGACCCCTGCCTAAACCCCCTCCCTTTTCTGGGAGTGGCCACAGGTGTGCCAGCAATGTCCTAGCTTCCCCGACCACCATCCAAATGGACCAATGAAGCTCCAGGAACACAGCGAGGGTCCTAATTATGCTAAACCACAGAAAGACCCTAATTCAAGTGACCAATCTCTGTAACCTTTGTCACTTTCTTAAGCCCTCCCAATTATGCTACCCCATAAAACTCATTGTTCCCACCCAGCTCGCTCTCTTGTCTCACTGCTGTGCCAGAAAGAGGCTGAGAGCCAAATCCGGGTTTGAATAAAGACTCTTTGCTTTTGCATCGGAAAAGGTTCCTTAGTGGTTGATTATTGGGGATCCTGAACTCTGGGTATAACAGGCTCTCACCAGGACCCATCCTTGACACACCTTGAGTTTGGACTTCTAATCTCCAAAATGTAAGATAATAAATTTCTGTTATGTAAGCCACTCAGTGTGTTGTATTTTGTTATGTCATCCTTGCATATTAATACACAAGGTATTATTAAAAAGAAAAAAGGAGAGCAGATAACCTATTAAAAACAATGATTTGTAAAATGCTGAATTTCAAACCTGGCTATATATCAGATGGACATAGGGAACTTTCACAGGTATAGTTCCCAAACCCAAATCCTGGACACTCTCATTCAGCACTTAGAGATGAGGAAGAATTGCAGGGTCCAGGAAAATGTACATGCACACGCCCAGCTGCTTCAAGCAGTGGTCTGCAAAGCAGATACACAGCAAAGAGGGTTTGTGAGATGGGACACTGAGAGTTGTGATAATTATGTCTTCTTTTTCCAGAGGCAAAATATTCTTTAGAGTTCAATTCTTTGCCTAAGGCCTCTGGTATAGATAATAAGGAGTGACAGGCCTTTCAATTCAAACACAATGTATAGAATGGTAGAATAATGGGCTAAAAAGTTTATATAACCATTAAGACAAAGCCAAAGAAAGGGATATAACAGTAAGTAAAAGATTGTAACAAAACTCTGGGAGTTGGAGAGCAGTTGGAGAGCAGTTGGGTAAGTATAACTTTTATGATAAAACTAGATGCCCAATGCGGGGGAGGGTGTCCCTCAGCCCACTGTACCCTCTCCAATCTGGAACCCCTCAAAGGATGTCTTACTGATTGTTTACAGGGATTAGGCCTTAACTGGCAGTCAGACATCCCTCTTGCAATCCGGGACTGCTGGCTCCTAACCGCTCACCTGCCTGCCTGCCTGCCTAATTGCCCCTAACCACTCTTCCTGCAAGCCTGCTTATCCCCAACTGCCCCCCCATGCCAGTGTGCTCACCCCCAACTGCCTCTCCTGCTAGTCTGCTTACCCCAAATGCCCCACCCTGCTGGCCTGCTCACTCCAAACTGCCCCTCCCCACTGTCCTGATCCCTCCAACTGACCCCTACTGATGGAGGGAAGGAAAATATACATGCACACATCAAGCTGAGGGCTGTTTTCAGGCTGGCCACACCCCTTTCAAGGTGGGGGTCCCCACTGGGGTGCCTGGCCAGCCTGGGTGAAAGAATAATGGCTGTTTGCAAACTGGCCATGCCCCCCAGTGAGGACCCTCACCCCATGGGAGTATGGCCAGTCTGGGTGAGGAGCTGAGGGCTGTTTTTAGGCCGGCCATGCCCCTGGTGATCCAGGTCTCAAGCCCCTCCTTTTTTTCTTTTCTTTCTCTTTTTTTAAGAGCCTCCTTGAGCAAAGGCCAGGGCTAGCTCAGGTATCTGGGATTTATTTGTCTTCTACAATTAAAACTTTGTAGCCTTGAATGGAGGCCAGGGCCAGCCAGGGTGGGCAGGAAGCTTGGCTTCCTCCATTGCTGGGAGCGGAGCAACCCAAGTCTCCTGCTTACTCCAGCTCTGTAGCCACTGCCATTTTGGTTGGGCTAATATGCATACTCGCTCCTGATTGGCTGTCAGTATAGCGGAGTGATGTTTAATTTGCATGTTTCTCTTTTATTAATGTAGACGGAGGAACTATAGGTTAAGTACTTACAATGGAGAAACATCAGGCATACATTATGTCATGTCATAAAATGAAGAAGGTCCAGGATCATAACAACATCTGCTCTCTAAGCAATTGGGAGAAGCAGAGCCCCCATCTCCACCCTAGCCAAATGCTGGAGTTTTCTTTTTGGAGAGATTGAACCACAAAAATTCTAATCCTGAGGCATCAGCTCCACCAAGGGCAGGTTGCCTTCCTGAAGACAAGTGGAAGTCCAGATCACCACTCTTCAATGGAACTCTCTGAGACAATGGAAATGTTCTATAGCTGAGCTGCCCAACTGATCAAGAACCAATTCTGAATCTTGAGCCCTTGAAATGTTGCTAGTGCAACTCAGGAAGTAACTTTTGTTAGATTTTAATTCATTTAAAACAGGGCAGCACAGGTCTAGAAACTATAGGTTGGTGTCCTGTGCCCTTCACCGAGAGCCTACAGCAATAGCAGCCAGCTTGTGATCCACCCAGAAGAGAACTGAAAATTCCTCCTGGGAAAATTGATCAAATCAAGAAGAAACATCTAGAGACAGACATTTGTGGGTTCTCCAGCAAAACACGGAGGCCTTTATTAGACAAGGTGGGAACAGGTTGGAGAGGGCAATGGAGGGAAAGTGGGGATACCTGTAATACTCTCAATAATAAAGATTTTTATAAATAAACTAGAGACCTGTGCATAAAATTCATGCACAGAGGTTGGGGTGGTGGTGGTGAGGGGGTATCCCCTAACCCAGCCTGCAGTCTCTCTAATATCTCAAGGGATGTCCGATTGCCTGTTTAGGCCCAAACCTGGGGATCAGTCCTAAACCGGCAGTTGGACATCCCTCTCACAATCTGGGACCACTGGCTCCCAACCACTTCTGCCTGCCAGCCTGATCACCCCCTAACCACTCCCCTGCCAGTCTGTTCAATGCCTAACTGCTCCCCTGCTGGCCTGGGGGCCCATAACTGCCCTCCCCTGCTGGCCTGGGTCCCCCCAACTATCCTCCCCTACAGGCCTGGTCATCACCAACTGAGCTCCTCTACTGGCCTGGTCACCCCTAAGTGCCCTCCACTGCAGGCCATCTTGTGGCAGCATATTGTGTCCACATACGGGTGGCCATCTTGTGTGTTGGAGTGATGGTCAAGGTGCATATTACCGCTTTTTTTTATATAAGATAAAATTAATTTAAAAAGACCACCTACAGCATGGCCCCATTGAGAAATGCACTCACATGGTGTGTTTAATCAGGTTTTTATCAATTCCCTTTCAAGTAAAAGTGGGCAACCACATCATTAGTTATTTGAGGAAAGCCTCCAACATGTAAGAAAATAATTTTTTTTAAAATTAGTGAGAAAGAGCCAATAATGGAAACTCAAGGAAAGCTGACCTGGTACAGGGAACATAACACATTTCCTACACACAATCTCAGAGAGAAAAGAAAATGAAGGGCATCCATGAAAGGGCAGGATGTGGAATGGGGGAGCATGACCGTATCAAAAAACAACCACTACAAAGGCCAGGACATTAAAAACTGGGGAGAGAATGTTTAAGAGGAGTTAAAAAGTAAGGCAGGTAGAGGAAATCTCCCCACAAAGGGCTGGGTGTACATTAAGAACAGACACTGTGCAAGAAGAAGCCAACTCCAGGAGGTAAGGAGACTCTGAGCCTGTCAGGTTTCGTTGAAATGCATGGAGATCTTGGCCTCCCACGGGCAATATAATTGCTGAGGCACAGTGGGTGGACCAGGAGCTTCAAGGCAAATTCTCTCACCCTGTGGAACTGTAGCTGGCATCTGGATTTTACTTAGAATGAAGAGCAATTTAGCCTGGGAGCCCAGGTACTCAGAGCCCCAGGGAGTGGCTCCCAGTGTGGCTCTGTGGCCTGACAGCTTCAGGATGGCTCAAAGGGCCTCATGAAGTAGGATATGACAATGAAAGCTTTCCAATTTAGAGCAGCTTCAAACAAACATTTATTTAGAATAAGGAGATAATGAGCGATTGTTTTCACTCCTAGATCACAGATGTTGTTCATTAGAGTATGTCAATCAGAAACAGCTCTTTCATATACATGAGCTCATTTTCAAGAATTCCCAAGGATTCATTTGAATTAAACTGAAGGACTTTTTTACAACCCAATTTTGCATTCTCAGGAGGCCATTGATGAGGAATGTTGGAGGCTGGGTGTCAGTCCCACACTGAGACACTTCAGCTGAATGCTAGGTTAATAAGCAGCCTTTTCATTTAAGTACCTTGCAATCAATAGAATGTTTTTCTAATTGATTTTTGCCCTGGGTTTACTTTCTGTAAAATGTGAATCAAGTCAAGTAAAACAACCTCCACATTTTAAAAACATGACATAACATGCCTTCCTGAATTAGGCTCCTTGCCAGCATCTCTAACATAATCAATACTACTAAATATCTAGAGAAGTAACAGAAAATCTGAGTTTAAATCCAGCTGTAATGTTTTCTAGCTAGGTGACCTCGACTGAATCACCTGACCTGAATGATCTTTGGTTTCCTCTTCTGATACATGTGGTATTGTTCTGAAGAGCGGCATAAAAATGAAGACGCTAGTTAATGCATAGAAGCCAGGGTCCAGAAAAGTCATGCTTGTACCTTAGCAGTGTGGATCTATAAATATTAATTAATTAACATTTAGTTGCCCAAATAAGAGCATATCAGAGTCACTTGTTTAATATAACATGTTTTATTCAACACATATAGTTACTGCCTTCTCCAAAAGACAGTCGTCAATATTAGCTTTCCGTTTCTCTGCTTATTGAAATTTCACAGAAAATTGCTATTGGTGTTTTATATAAAATCATCATAGCGCGACCGGCATGGCTCAGTGGTTGAGCATAGACCTATGAAACAGGCTGTTGTGGTTCCATTCCCATTCAGGACACATGTAACAGTTGTAGGTTTGGTCCCCAGTGTGGGATGTGTGGGAGGTAGCCGATCAATTGTTCTCTCTCATCATTGATATTTCTATCCCTCTCTCCCTCCCCCTTCCTCTATTAAATCAATTAAAAATATATTTTAGCCAGGCTGGAATGGCTCAGTGGTTGAGCAACAACCTATGAACCAGAAGGTCACAGTTCGATTCCCAGTCAGGGCATATGCCTGAGGTTACAGGCTCAAACCCCAGTTGCAGGTGGGCAGGAGGCAGCCAATCAATGATTCTCTCTCATCATTAATATTTCTATCTCTCTCTCCCTCTCACTTCCTCTCTGAAATCAATAAAAATATTTATATTTAAAAGTATATATTTAAAATCAGCATAAAGTCTCATCCCAAAACTATTTAAATAAATATAGCATATTTAACACACACACACACACATATGCACACGTGCATATACAGTCACCACATCCACAGAGTACTTCATCACAAAATGTTACTGATGTTAGATTCAGCCTGCTGGTAGTGAGTTCAGAAATTTGTTGAGCTGAGGAAACTATTATTTATTTTCTCCAAAATAATACTCCTTGAAGTCTATAATAATGCACTGACAAACTTTGAAATAATTACTATAAAGTTAATAATTATTGTTGCAAAGTTAATAATTACTATAAAGTTATTTATAAGGGTCTTCAAAATTAAATTAAAATCCCAAGAGTATTTTTATAGCACCAAAAAATGAACTTGAAGCTCTTTTGAAAAAATAAACTAAGGTAGATAATTTAGAAGATAATATAAGATTAATGAAGAAAACTTTCCTACTGAATATTAATTGTGAATATAAAACTGCAATAAACAAAGCAGAGTAGGACTAGTAAAATGTTAGGACACGTTATGTAAGAATGTCTAATTACTGGGTAAGGTGGATTTCCTTTAATTTTTTGTGATTTCTATTTTATTCAATACTAAGGATTCTCCACTATTGCATTTATCATAATTTTTTAAATACAAAATTTTGAGCCATTGTCTTAGTGCATTTATGAAGAGAGTATTAAAAATAGGTACTTGAGAAACCTTTACAGATGATCAATTTATTTACAGACAGTAGTAAAAGAACCTCAAGGATATCAAATTACTCTAGCAAGTTTTGGATAGGAAGTTAATTCCAGATTATTTGTACTCAGCATATCCACATTATAAATCTCTTGCTCACCAGAAAGTTATACATAAGATTGATGAAAAAGGAGCAAAGATAAGGAAATTCAAATTAAATATTGTGTCAATTTTTCTTTTTCACATTGGGAAGATAAGAAATTGCTTAAGACAATTATAATTTAGTAATAAGAAAGATGTCTTTGTTTTCATTAGAAATCTAATTTCCAGGACTATACTTTCAATATGTGAAAAAAATGGTACGTAAGAATCATAAAAATTAAAGCTGCTTTAAGTTAAAATATGCAGATTGACCATCATTTTACTTTTTATGTCATTTGAGCCTTGACCATCACACACACACACACACACACACACACACACACACCACATTTGGCACACTCTGTTAAGAGTTTTTTCCATTTTTGTGGTGATAAATAACAATATCACAGAATTCTCTGACTTACTATAAAATATTTGTTACCATCATCAAAAATATTTTGGACCAATAAAAATAGAATGCAATAGGCCTGGTCAGGTATCTCAGTCAATTGGTAAGAGTGTCATTCTGATATGTCAAGGTTTTGTGTTCAGTCTCTGATCAGGACACATATAAGAAACAACTAAAAAATGAATAAATAAGGGGAAAATCAAATTAATGTCTCTCTCTTTCTCTCTCTCTCCTCCCATTTTCCTCTCTTTCTCTCTTTCTCAAATTAACCAATAAATACAATAGAATGCAATATTGAATAATCCTTAGAAGTAATTAGTCTTGGGAAGGATACAAACAAACAGAAATGCCATTGTTGGCTCAGACAGAAAGTTTTGTTTTCTGAATTCTTACTAAATCACTGATGCTCTATTTTTCCCTCATAACTGCCCCAGGGGTTTCAGTAGACACAGCCTCATGGCCCCAGAGGAGAAATGTTCTTTTTTTAAATAGGAAAAACTCTTCTCAGCCTAGAGAGAGAGTTTTTCCATTTGAATACATGGGAATTAATGTCTTCAGTCTCTCCCATTACTCTTTCTAATGGACTGAGCCTCATTAGATAGAGCTAAGATAAAAATCATCTAAAACAAAAAGCTAAATTTTCATCAATTAAGAGAAAATGGGGACTGTGACCCACAGAAAGCTTCCAAGAATTTGCTTTATTTCTTTTTCTTTCTTTTTTTTATTGTGGTAAAAATACTTAACTTAAAATCTACCTTCTTACCAAATATTTATGAGTACACTGCAGTATTCTTAACTATAGGCACACTATTGTACAACAGATCCTTTGAACTCATCGTTTGCAACTAAACTTTATATAAGCCAAGGTGGCAAGTTGAAATGCAGTCCCCTTCGCCCTCTCTTAGCCCCTGGTAACCCCCATTCTATTGTCTATTTCTCTAAATGTAATTACATAATTTTTATAGCTCTTGTAAGTGGAATCATGTCATATTTGTCTTTCTATGACTAACTCATTTCGCTTAATATAATGTCCTCAAGTTTTATCCATGTTGCCAAATATTGCAGTATTTCCTTCTTTTAAAGACTTAATATTCCCTTGTATGTATACACCATATTTTCTTTATCCATCCATCCATAGACAGACACTTAGGTTGTTTCCTCATCTTGACTATTGTGAATAATGCTGCGATGAACATGACAGTGAAAATATCTCTTTAAGATACTGATTTCATTGAATATACACCCCAAAGCGGGATCACTGGATCATATAGTAGTTATTTTCTTAATTTATTGAAGACCTTTTATACTGGTTTCCAGAATAGCTTCATCATTTTACATTTTCACAACTGTGTAGAAAAGTTCCAATTTCTCCACAACCTTGCCTATAATTGTTACCGTTGTCATTTTTTTAATAATGGCCATCCTAACCAATGTTATGTGATATCTCATTGTGGTTTTGATTTTTATTCCCTTGAAAATAAGTGATTATGAATATCTTTTCATATGTCTGTTGGACATTTTTATATCTTCTTTGAAAAAATGTCTATTCAAATTCTTTGCTTATTTAGGTCAGTTTCAACTATCAGATTTCAGATTGTTGCTTAAAATCTTGATTAATTCATGTTTAAGAAAAATAAGGTCAACACTAAGGAATATATCATGTAACACAAATGTTCATGAAAATGTAAATTGTGCAAATTAGGTAATAATAATGAAATATAACAAAGGACAAAGTTGTGAACCCAAGATTCAGGAATTGTTGTCTTAACCAGGTTTATATCTGCTAGTGAAGACAGAGCCAAGAATTTATGGAGACTCTGATTTCTTGAGCAGCCACACAAGTGTTACCAACTATTATACTTTCTATCAAATAGCAAAGCATAAAAATTTTCATTACATTGTCTGGCACTGCCAAAGGTTCAAGGTGACCAGCATCTCCCAGGACAGAACTGTGAAAGATTTGTGGATGTGTCATTTTAGGCCCTTTGAGAAGAAGTCACTAATAAATAATTACACCTGCAAAAAGATTATTAGGACAAATGCCTGGAAAGGACAAAGGAGAAAGAGCAGGAGTAGGCATAGACAGCTTTCAAATCATGATGCAGGTCTGATACTCATGAGAGGAGTGAGAGAAGGAGGGATTGGGCAGAAAGCTCAGACCACGATGAAATACTAGCAGAGCCTGCCTGGGCAAATGCAGAATTCCTGAACCTATACCGCCCAGTAGAGAAATCCCCTTTGGCAGAGATGCCGGTTCTAATACATCACTCTTAGCTATCGCCAAGAAGCTGCCCAAAGGGAGTGTGGCTGGCATGACCCTTGTAGTAACTGACCCACAGGCATGTTAACTGGAGGTTGTCTAGCTATATTCCCTAGGTAAGTTCTCTTGAGGGTAATATAAATGGGGCCTCTTAATGGCCCTTTTCACTTCTCTCTCCTTAATTCAGAGCTTCTGCTATGAGATGCATCTGTTGTTTTTGCCACTCACCATTCATTTTCCTGACTTCTGGTGACACCTGATTGTCCTTGGGGAAACCACAACGATGTTCTACTCTATTTGGTTTGAGTAAAACTAACACTACTCCCCCTCTCCTCCTATTGGTCTGGTCATATGACTTTAAACAATCTGCCAAACTTGGAGGGATTGATGAAGAGATGCACACAGCACCCAGAGCCACTGAAATCATCCCAGGGCCATTGCTGGGGATGTTGAAAACAGAGAATGTACTTTCTTCTGGGATTGCTGAAAGAATAAGAATCAGTCTGGAGCTGCTGGCTGATCTTGACATTACAAGGCAGAATCTGCCTGAGAATGAAGCCAACAGAGAAAAAAGTGAAGGCAAAAGATGTGATAAACCAGATTGACATATGGTTTATGTCAATCTGGTTTATCACAGCCATGCCTGAATGTGGGAGTTATTGTGGATTCTTTAGTCAATGAGTCAATGTCTTTCCTTTTCTTTTTACATTAGATTTTCTGTCATTTGCCGCCATGAGTTTTTATTGATATACCAATTTTCATTATAGCTATGGTGGACTGGACAACAGCCAGTATTTTTATCCTTTTGTAGCAAATTGAGAATATGATTTCATGCAGTATAAAAAATTCTACTGGATTAAATTGTTATTACCTATGAAATTAGTGAAAAAGGAACATTACTTAATGAAGTCATCCTAATCAGTCAGGATCCAGATATCATACACTTAATGTAACATAATTTATTTTAAGGAATTGTTAGTTAGGTACAAATAACTGTTAACTAGGTTACTAAAAAGGCAAAAAGAGATCACTAAGGTGGTCTACAGGTAGACACTGAAAAAAACAGCTATTATCATTAAGACTAGGAGTGGGCAGGGGGCGGAGGGGGGAATCAGGAAGACTTTGGACTTATTAGAACTCAGAAACTTGGAGAAAAGGCTCTGTGGAGCTAAAACTCACATCTCTGAGTGTCTCTGATTTGCAGGGAGTACTCTGTTGGCCTGCGACTCAGACATACAAAGAAGGGGCACCTGTTGGCTGGTGCTAGTGTCGCTAAGGAGGATGCAGTAAGACACACTCAGCAAGTCTTGAAAAGATACCACAAACTGGAACCCACACTTTCTATGGGAACAAGCTGGCAGTGGCAACTGCCAGAGTAAAGACATTTGGTGGGTTAAAGGAAACAAACAGAAAGGAGCAGGCCTTGTTTTCCTCTTCTAGTTTCTGTTTCTCTGCATCCTATAGGCAAGGCCTATCAGCAGTCCATCTGGCAAAGAACATGGTTTCCAGGGCACAGCTCAGAAGGATAAATTTGGAACTAAGATTCAATAACTTAATAACTGGCACAGAGTCAAACAGCCAGCGGGTCCAGCTTTACTAGGACAGAGATCAGGCACCCCAAAAAGATAAATGATAACAGGGACTAAGGATCCATGGATATTGATCTCCACAATAGTAGCCTCATGCTTGACATTTCAAGACATGCCCAGAAAGATGATTTAAAATGCTGTTGAAAGCATTTGTAAGTCTTGAGACTAAGATCATTTGACCTATAAGTTTAGTGATGGGGCCCCAAAGCTTTCAAGCCCTCACTAATTAGACCCTGACTACAACCTAAACGTGTAGACCTCCAGTTTTTAGTACAGACCAAGAATGATTTGCTCTTGAGTTCAAAAATAAAGTTAAATAGGAAGTCATATCTTTTTAATTAAAATGTTTAAAGTATATATTAAATAACATATAATACTATTAACACATAACCTACTGTAGGAATGCTTTAAAAGTAGGGGAGGAGATATAGTCAACAACAGTGATAAGTTTGCATATGACAGATGATTACTAGAATTAGTGGGGTGATCACATTGTAAGGTACAAAAATGTCAAATCACTATATTGTACACCAGAAAGTAAAATAACTAATATAATATCATATACCAACTATAAAAATAAAAATTAAAACATTCTTTTAAATCTAACCTAATTTAGTTACTGAATTCTTACTTCACCATAGTGAACAATAAGTGGAAAACTCAGAACATTTTTGTTGTTTCCAGTTCGTTGGTAACCAGGCCACTATCTGCCATTCATGATGATGAACCGGACACCAGGTGGGGACAATGACCATGTACCTGAGTGGTCCTTAGAGCAAATCCCTGATTAAAAGAAACCTGATAAAGCACAGTCACAGAGCAACCCTCCGCCCCTTCTCCTAGGCTTCCAAATGCGTTAAACCAGTAAATGTGGGAATATTGTTATACCATCTGAAACAATAACTTCTTTCTGAAATGACTAATTTTCTCATTCAAATGTCTCTATAGGACAGTGAGCTCCAGCTCTTAAATTCCTCCCTTGCTAACTCAAGGGCCCAGTTTTTGCTGAGATTTTTGTGATCTAGACCACAAATAATTTGGAGAGTTCTGTTGACTTTCATTTCAATTAAGTAGGTATCAAAAATTGTTTTCCGTGGTGGTCAGTTATTTTTGTATCTAAACATTGCAATTTTGTTACAAAATCTTACAGGGATGTGAACTTCGTTCTAGTCTGCTTTGTGCACGAGAGCTGAGAAGACACTGTTGTTACCTGTGATGTTGAAACTGCTTGTTCAATGCTTTGGGATTTTTAAATCATTTGTCTTCCAGTGTTTGAAAGTACTTGGAGCTTTCCGTTTGACTTTCCCTGGGCTCCAAACATATCTCTATTTAAAAATTATAAGATTCATCAGGATTTCCTGAAGACTCAGTCACGTTACTCATAAATATATTCTGAAACAAAGAAATAATACCTTTGGGAAATTTTAGTAAACATCATCAACAACCATCACCACTAAGCGCACACTTCAGATAGGGTGTTGGCCAAACTCTGGGCTCTGATATAAGGGACTCATTTGTCACCACTAAAGATACAACCGTCCAGTTGACAAACTGAGGAAAAAAATAGTTTAGTGTCAAAGGAGCATAACCCTGGGTACAGGGCCAGCTGTACTAACAAAAGGATTCCTTTGGGGAAAGACGTTTAAGAGTCTGCTCTGCTCTCTGCCTTTGAGTAATGCAAACCAGCTAATCTTTAACTTCAAACAAGATGCATTTTTTGAATATCTTGTTACAATCAAAATATCATTTGATTGTAAACTCTCCTTGAGAATAGAAATACAAAGGAGAGTGAGAGACAGAGAGACAGAGAGAGAGCCCATGCGCAAAGACAACTCATCTGAGTCTCTTGCCCTTTGCTTCCAGAACTTTACATCAGAAGATTCTTATGTTATTCCCACCTAAAGAGAAGTCTTCCTCTAGATCTGTGAGTTCTGTGAATCTTTGTCTCTGTTCCTTGTGGGTGTATGCAGGGGAAACAGATCTCAAAAGATGAATGAAAGATAAAAAAAGAGGCAAAGACTTTGAGATAAAACAAATTATTACCTCACAATATTACCTGCCATTCTCACCTATAGGTAGGTCATCAGATTGCTTGTCTCTAAAACTTGTGAAGTTCCTAGAGACAAGATAATTTTCATAGGTTTCTTATAACATCATGTAGGCATCTGTGAATATCCTATGCACACGTTGCATCAAATTCATTAAAGCAAGTTTTAATATAAAAACAAGCCTTCTCCAAAACTTCAGGGACTGCTGGTCTGAAAGCTTCTTCTTGTCTGAAATCTTCCATGAAATGAATTAACTTTGCTCACTCAAAACTTGCAGCTAAAGCAGCTTCCTTATTCAAGACAGCAGCAGCCAGGCACACTGGGAGAGCAATTTTGTAAATGAATTGGCAATAGACTTATATTTCCCCACCAACATATCCATCATAAATCTGGATGAACCAATTCGGGAAATCATAGCTCAGTCCAATAAAGCAAGTCATCCAACTTCTGGGAGTGCAGTCTTTATTAACCTAGAGAGGAAGAGCCTGCTCCTCCCTAGACAGCCAGTCAGCTAGGGCTGCAGAACAGTCCTCTTGGACTTGCTGCACAAGCAGTCAACATCACCCAATCATGCTCCTTTCAGCAACTCATTTGCTGAAAACCAGACTAATTCAGCTTCCCCTCAACCTCCTCAAGGGAGAGGCTCCAAGAGTCACAATTAAAAATCAATGTGCTATTGCCTGTGGAAACAACTTCTACTCCCACCCAAGAGCCAGAATCAAGTAGCCATTGTCCCTGCTTCTGATGGAAGAAAAAAAGCTAGTTTATAGGCTAGAGCCAATCTCTCAGCCACCATGGACAATGAGAACATGCGACACATCTATCAGGAGGGATACAGAAAGTGAATTGGGGAAATTCAAATTTCTGGGTTTTTTAAATCTAGATTGGGTATATAATGGCCTTTCTCAGTCACTGTTAATGTAGTCCATAGGGAGTTTCCTTGCTAGTAATATGAAAACATTTAAATTAAAATGTAAAGGCAGTCACACTTTGCAAAGTACTTACATATTCATCTTTCACATACATTAATTTCATTAGCTTTCAAGATGACCCTATGTGAGAACCATCTCTCTTTTGACAGAGGAAAATTACCAAAGAAATGCTAGAATCCAAAATTATTGACTAAGTTACTAGAGGGGCCCAAGAAAATCAAAGGGTTACTAGGTGGGATGGTTGTTGTGAACAACTGTCTTTAAAATTTATGTGGTTGTGTCCAGGGGGTGCATCAGAATGTCTTGAGCATAGACTGCAAAACAGCACTGTGTGGATGGCATTCTTGTTCTGTTTTCTGAATTTTACTACTCAGTTTTTTTGGGTTGAATTACAGTAATGATTCCCTAACAATATAGCCTTAAAACTAAGAATTGTGATCTTTGACAAGGGTCATCCTCTTTTTGATCTGCAGCAAGAGTCATGAAATTGATTAGTAGCCATGAGGTAATGTGGGTCACCAGGATGGCAAAACATCTAATGTTCAATGCTAATGTTGCTGGGACCTACTGGCAGAACCTGGCCCGGACTACATCCTGGACTGACTACTTAAAAACAAGACAGAGGCTGAGCTCATCAAGAGCATTTGATCCAGAAAAGACCTTAGGCATGCACTCATCCAGGTAGGATCATGGGGAGGGGTGCAGATAAAGGTCCTATCTAGTCAACCAAGCACAGTTTCCACTGTGAAAGACAATAGCAGATCAGAGTCAAACAAGCTATCAGCAGAGAGGATCATTCTGATATGGAAAGTGGCTGACAAAATGCCATGCAAGGAAATACTTAGACGCAGAGACTCGCAGATTCTTAAAGCACTCGGTAGTAAATGACTGGGCTTCAACAGGAAAGGATCCTGAGTACTACATAAATTAGTTGAAAAAGCCATAAACTCACTTTTGACAACTATGGCTGCCGTCAAACCATGAGCATGAAGAAGGCTTAGCTCTTGGTGTCTGAATTAGGCTGTCAATCTAGATGCAAATGTCTTTATGGCAGAAATAGCTAACTGTTCCTCAAAACTTGTGTCACTGAGAAATAGCTTCTTGACAATGGACTATGTCTCCCAGTCTCTTTTGTATCCAGAAGGAGCCACATGGGTAGCCTTTACCAATGGAAAGTGGCAGAAGCCCTGTATGCCCCTTTCTGCCCCAGGGAAGAATCAGAGGCCTCTGAGCTTCACTCTTCTTTCCCCATTCATCAGCATGGAATAGAAAACTAACTTCAGCTAGATGAGCCTTAGAACCCTGAACCACCATAGAGAGGAACACTGTCTTCTTATTAGGAACAATACATTAGACTATTGGGGAATAAGGAATAAATATTTATTGTGTTAAGATGGTTAAATATGAAGGTTTATTTATAGCAACTGACTTTACTCAAATTAATATGGCCATGATAAGACAAAAAATAACTGACGTGCCTGAGACACAGTCCCCTCAGCTGCCTTCTCCAATCCACCACAGCAAAACTTGAACCAGGAGGACACAGTGTGTTTCTATTTTTCAGATACACCATGACTACCCTCCATTCATGGTAACATGTGAGTCAATAATTTACCAGCGAGAAAATCTGCTGAGAGCCAATGCTCAGGAGGACTCTAAAAGCTGCCATGCTGTTCTTCCCTCAGCACCCACTCTGCACCTTGAAACTCTATTCTCTGATTTCATATCTTTTTCTGCAAGTCATCTTTAGGTCAAGTTTAAGTCCCCTGCACTCTGCCAGTGACTTCCTGCCATGCTTCATGGAATTCAGTCTGTTGACCCAAACCCTTTCTCCCTTTACCCTAAGCCTGACAGAGGCCATGCAGTGCAGTAAGAGAGCTTAGCTTTCAGTTGGGGAGTCC
This sequence comes from Lasiurus cinereus, assembly GCA_011751065.1. Taxonomy (NCBI): domain Eukaryota; kingdom Metazoa; phylum Chordata; class Mammalia; order Chiroptera; family Vespertilionidae; genus Lasiurus; species Lasiurus cinereus. The sequence continues at coordinate 57,222,914 of JAAGEH010002531.1, read as the reverse complement.
TTCATTTAAATCCTAGCCAGTTACTCTCTGTGAGACTTCAGCCAAGTGTCTAATGTAATTAAGTCTCAGCCTCTTCATCTCAAAAACAGAAAGTCATTATCCATTGAAAGTGATTGTGGGGCTTATGTGTGTGTGTACAGTGCTGGCATAAAGAGGTACTCAACCAATGCAGTGTCAGCAGGTACTTATGAGCACCTCCTACATCCCAAGCTCTCTGCCAGATGCTTTCTGTTCACTATCTAAATCCTCTAGATGAGGCTCTCAGTAAGTTGTCTTCATCCTGCTTTGCTAATTAGAAATGAATAGATAGCATGTGGCTCATTCCACATCACACATCTGGCAAATAGCCTTATGTTCTGAACTTGAGCCCCATATCCACCTCTTGGTCCAGTGCTCCTTCCACTACACTGTTTATTTTTAAACTTGGACTTCTAATTTGGGCCATGTCCATAGTTTAGTCTGACAACCTTTGCTCTCCCACCATTTTGAAGAAAGCTAAGGCTTATAGAGAGATCTTTGAATCTGAAGTTGATAAATCTTATTTTGCTACGTAACCTTGTATGTAACCTTGAACAAGGCTTCTACTTCTGTGGCTTCAGTTTTTCCCCTCAAAAATGAGGTGAACATGGCCTGTGTGGTTCAGTGGTTGAGTGTAGACGCATGCATCAAGAAGTTACCATCGATTCTTTTTTTTTTTAATTCTTTTTTTTTATTAATTTTTTATACATATCTTCCCATTGCCCCCCTCCCTCCCAGGCATACCCCAACCCCCCAGTGTCTATGTTCATTGGTTATGATTATATGCATAGATACAAGTCCTTTGATTGATCTCTTATTTACCTCACCTAACTTTAATCATCCTGCTGTAATTTCACAGTCTGTTTGAAGCTTTATTGTCTCTGTATCTATCCTTTTGTTCATCAGTTTATAATGTTCTTTATTATCCTCCAATGAGTGCGATCATGTGATGCTTCTCCTTCATTGACTGGCTTATTTCACTAAGCATAAGGCTCTCCAGTTCCAACCAGGTTGCTGCAAATGGTAAGAATTCCTTCTTTTTAATGGCAGCATAGAATTCCATTGTGTAGATGTACCACAGTTTTCTGATCCACTCATCTGCTGACGGGCACCTAGGCTGTTTCCAAATTGTGGCTATTGTAAATTGTGCGGCTATGAACATAGGGGTGCATAAATCCTTTCTGATTGGTGTTTGTAATTTCTTAGGATAAATTCCTAAGAGTGGGATTACAGGGTCAAATGGGAGATCCATTTTTAGTTTTTTGAGGAAACTCCATACTGTTCTCCACAGTGGCTGCACCAGTCTGCATTCCCACCAACAGTGCACAAGGGTTCCTTTTTCTCCGCATCCTCGCCAACACTTGTCGTTTGTTGATTTGTTGATGATTGCCATTCTGACAGGTGTAAGATGGTATCGCATTGTCGTTTTGATTTGCATCTCTCGGATGATTAATGACTTTGAACATGTTTTCATGTGTCTCTTGGCTTTCCTTCTGTCGTCTTTTGAAAAGGTTCTATTTAGGTCCATTGCCCATTTTTTTATTGGATCCTTCATCTTCCTTTTATTAAGTTGTATAAGTTGGTTGTAGATTTTGGAGATTAAACCTTTATCAGTGATAGCATTTGCAAATATGTTCTCCCATGCATTGATCTTTCTTGTTGTTTTGTTGATGGTTTCTTTTGCTGTGCAAAAGCTTTTTATTTTGATGTAGTCCCATTTGTTTATTTTTTCTTTAGCTTCCATTGCCTTTGGAGCAGTATCAGTGAAGAAGTTCTTTCGGCATATATCTGAGATTGTGCTGCCTGTGGATTCCTCTAGTATTTTTATGGTTTCCCTTCTAATGTTTAAGTCCTGTATCCATTTTGAGTTTATTTTTGTATTTGGTGTAAGATGGTGGTCCAGTTTCAATTTTTTGCATGTATCTGTCCAATTTTCCCAACACCATTTATTAAAGAGGCTATCTTGGTTCCATTGAATGTTCATGCCTCCTTTGTCAAATATTAATTGAGCATAGTGGTTTGGGTGGATATCTGGGTTCTCTATTCTATTCCATTGATCTATATGTCTGTTCTTGTGCCAGTACCAGGCTGTTTTGAGAACAGTTGCTTTGTAGTATAGCTTGAAGTCTGGTATTGAGATCCCACCTACTTTATTCTTTTTTCTCAAAATTGCTGTAGCTATCCGTGGTCTTTTTTTGTTCCAGATGAATCTATGAAGAATTCTTTGTAGGTCTGTGAAATATGTCGTTGGTATTTTAATGGGTAGTGCGTTGAATCTGTAGATTGCTTTGGGTAGTATGGACATTTTAATGATGTTGATTCTCCCAATCCATGAGCATGGTATGCTCTTCCATCTGTTAACATCTTCCTCTATCTCTTTTTTCAGTGTCCTGTAGTTTTCTGCATAAAGGTCTTTTACCTCTTTAGTTAGGTTTATTCCTAGGTATCTTAATTTTTTTGGTGCGATGGTAAATGGGATTGCTTTTTTAGTTTCTCTTTCTATAATTTCATTGTTAGTATATAGAAATGCCACAGACTTCTTAGCATTAATTTTGTATCCTGCTACATTGCCGAATTCATTAATTAAGTCAATTAGTTTTGGAATGGAATCCTTTGGGTTTTTTATGTACAATATCATGTCATCTGCAAATAAGGACAGCTTTACTTCTTCTTTTCCAATTTGGATGCCTTTTATTTCTTCTCGTTGTCTAATTGCATACCATCGATTCTTGGTCAGGGCATATGCCTGGGTTGTGGGCTAGATTTTCAGTAGGAGGCCTGCAGGAGGCAGCCGATTCATGTTTATGTTTCTCTCTCATTGGTGTTTCTCTCTCTCTCTCTCTCTCTCTCTTTCTCTCTGTCTCCAAAGTCAATAAAAACATAGTTTAAAAAAGAAATGAGGTGAGTAGACCAGATGAGTTGTGAAGAATATGACCTCACAATTGGAAGTCTGGGTAGTTTGTCAGTTGCTCAACACAACAAGTCTGCTAGTTCTCTATTCTGGCTTGACCTAACCCAAGCCACTCATAGCTAAATTTGATATTATCCTAAGGTTGGCCCCTAAACCATGACCAAAATCATAGGTCACCAGGCCTGAGACCAGTCCATACTTATGGTGAAGAACTGGTTTGAATTCTTCTCTGTGTACCTGTGGCCCCTGTTATAGGACAACACATTTTGCCATATGTTCTAGTTATCTATTGCTATGTAACAAATGACTTCAAAATGTCAGAGTTTAGCCCTAGCCAGTTTGACTCAGTGAATAGAGCTTCAGCGTGCAGACTGAAAGGTCCCAGGTTCGATTCCACTCAAGGACATGTACCTTGGTTGTGGGCACATCCCCAGTGGGAAGTGTGCAGGAGGCAGCTGATTGATATTTCTCTCTCATCGATGTTTCTAACTCTCTATCCCTCTCCCTTTCTCTCTGTAAAAAAATCAATAAAATACATTTTTTAATGTTATAGATTAAAACATTTATGTGGGTCAGGAATTCAGGAAGCATTCAGGTAGATAGCCTTTATTTGGAGTTTCCCAGGCAATAGCAATAAGATGTTGGCAAGGCTATAGTCATCTTATGGTTCCACTGTGCTGGACGTTAAGATACTCACTCAGGTGATCATAAATCAGGAACCTCAGTTCCTCTCTGTGGAACTTTTTGGGCTTCCACAAATCATGGTGGCTACATTCCAAGAGGTAGTCTCTTAAGCACTCCAGGAGAATAAACATGGAAAGCATACAATCTCTTCTAGAGTCCCAATATATCACTTCACTGCAGTCTGTTGGTCAAGCAAGTCTTAAGATCAGCTCAGATTCAAGGGGAGGATAAATTTATTCTACCTCTCAAGGGGGAAAATAACAAAGAAGTGTGGCCATCTCTACCTTCCTCATTGTCATTGTTGAAGAACATACAGATATAGCTACCTAAAGCTACCTTAAGGATAACCTTTTTCATAAATGACAATATATTCAGCATGCTTTAAAACCTAGAAGATACCACCTTGGTCCATGTAAATGAATTCCTGCCACGTCCAGACAGTCCCTGCTAATGCAGAGGGACTGGAGCCAGCCTCCTTGCTGAAAAGTTGATTTCTTATAAGACAATGACCTTCTCCTCCACAAAACCCATTGGGCCCCATATATACTTGCCATTTCCAATCAAGGCAGCTTTATAGATTTCTATACTGAGCCTTTAAGATGTGGTTTCTGAAAGGAGTTTCAAAAGGCATTATCTACCCTTCCACTTCATCCACCAGGATATTCATGTATTTGATAAAAGGAGAGTGATAAATTGGGCATCTGGATAAAATATTGGGTGTTAAACCCCTTCCAAATTTATTCCAGAAACATTTGTTACCTATGCTTTAAATTTTGGACTTTAGGTGAAGACACACTTGTCTAGGTATGAGAAAGGGGTCACTGAAAGGACCATCTGTTGACAAAGGTGGAGGCATATGTGTTACTTTCTTTTGTCCCCTCTCAGAGTGAGAGGTACCTATAATAAAGTGTTAAATATAGGAATTCTTTGACTGAACAGGTTATTCATTTTCAGTGTATTCTGCAGTAGGACTATAGATTTTGATCCCTGGAATCCATTTAATCCTGGATCCATTCTACCTAACAAAATCGGGGCAGGCCTAACTAATATGTACTTTCCAGGGTTGCTGTAAGAGTTAAAAGTTAACATATGTTAAAGCACCAAGTGCTAGCACACATGTTGGATGAATCTGAACAAGACTACCAGCCTATTCTCTTGGCCATTAGCTTAGTCCTGCCTTTAGTACCAGTGATGTGAGTCCAGTTGAGTCCTTTCTCTAGTCCTGGCAGATAGCCCCCAGGTCCACTTTGATCATGGTCTTTCAATCACTGCTCTGGGGCATGTATGCTCCCACAAAGTTACTTCATCTTGCATGCCCCCCATTCTGTAGAGTTACTATTGATCTGTCTCATGTCCATAGACTCAGTTAAAAATATTGGACACATCTGAGTCTGAGACTTATCACAGATATAACATGAAAACTGCCAATGACCAATGTCACTCACTCCCTGTTGGACATTTCCTTTGTGTATATGCTGTATTTTTCTTTTTAAATATTTGCATAACATTCTAATATAATAAGACATTCCTTCTACATTCATGGTCAATATTGACATTATGCTTAGAAGCAGTATCTTTAAAAAGTTATCTTAGAAATCACTTCTATATTAATAGACAGTGTAGCCAACAGGCATTTCTAGGACTAATCTAATTTCCCATTGAATATTCTATTTTTGCTGTCCATATCACCTTGTAAACATAATCACGTATGAGTTTGCACTTTATGAGAGGTGGGTCTTTAAAATAGATTTATCATCTTTCTAAGGTCCTTCTGAATTTCTCTATAAAAGTATATGGTCTTTGAGGAAAGACTGAGGATACATTTGGTAATCTGGCTGCACAGTGCTTCCCAAAGTTTTAATTTTTTAGAAAATTATATTTGTCCATCCCATTAGCATAAATATTAGATCTGAAGCTCCAATAGCTCCAAAGGCCGAAGGAATGTGGGAGTCATTCTCTGCCCTCAGAATCTGGCCTCAGAAAGATTCCAGTAAGTACTTGTTAAATTCTATTGGATTCAATCACTTTTATCAAAACCGTTTAAAAGTTTGAAGAAAAGATACAACAAAGCATGAAATTCACTCTCTAGGAAAGAAAAGCTTTCGTATAGACATTTCAGAAAGTACAATCAACAGAGTAAATTGCAAACATGTTTTTGTTCTGGAAAAGACAAGGGAGGGGAAGGCAGCATCATGTCAACTCAAACTCTGCAGATGTTGGATAATTTTGGGTCTCATTTATTCACAGAGAAAACAAAATGTGGCCTCATTACAGTCAAGAAGGAGGTTATTTGAGGCTAGCAGCTGATGCATACTCAGTAAACAACATACACATACAAAGGCGTGTACATAAATATGGAGATCTGTGCCAAAAATAAAAATTGAAACTCTTCTCCAATCTGCTCATGCCTCAGAGAAGAAGTGGGTGATCCCTGGGTTCCCCAAAGCTACCTCCCAGCACAACAGGCCCAGACACACACAGAACAGTCATACAGAAGCAGGACTATGGACTATTTTTTATAATCTCTCTTAGCACAGCATTATAACCAGAAGCATGAGTGACTAAAACTACTGTATAACATATATAGCCACAGGGAACATTAAGTGTGGGTACTAGGGAGGAAGCCTGGCATCATTTGCAGTTAAGTTTTTCTGGGGGTTCCCATCAGACTCCTCATGTGATGATGCAGCAACCTTGGCCATGTTCATAGAATCGAAGAGGACCTCTCACCCCATGCACCCAATGCACTGATTCAAAACCCACTTCTGTGCAACTCATCTCTGTGTGGAACACAGGCTGTGGTGACAAGCTTGGGTTTAAATTCTTGCTTAGTTCATCACTAGTAGCATGGCCCAAGTTAGCTAATGTGACCATTTCCTGGTGGGAATAATGACGTTATCTGCCTTATATGATTATGTGAGGAATTATGTGACCATTTCCTGGCGGGAATAATGATGTTACCTGCCTTATATTATTATGTGAGCAAATGCACATACAGTGCTAGGTACACATTAAGAATAACAAAGATGGCAGTCACTATTATTGTTACATAAAATCATGTCCCTTGGGAAATGAACAAAGCACAGAATTAAAGGTAGTAGAGAAAAGGAAATCCTCAACTACCACATTCTTCATGCCATGAATCTCCACCTGCTACTCTCCATTTACCTACTGTTTTCCTCATTTAGCCACCATCCTTCCTTCCTTGAAGCCCACGGCTTCCCCACTCTTGTGTCCCCTATAGATACTAGAAGCCAAAGGAAATAGTTATTTCCTTAGTGATATCTCCCTGTCCTTGTCCTACCTTTCTTCGTGTGTCCATCTTCTCAAGAGAAAAGGGGAAAAAAAAACAGTTGTAGAAGTCTAGATAAAAGTCCGAATCTGATCCACAGTCTCCTAAAGATAAGGCCTGTAAGCACTACCCTATTTCTTCTAGGTCACACCAGTACATAGGAGCCCTACAGTAAAAGCAGGAAGAACTATAACCACTCCTTTCCTAAATAAATGAAAGGCCCTTCAGAATTAGTCTCTCAAGTCCAGTGGCCTTGATGGTAAATTAACTGTTGGAGACCAACCCCATATGGCTGTGTCATCTCCACTTGCTTTTACTTAGCTGAAAGTATTTAATCTACACACAGTGCTATAAATTAGGCAAAGAAACAGGCCAAAGTTTCCAAATGCAAATCAAGAACTTCTCCCACCGCCAGAACCGGTTTGGCTCAGTGGATAGAGTGTCGGCCTGGGGACTGAAGGGTCCCAGGTTCGATTCCGGTTGGGGGCATGTGCATTGGTTGAGGGCACATCCCCAGTGGGGGTCGTGCAGGAGGCAGCTGATCGATGTCTCTCTCTCATCGATGTTTCTGGCTTTCTATCCCTTTCCCTTCCTCTCTGTGAAAAATCAATAAAATGTATTAGAAAAAAAAAAAGAACTTCTCCCACCATACCCCTCCTCTAAAGTCCCAACTCCATGGCCCTGCATGCTGCTCACACTCCCCAACCCTTGATGCTTAACCCCCACCCAATAGCTCTTAATGTTAGTCTGACCTCCTTTCATTCATCCTGCTTTCCACTGGCTGGCTATCTGGCTTCCAATTATATCTGAGAACGGGATGGGCTGCTTATGGATGTGATTTGAAGTTAAATATCAGATCTCAAAGGCCTGATTAAGGGAAGAGTTTTAAAATTATGTGAGAACAATGGCAAGCGTAGTCTATTTTGTCTCCTTACCTTTCTCCTTGCCTTGATAACTGGTTGATTTCCTCTTTCTGAATCTCCACCTGCAACTCCCTGCTTGCCAGCCAAGTAATACAGGGGTGCAAGATGGGAAATCTAAAGGATACCATGGTGCTTCTTCTGCTGCCTCAGACATAGGGACTTTTTCCTAAATAATTTTATCATAGAAGGAGCCATTATAGGAATATATCTGGAAGGAGGGAAGAAAGGGAGGAAGGAGGGAAGGAAGGAAGGAAGGAAGGAAGGAAGGAAGGAAGGAAGGAAGGAAGGAAGGGAGGGAGGGAGGAAGGGAGGAAGGAGGGGAGGGAAAATAGAAAGAAAAAAGAGAAAAGGAAAGGAAAGGGGAGGAGAGAAAGGAGGAAAAAAAGGAAATAAAAGGAAAGGGAAGGAAAGGAACTGAAAGGAAAGAGTAGGAAGAAAAAAAGAAAGAAGACAGAAAGAAAAGAAAGAAGAGAGGAAGAACATTAAAAGGAAAACCCTATTCATGTCCCAGGAAGAATTTTTGTATAGCTCTCACAAAATTTGCCATCCATGGATAATCATTTGGAAACAAAGAAAGAGGCAGCATGGAGTATGACCAGTACCCAAACAAGAGTAATCTCATCTCATAGAGGCCCTTGGATACACGCGTTGTGCCTTTCTCATGTGTTTCCTGCTTGGTGATCAGCAGTGCCTGGTGCATGATGAGGGACCAATGTTTGTTAAATAAACACCTTACACAACACTATAGTCTTATACAAACAATTTTAAGAAATGAGAGAGAAAAATCTCAGAACTCCTTTAAAAATTTCTTGTAGCTAGTTCATCTTCATCTGCCCTATCTACCAAAGCCAACAAGCACAGTTGGAACAAATCGGTTAATAAAACCAAGCCAGATGGCCAGCCATTAATTCTGTTGCTTCTCTGCAGCCGTTACAGATTTATCTTTTAAAGTCTTACACTAATCAGAGTATAAATTCCCCTCAAGCCACTTGGTGTCTTGGCAAGTAAGCCAGACTCATGAATTTCTAAGAATATTGCACCCACATTAGTCCCTTTAAACTTCTTATTCTGTTGGTGACCATTAAAAAAAATCAGTTGTCTTGAAAACACTATTCTCAAACTGATTTAGGATTTCACTTTGATGCTATATTCTTCGGTTGATTGTTATTTATCTCACTTGAAATGTGTGACTATTAGAAAAGTGCTTCCGTTTTGTCAACTCTACAAACATGGCTGTGAAACCTCCACCATAATTAAAATATAGGACAGTCCCATCACCCTAAAGTTTTCTCCTGCCACTTTCCCCCCCACCCACCATCACTTCTAACAATCACCAATCTGTTTTCTTTCCTGCATGTAAATGAAATGTTGAGTTACACAGTATATAGCCTTTTGAGTTTACTTTCTTTCATTTAGCATAATGCACTTGAGATTCACCCATGGGGTTGCATGAATCAGTGATTAATTTGTAAAGAAATTGCTGAGAGGTATTCCATTTTGTGGATATCCCACAATTTGCCTATCCATTCATCAGCTAAAGTGAAAACCTGTATATGAATGTTTACCATGGTTAATTCGTAATTGTCCAAACTGGAAATGATGCTAAGGGCCTCAATAAATGATTTAATTTTTAAAAGTACTTGGGAGTTTTCTCTCAATTCCTATGTCCAAACTAACACATCTTCTCTCACTTGAGTGTCAATAAGCAATAAAACTCCTTGAAAAGTGTAACTAATTCATTGACTAGGGCCCTTTCAAGATGGGAAATTTCAAGTGAGAGGGCTCATTTCCACAGAAAGTCTGAGAGAGGCAGAGCAAAGAAATAGAGGGGAGGCTGGAGGGAAGTGATTCTTCTGTGGTACAATGAAGGGAAGGTACTAAAGATTGTTCAATCCCCTTAGGGTCCCTGTGTTCTGAACCACTGTTGGAGAACCCAGAGTGCTAGGTACTAATTGAGGAAAGGAAGTGAATTAACAGATTCAAAAGCATGTGTGCTAGTTCCCCTTAATAGGAATCTTAAATTAGTTCAATACTGTCAGACTCTGGACTGGGCCCTGGAGCCAACTCAATGGAGAACACCAAATTTTGTGAGAGCTAAACAAAAATTCTTCCTTTTTTTTCCTCAAAGCAAAGTTCCACTCAGGAAGTGCCCGATTAAACAAAAGCACTCAAGGGAGTGACACCCTTTTGCTATCTGCTCCCCACTTGCTACCTGCTCCCATCAGCCTCTTGGGGAGGCTGCAGCCCTTCTGAGATGAACATGCTTGAGATCCACCAGTCACTTGGGCAGCCATGTCTTGTGCATCTTGTGCACACAAGCCAGGGTCCAAATTCTTCCAATGAACTTTGAATTCTTTAAGTTGGATTGAACAATATGCACTTATTAGAAATTGGAAGAATGTACATGGTGAATATTACCTGTGAGTTGAATTCCTGAGAATCTCTCAGCAAATGTTAAAGAAAGCCCAGTAAAGGTTGGTTGTACACAGGCAGAGGGCCTTTTACTGTGAATTTTTGCCCCGCTCCATCAGCCTGATCTTCTTGGAGATCAGAATAAGTTCCACAATGCCATGCAGTACATTTTTTAAAAATACCACAGACACACTGAAGGCCCAAGCATTGGACCACAAAATGGGATGATCCCAAACCACAGCGGTGCCTGCCAACCATCACTCTGAAAAAGTGCTGCGGGTATATTAGCGCAACTGGAGAGCATGGCGGTGTGCTTGCTACAGACCTTTCATCTATCCAATTCTTAGTGGTCAGCCCACTTTTCATCAATGCCCGGGCCTAAAGGGTCTGTTTTCTTCATTGTTATAAAACCTTTTCTGTAAACCCATATATTTCAAACACATTTCTGTTTTTGAACAACTTTGATTGAAAGACATTTTTCATGGGCCTTCTAAATCACTCCCTTTTGCTTGTCACTTAAGAAAAAGAAGAAAAGAAAGGAAACATCTAAAAAAATCTAAAATTCAGTGGAAAAGATGGAGAAAGATTGCATGTGCTCAATTTCTCCCAGAGACTGGGAGACATGCAATTGTGTGACAAGGATTCAGCTCCCAAGTCCCCAAGCAGCTTCCTGAGGAGCAAGGTTCTCAAAACCATGCTCTGAGGATTTCTAAGGTCTGCAGGGGAGAGCAGAGACTAAGTCACACAGGGGAAGTGCCCACAGGGGTCCCCAGCACTATTGCTTTCTTATATTTATAGTTTGTAAGGTTGGTGAATTGGAAATTACTAGAAAAATGTCTCTGGACAGGATCAGCTACTTGCTTAGCAGAATCCTAGTATCCTGAAATTGCTTGGCAAACATCCAAAAGAACCTATTAGAAAATTTTCAAGGTGTCACCTCCCACCCAAACGGATGTCTGCAGCCTGAGCATCCTTGTGACCAAGAGATAGCAAGTAGGAAGCAGGCAGCACCCAGCGTTTGTATTGGATTCAGCATGGCTTTGCTTTGAGGGAACCAGACAAGTATACCCTGAGCCCAGGCTTGGCAGACAGGCACCTGCCTGAACCCCGGTGGACACAGCCCTGCCAGTCTATCTCCCCTAAGGTGTGGTTACATGGGAAAGCCAGCTACCTTCACATTTGTCCTGCCCTTACTACCTTTCCCAGGCCCTACTGGGTGACCTGCTCACAGCTGATGATTTTGAAGTCTCCTAAAGAGAAATCACTTGTAATTAGAGTCTAATCTTCCATCATACTATTAAGTGTGCACTCCTACCTACCTAACAAGTGGACTGACGGCATCTTTGTAAGTGCCCGAGTGTGTTCTCTCTCTGATATCCACACAGGGCCAGAGCTGAGGAGGAGCCACGGACCTTTGATTCACAGAGGAGACTCAGTTGGATTCACAGGTATTCAAAAGTGTCTCAGTCTGATATTTTTCAGAGCCAAAAAAAAAACAAACGTGCAAACATAGTAAAACCTCAACTATATGGGAATCCAGGTCACAGTGAGAGATGGTTCCAGACTTCTCCATGTGGTAGACTGTGCAGGCGTTACGCACAGTGAGAGCCATTCCGATGTGAAGGCAATGATTTGGTTCATCTGAATACTTATTTAAAGACTCGCAGCATGTACCAGGCCCTGCACTTCCCACCAGGATACCACCACACATAACCCGAGAGACAGTGTGTAAAATAAATATGTGTGACACTGTGAAGAGAATGCTAATTTCTACAGGAAAGAAAACTGGCGTGGAAGCAGAAGTGGTATTTGAGGCAGAGGGAAAATTTTGTTTCTGAGGAGATAGCTGGTTTTGAAGGAATATCTCTTTTATAGACAGGAGTCTTAAGTCTTTTCATAGAGAGAACCCGAGGAGGGCAGAGAATGGGACAAACTGGAAATGGTCTGGAGGAGACAGGTCCCACCGCCCCCAGTGCAGGGTCTGCATGCCACCCAGACGGTGAAAGAACGTGGAGGGGCTGTGGCCCCAGGCAGCAAAGCTGACAGCTCCTCCGCAATGGGATCTGGTCCTCCCTTGTTTCTGCTGCTGCGGAACTTTCATTTAGGTTTTGTCTTAGAAAAGCAGCATCTCGGGGGCAGGCTTTGCTGAAATTGCTCAGAACACATTTCTGCATTTCCTCCGAAGCCTGCCTGTGAAGCTGCCTGGAGACACGCCAAAAACATCCCCATCGCTGTGCTTGCCAGGATGGTCCTCCGCCTCGCACAGAGAAAGAGGCCACCCTGAGATGGAGGGTAATCTCTGCGGGATCCAGGACAGACAAAAGCCCTGTGTCACCACCTCAGCTGCTTCTGAGCTTCCAGGACTTGCCCCATGGCTCGTTCCAGGAAAGACCTAGTGTGGTCCATGAGTTCTAAAGGCCAGGACACGTGAGGTTGGTACTGAATCATCTCAGACAAGGGCAACAGAGGGCCACTCAGGCTGTTGCTACATCACCCACCAGGCTACCCAGGATGCCACTGAGATCCCATCCTGGTCAGAGGGCAAGGACCAGGCACAGAAATTAAGTGAGAGCCAAGAGAGCACAGCTTAGCACCTGGCAGGAACAAATCTCCCAGCACTCATAATGACCAGTTCCCATGAGCCTGTGGCAGCATCTTGGCCACACCCCACTGAAGACAAAGGGACAGAATTGGGGGGACAGGGAAGATGACTGTTTTACTTGGGAACCATATTCTGGCTTTAAATTCAGAAACTATTCAATTCCCATTGAATTCAAGTATCTGTGTTGAAAGAAACTAAACCAATTATGCCTGTCACTACAGCTATGAAATGTTAATTTTCTATTTCTTTAATGTCCCATGTTAACTGTATTCTTTGACAGGTGGAAAGCCTTCCAGGGAAGGTAACTATCTTTGCTTGCTCATCTCTATTCCACCTTCTTCCTTCAAGGCTTTGGGAAGAAGCTAGCTTACTAGTTCTACCTCAAAGTGCTCAGATTTGTGTGCATAATTTATTGTCAATTATTAACTCCCCTAGCTCACCCTCACCCCCAGAACCATTCACTGCCCCCACACAAAAGTATGCTCAAATGTTCCCAGTCACCAAGCCAACTTGCTGCAACTTGACTTCAATATCAAAATATGTTTGTTCTTCTCTAACAACTGTCTCTCACCAATTCTGAAAGTCTTTGTTAACAAAGGCATTGTGTTATGACTGCCTGGGTAAAAATTTCATTTCAGATGCAATGTGTGCCATAGCTGGGAGAATCTGAAAACTACAATGGGATCAATAAAGATATTGAGAGTACCTTATTAGTGTTTTGAAAAATTCAATGCATATCTCTACACACACACACACACACATACACACACACACGTGAGGAGAGATGTCCTTCAGTCCAGCCTGCTCCCTCTCCAATCTGAAACCCCTTGAGGGATGCCTGACTGCCCATTTAGGCCCAATCCTATTTGGCCAGCAAGGGAGGGAATTTGGGAGGGACCAAGATTGTGAGAGGGATGTCCGACTCCCCTATGTGGATAGGGCATAAACAGGCAGTGGGACATCCCTCTCACAATCCAGGACTGCTGACTCTCAACTATTCACCTGCCTGCCTTCCTGTTTGCCCCTAACCCCTTCTGCCTGCCAGCCTGATTGATGTCTAACTGCTTCCCTGCCAGCCTGTTTGTCCCTAACCGCCCTCCCCTGCAGGCCTGGGTCCCCCACAACTACCCTTCCCTGCAGACCCCGTCACCCCCAACTTCCCTTCTCTGCCAGCCTGGTCACCCATAACTGCCCTCCCTTGAAGGCTTGATCACTCCCAACTGCCCTCCTTTGCAGGCCTAGTCCCTCCCAACTGCCCTCCCCTGCTGGCCTGATTGCCCACAACTGCCCTCCCGTGCAGGCCTGGTCCCTCCAACTGCCCTCCCCTTCTGGCCATCTTGTGATAGACATCTTGTGTCCACATGGGGGCAGGATCTTGTGACCACATGGCGGCAGTCATCTTGTGTGTTGGAGTGATAGTCAATCTTCATATTACTCTTTTATTAGATAGGATAGAGGCCCAGTGCACAGGTGGGGGCCAGCTGGTTTGCCCTGAAGGGTGTCCTGGATCAGGGTGGGTGTTCCCTTACGGTGTGGGTGGTCTGGGCTAGAGGCCTGTGGTGGTCTGCAGGCCACCCATGCCCCCTGGTGACCCAAGCAGAGGTCCTGGTATCTGGGATTTATTTATCTTCTATAATTGAAACTTTGTAGCCTGGAGCAGAGCCAAGCCTTCTGCTTGCACAGCCATTGAAACTTTGTTGACTTAAGTGGAGGCTTGGGCGGGCCAGGGTATGTGGAAAGCTTGGCTTTCTCCATCTCTAGGGGCAATCCAAGCCTTGCTCCATGGCGGCAGCCATTGAAACTTATTTGCCTTAAGCAGAGGCCTGGGTTAACTAAAGTTTGCAGAAAGCTTGGCTTCCTCCATCGCCAGGGGCAATCCAAGCCTCCCTCCAACTCTCTGTGGCCATAGCCATCTTGGTTGAGTTGATTTGCATACTTGCTTTGATTGGCTGGTGGGTGTGGCTTGTGAGTGTAGCAGAGGTACAGTCAATTTGCATATTATTCTTTTATTAGATAGGATGTGTCAAGAACTAGAGAGCCTTGGCTTTGGGAAACACTGTACATGACTGAGGTGCCCAGAATGTGGTACAGGGATGGAGACAATCACAGAATAACGCTCCCTAGTGGAACTTATGAATCTAAGGCTCTGCTTCTTCTGATCTTCTAGGGAAACCTGGGAGGCTCCTTTTCTTCCATCAGCAGTTCTCTCTGCTCTTCTGCACCTCCTACTTCCAATGTCTGTGCAAAGTTAGCTCACAAAAGGCCCAGGTAATGGCATCCATCCAGACCCCACATCCTCAGTCATCTCCCCTGCACTGGCCCCTGATGCTGTGTTGGTTTTCACACCACCAATGTGTATGGAGTTACAGCATGGACAAGCCCCTCCACCAGGCCCCCACAGCCACTGACAGGGGCCCAGTGCAATTTTCAGGATACCACTGTGATATGATTGGTCATATAACAGAGTTGCACTGGAAACATGCTCCATCACTGCTGAGGACAGATGGGCAAGGAGAATCTCTCTGAGCCAGCTGATTGGCCAAGTTGCAGATGGAGCCGCTGTAGCACTGCATCCAAAACACCGCACTTCACAAAGCCTGCAGGGCAGCTGGCACTCGAATTCCTTCTAGCACCAGATAACGACCCCCCACAGCCCAAAGCACTGATGTCATGATGGTGATCAGTCTTGGTTTTCTTTAGCTCATGGTTTAATACTATTTTTATTTTGACTAACACATGTGATGATAAAAATAATACTAAACCATGAGCTAAATAAATACCAACTCTGACAGATTTCTTCTGTGATAAAAATCTCAATTTTTTTTAATTCCAAGTATTGTATTCTTCAAAAAAAAAAAGTCTGTTTCAGGTTTTTGTGTCTCTGCTCTGCTGTTGCCCTAGATATCTCCTCACTGAGTCCTTCCCTTTTCCTCATCACCTGAGGCAAGTGACAGACAGGACAGCTCAGGACCAAGACTCATCCAGAGAAGGATCCCGGACCATCTGCTTCTATTTTATCAGTAAACAAGCTGATTAAAAGTGTATTTCTCCCCTCAGGCCTCTAGAACTGGAAAGGAACACTGAATGAATAAGTCAAAATTAAAATTATTTTTTAAATAATCTGGCCTTTGCCCAACATGATGGTCTTTGTTCTTAAGGAGTGCTGTGGTGGTGTCTCAAAATATCTCACTGTCCTGCTATGAGGACTGACACCACCATGGGACCATCTGTGGAAGGCAGCTCCACCTGTGTGCCAACCTTCTCCTTTCCCATCCCAAGTGTCTACCATGTCCTTTGGCCCTGGTTCTTCCTCTGTCTTGTAATGCTATCAATATGTTTTCTAAATCCTCGAGCTCAAAATATGTTTTTTATACCTCCATTCTAGTGATACCCAGGAAAAGGCAGAAAAATAACAACAGAAGCCAAACAGTACAGCATAATTTTACATGCATCCTCTCTTTAGAGTTTATGAATCTAAAGTGTATCTGAGTTTTCATAGGTTATTTCAAATGTGGCGCCACAGCAACAGTCGCTCGTGAGCATCTCCTCTGCAGACCGTGCACCTGTTTGACAAGCTCCGGTGGGAGCCGAGCCACAGATGTTTACCCGTGTTGATGTCAAGAGCCCAGCAGGTCAGTTCTCTGGGAGCAGTCCTTAGTTTTTCTTTTTAAAGGCATTTATTTTCATCAGAATTCCTAGATTGGGTTAAGCAACTAGCACTAAATAAATATTAATAAAATTTATAAATGGTAGATAATTTCTGGGAAGAAAAGACTACTAGCAGGAGATATTATGGGCTCTATTTTAATCAGCATCAAATGAGCTTATCAAAGTTGAATATCAATTACGTCTAATAATCATGAAGTCTTGTTTTTATTTTTAAAGGAATTCAAATAGGCCAATTGTTTGACCAAATAAGGTCAAATTATTTTTTAAATAATTTTAATTTGGATTTATTCAGTGTTCATTTCCAATTCTAGAGGCCTGAGGAGAGAAATGCACTTTTAATCGGTTTGTTTACTGATGAAATAGAAGCAGATGGTCTCTTACAATTTCTGTTAGAAACTTCACAGCTTCACCGAGGAAGGGGTAGGTTATAATTTAACCGCGTTTGGATGAAAAGCAAACAACCGGCCTTAAAGAGCAAGGCCTCTTCTTTTAGCCTCCTCTCTGTCATCGTGAAGGGCACAGGAGGCTGAGGCAGGAACTTCCTCGCTGGTCGCATAAAGGACTTCTAGGGGTACCACTGGAAAGGAAGCTGACAACACTTCTCAGTTCTCTGGCTCCCATTTGCCAAACCGACAAAGGAAAGCTGTGTTTTGCTTTGTTTGGTTGGGGAGAGAAGGCACGGGGAATGAAAATTAGGTTACTCTAGGTTAAAAAGCTGACTTGGTTTTCTAAAAAATTAGCAGAGAAACTCCACTATTGCCCGCTAGGGCGTCGCATTGCAGACAAATGAGTCCTTCTCTTATGCTCAGAACATTCCGCTCCCAGATGTTGCTCAGGCTCGCCCTGTCCATCTCTCACGATCACACTGTCTCAGGACAAAGGCCTCCTCTTCTGCTTTTTAGATGGTCCTCCACATTCTCCACTGAAAATGTTCAGAGGGGGTCCCATGTACTGATCAGGGTGCAAAAACAGGCCTTAGTCGGGGTGATTAAAAGGTGTCAGTAATAGATAAGGATGGTTGCACAACATTGTGAATGGAACTTATCCCACTGAATTGTACACTTGAAAATGGTTACGATGGCAAGTCATATACATCTTAACCCACTGAAGTTGCAGTAAACTCCCCTATCCATAGGTGGGGAGAAGGAAGGGCAGATTCTAAGACGCCAGTGGATGCCTGAAATCGTAGAGTACCAAACTCTATATATACTGTGTTTTTTCCCTCACATACCTATGATAAAGTGAAATTTATAAATTGGGTACAGTAAGAAATTAACAAGAAGGAAAACATAGAGCAATTTTATTATTCTATTAATAAAGCAACAATATACTGTGATGAAAGTGAGTGAATGTGGTCTCTCTCTTACTGTCCTGCACTCACCCTTCTTCCTGTGATGAGGGGAGATGATACAATGACTATGTGATGAGAAGCATTTCCAGTTTGAGGTGTGACAGCAAAATGAACTGGAATTTCTTTTTCCTTCTTCCCAGTGTCACAGATAGATTTGTTCTAACCATAGATCTTTGCAGTCTCAGCACACAATTATTTTCTTTAGTTACTAAGTGAAGAACGTTCACCTTTTCACTTAAAGGAAGCACTTCGAATTCTCTTTGGCATATTCGAATTGCCAGCACTATGAATCTGGTGCTTCGGGGCCACTGCTAAGTACATTAAGGGTGACTTGGATTACAGGAACAGTCTCATAACCTAGACAGCGACTAAGTGACTAACGAGATGGAGCACACACTGTGAAGAGAGTTCTTCGGGATGACTCACTCCTCTGGGTGAACAGAGTGGGACATGGTTTCATCATACTACTCAGAATAGCATGCAATTTAAAATATATGAATTGTTTATTTCTGGAATTTTCTATTTAATTTTTGGCCCACAGTTGACTAGGGGTAACTGAAACCATGAAAAGTAAAACTACAAATAAGAGGGGAACTATTATACATATTATTATTATTATATATACTATGTAAATTATATATAAACATATAATATACATTATATATAATATATTATTATATATTACATATAATTTTATATAAATATTAGAGGCTTGATGCACGAAATTCTTGCGGGGTGGGGGGGTGGAGAAGGGTCCTTCAGCCAACCTACTCCCTCTCCAATCTGGAACCCCTTGAGGAATGTCCAACAGTTGGACATCCTTCTCAGAATCCAGGACTGCTGGCTCCCAACTGCTCACCTGCCTGCCTTCCTGATTGCCCCTAACTGCTTCTGCCTGCCAGCTTGATTACCTCCTAATCAATCTGCTGCCAGCCTGATTGATGCCTAACTGCTCCACTGCCAGCCTGTTTGCCCCTAACTGTCCTCCCCTGTGAGCCTGGTCACTCCTAACTGCTCTCCCCTGCAGCCTTGATCACCCCCAATTGCCCTCCCTTGCAGGTCTGGTCCCACCCAACTTCCCTCCCCTGCTGGCCTGATCACCCACAACTGCCCTCCCTTGCAGGTCTGGTTTCTGTCAACTGTCCTAACCTACTGGCCATCTTGTGGTGGCCATGTTGTGTCCACATGGGGCAGGATTTTTTGACCACATGGGGGCAGTCATCTTGTGTGTTGGAGTGATAGTCAATCTTCATATTACTCTTTTATTAGATAGGATAGAGCCTGGTACATGAGTGGGGGCCAGCTGGTTTTCCCTGAAGGGTATCCTGGGTCAGTGTGAGTGTTCCCTGAGGGTGTGGGGTGGCTTGGGCAAGGAGCCTGTGGTGGTTTTTAGGCTGGCCATGCCTCCCAGTGGAGGCCCTGGTATCTGGCATGTATTTATCTTCTACAATTGAAACTTTGTAGCCTGGAGCAGAGCCAAGCCTTCTGCTGGCACAGCCATTGAAACTTTGTTGCCTTAAGTGGAGGCCTGGGCGGACCAGGGTTTGTGGAAAGCTTGACTTCCTCCATCAGCAAGGGTGACCCAAGCTTCCCTCCTGCTCTCTCTGTAGCCATAGCCATCTTGATTGGGTTAATTTGCATACTCGCTCTGATTGGCTGGTGGGTGTGTGGCATGTCTTGTGGGTGTAGTGGAGGTATGGTTAATTTGCATATTACTCTTTTATTAGATAGGATAACCACAGCATATGTAAATATAACCACAATAAAAATATTTTCAAAAAATAAGCCATAGCAATAGGATTGTCTATTGAGCAAATTGAGAAAACTTACAAGAATTAAAAAATAAAACTCTTAGAATGAGTTGCTCCTTTCTGAGAAAGATGTGCATCCTTTTCAAGAATAAGCAAGTAAATATCCAGCTTACACATCAAAAAGAGAATAACTTAGACATCACATAAACAGCAATAAAAAAAAAATAGTCTTCTCACGAGGTTTTCTTCCCCTGAGAATTGTAAGAACTGTCAGCATTCCTTAAGATGACAAAACCTTTCCCCCCTTAATTAGCATCTCTGCTGACAAACTGTCCCAAACAGATGGTTATAAAGCCAGCTGCATATACTAATTTTTTACAAAATAAAAGAAAGAATGAAAATCAGCAGCAAGACTTGAGCCTATTAAATTATGTTTAATTTTCTTTTCAGTTCAATTGATAACCTATTCTCTAACCTCAAAATAATCACATAACCCTCAGCAACAGAAAGAAGAGGCATCTATAAATATGCTTGCTTGCAGCTAAAGCTTACTCTGTTCAGCAATGATTTCTCCGTTCCAAAAACGGTCATGTCAGTTCTCAACATTTGATTACCTGACATTATTTTACCTAATTCTACTAAAATGGACCCAGGATATTTCTTCCTGTATGTATGTATGTGTGTGTGTGTGTGTATGTATATATATATATGTATACATATATATATATAGTAATTCCCTACAACTTGCTAACTAATCATATATCCCATCTACACTAATAAAAAAAACCATGCAAATTAACCATCACTTTACTATACCAAGCCACACCCACCAGCCAATCAGGAGTGAGTATGCAAATTAACCCAAACAAGATGGCAGCCAGTCATGGAGCTGGAGCAGGCAGGAGGCTTCAGTTGCCCCTGGGAATGGAGGAAGCCAAGCTTTCTGATTGGCCCTGGCCTCTGCTCAAGGCTACAAAGTTTTAATTATAGAAGATAAATAAATCCCAATAAAAATGGTGGCAGCCATGGAGCTGGAGCAAGCAGGAGGCTTGGGTTGCCCCTGGCAACAGAGGAAGCTGAATTTCCTACCCACCCAGGCTGGCCCTGGACTCTGCTCAAGGCTGTAAAATTTCAATTACAGAAGATAAATTAATCCTAGATACTTGCTTCTAACTGGCCCTGGCCTGCACTCAAGGAGGCACTAAAAAAGAAGAAAAGAAAAAGAAAAAAGGAGGGACTGGTATCTTGGGTCACCAGGGGGGTGATCAGGCCAGGATGGGACAGCAGTTGCGGGGGTGCAGGACCATTGGAGGTAAGCAGGCCAGCAGGGGGTCCAGTTGGGAGTGAGCAGGCCTTCATTGTGGGTCAGTTGGAGGAGATAAGGACAGCAGGAAAGGGGATAGTTTGGAGTGAGCAGGCCAGCAGGGGGAGCAGTTGGGGGTGATCAGACTGGCAGGGGGGCATTTAGGGGTGAGCAGGCCAGTGGTGGGAGGCAGTTGGGAGCAAGCAGGCAAGCAGGCAGGCAAGTGAGCAGCTGGAGTCAGCAGTTCCAGATTGTGAGAGGGATGTCCTAGTGCCGGTATAGGCCTGATCCCTGTAAATCCACAGTAGGATATCCTTTAAGAGGTCCCAGATTGAAGAGGGTGCAGGCCAGGCTGAGAAACACACACCCCTATGCACAAATTTTGTGCACTGGGCCACTAGTCTATAGATATAAAAGCCTACGCAACCATTACCACCAAACAACCCGAATGACAGGTACAACTGGTCAACCAGTCACTATGATGTCCACTGACCACTAGGGGGCAAACACTCAACACAAGAACTTCCTGCTGGTGGTCAGCATGCTCCCACAGCCAGCCAGCCAGCCTCCATCATCCACTGGTGCTAAACCATTCGTAGAGACCTGCTTCTGGGTCAGGTTTTGTACGTAGCAGAACATCTTCCTCACTGCAATCTATTGAAAGTCAGCAACACAAGGGTCTCACTCCCCTCGTCTTCCTCCCCCAAAGGATGCCTGCCTGCTGTGGTGGCAGCACAGTGGTGAAGAAAGGAGGTGGGAAGGAAGCGGGGAATCACCCAGGGTGGCGCACCAACAGTGTCTGTGGCAGCGTCCAGCATCTGTTTCTTCCACACCTGGCCCAGCAACTGTCACCTCCTATCCCAAACCCACCAGGGCCTTTGGGCCTGGGCTGGGACAGGGAACTGGGGGAGAGGGGAGTGGCAGTAGATGCAGCCCCTTTCCCAGAGGGTGCAAAGGCCAGCTCCCTTCTCAGGGCCAGTGGCCAACCTCCCATGATCTCTCCCTGCCAGCCAACCTCCTGCCACAGTCCCTCTGGCACCCCGGTGCATGAATCTGTGCACCTAGCTTATAGTTCACTTATAAGGAGTCAGTCAATGCCTTTTTCAATGTATATCTATCTCAAAATCTAAATGCCATAATGTGTTTTCAACAAAGTTATAAAGCAGAGATGCATTTTAAATAAATGGATTCCACGGACAGCTTTGTTTTTAAGTATGCAGCCAGGTTCCCAGCACTGGTTTAAATATGGCTTCAGCAGCTAACGTTCTGGGAGCTGACCTTGTAGTAGGCACAGTTCTATAGGCTTCCTGTGGACAACCCACTGGGGCTTCCCCACTTCACTCTCAAAAGTAAGGGGGCCCAGTTATGTAAGTTGCTCAAAGTCACCAAACTAACAAGAGGAGGAATGGGATTGGAAGGGGGGAGTTCTGTCTACTCCTCTGTGCTGTTAGGTTGCCTGATTGTTAGCATGACAGACCCTGCCTGCCCAAAGGTTCTGGAACCATCTATGATTTACTTCAGGTCCTTTATATCCACCAGGATTTACCTTGTAAAGATATATTTTTCATATATCTTTTAAAGATATATAATATTACATCAATATAATGTCATATTATAATGATATATAGTACATGTTATATATTGTTATTTATTTTATTACATATAAATATATATAATATACTTATTACATGTAAATATATGTATTTTATTACATATACTAGAGGCCGGTGCATGAATTTCATGCACAGGAGGTGGGGTTGTCCCTCAGCCCAGCCTGCATCCTCTCCAATCTGGAACCCCTCCATTGCTGGGGCAACCCAAGCCTTCTGCTTGCTCCACATCCCTCTCACAATCCAGGACTGCTGGCTCCCAACTGCTCGCCTGCCTGCCTACATGATTGCCCCTAACTGCTTCTGCCTGCCAGCTTGATCACCCCCTAACCATTCCTCTGTCAGCCTGATTGATGGCCTAACTGCTCCCCTGCTAGCCTGATTGCCCTCAACTTCCCTCCTCTGCCAGCCGGGTCACCCCTAACTGCCCTCCCCTGCAGGCTCAATCATGCACAACTGCCCTCCTTTGCAGGCCTGGTCCCTCCCAACTGCCCTCTCCTGCTGGCCATCTTGTGGTGGCCATCTTGTGTCCACATGGGGGCAGCCATCTTGTGTGTTGGAGGGATGGTCAATTTGCATATTACTCTTTTATTAGATAGGAGAGAGGCCTGGTACATGGGTGGGGCTGGCTGGTTTGCCCTGAAGGGTGTCCTGGATCAGGGTGGGAGTTCCCTTGGGTTGTGGGGCAACTTGGGCAGGGGTCTGTGGTGGTTTGCAGGCCAGCCATGCCCCCTGGTGACCCAAGCGGAGGCCCTAGTATCTGGGATTTATTTATCTTCTATAATTGAAACTTTGTAGCCTTGAGCAAAGGCCAGGGCCAGCCAGGCCAGTGCAGGAAGCTTGGCTTTCTCCTCCATAACCGGGGGCAATAGAAGTCTCCTGCTCTCTCCAGGTCTGTGGCTGCCGCCATTTTTGTTGGGATTTATTTACTTTCTATAATTGAAACTTTGTAGCCTTGAGCGGAGGCTAGGGCCAGCCAGGGCAGGGCGAGAAGCTTGGCTTCTTCCATCACCAGGGAAAACCCATGCCTTCTGCAGCCATCTTGGTTGGGTTAATTTGTATACTTGCTCCTGATTGGATTATGGGCGTGGTTTGTGGGTGTAGCAGAGGTACGGTCAATTTGCATGTTTCTCTTTTATTAGTGTAGAAATATATGTATTTCAACACAATCAAAGAAAGTTCTCATGTATTTACTATTTCAAAGGTGCCTTCTGAGATTTTTTCACTGGTTTATTCTATGTTGTGTCCATCACAAACAATTGCATGCTTAACCTCTTACCTGTTTTAAAGTATGAACGTATACCTTTGTTTAGCTTTTCTTCTGATCATGCTCTGTGTTTGAGGGGAAGTACTTAATGGTCCTTGGAGTCCATCCATGAGAACAGTTTCATCTTCTTCTTTTGGGTGCCTTACCTGGAAATGCCACTTTTGCCTGTGGGCACCTTACAAAGCTGCTCACCTCACCCCACTCTTCCTGTCATCACATGAGGGTCGATCCTCATATCTAGTGGGTTGACTCTTGATGGGGTAGAGGAGTGTACCCATTTAATTTACATAACAATGAAACACCATTACTTATATTTCTGAAGTCCAAGCCCTTGGATGCCCTTCAGTTAACAACTCAGAATGCATCTTCTCCGAGCTACTAAATTTGCCACCGTCCAGCTTCTCACAAAAGTCCCTGCATCTGTCAACACTGATGTGAGGGAGGCAGAGGACCTCTCTGGGACATGCACTCTTCCTCCCATAAGGCTTTCAAAGCTCTGGCTTTGCACTGAGCTAGAAGGTAGGGAAGCAGCTCAGCCAGACGACATTAGCTCATTTCCCCAGAGATAAGCCTCACAGACTATGGTTTAGTAATATACTCTCAGCTTTCATTAATTAGAAAGCCAGCAGTGCCTCTCCTATGCCAGCCTCTTTCTCCCTCTCTCCCCATGCCTGCTTTTTTTGTGCTGGTATTCTTAATCACAGCTCAAAAATCACCTTATCCAAAGCTTAGGTCTGCAACCAGAATTCAAACCCAGTCCTACCCGATTTCAAAGCAAGAGGGGAGACACCAGAACAAGGAAGTGGTCTCTAAACATGGTCCTCACTGACTTCCTTTTCATCTTTGTTTTGGAAGACTGTATTGTTTGGTAAATATTCGTCCTCCCATCCCCTCTTCGTGATGTTGGGTCTGGACACTTGAGTTGCTTTGGTTGATGAAATCTGAGCAGGCATGATGCAAGTGGAAGGTTCAGATGCCACTGCGTAACTTTGCTCAGCTCTTGATATTCTGTCTTCCACCAGGAGAAAAAAAACATGCCCCCGGTGGTCACTGGTCCAGAATGAGAAATCACACAGAGGAGACCTGAACTCAACATACGAGTAGTCTAGGACCCAACACAGCCAAGCGCTGGGAGTTCTGGACAACTCACAGATCCTTAAGCAAGAAAAAGTATGTGTTCTTAGAAGCACTGATTTGGGGGTTTGTTTGAAACACAAAATTATCATAGCAAAACCTGACCAATACACTCTGCTGTGTTTTGATGTCCCTGGTAAAGAATGGAATGTATCCACGGGGCCTACAGGGAAACAAGCAAGATAAAAATGTTTTGATATTAGAAGATCCATGGACTAGACCAGATCAACTTTGATTGAAATCTGTGTTTATAAACAAAAGCTTCCAAAAATGCTTTTTAACAAAAAACACACCAATAACTGGCTGGTCCATAAATCCCCTCAGAGACTTTCAGGAAGGCCTTTATCCTTTACCTTGTGTTTACATACAGAGGGAGCTCCACATCCCCCCCCCCTTTTACATTGCATCCCCGGGGAAGTGGGATGGCTTCTCTTACTGGTGAATAGGAGAGAAGAACCTGGACACACCTGAGAAACCCCTTTCCTCTTCTTTCATGACACAGCAAGCACATAATCTGGTGGTCTGTTCTCTACCAGGCCAGAAGGAGGTTTTCCCAGAGTGGAGCAATTCATCCCTGGGTATGCGCATAAGTAGAATTCTATCTGTGCACACACTTTATGACATTTAGAATTTAAAACACACACACACACACACACACACACACACACACACACACACTAAAGGTTGTTGATAATGAAGGTTGATTCCCTAGCAGCCAGACACCTATTTTATTTCCTAATTCAGGCAGGAAATCAAGAGATGTTAATGACTAAGTGTCAAACTAAAATAATTTACTGTAATATAATGTGGATTAGTGTGAAGATCATATGCAGGAAGGAAATCACTGGATTTGAATCTGAGAGCCATAAAGGGGTCAACAAGAAGTGTTTTTCTGTATTCATGCCCTGTCTGTTGAGACCAGCATGGATCACCGTCTCTGAGACCCTTTGGTAAAGAGGCTTCCATGTCAGGATATGAAACAAGCCAAGCTCTAGAAAACAACCTTAAATCAATTAAATCTGTGGCTATTTGCCCTTTCATGTTGGAACACTGATCAATTTTAGCATAAATAATGGTTTGAACCTTGAAGAGACCTGTCGATGATTCTCAAATGTTAATGAGACTAAAACATCTGCTAAAGATGAAAAATGCCTGCCATTGAGACATACTTTGTAAATTCAAAACACTGCCTCTTGCCGAGAGGACTAATAAGAGCAATGAACCATAAAAGCTCTAAAAAAGGCACATGAAAACAGTTGATAATTGAAGTGGGAAGGACCTTAATTAATGAACTGCCAGTTATTACTTCCAATTTTCTAGGCTTTTGCCAATGTTTCCATCTCTAGCTATACAGTGCAACTTCAAAATAAAGTCTTTGGAAGGATAACGAGTCCATGGAATGAGAATTTTTTTCTATAACGATTTTTGGGAATATCGCAGGCTGGCTCGGTGCAGAGGGGTTTTTCACATCAGGATCTCAACCTTCTCACCATCTGGGGAACCACAAACCCTCCATTTTATAAAAAGACTTTTATCAAAACCTTATTAATGAAAATTTCTTTGCTCACTTGTATTGATCACAGATAAATATCAAGTCCCCAATCTACATAGAAAACCCACTTTAAGCCCATCCAACTGTTCTAATTCTAGTCAACAATGAAACTTATATTTTAATGATTTCTATGCCTCTTGTCCAAGCAAGTGTGTTTTAGTCATTGGAAACACCTGTAAAATAATTCAGAGAGCCCTTGATCACCTTCTCTTATACAAGGATTCTGTGAATTAATTAGGATACACTGATTTAAAGTGCCTACTAAAAGCCTGTCTACAATAGAGCTGAAATGGCAAACATTAAAATCTTTCATGTGGAGTAAACCTCTTGCCAAAACTTCTACAATTACATGCTGCCAAAATGGGGTGGGGGAAATTCTTATTTATTCACCTAGTTAGGTAAGTGATTCTTAATTCAGCCAGTGGCCACCTTGGGAAATTGCATGCTGACTGGCAAAGGAGTGGACAACAGAGAGATAGGAGTTAATAGGAACAGAAGTGGAGAAATGACTCATGAGGTTGATTTGCATGAGAGTCCACAGTGACCCTTCCTGCATGTGCAGGGTGAGGCAGAGGGACCCAGAGAAAAGGATGTTAAGGAAAAGCAGTGCCCCAGTCCTTCCTTTAACTTCTAGTGGGAATTTCTGAAACCCAGTCATTTAAGGGTTCTATTTCTGGTGATTTCATGCTGAAACTGAATTCATGCTAAAAGACAGACTGACTCCAGAGTTCACCTCCGGGTCAGCATGGCAGCCTTCCACCAGAATGTACAGCCTAGGGCCCCCCATCCCTGTCCAGACTAGAGGCTTCCCTCCTACTCTGTGTGGCCCTTAGGTGCTTGCCAATGAAGTCTCACACTCCTGCCACTGGGAGGGAAGATAATTAAAGGGTAGAATTTTTTTGAGACCCTCAGAGAAAAGGCTTTCCTTTTGAGCTTTTTCATTTGTTTCATAATCAACTCCTTTGCTGTTCTAATTTGCTTCCACACTAATTGCCATTACTCAACCCTAATGGACCCAAGACCATATTGGGCAACGGCTTAATGGCTCTCTGCGGGATTCATCTGCTACCAGCCCATGTAGTTCTGCTTTTGTGTGCAAATTCAACCGCCCCTCCCTGCGGGGGTTGCTTTCAAGGTGCAGGTGGGCCTAGAATAGAGGACTCAGGTATTTCATGGCACCAGAGGCCCCTCTGGTCTGAAAGGATTAAAGCATGTAACATCAGCTCGTCAGTCACACGCCCAAACCTTCCAGAGCCTGGGAAGGCGGGCTGCGCTTGGGAACCGTGCTACATTAATATCAGATCTGCTGAAGCAAAGCCAACATGGGATTTCATCACCGTGGAGAGAAGGGCAATCTTATATTCTCTATTACACACTATTAGTCTCGCTTTCTTCTCAATCTTTACTTTTTAGGGGACGGTGGGATGATTTCAAAGCAAAGAATGGAACCTAGTGAAAGCATGGCTCTGTACTACATCCACTGACCTCGGAACATCACAGTGGGACCAGCTTAGGCATTCTTTATGTGAGCACATGGGGCTTACTGTCTCTTTAAAACTTGTCGCTCAGGACCAACCTTCAAGGCAACAAACACATTCCAATGGCAAGGATAATCTCAGACCCTAAACAAAAACAAACAAAACAAACAAAAAAAAACCCAACATATTCCATTTTGTAATAAGCAAATCCATTCTTCATCAATAATTGAGAACATGCAAATCAATCCCAAAACTTCATTTGAGACTTAACCAAATGTACCTATCTGGCAAAAACTCTGATAAATAAAGGCACAAGAGATACAATCATGCCCCACACGCACACACATACACCCCCAAAAGCCTCCATTTTACTTGCAGTCCTTATACCAGACCTGAAGGCCCTGTGTGATCAGATTCCATCTCCAGACCTCATTTTCTACAACTCACTGCTCCAGCCACATTGGCTTCTTCCGTTCCCTGAATATGCTAATCAAGTGCCAACCTCAGGGTCTGTGCACTCAACCTGGAACTCTCTTCCCAGCCACCCACAAGGCTCATTCCTTCTATTTCTTCAGGCCCACACTCAAAGGTCACTTTGTCTATAGGCTTCCCATGGATACCTTGTCTAAATGGCACTTCCATCCCATTGCCCTCCATTCCTATTAATTTTTCAGAATGAACAAGAAAAGATGGAGGAAGGACATGGGGTCCAGAAGTCCAGAGAGGCCTGGATCTAACTACATCACAATTCAATACAATCATAAGGATGGTCTGTTCTTGCCAAGGGTCCATCCTGGCCTTGCAGGCATGTGATGGCATGGAGCCTCACTTTTTCTCCAGAAACATCCCTCTGGCACATAAAAAAGTGATTTCTACATATGTTTAGAGAATAGACATACCACAAGAGCATTTAAGTGGAAAGCATGGAGTTTGAGCTTCCAACAGAAGCAGAGGATCAACAGTAGGAGCTGAGAAGTTACCAGAAACTGAGACTGCCATGGGAGTGGAGGAAGAGCAAGCCTTGGGAAGGAATGTTTGATGAGTGACAGATGCCACAGTCAATCCAAGCAAAACTTAAAATTTTACTACATGCAGCAATCAATTGGGTTGCAGAGTTCTGGTGGCATGGAGAGAACAAAGCCAGATTTAGTATAAGGAGTGAACGGAAGTGAGGACTTGGAAGCAAACCATGAGTTTATTCTTTTGAGAACTTGGGTGAGAAGGGAGGTGGGTGAGAAGGCTAGAGAATCTCTTTGGAATAGAGGAGACATTCATATATTTATGGTTGCAAGTCTGCAGAAAAGGGAATAAAAAGACAAGGAACCAAGGAAGAGTAAACACTGCTGCAGCTAGGTCCTAGCAGACAGTAGCAGAGGGGACGGAGCACCTGGGTAGAGGAGGGCATCTCAGAACAAAGAATAGGTCTTTCATTCAAGACAAAAAAAGAATTTAGGACCAGGTAAATTGTAAGCAGAAGGGGAAGGACTTGAAAATGCTACTTGACCTTTGGTTGGATGTGTAGTAAAGAGATCCATTTAGAGGCTTGAACAAGAAGGAAGTATTCAGAATGCAAAGCTGCCTAAAAATAAATAAAGGAAAATCATATAGGATTGCATCTCAGCTGAGGTAAGAAAACTTGTTTCTATTTCAGTGGGGCCAATTAGCAAGAATAACATTTTTTTGCATAGTATTGCCAAAGAAGAAAAGGGTGGTTGAATTCACCCAGGGAAAATGAGAATGGGAGGAAAAAAAGGTCAAATCTTTGCCAATGACAGCATGGAAGAGAGATAATTAAAAGACGAACTGAAAAGGAGACCAGCAAAGCCAGAAAGAGACTGGTGTTACCACTGCTCCCTCACATCTAGAGATCACTTGCTACCCTCCGTATCATGTGCTTCCTTTATCATCTAATGTCATCTTTGTAACAACCTTAGAAAAGGAGGCAGGAGAAAGAAAATGGAAAGACATGAGACCAAAGTCTGAATGATGAAAAGAGATCTTCTATGAAAACATAGAAGTATCAGAATAAGAGAGTTTATTGGGGAATGATGTTTTGAGTGACAACCAAGCCTTGTGCATGTGTCAATGAAATAAAATTGAGGAAGGGGTCATCTGAGTTGGGAAGATTATGAATAGTTAGATCCTACTGCAGGCAAAGGTTGGGAGCTAATCCAAAGAAGCATGTAATTTGTAGGAGGTCATGAGAAAGGCTAAGTAAACATCTAAATAGTCATACAAATCAGGTTAAAGATAAGCGTGGTATTATTCTCCAACATGCAAAACTTGAATCTAATCACAAGAAAATATCAGATAATGCCAAACTGAAAGATATCCTATAAAATATCTGACAAACAAGATTTTCGAACATGTCAAAATCATAGGATACTGAACGACAAAGCCTCTCTGCCCCACACTGAACAAACTAAGGAGATATACAATGTGGATCCTGGGTTCAATCCCAGAACAGAATAGGATATTAACAAAATAAATTTTAAAAAAACTGGTGAAATCTGACTAGATTCTTTAATTTAGCTGATAATAATATACCAAAGACAATTTCTTAGTTTTGATAACTGTACTATGGTCATCCAAGAGAAGATATTAGGTGAAGGTTATACGAGAACTCTGTATTATTTCTGCAACTTTTCTGTAAGTTCAAAAATATTTTAAAATTGAAAACCAAGGTGAGTGTGAAGTGAGCTGTCTTAGAGAAGTGCAGACACTTCTGGCCCTTCCATACCTGAAAGATCTCACTCGGGTCTATGATGAAGCCTCTTACACAAATTCCACTCTGAAGCAGCCAACATTGCAGCAAGGAGCCTCAATGGAGCCACTGTGAGCACTGCATAGTACCAAATAATTGTGCCACTTCAAAATCAAATTAGGAAATTTTACATTTATATGGTCACCTGCTAACCAAAGCCAAGGTAACTCCTCCCAGCTTCAGCAAGGCCACCATGTTTCACAACTGCATGAAGCATTGCATGTGTGGGAAGGAGAATAAGCACTCTTCAAATATGAGCACATCCTAATTCCTAGATTTTTAACATAAATTCTGAATATGTTATGTCATATGACAAAGGGGAATTAAGGTTGCAGCTGGAATTAAAGTTGCTAATTTGTTGACTTTGAGATGAGATTTTCCTGAATTTTCCAGGCAGGCCCAATGTAATCTCAAGAATAAAGAGTAAGAGAGGGAATTAGAAGAGAGAAGCAGGGAGATTGCAGGTCCAAAGTCTCTAGCTATAAAAATGGAAGGAGGGGCCATGACACTAGGAATGTGGGCAGCTGTTTAGAGCTAGGAAAGGCAAAGATTTCCAGGAAGGAATGCGACCCTACCAACACCTGGATTTTAACCCAGTGAGACCTGCATCAGACTTCTGACATATAGTACTGTAAGGTAAAACAATATGTACTATGTTAAAACACTACATTTGTGCTCATTTGTTAGAACAACTGTAAGAAACTAATACAAAGTACAGTGGTGCCCCTGGAATGGAGTGATGCAATGGATTTGAGAAAAACAGAGACTAAAACTGGCAACAGCACCACAGCCATATGTTGATGTCTGGGAAAATTTTCTCTACCTACAGCAAACACGGAAATAGATTTAAAGCAGATTCTCAGAGAACACACCACATGTTCCACCCTCTTTCCAGAACAAAATGGATAGTTCCAAAGAAAGACTGCCTTATTCTGGAATGTAGGCATTTGCACCAACCAGAAATGGGCAGTAACTTCCAACTCTAGTGCATGTGGGTGACTGTCCTCAGGAAAAGGCTCTCACCCCAATCCTGACACTTCTTGAGGGGATCTTCACCATTCATTCACCAGGTGGTACCTTAACTTCAAAGAAGTCTGGAGGCATTAAGGGAATAAAAGGCTGATACAACTTGATATATATGCAATAGTTAAAATGTAAATGTGCCATTGGTTTTTGTGTTCTTCTTTTAAGGGACTAGTGGATGGCCAGTGATTGGCCTCTGTTTTTGGCCTCACAGGGGAGTCATAAATATACCCAGAAAACCCAGGAAGAATAGCACCATTACTTGTCTCCTGGGTATTCAAGGCAGAGGCACTCACACCCTCTTACATATTGGCAGCTGATACCATTGTACTGGCTGACATCCTTGGCACTGAAATTCACCATCAGAAAAACCCATGCTCTCCCCTGCTCAGACTACACACCATGTGTTATAAGTTTTAGGAGCTTTAACTCTTTGCTTCTGCCAGCATCCAGGTTCTTAATGGTAAGAACCTCCCCCAGCCCAAGCTTCACACCCACTAGCCTATTTAATTTAGGTAGGAATTTGTAAAAGGATATCAGGGGTCTAGCTAGAGAGTCAGATATAATAGTAGATCTTGGCAGCCAGGACAATATCTGAGGTCCAGTAAGAGTCAATCCCTATGAATATCAGTGCTACCCATTGGGTATAGACCCCATGACACTGAGCACAAGTGCCTCAGACCCAGACCATCTGCCACTGTTGCTGCCCAAATAAAAGAGGTTGGCTGCTCCCCTACCCAGAAAGTAGAGTTCATAA
This sequence comes from Lasiurus cinereus, assembly GCA_011751065.1. Classification (NCBI taxonomy): domain Eukaryota; kingdom Metazoa; phylum Chordata; class Mammalia; order Chiroptera; family Vespertilionidae; genus Lasiurus; species Lasiurus cinereus. Next base: position 57,190,413 of record JAAGEH010002531.1, on the reverse strand, counting down.
AGTTCCCCCTTCCTTGGAATCAACATCACATAGGCACATCCAATTGGCAGAGCCAGGTCATGTGCCTGCATCCTCGCCTGAGGGAGGCTGGGAACATGATTTTTGGCTTCCAATGAAGTTGGGATTGAAAATATAGCATACATCTACCACATTTTTTGTGGGAGTGTGTCCTCTTTCAAAAAAGAAGGAAGAGAAGAAGAAGAAAGTTGAAGATAATTTAAACATATTCTTAGCAACCATATACTAGTATTTAACCCTTCTTATGTAATACAGGACAAAAACTCTCAATTGGATTAATAAGCAATATCAATCTATGTGCTGCTTACAAAAGACAGACAAAATAATAAAATAATGCATACAAGTTAAAAATAAAAAATGAAGATAAGTTAAGAAAACACATAAAAAAAGAAATTAGAACACAGTTATCACCAGACCAGGATTAAAGATACCGAGGAGCATAATATCAATTTAAGGAGTAATCCATAATAAAAAGAAAAAAATCATAAAATCTCCAAGAAACAGATAGTTTATCCTCAGACGAGTATAGACAAGGATATTGAAATAGAAAGACTATTTGATTAAAAAGAGAAAGAAAAAGACACACGACTCAGTGCCAAACAGATCAATTATACAAAAGCAAGGATGTAGAAAATGTAAATAATGTAATTGTGAATTCACTGATGTAATCTATCCTGTGGACTCTACAAAGAGAAGATAAATTACTTACATGTACCCACAAAACTGTTTCCAAAAAATGACCTTATCTTAAGATAGGAAGAAATTAGACCTTGATAACAATTTAAATTAAACAAGTCCAGAGACTTTAAAATATCCTCACAAATAACTCTTGGTTAAAGAGTGAAAAAAAAAACACACAAATTCTCTAATGTCTGTCATTTTAATTAAGGCTTTGGCACACCAAACCTCAAGGTATGGAGTCAACACTATATTTAAAAGCAAATTTTATTTCCCTAAATGCTTTTGCTATTAAAAGAGAAAAAATAAAATCTATGTGAACTAGTCATTTACTAAAAAAAATTATAAACTTATAAAGTTGGAGAAACAAAGTCCCAAGGAAGTAGGAGGAAAGAAATAGTAAAGATCAAATCAGGAGAAAATCAAGATGGCGGCATAGGTGAACACCTAAACTGCTTCCTTGCACAACAATTTCAAAACTACAACTAAAAGACAAAATGGGTATCATCCAGAAACACAGGAAAGCTGGCTGAGTGGAAATTCTACAACTAGAAGGAAAGAGAGGGGCTTATGAGACTCAGAGGAGCTGCAAAAAGCTGAGATACCGAGACATGCCATGCACCTGGAGAGGACAGGTGGTGGAGTGCCTGGCAGGCTTCTTCTTGCGGGAGGCAGATGGAAACTCCTGACTGCACTGAACCCCATTTCCGGGTGAGACTCATAAGGGCAGGAGTCTGGACTGTTGGAAAAAGCGAGGAGTGCATGGAAACTCAGGGAAGCCGCAAAAGGCAGAGGACTGGAGTAGTATGCGCCAGTGTGCACAGAGAGGACTGGCTGCTGATTGTGCCACTAGCTTTCTCTAGTGAAAGGAAGAGGAAACCTCCTGACTGTGCTGAACTCCATTTCTGACTGCACTGAACCCCAGTTTCTAGTGAGACCCTAGGGAGCCAGACTCATATGGGTCCCTGGAGTGCATGGAAACTCATGGGAGCCATGAAAGGCAGATGCCTGGAGGCACGTGTGCAAGTGCATGCAGAGAAGGCTGCAGCAATTACTGAGGGACACTGAGACCCAGGGGCAACATAGGGCAGGGCTGATGGGAAGCCAAGGCCGTTTGCTCAGCCCTGAGACTCTGCCCCATACAAGCTGAAAACAGAGGCCTTTGCAGTTTTGCAAGTCTTGTATCATAAGGCTGACTCCAGCACAGAAGTTCTCTTGGAATAGACACAGTTGATCCTCACAACCAATTGGCTTGGAGGTCAATTCCCCCAATGATACCAACAACAATCAAGACATAACTACAACAAGGCTGTACACACAGTCCACACAGGGGTGCACCAAGGGAGTACACTTCAGGTAACTGGGGAGGCGGAACTACTGGGCCATATAGGATACCAAGCACACAAAGCTACTCTACCAACTCAGGGAAGCAGTGAAAATGTGGAGACAGAGAAACAGAACACAAATGAAAGAAATGGAGGAAAACAAAAGACTGGATATAGAGTTCAAAACCATGGTTATAAGGTTTTTCAAGAATTTCCTAGAAAAGATGGATAAATTTAGTGAGACCCAAGTGAATATGAAAAAGAACATAGAAATTAAACATACACTGACTGAAATAAAAAATATTATACAGAGACCTAACAGCAGTCTAGAAGAAGGCAAAAATCAAGTCAAAATTTTGAAATATAAAGAAGCAGAAAACAGTCAACTGGGAAAGCAAAAAGAAAAAAGAATACAAAAATGTGAAGACAGTGTAAGGAGCCTCTGGGACAACTTCAAGTGTATCAACATCAGAATTGTGGGAGTGCCAGAAAAAGAGAGAGAGCAAGATATTGAAAACCTATTTGAAGAAATAATGACTGAAAACTTCCCGTATCTGGTGAAAGAAATAGACTTACAAGTCCAGGAAGCACACAAAACCCCAAATAAAAAGGAATCCAAAGAGGACCACACCAAGATACATCATAATTAAAATACCAAGATCAAAAGACAAGAGAGAATATTAAAAGCAACAAGAGAAAAACAGTTAATTACCTTCAAGGGAGCACCCATATGACTGTCAGCTGATTTCTCAACAGAAACGATGCAGGCCAGACGGGAGTGGCAAGAAATATTCAACGTGATGAATAGCAAGAACCTACAACCAAGAATACTCTATCCAGCAAAGCTATCATTCAGAATTTAAGATCAGATAAAGAGCTTCACAGGTAAGAAAAAACTAAAGGAGTTCATCAGCACCAAACCAGTATTATATGAAAATGCTGAAAGGTATTCTTTAAGAAGAGGAAGAAAAAGAAAATGGTAGAGATAAAAATTATGAGCAACAAATACATATTTGTCAACAAGTGAATCTAAAAATCAAGTGAATAAAAATCTGATGAACAGAATATACTGGTGAATATAATAGAATCAGGGGCATAGAAAAGGAGTGGACTGATCATTCTCAGGGGGAAAAGGGTAAGGGGAGTGAGAGGAGATAATGAACAAAAATCATGTACCTATGGATGTGGACAATGTGGGGGGAGGTAAGGGCAGAATTTAGGGTGGGAGCTGGGTGGAGGGGAGCTATGGGGGGAAACAAGAGGAATAATTGTAATAATCTGAACAATAAAGATTTATTAAATTAAAAAAAGAGATAAGAGTTACGGTGACAGTAGGAACAGTTCATGACAGTTGAAATGTAAAAAAAAAATGTAAGCAAAGCATGTAGGTAACTTAAATATCTCAACTACTAAGGAATATATTGTTAATATAGCTTATGCCTTGAAAACAGAGAACAGACTTCCTTTTCAAAAATCCATAAAACATTAATTTAATAAAGATAGCTATGCCCTGGCCACTGGGGGGGAAAAAAAGATCAAATCAGAAGTTAATGAACTAAAAAGAAGAAATCAATAGAATTGCTCAATTATTCCACTGGCTGATTTTTAAAACAGCTAGAAATAATATAGAAATAGAATTTTATAAATAATTTTAAATACTTCATATAAGAGTATGTTCTTTAAATGTAAAATGTTGAAAAACTATGGTTTTTCAAAAAAATTAAATTATCAAAATCAATTTGAGAAAAGATACAAAACATTTGCCATCAAAAAATACATTCTAAAATAGCCACAAACCCAAAACACAGATCTTGATTTTTTAATCTCATTCTCCAATAAAAGGAATCAGCCAACTGAAATCAATCCCAATGGTACAAAATCAAATCAATTTCAACAAAAAAGTAAAGCAGTGTTAGACCATAACCCAAAGTATAAGATCAATATCCACAAGTCCATGCTGATATAAACAAACTAGAGGCCCAGTGCACAAAATTCTTGCACTGGTAGGGTCCCTATGCCTGGCCGGCAATCAGGAATGATCTGGGCCTTACTTTGTCCCACGCCATCCCCTGGTGGTCAATGCATGTCTTAGCGAGTGATTGAACTCCTGGTCTCCCGGTCAAACTCCCAAGGGGACATTTTGCATATTAGCCTTTTTACCTATATAGACTAGAAGGCCCATGAAATTTATGCCAGGGGCTCGGCGCTGATGCCTCGGTCCCCCTGAGAGAATGAAATATAACACTTCACCACTTAAGTAAGGGCTTCACAGAATGACTTCTTCCAAAACGTAAAGAATGGAGGGAGTTGGGTAGCTTTACAATGAAGAAACCTGACTAACACAATGCTAACCAGGTGGTCCTAGTTAACATCAACAGTAATAAGTCATGTTGATAGTACATACCCTTCATAGGATATGATGAGAAAGGCACTGTTCTTCTGTGGTACTCTTCCCCAAAACCCATCACCCTCAACTAACCAAAAGAAAAATGTCAGGCAAATCCTAATAAAGGGACAATCAAGAAAATATATGCCCTTCAAATCTATACAAGTCATTAAAAATGAGGAAAGTCTGAGTAACTGCTACAGCCAAGGAGAAATAAAGGAGATCTAATGACTAAATGTAATGTAGCAGTCAGGATGGGATCCTGGGACAGAAAAAGGACACTAGGTAAAAACTTAGAAAATCATAATCAAGATTGGAGTTCAGGTAATAGTAATGTATCAATATTGGTTTGTCCATTGTAACAGATATACCATTGCAATGTAAGATGCTAACAATATGAGAACACTCTACATTTTTCTGCAAATCTAAAACTTCTAAAATTAAAAGTTGGTTTTTGAAAAGACCACAAATATTAGTATGTGTTAATAAATCTTCAAATAATTTTTTATAGTTTCAAGGAAATGATCACTGATGACAATGCCATACAGCACAGGAAAATATAGAAAGATTTTATATTCACTTTAAGTAGTTAAAATAATCTGACACTAAATTTGATAGAGATTGAAGATGATAGATAGGTAGATATAAAATCCAAAAATATTGTCAAATTGAATTAAACAGTGTATCAAAAGAGCATTTCAAAACTATGGAATTTAATATTGATATCTTACTACAATATTTATCTATCATTTCAAAGGTCAAATAGGAAAATTTTTTCAGAATGCTTTAAAAGCCTTTTTATATAATTCAATATTTATTTCAGATTTAAATTCTTAGCAAAATGAGAATTTAAAAAATAATAGATGGTTAACATGATGAAGAATGTCTATTTTAAATTAATAGACAAATTATATCTAGAATTCTAGCAGTATTCCCACTGAAATCAGAAATGAATCCATTATGCCTAATAAGTTATCTAATGTTTATCATGTTCCTAGAAGTTGCTCATAAAATATTAAAAGGTGAGAATTAGAAAGAGGGGAGGAAACATTGGAAAAGAGGTAAAAGCATTGTATTTGTGAAAGATACTATACTTCTAGAAAAAAAGAAAGAAGCTATTTCTAAAAAGGAAGCAGAATTAATGAGGGAATGCAGAAAGTTTGTCAGGTTCAATCCTATATAATAAAAGGCTAATATACAAATCAAATGAATAGCGGAAAGACCAGTTGCAACAACAGGTTGCTATGAATCACACTGACTACTAGGGGGCAGATGCTCAATGCAGGAGCTGCCTCCTGGTGGTCAGTGCACTCCACAGGGGGAGCACCACTCAGCCAGAAGCTGGGCTCATGGTTGGCAAGCACAGCAGTGGTGGCAGGAGTGGTGCCACTAAGGATGGCAGCACTAAGGATGTGTGACTGACAGCTTAAGACATCCCTCAAGGGCTCCCTGACTACGAGAGGGTGCAGGCCCAGCTAAGGGACCCCCTAAGTGCACAAATTTCATGCACCGGGCCTCTAATATAAATATAAAATGGCAAAACAGTAAATAACCTGTTAGAAAATATACTAGAAAAAAATATCAACAGAAAATATAAAATACCTCTCTAAAAAAAAATGAGTGAAATTAGACACTGAGAAGATGGCCAAGGGGAAAAGTGTGATAGAGGAATTCAGTCAATAGTAGGACTTAGAAATAGAACAGGGCAAAAGAAGCCACCCCAAAAAGAAGGGATAACACCCCATGTACTATAGAAGAATTGTAAAGGGCAGTGAGCAAGAAGCCTGGGCTGGGCTGTTAGCCTTTTACCACTATTCAACTCACTGAAATCTTCATAATCATGTGTGTGTACATGCACTGAGGTCATAAAAAGGGTAAATAATAACAAACATTTGAAGATTTCTTCCATAAAAAGCTACATTTTAAGTCTAAGATATGCCAATAGTTTTGACCACTTCTAGTCAATTCTTCCAAAAAGTGTAAATTAGTATTCCAAGAAAACACAGCCTGTTTGTCCAATGGGTCACTCAAGACCAGGCAAGAACAGGCAATCCAGAAGGTTACTATAAGAAAACAACTTTTTCTGATGTGCTCGATATTTCATTAGCAGCAGATCCCCTGCTGACATGCATCTCAGCTAATAATTTTCAGAAATCAATTTATTTTTTCAGAAATCTGACTTGCACCAAAACCACCAATCAAAGCTTTACCAAAAGGTGATGTATTTCACTGTAAGTAGCACTTGTTCAATTTCAAATTCAAAGAATTGAAGAATAGTTCCTGAACCATTAATATACTTCTAAAAAGAAAAAGGAATCTAGGATACAAACATAATTTAATGTCTAAGAATAGCCTTTGCCATGACTAACCTTGGAAATTACTTCTTATATTTTAACAGCTTTGACATGTGATTGATAGATAAAGAATTGCACATATTCCATGTGTAGAAATTGATGAGTTTGGACATCTGCACACACCTGAGGGACCAGTACCACATTCAAGGGAATAGACAATATCCAACTCCCTCTAGAATTTCCTTGTGTCTTTTAGTGTAACAACACTATGTAAATACTACTCATCCTATATAATAAAGATGTAATATGCAAATGGTCATTATGCCGTGAAGCATAACGACTGACCGAATAACAACCAGATCACAGATCAGCAGGAGGGTGGGGCAGCAAGCTATAAGCGGGTGGTGGAGAGCTACAGGAGGGGGCAAGGCAGCAAGCTATGAGGGGGGTGTGGAATGCAGAGGGAGCAACAGGAGGGCAGCAGTGAGCTACTGGTGAGCTACTGGTCCATGGATTCATGCGCAGGGCTACTAGTAATATGTAAACACACAAATACCATCATACACATAATATCTACCACCTAGAAATCTAAACACTTGGACTTTGAATCCAGAGGACTGCTAACTTACCTCTTTGTGTGTCAGGTTTCAGTCATGCACATGGTCAAAATTATAACTAATTTTAAAACATAACAAATGAATAATGTTGTAAAGCACATAAAATTTGACTCAAACTTAAGACACCTGGTTTCAAATTTCTTGAATGAATCACTTTTTCTCACATTATCAACATGAGAACGTATATAAAAATAGCTCAAAATGGTAAATTACTACATAATTGGGAAATGTAATTATCACCAGCCTACCTTTCCTTTTCACAGCAAAATAGTAAAGTATGTTCAAAAGACTATAGTAAAAAAAAAAAACTAAAAATATAGAGAGAGAGTATGAACTTCTAGAAGAAAACCATCTTGAACTATTTTTTAAAGCAAAGGAAATATACCTATAAAATAGTTTGAATGTGTAGTATCTAAATATCCATACAAGTAGCCAAACATTCTGTAAAGAAATTGTTTTTTTCCTAATTTGCATTTGTAGTGTTTTGCAATTTAAATGTTTTATCAAAATTTGACTTTATTGTAAAACAGGCCATCTTCTTTCAAATGCTTAAAATACAGTCATTGTTCTTTTCCCAAAGATGAAACCAAGAGATAATTAGAACAAGTTAAAGCAGACAAAAGTTACATCATAACTTTGTATGTACAAGGTGTTGAAACTCTGTCAAAGAGTCAGAAAGGCCATTGAAGGGAAAGATAGGCCAAGCAAGGGGACAGTGGGACACAGCCCTCGTCCGTTGTGCAGAGGAAGCACGCGGCACCACATCAATTTCTGCCTCGCATCAACCAGCCTCAGCTCCTCCCTTACCTTCTATAAAAAAGCTGCTGGTGATACATGGGATTTCTGAGGATTTCAAAAAGATGATGAAGAACGTTCTGAGAACTTAATAGGTTTTAACAAACATGACACAGTTGCTGGAAAGAAAGTTGGAGGTGATAGGAAAATGTAATAGAATTTGAGCTATTTGAGGCTGGCTGGCATTGTTCAGTGGTTGAGTTTTGACCTATGAGCCAGGAGGTCAAGGTTTGATTCTTGGTCAGGGCACATGCCTAAGTTGCAGGTTCAATCCCCAGTAGGCAGCATGCAGGAGGCAGCCAATCAATGATTCTCTCTCATCATTGATGTTTCTCTCTCTCTCTCTCTCTCTCTCTCTCTCTCTCTCTCTCTCTCTCTCTCTCTCTCCTTCCCTCCCTCTCTCCATCCCTCCCTCCTGCTCCCTTTCTCTATAAAATTAATTTAAAAATATTTTTTTAAAAAAAAGAATTTGAGTCTTCAGAGAAGAAAAGAGTTTTGGACCTGGAGTACTTACCAGTAGCTGCTGAGAAGAGGGTGGAGCCAGGTGAACTGCAAGAAGCCTGAGCCAAACCATGGGGCAGAACTCACCTTGTGGTGGCTGGAGACAGGTTTAGATGTACAGAGCAACATCCCCATCCCTGGTACACTTGCCTTTTAAGAAGAGGAACAGAGGAAAGTTCATGAGCCTCTGTAGCCATTTTTACTCCTTGTTCTGGAAACTTTGGTGCAATTCATATATTTAAAAAGTAAATTTCTTTTCTGCTTTGTTAGTAAAATTGCCATAATAACTTCTATCTAATGACAGGGTTGTGCCTGTCACTAGACCAGAAGCCCTGTGGTCAAACCCATGTGCACTGAAGGCTTCAATATCAAATGCCTCCTCGCAATGACCTTTCAGCTCTCCATGAGCACAAGAGTCAGAATCAGCCACTGTAAGTTCTTTTTATTTTCCTGAGCAGCTGAACTACAATCAAAGGAAATAAAACAGAACCTGGGTCAGCAGAGATGGTGAGTTCCCTCAGAGACAGTGGGTACATCACTGGTTGGCCACATGTCTCACCTGCCCTGAATAAAATGACTCTTCATCTGGATCTGTGACACTCCTAACCAGCTGATAACAGGAAAGGAGCAGAAGGGAGGCCAGACATGATAAGCATGGCCACCTGGGCAGCTTTACCAGGAAGCTGCAACTTTGAGTGCCGCAGGGAACCACCTGTCCATTCCCTGCACATCACTGGGAGAAGGGCTCCAACAAAGGGGAGTTGGGCCCATGCGCAGTGGAGGAGGGGTGATGTAGAGAAGGTGTGGACCCCACACACACTGGACTGCAGCTGGGAACATAGCTAAGCTAGTCAGATGCTGGACCAAACTGTAATATGGAGCAAAGACTCTGGGCAGTGCCTTCTAACTTAGGCCTGCTGAAGACAAAATGGGACTTTTCCATGGTGGACAGAGGGAGATGGGACCTTGGCAGAGAACTCCCTTAATGTTATCTCAGCAATAAAGCTTTCCACAATGCCTCATCCTCCGTGGGAGCCTCAGAAAATTCTTGTTTCCATGGCACCACAAGAAGCCCACTTTCACATTCCATGTGGTTCAGAGTTCCCGTTCAGGGTTCAGGCTCTGGAGGAGGCCATACACAAATGAAAAGAGACTAAAAAAGTATTAATTTGGGAATATTGGGGGGCCAGGTGGGAGCCTATCTCTAGTGGGAAGACTACCCTCTGCTCTGGCCTTGCTATCCCTCTTATTGAGACTATGGGATACATTAGGCAGGAAATTCCAATAACAAAAATACATAAGACAAACAGAGATGGAGGCTGCTTCAGCTAACAATGTTTCAACTAAACAGTGAGTGGTTAAAGCAATTAAGGTTGTTGACCAGCCTTCAGGGTTTCCTGTCCACATCTTTCTATTAGTGAGACAATGTTCGGTTTCCAGCACACCAGCCATGGGTGGGGACACCAAGGGCACCCCACCAATAACAGATCCATCCTGTCAGCCATAGAGACACTGGTGCCCTTCTGCAAAGTCACCAATCCCCCATGCCACTCTCCCATCACAGCTCAGCATGCTGGCTGCCACTTCTGGGCCCTGACCAGCTCTCCTGGCAGCCTTCCCTGAAACACAAGTAGGCTAGTCAGTTCCAGAGGCCACCCCTCAGCCAGAAAGGAAAAAGCTCCAGAGACTGTGGCATCACCATAGGATGGTGGAGGGGGCAGGTGGCAATGACCCTGTGGAAGGAAAGACAACCACCTTCTACCTGCCCTCACAGACTACCAGTGAGTGACTGACTGGCCAGGCTCCAGAATTAAAAAACAACAACAACAAAAAACACATTTGTGTGTGCTCACACACATACACTCATGCACGTTGGTGTCTGAGTCAGGACAGTCCTGCTGTGACCACAGCAATCAGAACCTTAGCACACCCATGACAGCCGCCCTTGTGTGGCCAAACAAGAATAAGAGGCCAGCGAGCTGCCGTGGAGACTGAAGGGAAGTACACAGCCCAAGCCTGCCTGCTGATCCATCATCAGAAGTAGGTCAGCTCAGTCAGGTGCTATCACTGTGCCAGCCTCGCAGACAGGCAGAAATCAGTCCTCCAAGTGGAGCAGGCCCTGGTGGCCACCTCAGCCAGGGAGCTGAGATCAGCGGCGCTGGACACAGGGACAGCCCACCAGGCAGATGCACTGTTGCCTGAGCCTGAGAAGCACAGGGTGGGCAGAGGGACATTGCAGCATGCAGCCTCCACAGCCCAGCTGCTCTGTCCATGCTACCAATGCAGTCTGTGCATCTGCAGTTTAGTTCTCATTTTTCCTTTTTCTGCACAACAAAATAAAACTGAAAAACAAAATCCCTGGGCTAGAACCTGCATAAGCTACTTAAGCATTTTAAGGATGATTAAAACCAGCACTTGACAATTCAAGCAGAGCCAGGGAGCTGACACACACTCACACATACTCATACATATGCGCAAACCATGCACGCACACACTCACATGCATGCCCAGACACATGCATGCACACACATTCACACTCATACACATATAGCATACACACACAAATAGATACTCATATATCTACATACACACACTCTCATCTATGTTTATACATATTCACATACCACTCACACAAGCACCCACACACACACATGTGCATATGCTTACACATTCACACACACACATGCTCACATGTGCACACATTCATGCATGCAGACCCTAATATTCTCTCTCTCTCTCTCTCTCTCTCTCTTTCTCTCTCTCTCACGCGCGCGCACACACACACACACACACACACACACACTCATGCACACTCACATGAGGAAACTAGAGCCAGGGAAGGTCCAGTTCTTGGCAGTGAAATCAGGATGAAAGCCCAAGTTTCCAGGCTTCCCGTCCAGGGCTCCAGAGCCAGATCACAGAGGCAACATAACAAAGAATTTACTGGCCCCTCACCCGTTCCACGCCTGAGAGAGTGCCTTCTGGGTGCCAGTGCCTGTGGTCAGTAGTGAGCACACAAAAGATTACACCAGCACGGTCTCTTACCTTCCAGTGCAGGACACAGACATCACTGAACTATCACTGTAAAGATGTAACAGCCAGGAAACCAGTGGTTTTCCTAAAAAAAAGTGGGGGGAGGGGGACAGACCCAGCTGGCAAATAAATGCGTTTTTGCCTCTCGACTTTCCCCTTCTTCCTGCCTGGAATATGACTGTAATATCATCTGAGATCAGAAAGAAGAAAGCCACATACTTAGGACAGAAGAGCCAAAAGATGGAAGGAGTGGGGACATGGAGACCACGGCACCAGCTCAGACTGCCTGCCTCCAGGCTTCTTATTACATGAAGGAAAATAAAATCCTCTTTGGGTAAGCTGCTGTACTCAGCTGTCTGCCTCAAGCAGCCAGGGAAACTGCAGACAAGGGTTGTTGGCTACCAGAGCGGGCATTCGGTGAGGCCAGCAGTAGCCATGCTATCAGAGCCATTCTGGGCAGAAAACAGAATTAAAAACCCAGAATTGGTGTCCATTCAGTTCGGAGAGAGAATTGCCCCCATCAAAATGAAGAAGGTCCAATGGAATCCACCTTCTCTCAAATAAATAATGGTCTCCTCAAGACAGCACAACAGGTTGGGGGTGGAGAGAATGTAGAGAGGCTAACAATGTCAAAGAAAATTCTAGAGAAGCAGACAGACAAGATCCAAGGGGTTGGGAAGACCTCCAGTAGCAGGAATCACGTTGTAGGCTTATCAAGGTGTCAAATTGCAAGTGGATTAATTCCATTCTAGCATCACTGTACTTAAGAACAGAGTTCAACACAAAGCTTAGATCTCTGGCTACACCTGTCCATGACAAATGTCTCCAGCATATCCCCACACCCAAATCCCTAGACATGAGTTTTTGTGGAAGAACTTTCTCTACATACTAGGTAGAGAAAGAGGTGTGTCCTGTATCACACACTGACTCAGCCCCAGGGCCTCCATATCCCTGAGCTTTGTTAACTCCCAAAATAGAAGGCCTTTCAAAGTGAGAGACAACCAGCATCTACTGAGATCAAAAAGCATAGCTACTGGGCACACACTGAATCAACCACAAGCCCAAATAGAGTTTCGATTGGGAGACAAAAGCAATGAGTATTTATGAGCAAGGAAAGGGAACAATGACATCAATAGAATGAAGGCATTTCTATTGGTGCTGATAACATAGTGATGGTAATTCTAGACAATGTTTCAAATTTTCAGTCTGCTAGTCCTCAGTTCAATCTATCCATATAATAGAGGAATATGCAAATTAGCTGGAACATGATAAAGTTACAACCGAACAGCAGGGACCTGAAGCTGCATGGCAGGTGGCCCAAGCAAGGGACCTCAGGCGGCACCCTCCAACCACCACTCAGGGCTTGATGGGGGACCTCAGGCCATGCCCCTCGCCTGGAGGGGCTTGATGGGGGTGGGGAAGGCTGGATCTAGGTATCACCCAATGGGGGTGGGGCTGGCTGGGTCTGGATCTCCTGTGTTTTCAAAGCACATGCAGGTGGTGGGTGGGAACTTGACTCTAGGTCCATGGTGCACCTCAGACTCTGACAGGAGGGAAATTTTCATATACATTCAACTAATTTTCTTTCATCTCTGACACTTCTATTATAGAGAAAGGGCAAGTGGCAATATTAAAATATTTCTTCTAATTAATTTTCTTTTAATGTGCATGAATTTCATGCACTGGGCCACTAGTAGTCATAAGTGTTTTCTTGTTATCTTTGCAAACAGTTCTTTGGCAAGGCACAGGGCTGCTTAAGCCCAGTCCAAAGGTTATTTTGCATTTTTTGATATTCTAAGATTTGAGGGAAACAACATGCATGGCAGTTCCTCCGGCATAGCAGCTCCAACTCCATTTTAAAGTGGTTTTGTTTATATTATTGTTTATTGCTCCAACATTTCAAAATTACAAATTTCCTCTTGAGAAAACCTCATTATCACTGCAGTAATAAATCAGCTATGACTGCAGGCCAGGGTCATATATCACAGACAGAGGTGGGATGTGGTGATGAGAAGGAAGGGTGTGGGAGCAATGGACACAGAGCCTGCACCACAGAGAGTTGGAGGAAAAACATATAGAAAGTTAGAAAGTGTCACCCTTAGATACCTTTCCATAATAGATACCACTGGTATTTCTGTGAGGTCTTTCCCATTTACTTCCCTAACATCTTTGGATATATATTTTTAAATATTTTTATTGATTTCAGAAAGGAAAGGAGAGGGAAAGAGATAGAAACATCAATGATAAGAGAGAATCATTGATTAACTGCCTCCTGCACGCTCCTACCAGGGATTGAGCCTGCAACCCAGGCATGTGCCCTTGACCAGAATCGAATCAGAGACCATTCAGTCTGCAGGCCAATGCTCTATCCACTGAACCAAACTTGCTAGGGCCTCTAATGTCTTTTAATCACAAATCATAGTCTTGATGAATTTTCTATGTTCTCACATTTCCTAATAACCCTGGTGAGAAGTCTCAAATTTGGAGAAGGTATTCTGGGGGTTACATCCCCAAGAGTTTTCATGCACCTCCACCTACACTTCTGGGAAGCTCTGCTGTGATAGTTACATCTTTAAAGATGCAACTATAAATATAGAACATAGTGGCAGTGTTTTCTTAACTAAGCCGACATCTGTTTTTTAGTATTTGATTTTTTCATTGAATTTATTGGGGTGACATTGGTTAATAAAATTATTAGAGCTATACAGATTTCAGGTGTATAGCTTTATAATAAATCACCTGTATACTGTATTGTGCATTCACCACCCCAAGTCAAGTATCCTTTCATCAACAATTATCCCCTTTACTATCTTCTACTTCCCCCCAACTCCCTTCCCCTTTGTGTCTGTGAGTTTTGTTTATTGTGGAGTTTGTTTATTTGCTTTATTTAATCCTTTCAACCTTTTCACCCAAACCCCCTCTCCTCTGAGAGCTGTCAGTCTATTCTCTGAGTCTGTTTCTATTTTGTTTGTTGGCTTGTTTTGTTCATTAAATTCTACATGAGTGAAATCATATGGTACTTGTCTTCCTCTTACTGGCTTATTTCACTGTGCATAATGTTCTTCAGTGTTTGTATTGGTGAAGAGAAGAGGTCAAAATAGGCAACAGGAGGGAAGAGAACCCATTTATGAGGCCTGTGGCAACTTCACTGTGAGGAGCATCCCAAAGCACTCAGCCTAGGTACTGGGACACAAGGAGACACACTTGACCAAGTCTTGGACAGGAGGCTCCCCAAGAATGGCCTACCTGAGCTTCAAGGCACAGAATCATGCAGTAAAAGGATGCATGGCTGTACATTGGGTGTTGGAGGTATATTAATTACTTATTACTGCATAACCAATTAGTCCAAAAACTTAAAGCCACAACATTCAATATCTCCCAGTTTGCAGGGGGATCAGGAATCCAGGTGCCTTTTAGCTGAGTTCTCTGGATCGGAGTCTCCCATAGGCTCTTGTCAAGGTGTCAGCCAGGGCTGCAGGCATCTCAAACTCACCTGGTGAAGGACATCCCCACTCACTTGATTGTTGAAAGGATTCATTTCCTTGTGGGTTTTTGATCAGAGTTTGCCCTAGGTACTTGCCACCTGGACCTTTCCAGTGGGCAGATAAGGACATGGCAGCTGGCTTCATGAAAGCAAGAGTCAGGAAGAGAAGATGGAAGTCATAGTTCTTGGGAACCCAGTCTTCTCACAAGAGGTCAGTCCAGGAGAAAGCAGGAGTGGGTTGTGAGCAGCTGTGTCGATTACCCTATTGTGGAAAAAAAGAACCCATGCTGGAGAATGACTAGGGTAGACTGGAACATAGTGTGAAGAACCACAATTATGAAGTATATGGTACAGAGAAGCATATGCTTATTATTCATCAAACTCTAACCTGTATTATTGAATTAGAACAGTTAACAAGATGCAGGAGGCATCTCCTAACTTCCAAAATTCATTATCATGTGCCTTAAGTGTTGTTAATGGAATTCTTAATTGGGAGTAAAAGTTGAGCTTAATTCCTGTCAGACTGATAGAAAAAGTACAGATCGTCTTTCGCAATTCAAAACCAGAAAAAATTCGGCAATTCCTTTGTAATTAATGTTTGATTCTTCCAGGGTAAAAGTCTGTACCTGTGTTTTTAAGAAGTACACATTCCAAAATGAATGCTTTATTTGTCTTATAAAGCTGAATTCATAAATATTTAACATTGGTTGTTTTATGTAAAGTATAATCCACTGCAGTTTAATCAATTATGGAAGCAAATGTTAGGATATTAAGAATCATAAGATAGAGAGATAAATATTATTTCAACCTAGTTATTTAAGAACTAACAAACATTTCTAGATTAATCTTCTCTGTCATTCAAGCTCTCTTTGGCCTACTTCATTTATTTGCCAAATCACTATCAAAAGTAATATTAAAGAGTAAAGCTAGGAATAAAAATCCAATTAAGATAGCGTTGTTCTGTTTATGGGGCTTCAACAGAAGCAGTAATAGTGATTTAAATTGTGACCATAACTTGTGAAATACAAATCTTTATTACTCCTAAGTCCTGGTTTACACAAATTCTGTTTTCCAAGCTTACTAAAAAAGAAAATGTTTTTATGCAAAGAAATTACCATCATATCTTGTTCATTCTCATAAAATGTAAAAGAACTTCAACCCAGAAGCCATAAAAGGTGGATAAATAAATTAGATTGCAGAAAACAAAAAAAAAATCTAAGCAGAAGAAAAATAAATTATCCAAAGTTATAAAGCAAATGGAAAACCAGAAAAAAATATTTCACAAACAAGAGCTTATCTTCTTAACACATAATGATCTCCCATAAATCTTTAAGAAATAGGCCAATGCAATAGAGGAAAAGGGCACAGTAATAATAAGAAAGTTTACAGGAAAAAAATGAAAATGGCTCTAAAACATATAAAATGATTCTTGAATCTGTTCTCTTTCTCCCCAAACTTGGAATCACCCCGATTCTTCTCTTTCTCTCTCCCCCATATCTAATATGTCAACACATCCTATTGGCTCTGTCTTCTGAAAGGATCCAGAATCTTATCCATTTCTCCCCACATTCCCCTCAATTTGGATTATTGCAATTCCTAACTGAGCTCCCTGTTTCCACACTGTCCCTCTTTACTATTCTCCAGAGGGCTTTCAGGTTAATCCTTTTAAAATGTAACATTACGTTGATTTCCCATCTCAGAGTTAAAGCCAAAGTCCAGTGGCTCCAAGGCCATCCATTTAGTCTCTATGACCTTTCTAACCTCCTTTCCTATCATGCTCACTCCACTCCTGGCCTTTTCATTCTCCTTTGGTGTGATGTGAGTGATTGCATTTTCCAAAGATGGTAACAACAATATTGCCTGTCATGGTTAAATTTATGTATGAATTTGGCTAGACCCCAGTACAGATATTTAGTCAAACACCGGTCTAGATGTGGCTGTGAACATACTTTTTAGATGGGATTCACCTTTAAATCAGTGGGCTCTGAGTAATTTAGATTACCCTTCATAATGTAGATGGGCCTCTTCCAATCACTTGAAGACTTACGAGAAAAAAAGACTGAGCCCCCCAGAGGGATACAGAAGCCTGCCTCCTGAAAGCCTTCAGACCTGAGCTGGAACATCCACTCTTTCCCGAATCTCAAGCCTTCTGGCCTGTCCTGCAAATTTCAGACTTATTGGCTCCCGTGATTGTCTGAGCCAGTTTATTAAAATATATTTCTCTTTCCTCCTCTCTTTCTTATTAGAGATATAGATATAGATATGAGATATGGAAATAGAGATATACAAAGATGGATATAGATATATAGATAGGTAGAGGGGGGTGGATAGATATATAAATACATGAATGATAGATATATAGATAGATCAATCTGCATATATATTGAGAGAGATATCCTATTGGTTCTGTTCTCTGGAAAACCCCCATTAATGCATTGCCCAATAACATAACCTTCTCATTCGTCTCAGAAAGAGATGGAGTCCATGGCCCTCCCCTGGTTGTGCACCAAGTTTGATCAACAATAAGGATTTTGAGTCCTAGCCAGTGTGGTTAAGTAGATAGAGCATCGGCCTGTGGACTGAAGGGTCCCAGGCTCAATTCTAGTCTAGGGCACATGCCCGGGTTGCTGGCTCAACTCCCAGTAGGGGCCATGCAGGAGGCAGCTGATCATTGATGTTTCTAACTCTCCCTCTCCCTTTCTCTCTGAAATCAATAAAAATATATTTTTAAAAAATAATTCTGAGATTAGGTCAATGCCACATTGCACCATCTTCCTAGACACCCTCCCTGACGCTGCTCGGCTCTCTTCCTCACCCCATCGAGCCTTACACAAATTGCAATCACTCAGAGGGACTCCACTCACTGCATTTTAAACTACAACCCTCTATCCTGTGCTATTTAGTTTTTTTTCCCCTGCTCTCTCTGTCTTCATAGAATTTATCACCATCTAAGAGGTTATTTTACTTTTCTTTTGCCTAGCTCCTCTAATTAAAACGTTTGTTCCATGAGAATAGCTGATTTGGGGTTCACTCTGTCCTGTGTTGCATCACGAGCAGCTAGAATGGTGCCTGCACACAGTAGGTGCTCAGCTAATACTACAGAATGGGTAAACAAGTGAATGTATGCACAGACCTCACCAAAGAGAGCTATTAATCAAGACTTCCATGACATACAATGTTTTCTCTATCAGATTGACAAAAATCTAACCATTTGGTAATATACCATGCTGGTGAGCAGGTAGGAAGACAGACACTATCATACTTTGCTGACGGAGAGCATAAACTCATGCAAATTCTTCAGAGAATAATTAAGCAACATAATCCAAAATGTGAGGTGCACATCAATTTGACTCATCAAGTTGTTTCTCAAGATATATTCTACAGAAATGCTCGGACATATTTGAGATGGCCTGTCCTCAAGGACATTCATGAGAGCACATATTTCTGTGAACAAAAGATTCAAAAACCAAATGTTCTTTAGCATGTAACTGCTTAATAAATGGGATATTCCTGCTAGGAGGCTTAGACAGGTATAAGAGAAGATATGGTCATTCTATACTTTAACATAATTTAGACTAAGCTTCAAGGTACAGTGTTAGACAATAAAGCTAAGTTCAAAATAGTGTGTGGTTTTGTCACCAGTTTAGATGTGGGGTGTAGACTATCTCCAGAAGAATAGAAGACAATTGGATAACAGGCATGTTGTACTATGTGCATTTAGAAACTAGTGAGAGAAAATACGCATCTATTTTTAAAAACAAATACAATAAGCTGGAAGTATTTTCTCTTCAATCTCTTCCACAAACAGCAATCACATGAGCTCTGCTTCTCTCTGGGACAGACAGGTGCAACCACATCGACATCTTGTGGATAAATGGGAGGAAGGAGAACTTGGGTTGTTTCTCCAGAGAGAAGCACATAAATGCTCACAGCCACCCTCACCAATGCCCAGGACTTAGTAATCCATGATTAAGTTATAAATTCCTCAGTAAAATTTAGAGTAACAGCCCCAGCTTGCAGTACTGCAGGAAACTTTCTCAATAGAAGAAATTACGGGACAAACCGCTGCGTATGTTTAGTACACATCATGATAGCATGTGGATCATTTCACCTACAGATGGTTACTTCAATAAATAGAAATGGGGCAGGGAGAAGCACGAACCAAAATATATTCTCATTTATATTCCTCCTGGGGGTTTTCTTCATCAACATTGTGAGTCTGGATAAAGAAGACAGATTTTAAATGCATTACATTCATGACATTTTTAATTGATTAACTTGAATAACTGTATTTAAGAACAGTGATATATTAGCCTTAAAAAGGAAACGTGACATTACTTGGTAACAAACTATTGTATGTCTTTATCTTTCTCAGACACCTTCAGGGCAAAGATAGTTAATAGCGTCATTCATGCAACTGTTTTTAACTGACATCAAAACTGCATTTTTAGAATTCTAAATCCAAATCCTATATAATAAAAACCTAATATGTTAAATGTCAAGTCATCTGGTCATCCGTTCAATCAATTAAAGTGTAATATGCTAATGATATGCTAAGGCCAATCAACTGCTCACTATGATGTGCACTGATCACCAGGGGACAGACAGTTGACTGGTCAATCAGTCACTATGACCGGGTGCACTGACCATCAGGAGGTAGATGCTCCAACTGGTGGGTTAGCTTACTGCTGAGATCCAGCCAATCAGAACTGAGTGAGATGGGCCAGACATGCCCTGGAGCCTTCCCACAGTTCCTACCTAGATGGCCAACCTCCTGTGACCCCCTAGTCCCAGTCGTGCACCAGTGGGGTCCTTTGGCTTGGCCTGCACCCTCTTGCAATCCAGGACCCCTCAGGGGATGTTGGAGAGCCAGTTTCAGCCAATCTTGCAGGCCAGGCTGAGGGATGCCTCTGGTGCAAAAATTTGTGCACTGGGCCTCTAGTATATTTATAAATGTGATTAAGTTCAGGATCCTCTCAGAATAAGATCAGGTGGGCCCTCAATCCAATGGCCTGTGTCCCTCTAAGAGGGAGGAATAGGAGAGTGTCCCCAGAAAAGCCCACGTGAAGACAAAGACAGAGGTGCAGGGTGCAGATACCAGCCAAGGGACACCAACTGAATCAGAGCCTCCAGAAGGAACCCACCCTGCCCATACCTGGACTTCTGGCCTCCAGACCTGTGAGACAATAAATATGTTGTGTTAAGTCGCCACGTTCACTGTATTTGCTATAACAGCCAGAGGAACCTGAGACATTGCCCTTTTTTGGCTGACCTTGATATCCTCGGTACCACCAAAGGCCTGTAGTAGGATGGTGCTCAGGAAATACGGGCTGACTAAATGACTGGGGTGTGGAAGTGCACATGGGCCACCTCTGGGGAGGTTCGCAAGGCAGGCTGAGGGGGGTCTCTGTGAGACTCTCTGAGTTTGTTCTGCAATGTTTGACGAGAAATTAAGGAATTTCAGAGGAATGGGATGACTTGTCAGACAGATAGATAAGGAGGTAGGAGATTAGCCCAAGTGCCAGGATGGTGGTGAAAGGCTTGAACTTGGACAATGGAGTTCACTTGTCTCATGGCCATGGCTCACCCCAACAGAAACTTGGGTTCTGCCATTCCAGAATTTATGTCTTGATGGCTAACGTGGACTTGAGGACAGGCAGAGGAGAAAGTCCAAGGAGGGGAGGGTTCTTGTCTCTCCTCATCATATTCAGGCCCAGCATCTCTGTGCCCTAGGTGCCAATTGGAAGTCCCTGCTACTTTCTGAGGTCCCAGTGCCAGTAAAGTCATTGGCTCATCTCTCCTGAGAGCTTATCTCCATGGGTAACTATACCTCCTGAGGCCCACTGAGCCTGGATCGGGTGGACGGTATTCTCAGCTTTCTGGTGCAAACAGAACATGAGCCCAAAAGACCAAACGCTGGAGTCTGGCAGGCCTGGCACCCTGTCACTGAGTCTGTCATCCTGCTCACAGTTGCCCCGCACCTGGGGACATTTCAGGCTGTCGTCAGCAGCTATGTCTACCAAGTGGCATAAAGACAAACTAATAAAACAGATCCCGTAAGTGGACAGAGCTGGCACTCGCTGCGACGTGGAACTACACACCCTGGAGCTCTGGGCACGCCTCACCAGGCTACACAGAGCACACCACAGAGTGCCAGCCACACACCGCCTTGTATGGGTCCCTGTCATTTCATCACTCACTTCCTCATAGGGGAAGTTCACTCACTTCCTCCCAACCGCTCTGTCTGCTGAATAATTCCCACCAGCACTGAGTCACTTCTCCCGGAGGCTCAGAGTCCCGATCTCGGCCGCTCAGAGATGAATCTGAAAAATAGCCTTGGGCCTAATAAGCAGAAAGAGAGAGAGACTTCAGGCTGTACATCTAAGAAATAAATTAGCACTTTAAGGCATATTAATCTCGCCCTTCACTAATGTCTTCCACGTTCCTTTTGTGACTCCACAATTACGTCAGGGGGTTGTGTAATTTATGCTCTGCAGCAGCTCTCGGACCTTCTCGTGACCTCAGTGTAAATCAGAGGACGGTGCAACTCCCTTTGAAGAATAAAGGGAAATGTAACTGGAGCTCTTTTGCAGGGAGACCTTAAACATGCAAAGCTCCTGAATTAAAAGTAACGGGGACATGATTTGGCCATCACCTTCCCCTTTCATTTAGCAACCAAATCTTTCCCAAGAGAAAACCAAGATGCTGGTATGTTTGAGGAAAAGCATTTCCTAATCAGCTGCTCCTGAAAATAAAGAGAGACAGTCATGCAAACACTCCCGTGTTTGTTTTACTTCCAGACGGTGCTAACGGGGAGCCACCCAAGCAACACCTGGATGTAAGAACCACCAGTTTCGACTCATTTTTTTACTGCAAGTACCTTGGAAGCTACATAACAGGAGGCCTTTCATTTTTCTAATTCAAAGCCACATAGTCATTCCCTATCTGACCCTTGCTCTCTCCTCCCCTCTCTCTGTTTCTCTCTCTCAGCCAGGTTATCTTCCTTCTTCAATCTCCCATTTCTATCCAGTCTACTTTCCCCTGCCTGTTTCCCCTTCCTCCCTGTTTTACTTCTTACTGTTCTTAGAATCAGGACCTGCCACCATATTTTTGGGTTCCACTTCCAAGTGACAACGTGGAACTCCTTCTTCAAGAGTTCTAGCAATGTCAATACAGTGACAGCAGAGACTGCATGGAGCCCGGGACCTGTGTGACTGATTGCACAGGGCACTGCCCAGGAACCTAGCCTCCTGCCACAGCCATGGTCTCCATCACTGCTGCCCACTTCAGGAGACTTCGTCCCTCACACTCCCTGCTGCTGACCAAGCCTTGCCAAGATAAGAAACAGAAATGTCGTTTACCAGCAGCACACGATTCTCTACCCTTCCAACCAGGCATCTGAGGGCCAGAATCAGTGTAGTCGCTTCTCAGAGGAGAACATGTTTTCCCCAGGACAATTGCCAAAGGATGACACAGTACTGTCTACGGTCCATCACGCTTTCAGACACACTTCAGCTTTTCAATAGCCTGTTCTGTCATCTCTCAATAAAACAGAACCACTTGCTGAATGGAGACTGAGAGGGAGGCCTACAGTGAACCTTGGATGATTCTAGATATTTCACCAAAACCTCTGCTTGGAGTTGTGTTCACTCCTCCCTGTTTTTCATCCCCAGACTTGGACTCTTGGCCCTGGACGGCTCCCTTCCCATCCCTGAGATCCGAGAGCCATGTTTTAGGGAGGCCTTTCTCTGTTCAGGGCTTTTGAAAAGTGCAGTGTTCTAGCTGCCTTGAAGATAAATGTCTTCAGACTCTATTCCTAGCAAATTGAACTTTAAAATTCCTGAGACTTGGACTTCCCTGCAATAGTTTTATGCTACTATTGCCAGGAATGGAAAGAATCCAAATTCTCAGGTAAGGTCACCACGACTAGTTCCCAGCACCCTCCCCATCCTCAGCTTGGCAGCCTCTGACCTCTCCTCATCAATCAGGCTTGTAGGAAGCAGGA
The DNA here is from genome assembly GCA_011751065.1 of Lasiurus cinereus. Taxonomy (NCBI): domain Eukaryota; kingdom Metazoa; phylum Chordata; class Mammalia; order Chiroptera; family Vespertilionidae; genus Lasiurus; species Lasiurus cinereus. Next base: position 57,167,277 of record JAAGEH010002531.1, on the reverse strand, counting down.
GAGAGCGAGAGAGCAAGAGAGTAAGGATGAGAGAGGAGAGAGGAGAATACAAGAAAGGAAAGGGACCTGACAGAGAGAGTGGTTTCACACTTGGATGTGCAGGCAGAGCTGGCTCTGAACAGAGATAAAGGGAAAGACAGAAACTCCCTGTCCGTTCCTCTATCAGAGGCTGTGCATGCACTGAGGACAGAGGGACATGAGAACTCAGGGAAGGGGGTGGGGTGGGGGGGGAGATGCAAGTCTCCAAAGAGGCCAGCTCTTTGGGCTTACTTCCATCTAAATGAAAGCTCCGGTCCTTTCCTTTGTATCAAAACTACCCAGCACCATGTGCCAGACGGGTGAGCCCAGTAAATTGCCTCTTTTATAGAATCATGTTAAATGTGTGCCCTGCTTTCCCTCTCTCCTCACTAGCCATTCTCCCAAAACAAAATGACCCTGCAAATCTGAAGAAAATGCAAGTGAATTGCCACCAACAGCCCGGGTTGTCTGTTTGCTTGAGAACAACAAATAAGTGCTATTCTCCTTGGATAAGCAGTGAATTAGCAAATGCCTTTCTCTATCATAAACATTTGTTGAAAACAGCCCCTGGCTGATTGCATGAAGGATGCAGAACAGCTATTTTTAACTAACAAGTGAGAACAACAGTGTCTAATTTTGGATTACTGCTCAGCTTCTGTGCTGGGAGCTGACTCTGTGAATGGATGGACAACTCAAAGGGGCCTTTCATCCTGCCTGGCCCTCCCGGCAGCTGGACAAGCACTCAGACAGCCAGTTTTGAGGCATGGGCCATGATGACCTGTCTCTTTTTTCCAGGAGGTCACCAGCAGACACAGTAGTTCTATTGAAGGACTCCCCTGCCTACCTTTGTCCCCAGAGAACTAGGAAAGGAAATGTGTGTCTTGGAGGGACACTGTGTGCAGACACCCAGGGCATCAACAGAAGAGGGAATGAGGGAAGGGGGAGGCTGGGAGACCAAGCTTCCTAGAAGAAAATTGGCAACAAGCCCAATATGATAAGAAATTAGACCTTTAAAATGTTTGAAAAGAATGATCTGACATTACTTTAACAATATAAAAAGACCAAGAGTCAAAGAAAAAAATATAAATAGATAGCATTGCTAGTGCTGAAAATAATAGAAACTGTTATCCCCTGAGGCAAACCCCCACATTAGCAGTTGTCCAAAAAGCATCATTAGTATGTATGTTATAGCACCAAAGAAATGCCTGGTTTCCTCCTTCTGGCTGAATGAAGACTTCTCCTGTGGGGAGGAAGCTCTGAGTCCTGCCCATGTAGCACCTTCACCTTACCAACAAGGATAAAAGCAAGAAACAGAAAGAACGAAGACCTAGGGGAAATGAAACATTTCCAGCCTGACTCTCTTGCTAAGTCTTTCTCTTAAAATATCTTAGGCCACTGGAATGTCATATGCTATATGATCTGCTAACAGATCTGTGAACAAAATTGAAAAGCTAAGGAACAGCCCTGGCCGGCTTTACTCAGTGGTTAGTGTGATGACCCTTGGACAAAAGAATTGAGGGTTTGATTCCGGGTCAAGGGCATGTACCTGGTTTGCAAGTTCAATCTCTGGCCTTGGTCTGGGCGTGTGTGATGAAGACAACCAATTTCTCTCTCTCTCTCTCTCTCTCTCTCTCTCTCTCTCTCTCTCTCTCTCTCATTTCTCCCTCTCTCTAAAAAAATCAATGGAAAAATTATCCTTAGGCAAAGATTAACAAAAAAAAAAAAATCTAAGGAACAATGGGCCTCTGGAAATTCAGTGTTGCAGAGAGGCACACAAGCACCTGGTGTGGTGGATCTCTCTCACTCTGCTCAAGAGATTTTTTAGAGTGCATACAGTAAAACATAAGCACCACCATCTACAATGATTCTATGAGAAATTGTAACACCTTGATTTCAATGAAAATCACCAACGACTGGCCAACTAGACTTTTATCAAGCAATTTTAGGATGACAGCTATAAATTGCATCGCAAGAGAGTAAGGAAGAATTTCTCTTTCTGAATCCCTGGATTGTGATTTGTGGGGTGCTAGAGTGCTGGGAAGGAGTAGTGATGAGAGATCCAAAATCTTAGTACACTCATGGCTGGAAAGGTGCAGCCTTGGAGACTCTTTAGGCAAAGTGTCACTGCACTTGTGATCAAAAGTCCAGAGTCACAGCCAATGTCAACAAAGAGCATGCTTCCGGGCACATGTATTAAAATGCATTACCACCTCTACCTACTGTCTTCGCCAAAGTTCCCATGGACATGAACATGCTCTGATTCCCTCAGCCAATAGCTGGCTCCATTGATTCCTGACTTTAAGAATCCACACCAAATGCAAGTCATGCAAATGCTTACTTAGGGTTAAAGATGAAGGTTTAGCTGCAAATGTAATCTGAATTCATGAAATGTTAAATTACTTGATAAGGAAAGTCATTTTACAAAAGCTGATAACATGGTGTAATATAAAAAAGGCAATTATTTGCAAGGGAGGAAAATAAAAATCAAATCATAAAAATAGATTTAATGATGAAAAAAATCTAAGAATTGGAGTTCTGCTCATTCTGACCTCTTATTCCTCAGAAAAAATATGCTTGGGGGCAAGTTTTCAGTAAAATCCTTCTGCAGTAAGTTCTCAGGAGTGTTTGTGTTCATTAAAAGCCAGCCCCAAAACAGCCAGTGACAGTCCTCGAACGACAGCCCAGAAGATATTTCGGATGGAAGCATGGCTCCTTGGGAACCATAAGCAGTGCCTTTAATGATTACCAGTTGCAGTCATGCTAAACCTATTAAAGTTTACTGGTTTCAGTACACAATTGTTAAGCTGTGAAAATCTCCAGCTCCCAGATCAAGAGGACTAAATATTTCTTTAATGCAGTTATCGGCTCTAATTAATAGCAGTTCTTGGCTCCAATGATTTAGTCTTAACACATGACAAACCTTCAAAAGGTACGACAGTCCAATGCTCTTCTCTCAAACCAGCCTCAAAGCCAGCCTGACTCTGCCAGGCTGCACTGAGCTGAACCAGCGGGAGATTGAACACACTTAGGCAAGGCCTCCACAGTGCAGGAGCACATTGCATTCCCTGGGTACCAGCAATGGTGACCAGAACTCCTGGGGCAAATCCAATGCCATCTGTCAATCAAATGTATCCCCAAAGGCCTCATGCAAGGGAAACCTCTCATGATCACATAAGGGATGCAAATCACCTCCAGACACATCCAAAACAAAATGAGTAAAGTCTCTTACTTGGGGGCCAGGAGGCGGGTATTTTGGGCTCCTACATTGGTGGAAAGAGTTTAGAAGACTTCTCTGGGCAGGAATAAATGGTTCTCTAGTAGTCTTAAGAATTCACAAGCTTTCTGAGCCATTCTTTTTTTTCCGTTTTTTGTTTTGTTTATTTGTTTGTTTGTTTGTTTTTTATTGTGTTACATGTATACATATCTCCCCATTGCCCTCCCTCCCTCCCAGGCATACCCCAACCCCCCAGTGTCTATGTTCATTGGTTCTGCTTATATGCATACTGAGCCATTCTTAAAACCATGAGTTTAAGTGCTGCCAATTCTCAATTAGCTCTGCTAATGCTGGTGAAGAGAGGCATGGATAATTCAAAGGAGTGGATGCCAAAAGATTGTACTTAACCTGGAAAGGCAATTTGCATCTACATTTCAATGAGAGCGAATCCTGTCTTCTGAAGCTGTTCAGTGGTTCTGAGGAAATGATGAATAATTTCATCATTTCAGCCAATGAGGACAGGCTATATTGCCTTCCTGCCTTTCACACATGATACTGAAGATGAATTGTGTTCCCTCCTAAGCTAGACAGAATCCGCCCTGAAGTGACCTTATGGTCCTGAATAACCTTACATCAGCTAAGGGCTGAGCTGGGAGCAGTTGAGGAGACAGCAGAACAGGAGGGAAGATGATGCTTGCTTATGTAGAACTAAGGAAGTCTACAGCTAACAGCCATGCATTTGAGTGAGTCACCCCCATCCCCAAGCCCCAGGAAATACTCTTACTTCTCTCAATTTGTTCCCAAAGAGTCTTCTCAGAGAATTTGCTTTAGTTAAAATGTACCATATAGAAATCCTTCCTTCTTGACCTCTAAGCAGGGTCTTATATCTGACACACTTCTGATTCAGTGATTTACAGGAGACAGTAAGTAGTGACAGGCCTCTGTAGACATCATTCCTTTGACCTTCAGCACATTCTTAGTTGGTAGAAAGACAACAACTATTTTCTGAGAGTTCAGAAATCTTGATTTGCCTGAGTTTATTCTTCAAGTTCATAAGGGGCAAGACTTCTCTTGTCCAGGGAACAGCTTAGCCTACGAGTAAGAACGTTTGCTTTCAGAGGGTGGGCACCCAAATCAAATGTTCATGTCCAGCTGGAGCCAAGGTCACATGGCCAAGTTCAAGAGAAAAAAAAAACCTGGATGAGCAAAATGTCCCTAGGGAGCCCCACTCCTCACTTAGCTGCTGGATACCGATCTGCCTTCTCCTGATGCATCTCCAAGCAGATAAGAGATGTGTGATTTCAAAAAGTGATTCATTGTCTCTTTATTATCTTAACCTGCAGACTCAGGCCCATTTTCCTATCCCAGCCAATTCGGATAATTCCTCCACTAGAAACTCTCAGACAATTGTCATCTTCATTCTTATCCTCAGCAAATCCAGGTGGCTCCACATTTGAAGTCATCCAGTATCTTCCCACCTCTCAGGTGCATGCCACCATTGCCCTCAGATTCCTCCAGACTGGGCCCCTGCTCACAGCCCATCTTTCTCCTCATAGAGGAGCCTGTTAAAATGTTGAGAGATTCTGCTGCTCCTCTACTCACATCTTCCATAGATGCCTCTCATATTCCTCAGAGTAAAAGTTAATGTCCCTCTAATAGTTTGCAAGGCCCTTAAATCCTGTCCACAGCACATGCACATTTATGCATACACATACACACTCACATTCCCATACATGCACACTCATACATGCATGTACTCACATGTACACACATGTATACTCACATACCTTCACACATGCTACTTCTTTGCCCTCCTCTCTGCTGTGTTCACTCTGTACAGATCACACTGGCCTTCTTGCTTTTCTTCAGATTCCAGCAGTATATCTATTTCTGAAGGCCTTTGTACATGTGTCTTCCCCAAACCCCATCCTATCAGTTCTTTTTTTCCATGAGTTTTTCCCTGACCTCCACAGGAATATACATGGAACTCTCCATATACACACTCCTGACCCCTCTCTGGTATAGGTTTCTTCTAAGCATTAATCACCACCCACACATGTGTGTTCCCTTATTTGTCATATTTACACTCTCCTCTGGTGACAATGCAAGTCTCTTGGGGGGTAGGGTTAGTTACCCCCACACTAAACTAGCTGTGGCATGAGTTAATACACTGACTTAAGTACACCCCTTCATACCTGCCTGTGGTGCTGGATGTGGACTTTCTTTACCAGCAGCCATGATGCTGAGTTTTGTCGATAGAGGTCACTAGAGAACACCACAGGAGAAAATGGATTCTCTTCCTTATCTTGGTGTTAAATATATTCACATTGTTGAGCAATCCATCTCCTGGACCTTTCTACTTTCCCTGACTAAAACTCTGCACCCATTAAGTACTAATGTCCTGCCCCCTGTCCAAAGTTCTTGGAATCCACCATTCTACACCCTGTCTCTATTTTTTTTAAATATATTTTATTGATTTTTTTACAGAGAGGAAGGGAGAGGGACAGAGTTAGAAACATCAATAAGAGAGACATCGATCAGCCACCTCCTGCACGCCCCATACTGGGGATGTGCCCGCAACCAAGATACATGCCCTTGACTGGAATCGAACCCGGGACCCTTGAGTCCACAGACCGATGCTCTATCCACTGAGCCAAACCGGTTTCTGCCGCCCTGTCTTTATTGAATGTAGTCACTGTAGGCACTTCATATAAATGGACTCTTACAGTATTGGTCTTTTTTGTGACTGGTGTATTTCACTTAGCACAATAGCTTCAAGGATTATCCATACTTTAATATATGCCAGAATTTCCTTTCTTTTTCATGTTAAATAATATTTTATTGTGTACATAGGCCACATTTTTTAAGCCATCTGTCGATGAATACTTGGGTTGCTTCTACCTTTTACCCATTGTGACTCATGCTGCTATGAACATGGGTGTACAGATGAGGTTGGTGTTTTTGCACCCATTTATATTGAGGAAGTAGGGCCCAGAAGGGCAAACAAGTTCTCTAAGATTACATAGGTCTGGGTCTGAGCTGAACTCCATGCATTCCCATATCTCATACCATTTTCATACTCTGACTCAGCCATGGAGAAATGGCTGGGGCAAACCACACAGAACCAATAGGGCCCTGTCCTGAGACCCTACATGCTGAGGAAAGTCACCTCAGAAAAGCAACTGCTCTGCAAATGTAGGAATAACCATTACTATTTGTTAACACGGAGGAGAAGAGTACAACTGAGGGTGAAGAAAGCACATCTTTATTTTTATAGAACTATTTCCATAGTTCAGGTGCTATGAGCTCCTGAAATTCTCGGACCATCTCAGAGAAACTTGGCACCTGCCAAGTTACTGGTCCCTGGGCTGTTCCAGTGCTATGAGCAGCCACCACCTGTGCCCACAGACAGCTCTGAAACTGGATACGTTTCTTTTATACTCAGACTTTGGGTTCCAGCTTTTGTTTGTGCAGCACCCTGCCCCCCATAAGCAGCTGAAAGCTGAGGTGGGTAGAGATGCATGAGCATTGCTGCTTTGGGATCCAAGGCCCCTAAACTTATATTAGCAACCCCCAGCCCATCCTAACTTCAGCCAGCTGATGCTCATTCATTAGGACACACTGCCTCAGTGGTAACCACTCAGCCAAAGCCCAGACAGACAGAGACAGGCCAACCTCCTGCTACTGTTGTCTCTGACTCACTGTAAACACTGGTGCACACACCTGCCCTCTTCATTTTCCTTTTTCTTTGCATCATCTTGTTTGCCAGGGATACATCAAGGCCTTCAACAAATGTCTTCCCTCCTCGGGGTGTTCTTTCTGTCACCTGTGAATAAGAAAGCAGCTCTGACACTATTCCTTAAGACCCTTTTCGCTCATGAAGAGAGAAAGCTAATGATTTATATGTTTAAAACCTTTCATTGACAGGCAGTGGGGGCAAAGAGCCACCCAGTGAGCAGCATGAAATATGCCAGTGATGTCAGGAAGGTTTGCAATAATTTAACAATGAGTCATAAGATCCGGTCACTACAGATGGGATATCAGGATTGTCAAATGGTCATAGACAAATCTCTCTTCAGATTATAAGCAAATGTAACCATACAAAGCACTTATAAATCTAAGAAACACCAAATTATTATGTTTTTAGTCTTTAGTAACAGTGTGTTTGACAGTGTTACCTTTTAGAAGAGACAGCTCACTAGCCCCATGCACTTCTCTACATGACACTGTTCAGACCATTCTTTTTAACCCATCAAAGAATTGCTCATGGCCAAATGCATCTGGGTCTCACCTAGCAGCATCTGTATCTTGCATCTTAGAACCAGGAAATTGAATTTTAGACCTAGTGTACTGTCACTACTGATTAGACTGCTCAGAGAAGGCAGTGCCTCTGGAGCTTTGGCAACTCGTAAAATGGATTTTGCTACATCCCCTTGAAGAAGATTTTCTAGCACTGGAACAGCCCAGGGACCAGTAACTTGGCAGGTGCCAAGTTTCTCTGAGATGGTCAGAGAATTTCAGGAGCTCATAGCACCTGCATGAGCCACATGCTACAACTTCCTCATCACGTGACAATGTGGAAGCATCTCCATACATCTCAAGGGATCCACAAATAGTCCAAACAGAAGAAAGACAGCCTCAGAAGGATATTTTTGGAACAAATTTGAGAAATAAGATCTAAATAGAAATAAGATGTATAAGCTACTTATGCCAGGTCTTTGCTTACAAAGACTCAAAGGCAAGCAAATATCACCTGCACTCAATACCCAACAGGTGCAATCAGTGCAAAAGCCAAGATGTGCTGAACTATATACCTCTCAAAATACAAAAAGGAGATTAAGTGATCAAAAAAATCCATTTTTCTTTTCTGAATGTTTTCTTTTCTCTTCTCAAAAGAACCATTTTTCCCTTCTCTTTTGTTTGGAATTGGCTTCATCTTTTTCTGACTCGTCGTAACCGCCTTAATAGCAGCCAATGGTAGGGAGAACTTGTATGCTGACATCCCTGGAATATTGCCATAAATGTCAGGATTCCTGGCCAGGGACAGAAATTTCCTAAGTGGGGGGAAGTCTATGGTGAATTTCCAAGAGGCTGAGGTGGGTGGAGATGCATGAGCATTGCTGGAGGCTAAAGCAATGCTGTCAAGACACCCTGCCCATCCTTTCTGCCTCTGTGCTCTGCTGTCTGTTCCACCCTGTGTGTTGATCCCATTGGCTCTCACTACAATGAAACAATGTCCACATGGTTGGGAAGATTGCTTCTGACAGTGAGGCCACATGTTTATAGTCTACATGACTAGATCAAGAGCCATTCCTTTCCATCCAATTCCAGGGAAAGTCTAGAGAGGTGCTCCAAGCAGCCTGGCTTTAATAAAATATCCACCCAGAGTAAACACTATGGATGCTATAATATATTTTCCCATCCTATCAAATACTCAACTCAATACCTGGGGCGAGAGGGTGTTACTGCCAGTTCCTTAGGACACCAGGGTTAGGAAATGACACTTCTCCAAAGAAGGGATCTAAGTTAGGTAAAAGCAAGAGAGGGCTCCACATCTGGTGTGACCAACCTCCAGAGAGCAGAGTAAGAAATGATTTTTTGATGCCTTCCAAAAGACCCAGGAAGAGCCTGTAATAGTACTCATAAAATTCAGCTCATAAGAAAAAACACACAACACATCAAAAAATAACTCTAGAAATCAGAATTAGCTAGTGAAGACATGGCAAATAGGTTTTTACTCAGCATAAGAATCATTTTATGAGGTGGCTCTGGCTGGGCTCTAGCATACAAGTCTTCAAATCTACTTTACACACACACACACACACACACACACACACACACACACACACACAAGCTTAGAAAATGTCTGGGTCAGACCAGGACAGGCTGTGCCCTAAAATCTCAGTGACTTAGTACAAACACAATTTATTTCTCACTCAGATAGGCTGAAGATACTAGGAGCTTCAATCCTGTAACTCTGCTTTGATCTCCAAAGCAAAAATAATAATAATAATAATAAACTGAGGGAGAGTTCTGACACTAAAAAGAAGCTCACTGACCAGCAGCGGGGCTGGAAAACATGGAGCATCCCATAGATATTGGGTGAGCAGTGTCTGTGCCACAGTGTCCATGAATATGTTCTGTGCTTCCAAGTAAAAATGTGATGATTACGTTTATTAATTTTGTTGACTGTGCCAAGATCCAATATTATTCTAGATGTTTTCATGAAGGTGTTCTTTAGATGAGATTAACATTTAAATCGGTGAACTTTGAGTAAAGCAGGTTACCTTACATATTGTGGGTGGGCCTTCTCAAATCAGTTAAAGGCCTGATAGAATAAAGACTGATCTTCCTTGAGAATGAAATTCTACAGTAGATGGCCTATAGACTTGAACTGCAAGCTGCAACTCTTCCCTAAGTCTCCAGCTTAATGACCTCCTCCATCAGATTTTAGACTCTCCAAGCCTCCACCCAATTGCATCAATTCCTTAAAATAAATCTCTCTCACCGGAATCGAACCTGGGACCTTTCAGTCCACAAGCCGACACTCTATCCACTGAGCCAAACTACAGGACACTGAAAAAAGAGATAGAGGAAGATGTAAACAGATGGGAGAGCATACCATGCTCATGGATTGGGAGAATCAACATCATTAAAATGTCCATACTACCCAAAGCAATCTATAGATTCAATGCACTACCCATTAAAATACCAACGACATATTTCACAGACCTACAAAGAATTCTTCAAAGATTCATCTGGAACAAAAAAAGACCACGAATAGCCACAGCAATTCTGAGAAAGGAGAATAAAGTATGTGGGATCTCAATACCAGATTTCAAGCTGTATTACAAAGCAACTGTTCTCAAAACAGCCTGGTACTGGCATAAGAACAGACATATAGACCAATGGAATAGAATAGAGAATCCAGATATCCGCCCAAACCACTATGCTCAATTAATATTTGACAAAGGAGGCATGAACATACAATGGAGCCAAGAAAGCCTCTTCAATAAATGGTATTGGGAAAATTGGACAGATACATGCAAAAAAATGAAACTGGACCACACTTACACCAAATACAAAAATAAACTCAAAATGGATACGGGACTTAAAAATTAGAAGGAAAACCGTAAAAATACTTGAGGAATCCACAGGTAGCACAATCTCAGACATATGCCGAAAGAACTTCTTCACTGATACTGCTCCAAAGGCAATGGAAGCTAAAGGAAAAATAAACAAATGGGACTATATCAAAATAAAAAGCTTTTGCACAGCAAAAGAAACCATCAACAAAACAACAAGAAAGACCACTGTATGGGAGAACATATTTGCAAATGTTATCACTGATAAAGGTTTAATCTCCAACATCTACAGCCAACTTTTACAACTTAATAAAAGGAAGATAAACGATCCAATAAAAAAATGGGCAACAGACTTAAATAGAACCTTTTCGAAAGATGACAAAAGGAAGGCCAAGAGACACATGAAAACATATTCAAAGTCACTAATTATCTGAGAGATGCAAATCAAAACAACAATGTGATACCATCTTACACCTATCAGAATGGCAATCATCAACAAATCAACAAACTACAAGTGTTGGCGAGGATGCAGAGAAATAGGAATCCTTGTGCACTGTTGGTGGGAATGCAGACTGGTGCAGCCACTATGGAGAACAGTATGGAGTTTCCTCAAAAAACTAAAAATGGATCTCCCATTTGACCCAGGAATCCCACTCTTAGGAATATATCCTAAGAAATTACAAACACCAGTCAGAAAGGATTTATGCACCCCTATGTTCATAGCAGCACAATTTACAATAGCTACAATTTGGAAACAGCCTAGGTGCCCGTCAGCAGATGAGTGGATCATAAAACTATGGTACATCTACACAATGGAATTCTATGCTGCCATTAAAAAGAAGGAACTCTTACCATTTGCAGCAACTTGGATGGAACTGGAGAGCCTTATGCTTAGTGAAATAAGCCAGTCAATGAAGGAGAAGCACCACATGATCTCACTCATTTGTAGATAATAAAGAACATTGTAAACTGATGAACAAAAAGATAGACACAGAAGCAGTAAAGCATCACACAGACTGTCAAATTACAGCAGGAAGTTTAAGGAGAGATGGGGTAGATAAGAAATCAACCAAAGGACTAGTATGCATGCATATAAGCATAACCAATGAACACAGACACTGGGGGGTTGGGATATGCCTGGGAGAGGGGGGGGGCAATGGGAAGATATGTATACATGTAACACAATAAAAAAAATAAAAAAAAATCTCTCTGTGTCTGAATCTCTCACTACACACACACACACACACACACACAGTTAATGCTGTTTCTCTTGAGGACCTGCCTGATACAAAGGTGAGTTTGGGAAGCACATTTGCTCAAAGACTTTTGGTAAGAGGGGAGAAAGTAAGAGCACATTTCCCAAAGCTCTCAAGCTGTTGTTAGCATCTACTTGCTATTCAAGACCCTGTCAATGAACAGTCTTTCCTTTCCTCTGTTAGAGCCATCTCCCCTTTATGGCCTGAATGAGACTCGGACCACTTGAGCGAAGCCAACACAGGTACCACTTTTCTCGTTGGCACATTTCTTTAACACTCCACACAAAACAGCATTGACCATTGTCTTATCCTGGGCTTCTCCAAGAAAAAAAAAAGTTGAAACAAAAGCCTGTCCTTTTAGCCCTCTCCCTCACTTACTCTTCTGTGTGCATTGCCATGAAAACAGTTGTTAACCCCAACTGAGTTTTCTAAAATGGGGATATTGGTTTATGTAATATATATGCCAACCAACATAACTCTAAGAAAGGAATGATTTCTGTTCTGCTCTAATTGGCACAGTTCACCACCATCAAAAAGAAAAACACACACAAAAACACACACACCAAAACTAAACCTGGTTCTCTCTGGTGAATAAGCCAGCCAAAAATCTCCAAAATCCAGGAGTATTAGATGCCCAGAGCACAGAAGCAAATGCTGCCAAGATCCAATTTTCTCCTCTCAGACCATTATTCATGACCCTGTAGTGCCCCATGGAGAACAGATATTAAGACCAACTCTCAACACAGCTTTCATTTCTATCCTGGACTCAATCTTCCCATCTGTAACATAAAAATAAGAAAACAAAATGTCCTCCAATTGCTTGTGAGGATTACAGTAAATAATGACAAAACAATCATTATGTGGGAAGTGTGTTAACACACATAATATAAAATTGATGAACAAGTTATGTCTAAGAGAATTAGCAGCATAACTAAAGCAACCTTCGTTCTACTTGCAGCTGAAATAAGGAGCCCGGTGTTTTGCAAAGGCCGCCCATTGCCCTCTTCTGTTATTACAGCTGAATGCTTTTAGAAATGGTCCTGCACCGCTAAAAATAAAACCCATATAAGACCTAGGAGAACCATGCCTAATCACTGGAGCCAAATTCAGGGGTTTTTTTTTTGTGTGTGTGTGTGTGTGTTTTAAGAACGCCTATGAAACCATCTATAAATAGAAAAGCTTTCCCTTTATTTTTAATTACTTCATTTTAATGAAAGCACACTCTACTGGGTAAGGATTGGAAGACTGCCCCAGGGGCTCACAGCCGGAATAACACAGGGCCCGCCCTTCCAAAGGGAAGGCTGGCTCCAGCCAAAGGAATCAGGTTGGGGGAGGGGGGCTCTAGTGGGTTCTCATTCCAGGTCAGTGAGTACAAAGCCACTGGTGGAGATTCCATGGGTGTTTCACATCCTTTAAATCATATGCATATTTCTAAACATTGAATGAGGATGTGATTTATCCATATTTAAGGTGAATGTGGACACAGAGTGCTTCTCTGTGAGCTGAAGGAGGGGACACTGGATGAAGGCTGCAGCTCCAACGTCTGTTTGCAGATGGGGTGTCTGAGAGGAGCTGAATTAGGGGATAAAGGGGGAGATCTCCTGTGCTATACTCCCTCCCAGGAAGAGGGCTCACTTCTGCTATGATGGTCCAGGGAAGGATGGTCCCCCCCATTTCTACCCAGACCTGGGTGCAATGCCGAGCGAGCGCTGGACTGGTCCTGCCCAGGGAAGTCAGACAGGTAGAGGAGTCAGACCCAAGGAAATCCATTCTGCTTCTTGTGAAAGCCTAACCTTCATGTCCTCAGCCCCAAATGGCTCCATCTCCTGATGGGGAGATATGCCCAGAGCTAACTCCTGCCAAACGGGCCAGCCAGCTGAAGTGTAGAGCTCCCTGCCTCCCATTTCCTGTTTGTACCGGAAGAGACCAGGTAATACTCACCCAGCAGCAGAAGGTCATTACTCTGCCAATTACCAACTGTATGAGCTCAGGCAGATCCTTTAATCTGTCTGTGCCTCAGTGTCCTCATCTATAAAATAGGAATGAAAATTACACCTGCGCTTTGGATGATAGTTTGAACTAAATTAGCTGATGTAAGGAGCCTAGAATAACTCCTGGCACAGAGTAAGCCCTATATCAGTATTTGGCTGATATGATCATTACACATACAAATTAAAATAATCGCGATGATCATGGACCCATAGCATTGATTAATTACACAGAAACATTATGAATCTGTTCTAATCAATTATGTCCTGTCTGAGAGGGGAGAATAGATACTCCATAAAATGTAGACATATAGACACATTCCTGTTTATGTGGTCTGAGTGAAATAATTTGCAATTGTTATTACCCACTTATTTGTTCTCAAGATGATGATTTTATCAGTTCCTGTCCCTGGATCACAAAAAGCAGGTAACAGAACCATTCATTGGTATATAATAAAACAGATCCATCAAGGCAAGAAGTGGTGAGAGCCCACAAGAGTTTCAACTCTCCTCATGCCCTGGGCCACAAATCCCAGTGAGGAGAATTCACCTGTCCTTTCCTGGCAGGGCTACCCTGCTGTCACATCTGGAGGGCTCTGGGCTACCTAGCACCCCAGCTCAAAATGAGGATTTGGACCAAATTAACACTAAAGATCCACACTGACTTCTAAATTTTATATTGCAGAGAGAATGCTGGTAGGAGGGAGGGAGGAAGGAAGGGAGCCTCACTAATCCATGACATTTCTGAGCCAGAGACATAAATGGAATCTGAGAAAGAAGACCTGGCTACCTTCTAGTAGAATTTCTTAAGTATTGTTGGCTGGCTGCTCCATCGAGCTCTGTCTGTTGTCTGCTTACTTAGATGTCAGTGACACATATGCTCAGATGCTGTCAGGGCCACATCTCTTTGTATATTAAAAAGGTGTCCATAGAGGATCATGATTGTCAATTGCCACACTAGGCAGGCAGCTTCCGCAATAATATTTCCAATAAAGAAAGCCAGCTGTTGACCCTGAATGTCAGCATGACTTGAGGAAGTTGGTAGAACCCACCAAATTCAGGAAGGATCCTTCCAACAAAGGAGGGGCAACAGGATGTGGGACTTATAGGTCAGAAATGTCCCTGTATGTGCCACATGGGGGAGGGGGGGCGGGGTATGAAGGAATTGAAATGTATAATCCCTTTTGGAATATTAGACAATTCTATATAATAAAGAGCTAGTATGCAAATGGTCATCATGCCCTCATGCCCTCTCTCCCTCATACCCTCATGTCCTCACGTCAGGGCCAGGGGACCTGAGGCCGCATCCCCCGCCCAGCAGAGCTTGACAGAGGACCTGAGGCTGAACCCCTGGCCCTTCAGGGATTTATGGAGATGAGGCCAGCTCGGTCTACGTCTCATGTGATTTTGAGGTGCACACTGGTGAGTGGGGATTTGACTCTGGGTCCCACAGTGCACCCCAGACCCTGACAGGGAGGTTTTCATATACATTTTACTAGTTTTCTTTCATCTCTGACACTTCTATAGTAGAGAAAGGGTAAATAGCAAAATTAAAATATTTCTTCTAATTAATTATCTTTCAATGTGCATGAATTTTGTGTATTGGGCTACTAGTAATTTTATAAAGTGTAAAATTCTATTCAAAACTAACCATGGGTTGCTCTTTGATGAAGCAGCTTCATCTGGGTGCCTTCCTCAGATTTTCATTCAGTTGCTTCTTATTCCTAGATGAGCCATTGCAGGTGTGTGCCCTCTCATCTGTAAAGCAGTGGGTCGGCACAACGCTTGGATCTGGCCCTCAGGTGCCACCCCCAGACTGTGTGACCTCATGCAATCAGTGAGTGGCCTCATCTCCATGGAAACAGTGCTGGGGCCTTTCCTGTGCATTTATTGTGATGGCTCACTGGACTGATATTGGAAATTAGTTCCAGAGATGCAGTGAGTGCTGCCTCATTATTAGTTATTATCATGGTTACCTCCAAAACTATCAGACCCTCAGATCAGTGGTCCTTGCTTATTTGGGACATGCGGCCACAATCAGGAGTCCTGGGAGTTGCACCAAGTTCTTGGCATCTTTAGCTAAGACAGAGGTCAGTAATCAAAGACAAAAGTATTCAGTAAAACAAATACATTTACTTCCTACTTTTGAATTTTTAAATGTTTGTTAGAAACCTTAAAGGTCAAATGGGGGGTGTTGTCTATACGTCAGCAAACAACAGCCCAAAGGCCAATCTAGCCCATCATTCGTTATAATTTTTAAAAACTCAAACCACACTTAATATTTTGTGACATGTAAAACTTAGATGAAATTGAAATGTCAGTCTCCTCAAATGACGTTTTATTGGAACTCAGCCATATGCACTCATCTCATCTCATCTCATCTAAGGGCAGAGTTGAGCCATAATACACACCATCTCACTCACAAAGAAGTTTGCTGAGCCCTGATTCGGTTTCTTTCTAACTTGATTCTTAATTTCCTTTTATCCATCTGTGCCACTGGTAACATTCACAGACTTAAGAACCGAAGGGCGAATGAACACTGAAGACACAGGTTTGAAAGTGAGAAGACAGCAAAGTACTAGTTTTTAAAAAAGACACTGAGCAAATGCACAATCCTCACTCATTTAATTTCTAAGGAAAACTGATTTCCAGTGGAAATAATAAAAGAAAATATTAAACTATAAATTATTCTGAGGAAAGAAGACATGAAACAAAAGAGCCTTCTTTCCTACCTCCTCATCTACTCTGCACATATTTGGGATTTTAATTCTGCCCATCTGAATATATATATATATATATATATATATATATATATATATATATATATTCATGAAACCTCAGGAGGAAATACGATCAAATGTAAAATAACACATACAAATGTTCCTTGGATTTGTTACTTTTTTTTTTCAAGCCCAGCGGTTAGCAGGTTGTTTTAATTTTATTTTTTTTCACTTTTACTGATCACCATCACTCTTCTGACTCGTCTTTTGCTTTTCTTTTTTCAAAACATCTCTTGGAGAAACCACGTGAAAGCAAGACAAGCTCTCTATCTTCTGCTGATTTACATAAAAATATACCCTGTGCCTGTGTTTTTATACCCTGTCTTCCATGAAGAGCTAGTCTTTACCATAGTAAACTTCTAGGGCTCTGAAGAAGTGAGCAGAAACATTCTATCATAATCTTCTGAGAGCTAGCCTGATTTGTTTTGATTTGTTTATGATTGGCAATACAGAGGCTTGGGCCTCCCAGGTGACACACAGATAACCTTCTACAGTAAACAGGAGGGAGAAGTGACAGAGCAGACCTGCCCATGCTGCCAGTTAGCACCAGGAAACTCGGCTGGAGCAATCATGTCAGCAGTGGTGACGCTGTGATATTTCCTCTTGTGGAAAAGAATCGTAGGTAACCCCATGAAGACTGTCCAATGCCACTGTGTTGAATGGTGTCTTAAAGCTTTGACATGATATAGAATCCATCTGCTGATGCCCTTCACCCAGGGTACCTATAAGCGGGATGTGTTATAAGAGGGCACTTCATCATCGTCTCAATGGCCTTTGGAAATAAAACTCAGAAGCAACCAATCATCTCCATGGTGTGTTCAGTCCCTCAACACCCACCTCCCCATCTGCCAAGAGTTCTTGTTATTTCAGAGCTGGTGGGACCAAGAGCATAGAGTTCCCTTCTGGGCATCACACTTTAAATGTGATCAAATCCAATTCACAGGAGTGCATTGGATCAAGGTATCACACAGAACACAATACAGCTCGCTCGCTCTCCTCAATGTTGCTCCAAATTTCTAGAAATGGCAAAGGAAAAACACATTCAAAAACAGAACAAATTCATTAGGTTTATGACATGAGAAAGAAGTACAGCTTCAATGTGGAGACCACTGAGATTTTTAAATTGTTTGTTGCATCAGCTCACATTCATTACCCTAAGACAAAACTTAATAACTTGAAAGGGGGTATTTACAATTAAAAAATAATAAAATCTAAAATATATAGCATTATGATAGCAGTTGAATGGCAAGAACATTGATACTTAAGACTGGAAAAGTGGATCAACATTATCTTGTGGCAATATATTTGATAAAAATCTTGGCTTTTATTTGTTGGAAGGCAAACCAGATGCCAGCCAGTGCATCTTAGTTCTAAAGAGGAAGATGAACAAAGGATGTTAGTGGGGTGTACTGGCTATAGCTTCTCTTAGAAAGCAATTATAATAAAGAGATGAGTGCAGACAAGGAGGGCCTCGTGTGCCAGTAATCATAGGCAATAGAGTCCAGAAACCCTCAGCCTTGCATGATTGGAATGGAAAGAACTTGGCTTAAAATCAAAACTCAGATGAAAATGAACCAACTTGAATCCATTGTCCAACAAGAAACAAAACATCCTAGTGTTAAAGTACTGAAATGCTAACTGTTTCATACAGCAGCTAGCACAAATTCCCCAAGATAATTTTCTATGTACTAATCATAAGCAATTAGAAAGTATAAAAAAGGTCCCAGTCTCAAGGTGTGTATCTAACAAAAAAAAAAAAATGTGTATGAACTATAGAAATATCTGTAAAAGTTAAGTTACAGAATACCAAGCTGCAGTGTGTGGTGGTGACCCCTAGAGGTTAATAAAGAGAAATGTTTGATTTAAACTTCCTTCAGCATCTCTAAGCTCTTGGAAGATTCATGAGTCATGGATAGAATCATGAATGGATGGAGGTTTTCCTTTCTCTTCTGGTACTACTCACACCCACAGTATTTCCTCCTGAGGTAATCATTTTCTTATACATTAGTGGAAAATGACTTCCTTTTCCTGTTTTAGTGTTCTTGTGTAAGGAGAATATTTTTTTACTTATGAGTGAAAACATAAAAATTACTCTGATTATGTTTGGAAGCTATATCAATGTAACCAAAATGAAGGCTTTTGATAGGAAACCAAACAACATCACTCACAGCTAGCTCTTTATTCTCCCTAAAATGTTCCTTCCTAGAAGTTTCACAAATTCCATTTTTTAAGCACCAGGATTCAGGCTTTTTAAAAGGTATTAAATTGTTGATTTCCTTTTTTGTTTGTATATTAGATCCTTATTATTTACTAGTGACCTGGTGCACAAAATTTGTGCAGTGGGAGGGGAGGAATCCCTCAGCCTGGCCTGCACCCTCTCCATTTTGGGATCCCTCTCACAATCCAGAACCATTGGCTCCTCAGCACTCATCTGATAGCCTGGTGGCCCTAACTGCTCTCCCCTCCTGGCCTAATCCCCCTAATTGTCAATCTGCTCTCCCTTCCTGGCCTAAACCCCCTAACCACCTATGTGCTCTCCCTTCCTCTCTGCACCTTCAGACACTGGCACAGGAGTGCTGAGAGCTCTCAGCCAAGGCCCCGCCCCCGTCCTGACACCCACTCCAGTTGGGGTGGCACCATGGGCCCGCACACACCCTCTGCCAGGGCGCCATGCCCTGCAGCAGCCTCATGTCCCAGTGGCACAAGTTCCCGCAGCCTGGTCATGACTGTAACACCTTTAGGACCAATTAGCATATTTTATTATATAGATTGCAAGCATAGCATTTGCTAGCATTTGAATGCTTTGTATAGAAGTCAGAATAGGATAGGTTATGCTATAGTAATCTAAAAATCTCAGTGGTTTTGTATATAAGGGTTATTTGTCTTCCTCACAAAGTCTTCTATGATTTTGTTGATTTCTAGGGACTCTTGCTTCCAAACAATGGTTCAGAGATCCAGGTGAATTGCTTCTTAGAGCTATACCATCTGGGTCCCAGGGGTTTTCAGCTCACTGACTCAGTGGAAAGAGAATGAAGGCTCATATACCCTCTCTTAAGTGCTTAAAAGTCCAGAAGTGATGCTTATAATCTTGGCCCATGGTTCAGAACCTGTCACATAACCCTACCTAAATCCAAGGGACTGGGAAAATGCAGTGTCATAGGAGTATCCACTGAGCAGTAAATGCCTTGCCATACAATACATTTCAAAGATATTTTAAGTTTGATGTTGTTGAAGAAGGAGTGGGTCTAATCAGGAATGTCAACCCCACTTATACCACTATCCATGAGAAAATTCAATCTTAACCAGTTATAAACTGCTGTATAACCTTAATAAATACAAAAAGATAAGGAGAAAGCAGCTTCCTTCAAAATAAACTCCTGGAGGAATAACATTAGCGAGGTACCACTGCTGAGATAAAGAGATCGGCTCAGACATCTGAAGCAAGGTTTGACGAAGAAGAGAAATAACAGGCAGCAGTAAGCCACCAGGCAAGCGTTGCAATAATTCTTCATGGAGTATGAACAATGTAGTACATTTATGAACAAAGAGAAGAAAAATTAACTAGAACTAAGAGGCTGATGGCTCAGCCACACTTAGCCCTGGTGGAGAAATAGCACCTCCCAGTGATGCCTTCTCATATATTTCTAATTCCCTCCCAGACTTCATTGCCTTGGTTGAACTCTCATATGTTTCTGGGCATTTTAAGTTGTTTCCAAAAGAACTGGGGAGTCGTGATCTTACATAACCGTCTATCACAGATGATTTTTAAATCACATTTGGAGCTAATCAGTGCCACTAAAAAAGATGCATTGAAACCACATAACATTCCTTCCTGTTGAGATAGCCCACAAGGGAGGCAGCAAAACAGGACAGAAGAGAGAAAGTAGGTGATGAGGGAGTAAGAAAACATGATTTGTGGAGAGCACTCACAAGAAAATTGTTCATATGTCCAGAGCTGGTGGCATAAAAGAGTGATCACATGTCCGCGGAATGGGGAGAGGTATGAAGTTTTGTCTCCTGATAGTTTACATGAGACATGAAACAAGCCCTTCTTTCTTCCCCTTTTGCAGCCCCTATACTAGTAGACATTCATGTACACACACATACACATACATGCACACACATACACACACATGGAGTCAGGGATATGACTAACCATTGGGTTCAGTGGGGAGGTATGCAGGTGAAAAAGGAAAACCTGACAGCATCCCTTGACATCAAAGTATCGTTTTCCTTTCGGACATAATCTTTCAGAATAGTAACCTCAGACAAGGTTACTCACAGAGCAAGAAAGTGAAACCAAGCAAGCTCCCTACTTAATTTTATATAGGCACAGACAAGAAGTCCCTGTGACACCCACAGAATACCTAACTCTCCCCCCTCAACCAAAATGAATGATCACTCTTGTACCAATTACAATTTTGTCCTCACTCCAGTCTGCCTTGCCCATAGATAACATGTATGGAGACCCCAACCATAGAACTTCCCTACTTTGTGACAGCATCCAATCCAGAACAAACACCACCTCCTTACATCCTCCCCCAAATCACCACCCAAAGCCCAAATTCTACACCAAGTTCTTTCAAGCATCCTCACACTGAGCTGCCCATTGTTCCTCATGGAGCGAATCTCCCTCACCATTATGAATAATAAATCCAACTTGTTAACCGGTAGTGCACTCCTGGTGGCCTTTGGCTGAAAAGCACTGACACCGGAATGAAACAGTCCTAATTGGAGAGCAATGCTGCTATATTCCCAGTAAAGTGATTTTAATAAAAAATACTAACAGAGGAAACCAAGATGGGAGCATAGGTAAACACCGGAACTTGCTGCCTTGCACAACCACTTCAAAACTACAACTAAAAGACAAAACTGACATCAGCCAGAACTACAGGAAGGCTGGCTAAGTGGAAATTCTACAATTAGCAGGGAAGAGAAAAGCACACTGAGACTCAGAGGAAGTGCAGAAGTAAAGTTTGGTGGTACTGAGGTGCACACGTGGAAAGGACTGGCAACTGAGGTAACGGTTATCTTTTTCAATGGGGAGGGAGACATAAGCTCCTGACTGCTTTGAATTTCAGCTCCTGGCTCTGAGGACCCTAACCCTAAACCTAACCCTAGCCCTAAATATAACTCTAACACTAACCCTAACCATAAACCAAGCCCTAGCCCTAACCCTAACCCTTACTCTAACCCTATCCATAGCCCTTACACTACCCATAGTTCTAATGCTAGCACTAACCCTAACCCAGGTCCTAACCCTAACCCTAACCCCAACCCTAACCCTAACTGCTATGAACTCCAGCTCCTGGCAAAACTAAAAACCTATTTGAAGAAATAATGACTGAAAACTTCCCCCACCTGGTGAAAGAAATAGACTTACAAGTCCAGGAAGCACAGAGAACCCCAAACAAGAGTAATTCAAAGAGGACCACACCAAGACACATCATAATTAAAATGCTAAGAGCAAAAGACAAAAGAGAATATTAAAAGCAGCAAGAGAAAAACAGTTAGTTACCTACAAGGGAGCATCCATATGATCGTCAGCTGATTTCTCAACAGAAACTATTCAGGCCAGAAGGAAATGGCAAGAAATATTCAAAGTGATGAATAGCAAGAACCTACAACCAAGATTACTCTACCCAGCAAAGCTATCATTCAGAATTGAAGGTCTGATAAAGAGCTTCATAGATAAGAACAAGCTAAAAGAGTTCATCATCACCAAACCAGTATTATATGAAATGCTGAAAGGTACTCTTTAAGAAGAGGAAGAAGAAGAAAAAGGTAGAGATAAAAATTATGAACAACAAATACATATCTATCAACAAGTGAGTCTAAAAATCAAGTGAATAAAAAATCTGATGAACAGAATAAACTGGTGAATATAACAGAATCAGGGGCATAGAAAGGGAGTGGACTGACAATTCTCAGGGGGAAGGGGCTGGGGGTGTGTGGGAAGAGACTGGAAAAAAATTGTACACCTATGGATGAGGGCAGTGGGGGTGGAGGGTAAGGGCAGAAGGTGGGGTGGGATCCGGGTGGAGGGGAGCTATGTGGGGGAAAAAGAGGAACAACTATAATCATCTGAACAATAAAGATTTATTTTAAAAAATAAAAAAATTAAAAAAAAAGACTAACAATACCAGTGTAAGCAAGAATGTGGAGAACTGGGAACCTCATCTATGGCAGGGTGTGGGGAGGAGGGTGGAAATGCTGGGGGATGTAAACTGGTGTGGCTACTTTGGAAAGCAGTTTAACAGTTTCTTTAAAAATTAAACTTATACTCATCTACTTACACCCAGCCATTCTACTCCTGGGTATCTAAATGAAAACACAAGTCCACACAAAAACTTTTGCACAAATGTCACAGCAGCAGCATTCCTTATACCCCTAAACTGGAAACCATGTAAATGCCCATCCGTGAGCAAATTAGCAAAAAGGGGTGTATCCATGCAACGGAATTCTACTCAGCAGCCAAAAGAAATAGACGAAGGTACAGGCAACCACCTGGAGTCATCTCAAACCATTATGCAAAGTGAATAAAGCTAGACATGAGAGAGTGTATTGTATATTACTTCATTTATGTGGAAATTTCTAGAAAAGACAAAAAACATGGAAACTAAAAGATCTGGAGCTGACTGTGGCTGGGAGTGGGAGTAGGGGGTCATTGCAAATGCTCAGGAGGAAATGCTTTAGGTGATGAAAAGTGAATTGGTTGTGGTGATGGTTGCCCAACTGGAATTGAAAAACCACTGAACTTACATACTTACAGAGATGAAGTATGTTATGTAAACTGCACTTTAATAAAGCTGTAAAAAAAAAAAAACACCCTGCAAACAATGGTTATGTAGTCAAGAGTGCATTATAAAATCCTTTTAAGACTCATTAGTGAGTTCCTCCTTAAACAAATGAACTCTCGTTTGTTTGTACTAGTGAATTCTGATGTCAGGAAAGGGAAGTGTCTATATACCCATCGGTAAATGCACTCCCTAGACAGCCCTGCATCCCAGATGTGTGCCTCTAGAAGAGGTGTCAGCTCCATTTTATTTATCAGATAGCTTGTCCCTGCATCAGCAGCTCAGCCACAGAGTGAGATAGGAAGGTTACATGCCACAGTCAGTGCCTTTGATGCTCAAAGAAGAGTATAGGGTTATATTTTCCTATTTCCTATTCCCATCAGCCTGTGCTTGCACACTGCCATTCGGGCTCTGGAATGGGGCTGGGAACATGAGATAACACAAGTATGTGTTCCAAATGTCCCCAGCACTGGCACGGCAGTGCTGGACCTGTGAAAAGAAGAGTCTATGCTAGCAGCCTCCTCTGGATCTCAGACAAGGTCTCGGATGGGTTAGAAAGGCCCCTTCTGCTGCAGGTGCTTCTAATACACTTGATGATCACCATCATCTTCCTCAATGAGCTTTCCAGGTTTTACATAGAGAAGTTATAGCCTCCAGGCTGTAACAGAGTTAGAAGCAGTGGTGTGCTGGTAAATGTTTAACAAAGAGCTCTCCTGAGATTGGGAAGGACCTGGTTTGTAGCTTTTGCTGATTGCCGTGGTGTTAATACTGCTACCATATCAGAGTTCAAGCTACTAACTTGGTGTTACGGAGCATGGAGTTGGGAAGGTAGTCACAGTGGCTCTGGTGAACTACCTAATGCGAGCTGGCTCTGGCACACCTGTGCCTGGGTCAGAGCACAAAATTACAATTTTTTATTAAACCTTTAATCAAGACCTAGAATGGCAGAGTAAAACCATATAACTGTTTTTACTTAACAGTTGAAATAAATTTTAAACATTTGAAATTTAATAAATTGCTAATTTTATAATTTCTCTGCATTTAGGTGTTCTATCTGCAAATTTTCAATAGGATCATTTACATAGATATGTGTTTTATATACATATATATACACATATACACACATATCACAAACATATGCATACATATATATACATACTAGTATATATACATATATACAAATATACATAGAAAGAGTGTGTGTGTTTCTGTGTGTGTATACCTAGATACATACCTGCATACCTAAATGAGCCCAATGTTTATCTCAGAAGTCCTGAGGCCTAACCCAAGGTTCGTGCAAGTTCCAAGGTTCTTTAGCTGACCCTGCTACCAGACTGAAACTCTGTCGTTAAGGTCCTCACTCAGTTACAATGGACTGACTAGCCAAGGAGTCATCATTTCTCCAAGGGTGAAAGAACCATCTGAAGTGGCTCAGAAAGACCTCATCTGAGCTCCTTGAGCCAGGGACACACGTGGACCTGGGCTTGGCCTGCAGCCAAGAGCAGGAGTGAATGGGTTGGAGCCAAATGTAGCCATTGCTCATAGCGGCGTCAGCGATTCACACACTGCTCATCTGTTTAGTAGTGAGGGAAGGCTTCCAATATCCAAAACATGTTCAGGACTGGCAAGTCTAAGAGTATAGACAAACGCTTTTTCAGGGGTGAGTTTTATAAGATGCCCATCTCCACTCCCCAAGGTCAAGGATGGATCCCATTCTTCTAGAGGATCCCCATTCAGGAATCTTGGGTCTTTTCCTCCAACAGACATGCATCATCAATGCACCAGGTTCTGATCATTGGTCAGTAACTAGCAATGAGGGAGTCCATCATTGCAAAATGACAGACAAAAGTGGCAACACTTGCAAAGAACGTGGACATTTGATAACCTCATAGTTCTGGTTTCCACGTGTGAGCGAAACAACTTGCCATATTATCCTATAAAGACCCTTTTCAAATATAAAAACATTTATCAGCTCGATTTCGATTTTGAGCTTTCCCTATGCCATATGAAAAAAAAAGATCCCATCTTAAAATCACCATTGCCAGAGAGAGTTCACACTAGAGGAGGGACATATGGTAGCAATTAATAATTTAGCATTTAGGTAGCATCTGGCACCTGCAAAGTGCTTGTCGCTCAGCTTTGCTGATGTAGTTCACACTCCCTGCAAGTAGGGGTCAATGTGATTATTTTGGTTTTCTCAGAGAAGTAGGTAAAATACTCACTTGACACTCCTTAGAGAAAGATAGTATAGCGGCAAATAAAGCTAACAATACGTGACAACCCTCTCCTGCTATAAGAGTGCCACTTTTAAAAGTTGTTAATAGAGAGAAGTAAATTTCATCAGCTGGGTTAATAAGAGGGTGCTGGTGTTTGTTTTTCTTCTGACTATATGAGAGCCAGCTAATCAAAATATGTATCTAAAAATACCACCAACAGTAAAGATCAAGGCAAGCCACTGCTGTAATTAGTGCCTTGGAACATAGCTTTTGTTATTTGAAAACAGAGAAATGTACATTTGTATGTGTGTTCTCCATTTTGAAGAGATAGACTGGAAGGCCACATACCATCGTAAACATGAAGTATGTGTCAACTGTCAACATACAAGAGCCAGCTCCCAGCAAGTGCATTGCCAGTCTTCTGCACTGTCCTAAGTGTGAGAGACTGGCCAGTACCAGGGAGTCTCATCTTTGCTGTGCTGAGCCCCTCGCTGAAGCACCGTGTGTGTACACTGCCCCCTGCCTGCGGTGGAGGGAAGTGTATGAGCCCTATAGGGAGTGGCATGGTGGTGAGCACAGAAGAAGGTGACTTTGTCTGATGGAAAAGAGAAAAGCGTCCCTAGGAAGTGACCTTAGACTGACACCTCAAGGGTGAGAAGGTATTAACCAGGAACAAAAGGAAGAGGCACTCGCATGAGGTGGCTGCTTGTGAGTCACTGGAGAAATTGCAAAGTCCAGAGTGGAGAGAGTGAAGAGGCAGATACAGAAGGTGAAGAAAACATTGACCTCCAGAATCAGAGAGGCAGGCCTGGGAGCCGATGGCGTCCTCTGGAGCTGAGCCTGACCACCGCTTAGTGGCAGCCACCACTGATGAGCCCTGAGAGACTTCTGTGCCTCGGTTTCCTCACCTGTAATCTGGTATCTGGAGGGGCTGTTTCAAAGATTCAATGTTCTGCTGTATTATTATATGCAACTTGATCATTTTCATTTAACGGCTGTACGGTCCCACTCCTGACATCTTCTTATCACCTGACCTATATTCTGGGGAGCACTGCCCTATAATAGTCCAGAAAGGGCACCCTGATTAAATGACTTTGGGAAACACTGCACACTGACATACAAAAGAATCTGAAAATCCCACAGCTTAAAAAAAGTGAACGTTCTTAATTTAGTGTGTACAGAAATTAATTGACTACCAATTCCATGCCACTCCCTTTCTGCTAGAGGCAATGCCATCACTTATTAATAATCTAGGTCCCTACGTCCTCAAAAGTTCCCGGGGCGGATGTTAAGAAGCGCCAGCCAAGACTGATTTTGGTCTCTGTCTTAGCATTTGGAAGGCTACAGATGAGCAGTTTCAAAGTTGTTATTTAGAAAATAAATGATCTCAAAGCTCCCATTTATCCCACACTCCCAAGTATTCCTCATTTCTCAGAACTTTTTTCTGACCCATATCTATAATTTTCAATGTATCCAGGCAGTGACTTTTGGGGGAACAAATCTGTGTCACTAGAACAATAAGACCTTGTTAGCATTATTTCTTCTGAGCCTCAGTTTCCCCATGGGTAATCCTTGGTGTCAGACTAAGTAATCTGGAAGCCCTTCGCACACTAAGATTGTACAATTTTATGTTAAAATATTTTCCCTTTGCCCTGGCTGGTGTGGCTCAGTTGTTTGGAGTGTTGCCCCATACACCAAAAGGTTGCAGGTTTGATTCCTGAACAGGGCACACACCCAGGTTGTGGGTTTGACCTGAGGTCAAAGTTTCTCTCTCACATCAATGTTTCTCTCTCTCTCTCTCTCTCTCTCTCTCTCTCTCTCTCTCTCTCAAAATCAATAAACATACCCTTAGGTAAGGATTAAATAAATTTTCAGGTTACCTGATGTGTGTTGTTAGGTGGTTATTGAGACCCAGCTGGTCTCAGGATGAGTGGACAGACATACAACTATCCACAAACAGAAAGATCCCCAGCTCTTTATGTTGTTTGTGCCAATCATGATT
This sequence comes from Lasiurus cinereus, assembly GCA_011751065.1. Taxonomy (NCBI): domain Eukaryota; kingdom Metazoa; phylum Chordata; class Mammalia; order Chiroptera; family Vespertilionidae; genus Lasiurus; species Lasiurus cinereus. The sequence continues at coordinate 57,139,921 of JAAGEH010002531.1, read as the reverse complement.
ACTTTTGTAATGTTTTATGTCTCCATTTATTAAAAAACTCATTCAATGCAGCCCAGCTGGAGTTGCTTAGTGGTTCAGCATCGACCTATGAACCAGGAGGTCACCATTTGTTTCCTGGTCAGGGCACATGCCTGGGTTGCAGACTCCATGGCCAGTGTGAGGCAGGAGGCAGCTGATCAATGATTCTCTCTCATCATTGATGTTTCTATCTCTCTCTCTATTTTTTAAAGTTCAAGTAGATTTTTGTAAGCCCCCTTCCAAAAAAACATAATTAAATCACAATAATTAATCCTTCAGAATAATTTCATTGGTTCCAAATTTCATAGCCCTTCTTGGAATAAAAATTGTTAATAAATCCTTGCATATGAAAAAGCTCTGCCTCGTATACATATTTTACATGTTTTGTTTTTTAAGGATTTATTATTATTATTTATTTGTTTAAAAAATCCTGACCCGTGAGTCTATCATGTCCTGGGACTGCAAGACAGATGATGTCTTTCTTCTAACCCCATCGTCCTCCATCACTCGGTTGATCTCACGGCAGAAACTCAGTTCCTTGGCAGGAGGACAGCTGTCCTGCGGCTGATGCTGCCTCCCGGCAGAGTGTCACGCTCACAGCCAGGCTCTGCCATCTGGCCTGGCACTGCCACTACCCTCAGGTTTCTGCCTGAGACCACCCTCAATCGAGGGCAAGCAACAGGAGAGGCTCGCTTGGGTTTGCAGCGCCGCCCCCTAGCAGCCTGAGATGCCCATTCCTTTACCCAGCAGATACACTTTGAGCATCAGTGATGGGTCACATGGAAGGTGAAACCAGAAACTCGGTCTTCTCCACTCACCAGCCTCAGAGGGCGGTTCAAGCACAGGGCATCGCAGCAGTTGCATTGAGTTTGCACTTTCCATCTGTGTCCCATTGTGACTCCCTATCCTCTCTCCCTTCCTTCCTCAAGGCCCTCCTCCCTGGGGGTCAGAGTCTTGCATTTCTTCCAGGAAACGCCAAGTAGGCAGGCCTGTAGGTGAGCACACTCAGCCCTGTAGACGCTCAGACCTTGGGCTGTCTCAGCCTCAGACCTTGGCTGTCACCCTTTATGATTAAGATCCCTGGGGATCTGGAAGCACAACCAGCTTTTACAAAGTGCCCTGAGACTTTCTTCCCTGGGGATGGAGGCCCTTTCACTAAAAACGCTCTCAGCGACCTCCGAGGCAAGACACAATCTCTATCACCAAGGAGCTGGCAATCAAGTAAATATAATAATAATAACATGTATTTAAAGGATAATATGTTCAAAATGCTGCATTTTATTAATTCAGTTAAACTAGTAATAAAAGTAGCAGCTACCATTATTAAGTACTCGGTGTGCTCTAATTGCTTTGGTAATGTTGATTAATTTACATGTAAGGACTTATTTAATACTCAAAAACTCAAAGTTGTTGCCAAGATCTGCCCTGTTTTACATATGGGAGCGTTAACTTGCCCTCCAAACAGGTAGTGAGAACAGATGCAGGGGCTTACACTCAGGAAACCTGCCTCCCGCGCCCACTCTCATAACAACTAGAGTATACCGCCCTCCTGTGGCCATACGAGGAAGCAGAGAGAAGACTGTCCCCTGAGGACAGTAACAACTGGTGTGATGCAGAAATGTTGGCCATGTGCTTCAGGGTGAAAAAGTAGGGCAAATCACATCCAGCTGAGATAATCGGCAGGTTATAAATGCAGCGTCAGTTGCGCCAAGCCAGATGTGATAGGTAGAAATAATTTCAATCCAATTGGGTCATATGCAAAGGGCAGGAGATGGCAATCTTGGCACACAGGGTACCCACAACTTCCCACACCTGCCCGCCAGTGCTGGGAGCACACAGTCCACCAGCATGATGCTGGCCTCCTTCCCTTCTCTCCGGGAAACAGGTGCACCAATGGCTGGTGACGGAGTCAGTGGGAAGTTAGGGGTGTATAATAAGACAGCTTCTCCCTGGCATCTGACAAAGTTTTCACCTATTTCTGGTGTGAAATAAGTGATTGTGAATTTGAGTTAAGGCCACTTTTCCCAATGCAGCTATAAACCCAGAGGAACTTCAAAAAATGTAGTCACTGGCCTTAACTATAGTTTTCTAAAATCATCTGTAAACACTCATGTCATTTTTTTTCAGAAGGCAATGTCAAGCTTGAGCAGGAAACACAATTCAGAGTGTGTGGGGTTGCCCTGGGTGTTATGGGATGCACCTCCATGATGTTTGTGAGTTCCAGCAATGTGTTGTAGCCTCTGCTTCCACCCCATCTGACCCGTCACTTTTGGCTCCATCCCACTCATCTCCCAGGACGGGAGGATTGGGGGGACAAGCCACAGCAATGCCATCTACTGCTGCCCAGCACAAACCCACCTGCCCATGTTTGAGGGAGCGCAGCAGTGGCCAAGCACATCTTTAAAACCCAACGACTCGATTAAAACTGAACGCAGTGATCATGATTCGTTGTTCACATTGCATCAAAACTAAGCAGATTTCTTGTGGGCCCGTTTTCCTTACAATCTTCCTCCCGAGTGTCCAGACAAGCATTTCAAAGGTTTGATGAAGCAAATCCAGGTTAAGACTATTTGCTAAAAATTAGAGGTAAATATGGGAATCTACCCCAAACTAGAAACAACTCACGTATACATCAGGAGAAAGGATAAATCTATTTTGGTATATTCAGACAATGGAATGTGACAATGTCTTAGGTCAGGCTGCTATTAATGGAATACCACAGCCTGGGTGGCTTAAACACTTATTTTTCACAGTTCCTGAGGCTTGAAGTTCCAAGATCCAGGCTCTAGCAGATCAATGTCTGGTGAGGACCCACCTCCTGGTTTGTGGATGGCCAACTTCTCTCTGTGTCCTGAAAAGGCGGAGAGCAGACAGAGAACTCGATCTCTCATCCCCATTTCAGGGCACTGATCCCTTTCGTGGAGATTCCACCCCCTCCCCTTTTTTTCCATTTATTTATTTATTTTTATTATTTTTTTCCCTATTGCCATCCTCACCCCTCAGTACATGCCCTTATCCATCTCCCCCCCTAACCCCCTTCCCCATTGCCCTGTATCCACTGGCTATGCCTACACACATGCATACAAGTCCTTCGGTTTATCTCCTACAGCCCCCCTCCCAACCTCCCCTGCCTTCCCACTGTAGCAGGACAGTCTGTTCATTGCTTCTTTGCCTCTGCATCTGCTTCCCCCCCACACACACACCCTGGTTCTTGTCTTTAAAAACATCTTGCCCCTGTAGGCTAGAAATAAACCCACCAGAGCAAAAGAAAAATGTTTGAGTCCCAATTTCAATGTCCGATAGCTTTGAGTCCCTGTTTCAATGTCAAACATTTCCTTATGTGTACATGTCATCAATGGTATCTGGACAGTGGACAGATGGTGGCGATGCTGGTCCAACCCTCTCTGATTTGGTCCTGGGCATCCTGTAGTGATGCACAGCTGCTGACTGCTCGCATGGCAAGGCGTCGTCAGCGTCTTCCATCTCTGGACTGTTTCTCCTCTTGCCTTCGTGGTTGGCACAGACCTGTCAGTTCCTGTCTGTTGCAGGAGTCCACTTGGTCTTGGAGTTGATTTCTGAAAGTATATAAACATATTCTAGACCAAGAGTTAATAAAGGAATCTTTTCTATAAAATTGACTTGGGGTCCTTTTTATTTTTGCCTACCTGCTTTTCCTTTGGCTTATTTTGACACCATGTGTGTTTTTCATGGGTGTCTTGCTGTTAGTATTACAAATGGAAATTAATTTTCTAAAGTGAAAATTTTCTAGATGTAATTTACTTACCAGATATTTTTCCTTACATGATATTATCCTACTCTCCCCCTCTTTTTTTTTTTTTTTTGATTAATGGAGAATTTGGTAAAATTTTTTAATGCAGAGATTCCATCCTTTTGACTTAATCATCTCCCAAAGGCCCCACCTCCTGACGCCATCACATTGGAGATTTAGTATTCAATGTACGAATATTGGGGGGAAGCAAGCATTCTGTCCGTAACACACAGTGATGAAAAAGAATGAACTGCTGGTGTCTGTAACACCATGAATATAGTTCAAAGTCCTGGTTGAGTGAAAGAAGCTTTATAGAATAGAGAAGGTCCTGTGGGTCGCCATTTATGTCAAGGTCAAGACCAGGCAAAGCCAATTCTGTAATGATAAAGACTGAGCCAGACATTACTCTTGGGGGACAGGAGTGGTCATTTAAAAAAATACAGCAGGTCCCCAAATAATGTTGTTTTGTTCAATGTAATTTTGTTCTAAATTGGCGAGGTACCCTAGGACAGGGGTTCTCAACCTGTGGGTCATGACCCCTTTGGGGGTCGAATAACCCTTTCATAGGGGTCGCCTAAGACCATCGGAAAATGCAGATATTTATATCACGATGCATAACAGTAGCAAAATTTCATGGTTGGGGGTCACCACCACATGAGGAACTGTATGCAAGGGTCGCGGCCTTAGGAAGGTTGAGAACCACTGCTCTAGGAAGTTCACTCTGGTTTCTGTCTATTAGCCCAGGGTAAAACCAGTTTTATTATCCATCGTTTCGCTGCCGTACCATGAACCATCTACGGCTCTGAGGACTTACTGTACAAGGGGGAATTCCAGGGGATGGAAAGCTCTATGTCTTGCTCTGGATAATGGTTAGTTACAGGGGAGTGTTCAGTATGTGAAAATTCCTGGGGCTGTGTGATGATGAGGGGAATAAGAAACAATGACTAAATGAGCTCAGCAGGGATTCAGAAATGTCCCTGTGGGCTTATGGGTGGATGTAGGTATGACACAACCAAAATTACAGTGCCATTTGGGCAAGCTTTTGTGGTCTCAAGCACTGTTCGGAATCCCACAACATTCAAACACCAAGATCATGAAACATTGGGGTTAGCAGACCCGATGTTTGGGACTGGCGGGCGCTGTGCATCCTGAGGAGATAATATACACCACGCTCCTTGGTTTGCAGGCTCGGCAGTGAAGGCTCCGAGGCTTCCGTGCATGCACAAATGTTGCCCGGGAAAGTAATGTCCCTCATCAGTGGAGCTCAGCTCCAGCCCCACTTCCAAAACGCCAAGAGAGCTTTAAATATTGGCATCCAGGCTAGACTCCACCCAACCAAATGCTAATGTTTTATGAGGGTCCCCGGTGAGTGAAATGAGTCTCCCAAGTGAGTGAAATGAGTAGCCAGGGTGGAACGCTGAGCACCTGGCTTTCTCACGTAGCTCCCATCTTACCTGCAATTCATTCCCATCAACCTGCCCCGGCCCCTTGCAGGGCCCTGAAGCAATGACCCCGGAGGGGTACGTTTGGTTGGCGTGGAGGAGATGTGGGAAGAGAAACAGCCCCTCATGTAGGGCCTGCCTCAGAGAGAGGCTGGAAGGGGGAGAGGGCCACCCGCACCCCTATCCTGCCTGCAGCCAGACACCAGCTGCCTGGAGCGGGAAGAAAGCCCTTCTGTCCCTGTGCATGATTTCCGTCACGGCCTGCGGCTCCCATCCGTGAGGTGCAGTTGCATAACCCAAGGAGCTGTTCTTAAAGTTCAAAGTCGAGACGGATCTGGCACAGCAGGAAACCCGGGATAAATTTAGTCAGGATCACAGCTCTCCGGCAGAGGCAGAGGCACGAATCCGACTGGCGGGTGCTCTGCGTCCTGACACACAGATTCCCGGGCTGGAGATTCACACGCAAATGTGTGCCCGCAGCCAAACACAAGTTAGGCAGCGTCTGGGCCGTTTCCACCACCCGGGGCTGTCACCACACACTGTCTCTGGGCTTCTCTACCTCTAATGACTCCGGGACCGGGCAGCTCCCTGGATGGGGCAGCAGCTGGGCCAGGGTCAGCTCTTGGCAGCCTCCGTTTTCTCAGCTGGTGCTGTTGGAGACTCTGCCACGACACCCCTGTGAGTCTGATCTCTGGGCTGGGTTGGAGACCCCGTGGGCCCCCCTCCTGCAAAGCCTCTCTGCCTCTGGGGTCCAGAGAGCACCCCGACTGCTCCAGGGGACCCAGGCCTGGCAGGCCCGCCCTGCATCCTCACAAGGCTTTCCTGTGGAGCCAGGAGGGAGCACAGACTGGAGGAGTGGCCCAGCCCCCTCCTGCGCATCCTCACTCCCTAGGAGCCTGGGGTGGGGTAGGATGGGGTGGGTTAGGGTGGGTTGGGGTTGGGTGGGGTGATGGGGCAGCATGGCTTTGCCTCCCATCTCTCATCCCCACAAAGCTCTTTCCACAAATAGAGATATTTCCCCCCTCACACTCCTCTTCTCTCAGAGTCACCCCGAGACCACTTTACTTGGTCAGGTGAGGTTGGGCATCATTAATAAAAACTACTAATTGCTGAAACCGGTTTGGCTCAGTGGACAGAGCATCGGCCTGTGGATTGAAAGTCCCAGGTTCCATTCTGGTCAAGGACAGGTACCTTGGTTGCAGGTACATCCCCAATAGGGGGCGTGCAGGAGGCAGCCGATGGATGTCTCTCTCTCATCCATGTTTCTAACTCTCTATCCCTCCCCCTTCCTCTCTGTAAAAAATAAATAAATAAAATATATTTTTTTAAAAAACACCTACTAATCCTCTAACACTTGACCTAAGAAAAACGAAGGGACAGTTAAAAATCACACAACTGCCTAACTAGGTGGCCATAAACCATATGACATCCAAAATATTGGCATCCAGTTCTCATTAACTTTAAATGGAGAGAAATGTTTCATTAAATTCTAAACTATTTTCTAAGCCTTTTTAAAAGTGTAAGCATTTGCTACCTAAACTTGAAGATGCTTAATATATGCATCTCGTCAAGCCAGTTGACATGCTAAAATACAAATCAGATAAAATTGGGTTTTGCAACTATTTATTTTAAAAAGTATTCATATTATAATTTCTCTCCCCAGGATCTGTGATTCATTGTGGCAATTAAAAATATAGATTTTATTTATATGAACACTGGGGCAACATAACATTTACATAAATTAGTGAATAATACCATGTTAAAAATTCTTATATATTTGAAGTAGTATCTTTATTCAAAAAAAAATCTATAAATCACAGAAAAGATTTTGCTTGGACTTGTATTTAAATAATGGGGGAAAAAGAACTTTCCACTAACTACTATTGCATGTGTGTACAAAATTGTTAGGTCATTTTTTTATGACAGGAAACACCTATTATCTTCCAGAGCATCTGGGTGCCCCCTCTCCACCCCTCTCTGGCCTGTGTTTCTCTGTAGCCTGTGGGATTACACGACTCTCCAACCTCCTGCCAACTTCCCAATGGCCCCTTCACACTGCTTAGCTCCGTTGCCTTCTCTGAAACATGTGTCACTGCTGGTAACACCCTCCTCTGGGAATGTGAGACCCTCGTTTCTTTTCTCTCTAGTCTTCCCGCTCCCACATGAAAACAGCACATCACACCACGTTCCCCACAGCCCATCGCCAGTCTTTGCTTTCACTCTGAACGTCAGTGGTCACTCGTGCCCACGGCTTCCAAGGTTTACCAAGACCCTCCCCCACCCAGACCACCCTCCTCATGCCCCCATTTCCACCCCCACTCTCCCAGGCTCCTGTCTCACACTCAGCATGGACAAATGCGGCTCAGTATGTCCCCAGAAACTCTGAAATGGGTTCTTCTCGGAGTCCCCTTGCTAAGACACACTGAACCTGTCCACTCAACGGGTTTGCCAGAGGCATGCACACTCATGGGTGTACACACACACACACACACACACACACTAAAAACTGTCCAAAGCTGGGGTTGTCCTGCAGTACCTGTCAGGACTCAGCTCCACCCCTGAAGCCAGAGCATGGCCCTTAAGTAAACAAATGAAGGTGGACGAATTCCAATACAGCTTCACAGAACTTATAAAACCAGGCAGCAGCCGAGACCGGTTTGGCTCAGTGGATAGAGGGTCGGCCTGCGGACTGAAAGGTCCCAGGTTCGATTCCGGTCGGGGGCATGTACCTTGCTTGAGGGCACATCTCCAGTGTGGGGTGTGCAGGAGGCGGCTGATGGATGTCTCTCTCTCATCGATGTTTCTTTCTATCCCTCTCCCTTCCTCTCTGTTAAAAATCAATAAAATATATTTAAAAAAAAAAAAAACAGGCAGCAGGCTGAATTTGACCAAGGGGCCATCCGTTACTGAGCCATACCCGAAAATGCACCTATGTATTACAGCGGTTATCTATACCTGTTGGAACTCTGGGTAGTTCTCATACTCCTTATTTTCTTCTATATTTTCTAAGTGTGCTAATATGAATGTGAACGTCGTATATACAATCAGAAAAAGGACATAAGTTAATGGCAGTCATCAGTGGCTGGTGTCTCCTTGATCAGCTCCATTGATTAAGGTTTACTCCCCGGTGGAGAGAAAGATCCTTATGGATCAAACACTGTTTACAAGGACCCTGGAATTGACTGGGTATCTCTGGGTTTCTTTAGGCTCCAACAGAGATTTTTATTCCCTTTACTTCTTGTCCTTAATCTGTGCAGGCACTTGGTTGCAGGCTCACATACTCAACACACACACACACACACACACACACACACACACACGGATCTTGGGGCAAGTGGATGGAATTCTCTTTTCCAGTACATTTTCCAAATGACCTTCTCATCTCATGGCAGCGTGGGAGCCAAAGAAAGTACTTTTATTTCTTACACTAAACACTCAATAGGGATGAAAAAAAAAATGAGGCAAACTGTGGAATGCTTTCTCCTCACCACATCTGTTCCAGTCCCACAGCACTGAATAAAGCACTGGATTATTTCATGCCCCCGAGATCCCAGGAAAGGGGGCCTGGTGTCAGCAGCTGTGGGTGGCATGAGGCAGGGAGATGTGCAGGCACCCTTTTCCCCTCCCCCCACTGAGACCCCCATTAGCCAGGCAGCGTGGGGCTCCCGCTCAGCTGCCCAGGCCCCTGCACCCTGCTCCCTGCTCCCATCAAAATGCCCTGTTCCTTCAGCACAGCACCCCCGTGGGGAGGGGTACTGCCCGCCCCAACTGGCACTGGGTCAGCGCGAAGAAGGGTGAGCGAATGGCCCAGGCGAACAAGGCCATCCGCAGCATCGTCCCCTGAGGATGTGCTAGTGGCCCAGGCTCATCTAACAAAACCCCACAAATGTGCCAAGAGCCCAGTGGGGGCCTGGCACCCAGTGAGCCGGCACAAAGACCGGCCCGGCCCTAACAGCGGCCAAGAGGAGGTCCAGCCCGGGCAGTGGGGTCTGTGTGCTCCAGCGGGGCCAAGAACAAGGCTGAGCTAAACTCCAAGGGGAGCTAAACTCCCCTAAATTCTCCCTAGCCACACCTCTAATCCCCTGAAACCACAACAGTGTGGAGCCCGCCTGTCTTCATTTATGTCAGAAGGGAAAGGTTAAGTCAGGATGAAAAGGTTAAACGGGAAGGATTAAAAGTGTTCCTGTCATTTTCTAGGTCAGATTGGCTTTTACTCGGTACCTGGCCAAACAGGCATTTCAGTGAGAATTGTTTCAGGGGGAAATGTAATTATGAGAAGATAATGTCAACAGCCCCATTGCAAGCCCTGAGGGAACTGTGTGAGGACGGGTTCTCCGGGGAGTCTTGGGTGTGTGCCCGTAAGTAAATGCATGCACGCTGGCGTGCAGCTCCCAGAAGCAGAGGCCTGTCCAGCGAGCCAGTGCCCAGGGCTGCGGACAGGGAGGCCCGGGGAGGGGAGAGGTTAGAGAAGGAAGGGAAGGCGAGGAAGCCTGTACCCTGAAGGCCGAGGTCAGAGGAGAAGGTTGCTGTGGTGGTGCGTGCAGAGGAGCTGGCCATTTACAAAGTGCTTTTGCTCCCCCAGTTCTGGGTAAGGCGCCGAGAAAGGCGGTCGTGGCCTTACGGGAGCTCACATGGCCAATGAGGGAGGGCGATGGGACAGGAGGACACGGTCCTCAGCCCACAAGCAGTTCCGGTTGCAGCTCCCAGTCTGAGTCCTTCAGAGGAAGAAGGGAGAAGGGCGCCCTGGGGGCAGGTCCTGCACGCCCCTCCCAGCACTGGGGATCCCGATGACAGTCTGCCTGCAGGTTATGCAGGGAGGGTGGAGGTTTCACCCATTCGGATACCTCCCTCCCCCCACATAGAGCTGATGGGCACCCCCTGGGGCAGCAGGAGTGGCCCAATCCCCCACCATGCAGCCTCGTTGTCACTGTTGGGATTTTATAGATACTTATTTATTTTTCCCACAGCAAGAAAATGCAGCCTTATTTCTGTTATTTTTTAAATCCAAGTACAAGGTTTTTCAGATACTAACTTAATTCACAGCCTACCTCGGGGGGCCACCCTCTCCCCATAAGGGACCCTTCTGCCCCTTGGTGATGTGCAGGCCTGCAACCCCTGCAGGAAAGGGGGAACCACCAGCCAGGAAAGTTCCGGGATGAGAAAATCTGCTCGTGAGGCGAGAGCGCCCCCTGTCTTCTCTCGGGTGGACTCGGAGGAGCAGCCAGGACCTCCTGAAAGCGGGGGGCAAGGGCAGATTTCCTGAACAGTCAGCGGCAGGAAAGAATGGAGGCCTCTGGACCTGCCAGGGAGACAGAGTGGGCAACAGGCACACCCATCCAGGAACTTGAGGTGAAATGAAATGAAACAAAGCAGAACAACAAAACAAATTCTTGGCGGTTATCTGGCTTCCTCCTAACTCTAACTTTTCTTCCTCCCATGCTGACTGATTGGCAGGCACTCTGTCAAACAAACAAACAAACAAACAAACAAACACCCCTCTGAGGTGGGGACACTCAAATAGGCTGTGCTTACACACTTTTTTTAAAAAAATGTTAGAACACATCTAGATTCCAATTTCTCCAAAACAATAAATCGGAAGTCTTGATTCTATTTCCTGCTGCTTTTCTATACATTGTTTTTGTGTGTTTTTTTTATTATTCACTGAAGCTTTGCAGTTTATTTGCTCCAGACTTTATCTGGCATGTGATACCAGAGCAGGGGAAGCAGGATTCTTCCCTTAAACCTTTGTCCGGCAAGGTCTGGATGTCCAGCATGGTGCTGAGCCTGTGAGGGACCCATACATGCGCACACTCACACACACACACACACACACCTCAGAAAGCTCACAGAAGAAATACCTTCTCACCATGATATTACAAAAAAAAAAAAAAAAAGTTATTTGGTGTCGGAAACCAAACATTGTTGTCACTAAATGGATGTAAACAGGAGACCAGAAGGACCTTAATTGCTCTGAAAGGTCAGAGCTAATTACTCACTGTTTAGTTGAAAACATTATTAGCTAATGTTTTCATGTTAATTTCTATTTTTGTTATTTCCTGCCTAAAGGCTAGGGGTGTGTCCCAAAGCCTTAATAAAAGGGAGAAAAAGGCCAGAGCAAGTGGTAGTCCTTTCCACTAGAGCAGTGGTTCTCAACCTTCCTAATGCCTCGACCCGTTAAGACAGCTCCTCATATGGTGGTGACCCCCAACCATAAAATTATTTCCGTTGCTACTTCATAACTGTAATTTTGCTACTGTTATGAACTGTAATGTAAATATCTGATATGCAGGATGTTACAATTTGAACATAATTAAAGCATAGTGATTAATCACAAAAACAATATGTAATTATATGTGAAATATTTATTTCTAATTACAAATAAATGAAATTTTGTCTTGAATCGTGGTGTAGCATGGGCAACAGTCTTCATATGACAACAGTAAACTACATTGCTACACTTTGTTACACCGAGGAGCGGTGTGTTGGTTCCTAAGACCATGGGAAATAGGTGTTTTCCAATAGTCTTAGGCGACCCCTGTGAAAGGTTCGTTCGACCCCCAAAGGGGTCGTGACCCACAGGTTGAGAACCACTGCACTAGAGGAAGGCTCCCACCTGGCCCCTCAATATCACCAAATTAATATTTTCTAGTCTCTCTTTTCGTTTGCGTGCGGCCTCCTTCAGAACCCAAACCCTGAACCGGGAACCCTGAACCACACGGGATGTGGAAAGAGGTTCCCACAATTTGGCCATTGAAGATTCTGGGCACAAACTAAAGAGAAAAAACAACCATCTAGACCCCTCCATTGGCTCTGAGGGGAGGAGGAACCCCATGGACATAGACAAAGGAGCTAGTCCCAGAAAAGATGGACAGAAAAAAACAGGTCTCCCCTCCCCCCCATACCTGTGCCCTGCGAGGGATGGTCACACAGGTGGAGACCTCCTACACTTAGGCAGAACCCCCTTGCCTGCACCGGACCTACCCCTGGACTTCTCAAACTTCACGATGAACTGGAAACTCCAGGCACGAAGAGAGGGAGACCAGCCCCACACATGTCCCAGCTGCTCTTTGAGCTGCCCCCAGGACAGAGTGCAGCAACTTTTAGACCTGGTCACGCAATGTCACCTCCAGCCAGGAAGATGCTCCATCAAAGGACACATAGACCCCACCCATCAGGGCCTCTGGGAAAGCAGCAGAGGGGGCTGGGAGACCTGGAGGCAGGCAGGCTCTGCCAGTCTCTAACGTCTCTCCAAGGCAACTCTCCCTGTCCCTCATCAACGTTTAGCTGTTTCATGAAATAGAAGAGAACCAACAAGGTGCTATATGTAAGAGTGGCACCGTTACATGCACATGGCAGGAAAGGAAAATGTCCCTTTTGCTGAGGCGGCACAGAAATAGGGAAAATGGTGCTTTCTGGCAGTGGCTCTCCGCAGGAGAATCATCAAGGCGTGACGTTCCCTGGTGCAGCTCTGTCTGCACCAATGAATTCACATCTTCGGAGGCGGGGCTGGGGCAGCCATACCTCCTTGGAGACAGGCACCCAGGTCTTATACTCACTTTATAACGAACGATGGCGCAGTGTGGGTCCCCACCAGCCACCCATAGGAAGGAATCAGCACAGAGTGTGTGGTGGTTAGGGGCTGTCCTGGGGCCTGAGATCCACGGGTCATTGGTTCCCGGGGCGCAGGTGGAATGCTCCCCAAGAGGGAGGGCCTGAGCCTGTGGAAGCTGCTGCCCAGAGTGTGGGGCCAGGTGGGCTCCAGAACCCCAGCTGTGGCCGCTCAGGGACGTGGGTGCTGATGGGAAGGAAGCACAGAGACCTGTAACGGCGCGGCTGGGGTCTGTCCAATCCAGTAACAACATAGGCTGTATCTGCAGGGTTTTCATTTCACTTTTCAAGTTAATTCATTTTATTGTATTCTACACGAGTAGTGGTATATGCATGACTAATAGTATGTTACAAAATAAGTAAGTCCTGCTGCCTCTCAATTGAGCATTTGAGAGGTAAGCATTCAGAGGGCAGGGGAAACCATGACCTTCTCCATGGGAGAGACACGTGGCCCACCTGCAGATAACCACTGCTGTCTCCGTAACGTGGCCACGGCTGTCGGGGGGTTGAAGGTACAGCCAGGGACGAAGGCCCTCCCCTGTGCCCCCCAGGCTAGTGCTACCCTGAGGTGAGGACTGAAGGTTGGCTGGATGGCAGTGTGGTGTCCTGGAGCAGCAAGGATGGGGTGCTGGGACAAGCCCAGGGCTACGCAGTTGAGGAGGGGCGAACAGGTCTCATTCATGAAGGGGGAGTTGGAAGATTTCAGGCTGCCAGGAGGCAGCAGCACAGAAGAGCTTCCTTGCTGACAGGAAGGAAGGCCAATGGCCAGGGGGAAATGAGAAAGGGGGTGGGGGAATGAGAGTGGGTGACAAAAGCAGTCACAGTAAAAGGGGCACAGAGGAAATGTGTCCCATCTCTGCTCTGACACATTGAATTACCTAGGTCCAGTTTCTTAACCTCCCTGTGCCTCAGTTTACTCACCTGGAGATGGGAACCATACCTGTGCATGGGACTGGGCAGCTAATTAAGCCCTTACCAATGTCAGCCTCATCTCAGTGGTGCCACCTACAGGGTCTTAGCTCAAGTCCCCAGTATTCCTTCCCCTGCCTCACCCTGCAAATGGGCTGTAGGGTGAGGGGAGTAGCAGGGGCCAGAAGCCAGGATTGGGGTCTTGCCAGGACAATCAATTGAGAGACAGCAAGTAAGAGTCTTTACCACGAGGGGCTGCAGGTTTGTGAAGCATGGGCCATGTAGCTGGATGAGGAGGCAGCAGGGGGACAGGGAGGACAGAACAGGAAGCCGAACAGCCTTATGTGGGTGAGGAATGAGGTAAAGGGACCAGACGCTGAGGTTAGTGCATTTGAAACAATCACAGCACACTTTTCTGGTCCTGTCTTGATGAGGGCCAGCATCTTATAAACATGGACCATGAAACCCCAGCCCAACAGGAACTCGCCCGTTTCCTGAGCCCAGTGGGGCTTATCATCCATGCACACACATCAGCACAGGTCACTGCCTCCAGCCACCGAACTTTCTCGGGCACACTGACATTTCCTGCGACCTTGCGGAATGCAGTGCTGTGAGGAGGGGCCTCAGTGGTCTCCAGCAGCACCTGTTTGGAGCACCCCTGGAAACCTTCTCTGAAGGACCGACTGAATGTGCGGTGTGCCCAAGACACCTGCCTTCACCACAGTCAATCGCTCTGAACACACAAAGGGGCCGTGTATCCTGAGACAAGTAGTTGTCACTCACTGGTATTTAAGGATTTTGATAAACTTCCTTTTGAAGTCTACACATAAGTTACATTTCAAGATACATTGTTATTTGACAGCTTAAAATGTGTCATATGTTTAAATAATATAAATGAGGAAACACATTTCAATGGGGAATCTAAGTACATAGTATCCCAGTATCGGTGTCAGAAAGCGCAGACATAGTATCACTTGATGGTTTGACTGAGCCTGCGTCAGCACAGCATGAGAGCAGACTCTTCCAATTCCGATTTTTTCATCCATAATTTGGAACCTCAATTAAGTTCTGAATTTGCTGAACCAATGGATGAAATCGTTTTCCATTGCCTAAATTTAGAAAACCTCAGAATGTGAAACTATAGAAAGCACCTTTTCCCTTAGAAGTTCACACTCAAACACTACATGGTTTCCAAAGTTTATTAAAAATCAAAGAATAGAAAAACTTTACATAAAAATATGTCCATTTAGCTTCATATTGTTGTCTGCACACAAAAAAAATTGAAACATGATATCCTTTGTGACCACAGTGGTAGCCAGGCCAATTCATTTGTTCACCATGACGGGGTGGAGCATGGCACCTGTGCGTGTGAATCGAGCTTTAAAATGGGCACCCACGGGACACTGGCCGCCATCCCCCGCAGTGGTGTCCTTAGTGTATAGGGTTACAGTCAATATTGCTAATATGTAGAGATTAGTACAGACCTACATATCAGTTTTATAAATATCTTTTTATCAATAGGTTTACAATTTAAATATCTTTAAATATTCTGATATCTTTCGATCATTAAGAACTGTAGACAAAATGTGCTACTCTATTCTGGAATGCCTCCTAGGGAAGCTACAGTCACAGCTGGCAGCTCTCAATGATAATATGGGCCAGTCTTGCTTAAAACCAAACAGACGTAGACATTTTAAAGCTTGTCCTTGCTGGGTGTCCATCACATTCAGATATCACTCTACATATCAATCAGGTGTCATGGTAATAAGTTTCTTGTCTCAACATACTCCACTAGTGGACTCCAAAGGCCAACTTCCCTTTAGTGTTCAGTGGGTGGACTCCAAAGGCCAACTTCCCTTTAGTGTTCAGCAGGGCCAATACCTCATGTTAGAAATGGGAAGTCAGACCTATGAGATGCAGCTAACTCCCAGGACAACTGTGGTGCTCCAAAAACTCAGGGTTAGGCAGGATGAATATATTCTTGTTCAAAAAAAGGTAACAAAGACAGTGGTTGTCATGGCAGAATACACTTGCATAGTATACCTGTATGCTTCTCAAGTCAGGCGCCAGCCCTCCCAGCCCGACACTGGGCTGTGCTCTCCTGCAATGCATTAGGAATACTCCCCACAGCGCACTGAGCAGCTGAAGCACTTTTCCTATATTTGCTGAGCAGCTGAAGTACTTTTCCTATATTTGCTCTTAACAGAACGAATGCATACTGCTATACAGATTCCTCAACGGAATCAACATAATTCCTTTCTCCACATTCCTAAACTGGGCACCATTGTCCGTCATGATCCGCACCAGCCCCATCATTACAGGCTGTTATTACTAAAGCTGACTGAAGCATGTAATTCACTTTTTCTTTTTTTTCTTTTTTTTTTCTTTTTTTTTTTTGATTTTATAATGTGACAACCTCTTCTCCCCTTAGAAAGTTATACTTCTGGCACTTTAAATGCTGGATTTGTTGTCTAGTTTAAAAGAACCAAAAACGAAAACATTAAAACTCCATGGTCAGAGCGAGACAATAGGCAGGCTGGACGGTAGAACCGGCAGGCAGCTGGTCAGAAGACTCAGGGGCCAAACCCCTTCAGAAAACTAGGGGGCAACTCGGCTCCTTCATCACAAATTGAGAGGCTTCCCCTCTGACCCAAAGAATAAACAAAAATAAACCCACGCCTCTCACTCATGGTGTTTGCAACGGTGCTCACCAGACAACCAGCCGACTCTCTGAACCCAACTTAGAAAAGCAACTTGGGAAAGGACCTAAGCTTGTTTAAAAAAATTCCCTCTTCCCTTAAATATAACTTATCTGAAAATAGGAAATTAAATAAAAAATATCTGAGTTATTGCACAAATGATAAGTTTTCAATATTTACATAGAAAAACAGTTCTGAAACTTGAAACAAAACATGAGGGCAGTAAAACAATGTGACCTCCATCCATCTGCCGAGGAAGAGCCGATACAGGGTTGATCTCTGTGGCTCTGACAAACGTAAAATGAAAACACCCAACCTTGAAGGAACAGACACGGCTGAGAAACAAATGCCCAAGCCGACTTCACCCCCTGCAGCTCCAGGTCCAGACCTGCTTCTGGAAGGATCCTGGGAAGGCAGAAAACAGCGTCCACGTGGAATAAGGCTTCACAGATGAGCACAAGGAGCTGTTCTTTAAGATGGACGTGACCACCACACAAGGAACATGCAGAGTGATCAGCGGCGGGCGTTTGAGGGGCCCGGCTGATGTGCTGGATGCTGGTCTCAGTTCCTGCCAGGCGCCGAGGCCACCCGGGTCAGTATCGGGAGGGTGGCCAGGAGGCGCCACCAGAAGCTATTATCTGCTGAGACTGACAGGCAGGCTGTCCCTCGTGTGCGTGTGTTTTTTCCTCCTCCAGCTGGTACGGTTATACTGGTGGTGTCCTCGGTTGCCCACAGGGGGTCGCACACCTCCACTGCCCACAGAGCTGTAGCTGCCACCTTGGCTGTGGTTGTGAGAGCCTTTCATGGCCAGCTTCATGCCACTGTGCTGCTGAAGAGATAAAGAGAAACAGAAAAACAGCACAATGAAGGGTGGCTTGGGAACAAGAGACACCACTGCCATGGGAGACTCACCCATCCCAACTCTTGCAAGCTCAGCCTCGGGGCAGTGAGCCTAAGCAACAAAGGATCTGGCTGGAGTGATAGGGGACAGTGATAAATGTAGCAAATACAGCCCATGAGGGCCCAAGGGAACATCGGCCTCAGACACTATACCCTGTTTCTACTGGAAGATGCCTGTCACAGCTCTTTCACACACCTGGGCACTTCACGAGCACAGGAACTTCACAATGAACTGTTTTCTTATTACTCAATAGTTTCTAATGTGTGGGATTTAGACTTAGATGAACCACAGGGAAATGGAGAAGGGCACTGGCAGGGACCCCCGAGCCCAGAAAACAAATGAACTTTGGGCCCTGCCAGCCCACCTCACCCTCTTGCATGGCGCCAGGCAAAGCACTGGGAGGGAGTGATGCTGTGGGAATGAAAAGCACTGCAAGGAGCCGCATCAATATTGGTTCAAGATTCTATTTGCTTCTTGAAAACCAAAGTTTTTAGCACATAAATTAATAGATACATGGGAAAACAAAATATTCTTCACTTCAAAATCTTATTTCAAACTTCAATTTTATGCTAAAAATTTCACTAGACAAATTAAGCGAAGTATATTTGGAAAGGAATTAAGCTATATTAAATTTTAAAATAACTTCTTAACACTTAAAATTTTATTTGTTACAAGGGAAAGCAAACATGAAGATGAAAGATCAGAAAACAAATTGCCTTTTAAAAAGTCTCTAAAACCAAAACCAGTTTGGCTCAGGGGATAAAGCGTTGACCTGCGGACTGAAGGGTCCCAGGTTCGATTCCAGTCAGGGGCATGTGCCTTGGTTGTGGGTACATCCCAGGTGAGGGGCATGCAGGAGGCAGCTGATCGATCTCTCTCTCTCTCTCTCTCATCGATGTTTCTGACTCTCTATCCCTCTCTCTTCTTCCTCTCTGTAAAAAATCAATAAAGTATATATATATTTAAAAAAAATTTTTTTAAGTCTCTAGTATCCGCCTGCGGACTGAAGGGTCCCAGATTCAATCCCAGTCAAGGGCACATATCTGGGTTAAGACCCAGGAGGTCTCTCTTTCCCTCTTCCTTCCTTTGTGAAATCAATAAAAATACATTTTAAATACTTACACACATTTTAAAGTCTCTGGAATCCTCTCTTTGGCAGAGGCAGCAATTAAGTGCCACCTATCATGAACCTGCTGTGGTAGGTGCCAGGGGCCTGGACTGGAAAGGAAACCTACCTTATGATACAGATGAGGGCTAGAGAGCGGGTTAGGAGACGCGGAAGAAATGGCTGGGGAAGACATGTGGTGCACAGCCTTCAGTGCTGAAGTTCCTTCAACACCAACTTGTCTGCAAGGAATGGGGGCCACGCCCAGGGTCGGTGGAGGTATAGTAAACCTGGTCTAGGGAAAGAACCACCAGAGACATCCATAAGGGGCAGAGCCAATACAGGTCAACTATTCCAGGTCCGGAGCCTGGGTTGTGTTTGACTAGAACCTCAGAAGATTTTGTTCTAAATCAGAAACATTTATATTCTAAAACAGCAATCATAATATGAAGTAGACCTAGCAACCCAAGTCAGAACATTTCAATATTTATTAAGACCAAATAACAATTCAAAAACTACAGCCATCAGAGTAACTGTCCCTTGAATCTCTGGAAACAGCCCATAGCAGCGACAGCCTGCAGCCGGCCCCGAAGCAGGCAGTCCCTCCATAGTTGAGGACTGCTCCTACTTCTGCATCACCATTCTGTCACAGCACAGAGTGCTGGCGTGAAGCCCTCTCCTCAGACTTCCCAAAACTGCACTACTCACATCTTACAGTCCTTTGCCCCACAGACCTCTGAAGAGTGGTGTCGACCTTCCTTGCACGTATCTATGTCACTTTACACTCAATTATATCCACGTTGGAGAAACTGGCTTTACTCTTTAAAGTAAATTAATGTGATAGGTTTTATACATATACATAGTCAACTGGTATATAATTGGGAAGTTGAAACAAAATTTAGTATTTTGGATATTGTCTTTCAGACTTCTAGTTTTGTATAAATTTAAAAAAGAGAAAACATATTCTAATAGCCAAAGTCCTATAAATACTGCCTGTGTGAAAACAATGTAAAAAAGCCAAAGTGTCTATTACATTTGGTAAGAGTGTAAGCTCTGTAATTCTCAGAGGAAACAGGGACAAGTGTCCATTTCTACCTGAGGAAACCATCAGTCCCTCTCTCTGACATAACCCCAGAACAGTGGTCTCACATTGAGTATCAATGTAAAGAATGACAGGAGTTATATTCTATGAGACCCACAAATGAGGATAATTTCCTACAAGGTAGAAATGTACCTCCCAAAGAACTTTAAAGTTCTTTTCCTAAATCAAAGTGTCAGCTACTCCTACACAGTTCTCAAGGACCCATCACAGGATGGGCAGCAGTGGCCACATACCTGAGTGTTAGTTGTCATGACCAATGTTCTGGAAGTAGTGGACTGAGGCTTGCCACTTGGCATGGGCAAGGCGGTGGGCAAGCTGGCCAGCAGGGGAGTGGG
This sequence comes from Lasiurus cinereus, assembly GCA_011751065.1. NCBI lineage: Eukaryota > Metazoa > Chordata > Mammalia > Chiroptera > Vespertilionidae > Lasiurus > Lasiurus cinereus. The sequence goes on along the minus strand of JAAGEH010002531.1, from coordinate 57,120,033 downwards.
TGCTTGCAGACTGAACTGGTAAACGCTGGGTGTTGTGCAGGGCGGGGTGTCGGAATCCTGTGAGCAGAAAGAACAGGGAGGGCTGTACAGAGGCGACTACTTAAGGTCCCGAAAGAAATGCCTGCAGCATACTTGCTAAGCAAGATTGCTAGAATCCGTCCATTACTACTGTTCAACAGGCAGCCCAAAGCTGCTCACATTTGCTTCATTTCAAAACTGAAGGAAAATGTAAAGGAAATATAGAAAGAATGCCTAGACTTAATTGTTTCATTTCCAAGTAAGTTGTTTAAAAAATTATTCAAGGAAGTCCACTGTAATTCTACCGTCAGTGGCATTATGTTCACAAGGGCCCATTCAGACTGAGGCTCACCGCAAAGTGGGACCACTCACTGCAGCCCTAGGGTGGTCTCACATACACATAGGCAGTGATTAAAAACTCCCTGCTATGGACACTTTCCACAGACCTCCTAGCTGACACACTCACAATGTCACTTCCAGAAAGTGAAGACACGGAAGACGCAGAGGAGCCCGAGGAGAGAAGCTGGGGGCAGGGCAGAGACAAGGTCAGGTGCTGGCTGTAGGGTGGCTCCGGGTCTCGGCACTGGGGCTGCTCCCCATCACATGCGTTTATTCGTTCTTTTATCTTAATTCTATTGTCTATGGAAGGAAAACACAGCGTAGGTGAGTCATTTTCTAGGAGTGCAGACATTTGGGCCTGATAGGACAGCCACCAACCACAGATGTGACTGAGCCTTAAAATGATGCTAATGAGGTAGACAAATCGAATTTCTAATTTTATTTAATTTTTAAAATTATATTCTAGTTATTAGAAAACATTTAAATATATTTGAAATAACTTGCTATGTCAAGAGTTTTCAATTACACATTTTATGAAATCTAAATACAGGTATTTCTGGTGGAAATTTAAAATGCTAATTGGGATGTGCTATAAGTATAAATACACACTGGATTTCATATCTTGTATGAAAGAAGGTTCCAAAATATCTCAATAATTTTTATATTGATCACATTTTGAAATGTTAATATTTGAACACTAAATTGAATAAATCATATTACCAAAATTAATTTCGCTTGTTTTACATTTTTAAGGCAATTGCTAGAACTTTAAAATTCTATGTAGCACACGTTATATTTCTTCTGCATAGTGCTGTCCTGTCTTACAGTTTTAAATTAAACCCTTAAAGAAAAATTAGATATTTTTCTTAGTGTTAACAACATCCCAGGAAGGAACAAAGAGATACTCCTGCATGAGTGGTCAGAAGGTGAAAGGTGACTGACTAAATTTCTCACCAAGGTCGGGGGGAGCTGGGTGGACCTTGCTGCCCCACTTCTCCTTGATCCACCGCCGGTAGTCAATCACTTCCTGAGTTACCTTGACGATTCTTCCTAAAGTACTACAAAAGGACAAGGAGGAACATCAACATAGCACAACAGGATTATGAAGCCTTGAACCCTTTTCACTGGCTACTTAAACTTTGCTGACTGAAATACAGAAAAATAGCTAAAATAATTTTGAAAAATACCTGACTTCTGATGATTGAGCCCAAACGTACTTTGAGATCACAGTAGAGTAAAAGTGGACTCACTTATGTAGAAGTTCTTGAACCTAACTAATCTGCAGGAGACTATTTAAATCCAATGCCTAAGTAGGGAAGTCCACCCTCCCCACCTGCCATGATCACGAAGGTGTGAAATTCCCACTTCCCCTGCACGGTGAGAATGGGGAGATGGTACACCCATCACAGGGCCCCAAAGTGCTGTCTGAAAACACTGAATGGACTGAGGCCACAAAACCCAGGACAGGTCTACTACCACCAGCACGGGGCCTCCAAACCTATGTATTCCATAACCTGCTCAAGGAGCAGTCAATGGCACTTTCAACTACCACTTATGACAATCACACCATTCTTCCTTCCATCCCCTGCTCTCATTTCCCTTTCTCTGTCCCCCAATCCCACCACCTCTATCACAACAGCATAATCTGCAGATAAAAATATTTTTCACTAGAAATAAGTGTATATTATAAGTGTTCCAGAATGAAGAATGATGGATAGTTGTCCTAAGAGAGAAGGGATGGGGCATGGGGATTGAGATACATATTCCTGTAGAGTTGAATACCCAACATTTTGAAGACTGCCTCAAGAAAAAGCATCATGTTCCAAAGTTTTAAAAGCCAAGAATCACTTCCCCAAAACAAAATATTCTAAGGCAGAAAAAATGCTAACTCCTCAAATAAGAAATTTTCAACTTTTATCCTTGGATGAATCAAATAGAGCCATCCTGAGTTCCTAAAAGGTCTTCCTTTACTGGTATTTTCAAGTTTTACTAAAAGGCACATACATTAGAAAACTTCATGGAAACAAACAACAGAGGGTAATAAGGGTGTGAGGACCATGCTCCTCAGCTGTGAACCCAACAAAAATGTCGAATGACTTCTGTTACCTTTCCGAATCTCTGTTTGGATAGGACCTCGCAAGCGGTGACACAGCATGACTGAGTACAATGTACGCATAATCAAACACCTGTTTCACCTGCATGGCCCCATAGGAGCTCCGGCCAACATCATTTCCTGAAACAGAAAGGCAGATGTAAAACTCTACCAAACATTTGGGCCATTATTGTTTTTTTTCTCATATAAAGTTATTCTGAATCAGGCTCTCACCACTCAAACATATCCAGACCCCAAGAGCTAAGCCAAATCAGGCACCTGCAAACACACTTTAATCACCACATGGCATCCCACGTTGTTCTCAAACTGAGGGGGCTGATCTGCATCATTAGGTCAGAGTCTACCACCTCCATGAACAGAGGAGATGTCACTCACAGAGACAGAGTGAGTTTATGAAAAAGTCATGTAACTCCCCAGGAGGCAAAAAACACAAGTGAGCCAAAGTAGCAACCTGAATCAGTCTGCCTTCCCACTGAGAGCACACTGACTGTAGCAGGCAGTTAACTGAGGCCCACAGAGCAAATCCTCTTGGATAGAATGTTCCAGGTCTGAACTCTGGGTGTTAGGCAGTACATCAAATAAAGCTTCCATTGAAGTCACCAAGCAAGTCATAGTCAAGGGACTTAACCTTAACTTTAATTTACAAGAAATTTCTTCACAAGGTAAGGATTTTTTTTAGAAGTGGTATGCTGAGGATTGGAATATTACCTTTTTCACACTTAATTATATAATACTAGAGGCCAAGTGCATGAATTTCACTGTATTATGTAATTTCTAGTATTATATAATTCCGGGGGGAGGGGGGCGCGGAAGGGGTTCCCTCAGCCCAGCCTGTGCCTTCTCACAGCTCGGAAGCCTCGGGGGATGTCCAACTGCCGAGGAGGCAGGAGAGGCTCCCACCACCGCCACTGCACTGTCAGCCCAGCTTGTGGCTGAGCAGAGCTCCTCCTGTGGGAGCGCACTGACCACCAGGAGGAATCTCCTGCATTGAGTGTCTACCCTCTGCTGGTCAGTGCACATCAGAGCAACCAGTCGTTCCAGGTCATCCCACCCTAAGGTCAATTTGAATATATACGATTATTATATAGGATAACCTAGTGATAGTGATAGAGTGGAGTTTTTGTTTTTCAAGTACATTTTAGAAAACACTGAAGACAATGCTTAACTTATTCTGTGTTTAACTTATAAACATGGACAGATGATGAAAACCTGCCACACCATGCTGCCGGGAAAATCACTACTGAAAAGACATGGCATAAATCACGGCATTTACAAACAACAGAAGTCAGTGTGGTTTCTTTAAAAAATTTTTTTAAGAAATAAATTTAATACCCCAAAAACTATAAAACAAAACTCATTAAATATGAGGATATTAAAAATATATATAGAAGCTAAACAATAAAAAATACCAAATCCAAAGAATGTATATGCATAACCCATGGACACAAACAGTAATGGGGTGAAGGCCTGGAGGGAGGGCAGGTGTGGGGTTGAGGGGGGTCAATGGGGAAAAAAGGGGACATATGTAACATTTTCAACAATAAAGGTAAAACCAGGTGCAAATGACAAACTGGGAGATAAAAGTACAGCATGTACAACAAAGAAAGGCTTCCCTAACTTACACGGTCTCACAAAATCAGTAAGGGAACAGTCCAGCAGACACATGACAAAGCACATGAACTTACACAAAAGACATACAAAGGGGCAGTGTACCTGGAGCTGACATCTCCACCACCTTTTCTGTCACCTGTCCGTCACTGACTTTATCACCAACAGTAAGAACAGTGTCTCACCTAATAGATGCTCAATAAACATTTGTGGAATTGATAAATAACAATGTGCTTAACCTCACTATCATTAAAGATATGTAAATTAAATGAAAATTTATATTGCATGATTTTATCAGATTGGCAAAAACTTAAAAGACTGTCACAAAGGTTGGGAATATGAGCACCCTTAAAAACAATAAAAGGAATAAAACTGGAAAACTGAGACCTGCTTCAGGTTCAAGTGGTTAACAATCCTTGTTTACAGAACAGACCCTACACACATAAAAAAGGGGGTCTTGGATACACTGTTAAGTAAAAAAACAAGTTACAAATCTTTTTGTATTATATTATGCCATTAAGTTGATAAGGCTGCAACATATGTAAAAAAAAAAAAAAAAAAGAAAAGAAAATGGGAGGAATATACACCAAAATGGGAGGGGAGAATGGCAGACTTTGCTTTTTCTCTACCACATACTTCTGGGAATTAAATGGTTGTGATAAATATGTAAGAATTTTATAATAAAATATTAAACTTATTTTCTTAATTTTCACCTACATCTTTCTGGTTGACTACAAAATGTAAATAAAATTGCAACTTTGCAATAAGTAATTAGAAGAGTTAAATAAGGAATTGTAAATTGACACTATTAACTGTTAGGACAGTAGGAGTCCTAATGAACTGCCCTTGGCTCCCACGGCCTGAGGATACACTACTACCACCACCACCACCACCACCACACCGGTGCACTGGGGAAGGTACGCCCCCACATCATTTGGGGCAAGTTCAGAGCAAAGTGCCATTACCAGGCAGCAAGGGGTCCTCAATGCACAGCATCGAAGGTCTATACCCGCTGGTCATGGCTTTCATGATCTCTTCTTTGGCAATATAGGCACCTCCTTCTTTTATTCTAATACCAGTTTTCAAGTAATTAAAATTTCTTCCATAGAGTTCAAAAAATTCTACAAGAAGCATTCCAAGGTTTTCATCAGCTCTCCGGGCATCAATTCTTGGATGCAACTGTAAAAGCAATGGATTCAAGTTATTTCTAAAGAAGACTGTATGTATGAAATCTGCTATCCAGTGATCTCTTCTAGGAATGCTTTCAGCAGCACCCACTCACCCACAGGCATTGCGATGCTCAGAGCAGTTCCAAAAGTCAGTAACAGCAAAAGTCAATAAAGAGAATTCAAAAGAAATAAAACCTTCTACCTGAATGTTTCTATTATACTTCAATTCTTTGAAACTGGTAATCTATACAGCAACTTCCTAATAACACAGATATCTGATTTACCACAAGTTCCCAATCACTGATGAGTGGGCTATATTCTGTACAATTTAGTGTCATCTAAATCGGCAATTTTCAATTGGTGTGCCACAGAATTTTCAAAACATGCAGTATCAGTCAGGGGCACTAATCTCTTCTCCCTTAGAGTGGGGTATGGGGAATCTTTATTCTGCCATGGACCATTTGGATATTTATAACAGCATTTGCAGGCCATACATAATTATCAACCTAAAAATTAGACTGCTATATTTGGTCAAGCATTTAATTAACTCACCCCTAATACCTCGGCAGGTCCACATCAAATGATTTCTCAGGCCTTATATGGCCTGCAGGCCTTTTTTCCCCCACCCCTGCCTTAGAATGTCAAATGAAAAAAAAAAAAATTACAACAGCCAACATAACAATAGTCATCCTATGTGAATAAATCAAAATTATACCTATCTTTTTTTGTCAGAATGGCAAAAAATATAGCTTTTTTTTTTTTGGTGTGATGCAGAATTTTAGTAACTAGTTTATGTATACCATGAGATGTAAAAAGTTGAAAATTGCTAGTCTAGATGGTGGAAGTGATTTTACAGATTCTAATCTTAATTTCGTTGTTGCAAAATACAACCAAAAGGGGGCAGTATTAAACAGTATCACAGAAAATCAGAATGCAAAAGGATTAATATTAACTGTGTATAGTAATTTAGTATTGTATCATAATATTTATAGCAAAGTTGTCATAGAAATTAGCATCAGCCTCAGTTCAGTGCCACAATTTCTTTGAGTAATGGATATTTTTTGAACCTAAGTCACTGTCTACTGACACCTTCCTGTGTAACTGATTTAAGAGATTCGAACCTGAGCAATGCAAACCTGTGCTAGGTCACACAAGCCATATATGACTATTTACATTTAAACTAGAGGCCAGGTGCACAACGGAGGGGTGGGGAGGAAGTGGTGGGGAGGAGGAAGGGAGGAGGTCCCTCATCCTGGCCTGTGCCTTTTTTCAAAGTCCAGGAGCCCTCAGGGGATATCCGACTGCCAGCTTAGGCCGCTTAGGGGGAGCAGGCCTAAGTCAGCAGTTGGATATCATTAGTGCTGCTCTGGAGGCAGAAGAGGCTCCCACCACCACAGCTGCACTCACCAACCATGAGACAGCTTCTGTGGGAGCACACTGACCACCAGGGGGCAGCTCCTGCATTGAGCATCTGCTCCATGATGTTCAGTGCACAATCATAGCAACCAGTCGTTCCACTGTTCAGTCGATTTGTGCATTACCCTTTTATTATATAGGATAAATTAAGACTGATTAACTAAAAATTCCACTTGTCGGTCTTGATAGTGACATGGCCAATGCTCAGTAGGCATCTGGCCCATTGGCCCATGCTGGACTGTAAAGGCAGAAGACACTGCCAACTGCATAGAGTTACACTGGACAGCACACAAAACTAAAAATCCTGATAAAAGCACAATTTACAAGACAGAGCTCTATAAGGAATCCTGAAAGTATTTTTAGGGTTCATAACTGACTTCTGAAGATATGCATACTCCAAAGATACAAGTGTAGCATTCTTATTTTTCCTTACCTTACTCTCTTTCTTATTCCTTGCCTTTTAGTCAAAATAAAATACCTGAGGATTACGCAGGGTGAGGCTGAGTTTTCTTATCTCAATTAGCCATGAAATGAACTCAGGTGCTACAACTCAGTTTTGAGGCAGGAGGGGCACGCACTAAAGAATGTGGAGACGACAAAGACAATCCCACCCATGGTAGGCAAGGCTCCTAGGTCACAGGAGAGCTGCAAGGATCCCATGGGGCAATTCAACAAAAGGCACTTAGCCAAAGGCAATACAAGTAAGGAGTTGTCATTATTACAAGGCTACTAAAATAGTGCAAATCAGGAATATATGACAAAGTAAGCTAAGAAGAGATGGTTATGTTACTTCAAAATCATGTCCAAAAACTAGGGAAGAGTGTCTGTAAGGGCAGCATTGTGGAGGCGAGAGTGAAAGATAAGTCAATGGGATTGAAACTGTAGAAAAATTCCATTTTCCCTCTTTATATAGCATCTCTGCACAGACCCAAAGAAGTCAAAGTAACTGAAGGCAGTGCAACCAGGAGTTGTACTGACTTCTAGCAATTTTCCTGATGAGAAAATGACCAAATTCTGGACATAAAGCCCTCACTAAGCACAAACACAAATACAAAAGTAATTAATAAACCTGGAGAAAATGTGCTGTGTAGCTAAAATACATAAGCAAGATTTTGTAAAGCTCAGAACCCTTCATTCAAGAAAATATAAATAAAATAATGTTTCAATTATCTTATATACTACTTCGTAGTATAGTATATCAGTACATCACAGCATTTAATTCTTAGGTAGGTCTTCTACTGAAAAATGTTCCCATGGTACTGAACAAAATATTGAAGTTTTGTCAATATATAATTCAAAACTAAATATTGAAGTTCTGTCAATCTGGATAAAAAGCCTCTTTTTAATATTTTTTACCATGTATGGTATCAAACTTTTCTCTGAGATAGTATAAATTATAGTCAAGCACAAGAAAATGTTTTTATTATATATCAAGGTATGAAAGTTTTCTAAATGTATGGGTATTTCCTTGAGTTTAGATTAATATACACTTAACTGACAACCAGATAAGCAATCCCTCCTCTAACAGTTAAATCAGCCTACAAAATAAGCTATAAAGAACAGTAGGAAAGAAGTATTCATCAAAATAGGATTTTATTATGAAAATTAGAAGGCAGTCTCTTCTAAACCAAAACAGAGTAGTGGAGGGAGAAGAGAACAGCTGATACCCACACAGCATCTGGTCAGAACACCCACCGAGAAGAACATGCGGAGAAAGCCCACTCACCTGTAGAAAGCTAATGGCCATTAAAATTAGGCTATATGAGCTAATTCCACCGGTAAAAACTTCATTCAGGTCCCTCTGCAGGAGGAACTGTTTCAATACTAAAATCAAGTAAGGCAGCAATGAATATTTCTGTAAATTTTAAAAGAGAAATATTTACTGGTTAGTTTATATACCTTGAAGACTTCTTACATAGTAAATTTTACATAGTAGACAAGGAAGCTTCCTCAATCCTTCTGCCCCCTGGAAAGCTCTAGGTTAATCATCATCAAAGGGCTCATTAAGATCCCACTGGGGAGCTCCTCCCCAGTCACAAGGTGGGGAACCTTACATAAAGAAAAACTCGGGGGGATGAATGAGAACATTCCTTCAAATACAGTGGTACCTCAAGATACGAGTTTAATTTGTTCCGTAACCTTGAGGCGTGGGAAACTATGAGACGCTTGAGTCTCGGTAAACTGGTGGGTCGTGTGCAGCCGGCCGATCCTGGAAATTACTCCTATCTCAAATGTTGCTCGTATTTCAAAGCAAAAATCGCTCGCTCGACGGCTTGTATCTCAAAAATCTCGTATGTTAGGGCACTCGTATCTCGAGGTACCATGTACTTCCCAGGGCTTGCTGCCAGGCAGAGGACTGTGCAGGGGAAGGGAGGGATGTGACAGTAATCAAGGGAAGATCCTGGAATCAATGCAAAAACCTCCAACACTCAGAGGCAGAGAAAAGTAGAGGATGTTGGAGGGGGAAAGCTCATGAGGCAGGGACAACAGGATGAGTGGTAAGACCTCCCAAGGGGAGAGCAGGGTGAAGGTAACAAGGAAATGCAGAGGCGGGAGAAGGGATGGGAGACAGAGGAAACTTCTGTTGTTTTAATGTCTGCTGCGGTAGAAATGAGCCCCAGACAAGACTTGATGTAAAGGGAAAGGGAAACAGAGGAGTAAGGTCACTGAAACTGTGGGAGGAGGCAGCACCCAGACTACAGGCAATTGAAACTACAGATTTACTTCAGATGATGATAAATAACAATTGTACAGGCTCCATTATTATGGGCAATCATTTTAAAGTTTTTAACATTTACAAGAGAAACAATACCCAACATTTCATCTTAAGTCCCTGATTTTTATTGTGTTAACTTGCTAATGGCAGTACCTTCATATAATTCTTGATGAACTCTGCTGCCCGGACCCCAGTCTCCATGTTGAAGCTGATGTCAACTTTAACTTCAGTCTCCTGGTCTGTAAGTTTTATTATTGGTACCTGCAAAAGTTTAATTTGAAAAAGTTTTCTTCAATATGCAACATTCTCTACAGTTAGGCATCAAAATGTTCCCAAAGTTGTACAGAGAGGCTTTTAAAAAATTATTCACAAAATGGGCTTAGAGATCATAAACCCAAGATTTTAAAGATGAGAAGAAAAGGGACTTTGCCAGAGTTAACCTCTAGTCCCTGGAACCCAAGAACCCCTCCCTTCCCCCACTCCAGCAACGCCTCTGCCCAGCTCTGCTGGCATGACTCAGCACCTTGCCAGTGATCGAGCATCAATCATGGCCACTATCTGCTTCTGCCAACGAGATGGGGAAAAGGAGCTGAGGAAAGGAGACATAGGGGTGGGAAGGCCCAGGCTCCACATACCTGCCTACCACAAGGAGAAGCCAGCTAAGTCCCAGTTCGACCACAAGTGCCCAATTATTGAGAGGAACTCCTGTCCCCAAATTGTTTGCTAGAATTTCTGAAAACATTCAAGAGAACTTCAAAGCCATTTTTAGAATTATAATTTGTACTGATGTTGTTTCTCCAAACAATTCTTTAAAACAAACTTAAAAAAAAAAAACAACTCCCCCCCCCTAAAAAATCAGAGAATAAAAGGCCATTTTGGAAATACTCCTCAATAGAAATTATCACCAACAGACACTTGAAATTGGCCTCAAGACAGGCCAGTGTGGCTCTATGACTGAAGGTCAACCTATGAATCAGGAGGTCGTGGTTTGATTCCTGGTCAGGACACATGCCTGGGTTACGAGCTTGATCCCCAGTAGGAGGCGTGCAGGAGGCAGCCAATCAATGATTCTCTCTCATCACTGATGTTTCATCTCTCTCTCTCCTTCTCCCTTTCTCTCTGAAATCAATAAAAAGATTAAAAAAACAAAACAAAACTGGCCTCATAAAAGATGCCCAAGCAACCATTCAAATCACCCCCACCATCAAAATTGTATTTTTCCAGAAGAAAAGGCAATGGTTTGTTAATTCAGCCTCTAAGAACTAAAAACAAATGGGATCTAGTTAAAGGTTTAAAATGTCCAGAAATCAATACAGACACAGGCTTTCAGTACATAACCTGATCTAAAATGCTCACCTAGGGCCAACTGCCAAGGACACCTAGTGACAGTGGACCTCTGGCAGCAGAGGAAAAGGCATGGCTGTTTGAACCTACCCTGGGCTAATTACCTAACCTCTCTGTGCTTCAGTTTCCACATCTGTCAAGTGTGAAAAATAATAGCTTGTGCCAATGAGAATGCCTTGAAGGATTAACTGAGATAATGCATGTAAGTGGTTTAAAAAATGGCTCAAACTTATCCATGGTGCTAGAAGGCAGGTGAGCAAATGGCTCCACTACATGAGCAAGATACAGCTTAATTTCTGACAATTTTCTTAAAACTAAAAGGACTTCGTCTGGCTTCATACAGGTTGAAACAATTTAAAAATGAAATGTTAGCCTGTAGTCTAGGTGAGCTAATAACTATCACACAACAGGCCAAGTAACTTACAGCTTCTGCACTGTTTCTAATCTTGGACTTAGAGAAACCTTGACAAGTATGCTTCACAATCAGTCTCATCTTCCAACTCCTCCCAAGAAGTTTTTCATAAATGAGTACTTTGAGAATGAAACAGGTAAGTATTTCTTTCTGAAGTGTAAGTTAGCAAACAGTAATCTTTTTCTATGTAATAAAAGCCATGGTTTAATCATTCAGTTACATACTCCAGAAAGGACAGTAGCTGAATGCGTCTCATTTCAGGTACTAACATCCTTTCCTCACACACCCTAAGAAGAGTCGACAGTCATGTATCTTAGTGCCAGCAACAGTCAGATGCTCTCACAACTTATGATTCAGATTGTTACTGAATCATTTATCAGTTGGTAACAACTGGGATGCACATTTACACCAAAAGTAGAGAAGTCTTCAGAAACATGACCAATACCTACTGCAGACAAACCCAGTTAATCACCCTGGCATCTGAGCAGGCCTCCACTTACTGTAGCTTTGTCCAGAACTTTGATGGAGCCCGGCTCAGCCACGTTGTGCTTCCTCAGGGCCTGCTCCAACAGCTGGAGAGGAGGACGCTCCCATTTTCCAAAGACCACTAAGTCGATGTCACTGGACAAAAGGAAAATGGCCATAAACTACTGCTCACCTCACCATGAGGTAACATAGACATCTGGGGTAGGCTGGTGGACAGCCTGCAATCCCATCTCCCTCAAGGCCGTATAGTGGCATTACCAATATTTCTCTCAGGGAGAGAAAATGTAGCTTAACAAGTAGTATTTGTAATTTAAAAAACTGAAAACACAAAGGCTGACAGAATCTCCCAACATCACAAAGTAATAACGGACTGAAATTAAGTGGTTTCTAAGGTTTCTAAGCCCTCACTCTGTGCTGTCTACACTGGGTCACTCATGCTGACCCAGGACTCCTAGACTCCTTGAAACTATTCAGTTCCCCATTGGCCCAGCCAATGCCTACGCCAATGTCTGAGATTACAGCCTCTCTAGTCTCCAAATGCTAATGGGGTTAACAAGAAAATAGACTTTAAATGAAACAATGTACATAAACTGATTTGGTTATGAAAAGAGTCCTTGATAGGGAAACATTGAAGAATGACTTTAGCATGTAAACTTATTTGACAATTTTCTGTCAAATGAACAGCTTAATAAAGTATTGTCTAATTAAAAAATTGCTTGAATCTTCATTAAAACGTAAGATCAATTTTTCAAAACATATCCAAAAATATAAGCAGAATGTTTTCTATTGCATTTTCTTCCCTTGGCCCTCTTACTCATCTTCTTAATGTTTCTAGTGTCCAGCACTTTCATACCCCATCAAATTAAGTACAAGAGAAAAAATACAAAGCAATCAATTACCATAATAGCAAATTAAATTTTATTTCCTGTGATGTCCCCTCTGTGCTCTCTAGTCTTTTCCTTTATCTCATACTTGTAGCCTTAGATTTGAAGAAACCTACTATGAGCCTGGAAAACAGACAGAGACACCACCATCCCCTGCCCCCAGTAAACATAAACACTAACCCGGTACTCACCTAGTTGGAAGATAGAGACCAGTACTAAAGCTGCCAAATATCTGGACCTGAAAGAAAGAATGATTGTCTTGGAATTAATAACAATTCGATCATCCTTCGATTACTTCTCACTGAAAAGCCTCACTCCTACTACTTCTGGGTAAAATTTAAATTGCCCTGTACGTTGGGAGGACCCAAAAACAATCTAATGAAATCTAGTTAATCTTTAAGTTAAAGATCTGCCCAAAAAGAAATTTTTAAAAACTCAAAATTAAGAGACAAAATAATTACTGGCCTTGCCTACACCTATCAAAGCCAACAACTTTTTAGAACTTGGTTCAAACTCTCCAAAAACTTTCAAACCCAAAGCTGGGACACAGAGGCAGGAAACTATGCCAGGGCACTGAAGTTAAAGCCAAGGATATTGTAATAAGTCACTTTAAAAGTAGAGGGGAATCGAGTTGCTGCCTGGCTCACTGGGAGCTCACATGCTCTTCAGCTGCCAGCTCATCTCCATCACTGTGGGCCACCAGTCATGGTCCCTGGTCACCAATAGGAGAAGCTGACTGATTAGGACAGGAGCCTGTGGGTGGACCATCATAACTTGGTCAGAAGAGATGTTCATACTGCCTGCGCTAAGCACTAGAAATGTTAGTGGCCTTCAATTCAATGGACTCTAGTTCATTTACTGTAAAGTGTAAGTGAGGAAGTACTTCCAATGTTCACAAAAATGAACTTATGCTACAATGAGTGTTGGGGAAGGGGTAAAATTTCTAACCTTAAGGTGAATTTAAAAGAAAAATAATAACACCATTCCAAAAAAACCTTCTGTTAGGCCAGTAGTCCTCATACTTGAACATGTCAGGTCCAGGAACGTGTGTTAAACACAGACCCCTGCCCCTCCTCAAGGTGCCTGACTCAGCAGGTCATTTCTAACAAGCTCTAGGTGAGATGCTGCTGCCTGGCCAGGACTGCACCTGGAAAAGCCATGCCTTGGCCAATAAGGGAGAGGGAAGTCTTCACAGACAGGACTGGCACGTTACAATGTTGGGTGCTCATGCTGACTTGTATGTGACAAGTACAAAGACTATACCCACATCAGCTGTTGGCCAAAGATCTTTAACCACAGTTTCGATCCGTTTCACCACCTCTCTTCTCATGGCTGCTTCTTCAGGACAAGGGGACATGAAGTTATAGAAGTCGATTATTTCCTCATGAAGTCTAGTAAACAAAAGAGAAAACATACTAGAGTTACAATTACCCTTAACAACATGTTACTCTGGTATTAGATCTACGTTACACTACAATATATTTCTGGCCACTTACAAACCAGTTTCTCTCCTCCTCTGAACACTCTGTGATGGACCAATTACACAGTATTGTATAGTACCACAGATTAACATGAGTGAATCTTGTCAATACCATATCCCAAATTTTTTGACTGGCACTTTAAAACTTATTCAAAAGAAATTCATTTCAGAGGTATTACATTAAGGAATAGAGAATTCCATTTATGAAAGATGAAAGATAATTCCAGCTAATGTATCACTGTGTTTTTATTTTAAAACACAGTCACCCCAGTTCTGATGTGTTCCGAGGTCCACTAGGCACCTTTCGTGCCCATACTATGCATGGATGGTCTGAGACAGGTCAAAGCAAGACAGGGCATAAAAGACAAAGAAGACACACATGCTTAGGAGGCTTGAGGGTTGTCTTAGCAGTCAGGCTCTGCCCTCCCACTGTTGACAACATGCTAGATCCAGTGTCCAGTGCCTCCAAACCTGTTACAGAAACATTGTCCCTGGAGGCAGAACAGCCCTATTTATCTCAACACGCCTTGTTGTCCTCTCCTTATGACTCAGAGGCAAGAAGATCAACATACAAATACAAATGGGCAAAAGTACGGCCTGCCCTTTCTTTCTCAACAAAAGTCTTCAGGAGAGAGGAGTGAGTTCCGAAAGCCACTTTATATCTCACCTCTGCCTCAAAAGTCACTTCTGTCACTGTCAGCCATTGGCAAAAAGCCAGTCCTGTGGGGGTGGTAACAGTTTGTGGGGTTAAGTTTTAGGGCCAAAAGACCTGCTCTGCAAAGAAGTCTTTTTGGAGGAAGGAAAGATGGTCATTCTCCATTTCCTTTAGGTTAATTAGAGATGGGATATGGTCCAATCCTAAAAATTATAACAAATCAGATTCACCTGCTTTCATTCCAAGTTTGTTTAGAAAAACAAGACAAAACAAAATTATCTCAATAATCCTATATAATAAAGAATATGCAAATTGACCATTATGTCCTCACAAGATGGCTGTCCACGACCAGATCGGCAGGGGTTAAAGAGAGATGACCAAATGACTGAACAGCAGGCTGCTGCGTGGGTCAACCAGGCTAGCAGGGAAGACGCAGTAGTTAGGGGCAACCAGGCCGGCAGAGTGGGTAGTGGGGGGTGATCAGGCTGGCACACAGAGGTAGTGAAGAGCAATCAGGCCGGCATGAAGAGGCAGTAAGGGGTGACCAGGCAGGCAGGCCAGTGATTAAGAGCCAGTGGTCCAGGATTGTGAGAGGGATGTCTGACTGCCAGTTTAAACCCAATCCCAGACCTCCCCTGAGGGGTCCCAGATTGGAGAGGGTGCAGGCTGGGCTGAGGAAAAACCCCACCCCCACCCCATGCATGAATTTTGTGCACTGGGCCTCTAGTAATATAATAATAATGTCAACTGAATAGCTAACAAAATAGTCCACATAACAGCAGGCAATAATTCTCAACAGGACCTTTAATGTCAAGTTACAAAGAGCACCATATTATCTATCTTACATGTTATCTTCCATAGGCTCTTGCTTAAAGTTGACTTCGCCTTTCTTATCTGCCTCCCTACTACCAAAATTCATTTGGAGTGGCCATTCCTGACACTCGGCAGTAGGTCTGAAGACTATTCAAGGACACTAGAAGCAGGGGAAATAAATCCTCAACACCCTCATTAGGCCATCAATCTCAGGCCATCATTGAAATCCAATTTTGTTCACCATGTTTAATTTTGATTTTTAATCAAAAAAAGCAAACCTCACCCAAGCATGCTGCCAGTTCAGCCAGCTAGGATCTGTCTTTTAATAATAACAAAAAGGTAAGTCATGTAACACTAAAATGCACTACATTTTCCCAAATATCACTGAAGTCCCAGATAGTGAGGGTAAAGCTTCTATTATTTTAACACTTACTGAGAACCAACCACATCTCTTCCAGCAGCTCAGCAGACACATTAAAGTATGATGTGTGATCTAAAATTCCTTACTGCTTGGCAATGTTGTTAGCATGACTAGATGTGTCTGGTTAGAAGGTCAGTGCCCACACCAACTAAGAGCCACAGGTGACTCCTTCCCTGTTAGTAGGACATCACTGTGGAGAGCTGCATGGGAGAAGCAATGGGCTCTTCCTGAGAACATCCTGTGCTAGGGAACCAGCTGCCACCCTGGGTGAGAAGTTAGGGCACTTGAAGCACTAAGGGCACATGCTCTCCTACACCTTTTAGTTCTGGTCCGATAACAACAGTAATATATAAATTTAGAGACAAAAATAAAGGTGTGAGCCTAGAATAATTAAACAATTGGCCCAGGGTCATGGAGGAAGAATACCAAAGCTAATATACTAAAATTATAACCACACCTCACAAATATAATACATTAAATTATCTTGTCAAAAGGCATTCCAAATGTCATGCAGGTTTGCACTTGCAGAGTAGAACATCCTGTCACAGTTTTCTTAAGTTGTATGTATCTGAAATAACAACATAAGACAGTCCCTTCTCAATTTGCCAGGACCCTGGCCCTCTGCACCCTGGATGTAACAGGAAAAGGAAAGGCGTAAAGGGAACCTGTGCTGCCTGTCTGCAGACATTGCCCAATCCGCATGACAGTGTCCATTTTCTCACATGTCTGTTGACTAGCTCATGACATAAGAGAGGTTGTCTAGCACATGCTCCTTCCCATATTTTAGGATAAATTAATATTGGGGGTGCAGCATGCCCACATTTCCAGAGCAAGAAGGTGCCAAGTGGGACACACAGGCCTCCTGATTGCAGTGGCATTTTCCACCAGTAAATACACTGATAATACACCTATCTGAAGTAGATACTATATTAACTTGGATCTCAAAGTCTGCAACTGTTCTAACAAACATTACATAGTAAGAGTATTCTGACTTTGCCTTCTGGGAATGAAGGGATACTGCTGGCGAACTGGCTGCACTAGAAGGCTCTCACTGGCCAAGCCCTGCTAGCCCTCTGTTGAGTCAAACAGGGGAACTGAAGGCACTGTGAGGATTAGTGAGGGATCCTGGAACCACCAGAGGACTTTGTGGCTCTGCATTGTGATTACCCTGGGCACAGAAAGACAAAGGAAGGTCTAAAACCCATCATAACTCTGGACCTACTGGAAAAGCTACAGCAGCTGCCTCCTCTGGGGGTCTCTAGGTGGAAATCTCAAAAAGAGAGGAAGTACCATGGAGAGGCAAGGGATTAGGCAGTGAGAAAGGACCCAGAAGAACTGTGGCATTGCAGCAATCAACAGAAGCCACGGGACAGTAAGGTAGCACCCTCTCCCTGGCCAAACCCAGCACACACTGTTCCCCTACGCCCTGCATTCTTCAGGGCCAAGTATCAATAGACTGGAGTCTGTCTCCACCTAGGATGGAACCTACCAACTTCTAAAAGAAAAAAGGACTCACTTCCTCACTGTCTCATCTCCAGTACCAGAACAGTGTTTGCTTGTGGCAAACATTCAATAAATATGTGTGGAATGAATCGAATCAAATTTTGATAAATATTTTGTTATGACCTTGTCATTTAAAATCTACATTCCCTACAAAAAGGCATCAAAAAATCAGCATTCCAAGAGGTAATATTTTACCCCTGTAGTAGCTACCCTAGATTTGTTAACAGAACCCATTTAAATGGCCAACCATCCTCTTAGAAATGTAAACAGTGCTAAATAAAAACGTTTGGATTACTTTATTCAATACTAACATTACAAATAGTTTTCATCGCTTTAAGAAACTGCATATACAGATAAGGACAAAACACTTTCACTATCAGGTACTATCAGCCACAAGTCCAACCACCAGCATCAGATATAACACAGGTCATTTTTTTTTAACCTATTACTTCCTATGCAGACACTCAATTCGCCAGTTTCACAGAACTAAGCCCACAAAAAGTTTTTATCATTTCTCCTAAAAAAACAAAATGAGGAACCTCTTCTCACATTTCAAAACCTCAAAGGCATTTCACAGCTGACAAGAGAGCTACATAAAAACCACACTAAATCTCCTAACTCCAGTGGTGGGCAAACCGAGGCTCATGGACCACATGCGGCTCTTTGGCCCCTTGAGTATGGCTCTTCCATAAAATACCACGGCCTGAGTGAGTCTATTTTGAAGAAGTGGCATTACAAGAAGTTTTAAAAATTTGGCTCTCAAAAGAAATTTCAATCATTGTACTGTTGATATTTGGCTCTGTTGACTGAGTTTGCTGACCACTATCCTAACTCAAAGACAATTTAGTCATTGTTATCTCTTACAGCTCAATGTCAGACCACTAGAATTCAGTCTCCAAATTTCCAAGCTTTGTAGGCTGTGGCCATTATAGAAAAATTTCTAAAATTAGTCAGAGGTGGTATCTCAAAACCCAAAGGAAACTACAAACATCTATCAGGGGGTCCTGGGACCTGTTCCAAGTCTGCTTCAGTGGCAGAAGCTGCTGGCTGCCTGACTGGTGTGCTAAGAGGACAACACATGGACCATCCTCTTCAGCAGCTCCAGGCAGAAGCTACTAGGAGATTTCTCAAAGAGTTTTCTAAGGGGATAAGTTCCCACAGCCCTTTTACTTTCCCCTTTCTCAGTACTGGCGCACTGACCTGTGGCCAGGCTCCAAAAACACAATCCTCATGACTACTGGTGAACACATTTCTGAAGTATTATTTTCTAGGGTACTTTCAAACTAAACATTCTCATCTACAATGGCTCTCTTATAAGAATACAGACCTATTCAAAAGGTAATGACTGACTTTTCAATTTTTAGAATATATCCTAAATTAATTTCTGTTCTTAGTACCAAATATAAGATCAGCAATGTTTTAGTACCTAT
>JAAGEH010002531.1:57088282-57101216 GCA_011751065.1 Lasiurus cinereus | reverse complement strand
TCTGTTCTTAGTACCAAATATAAGATCAGCAATGTTTTAGTACCTATCTTAGTATCTGGTATATGGCTGCAGTAAATATTTATAAAACTCAAGATGAATTACCTGGTTAGAGAACCAAATTACCTCATTTCACAACTAATGAAACTACTGATGAAAACAGATGACCATTTCAGGAGATGATTTTTTTTATTTTAGAAGCTCAGCTGGCAGGGTTCAAAGTTCTCAACGTGTCTAAATTTGAATCAAAGCCAGGGAGGGCTGGCTAGCTCTGAAGGGGTGCAGGGAGGGGGAGCAGGCCTATTCCTCTCTTGTTTCTGTGACTCCCCCAGCCCAGAGACTTGGTATCCAGTCCCAGACAGAGCTGGCTTCCTGCCCTTACCTTCTAGCTTCCCCACCCTTCTCAATCTATGAATTGTTTAAAGATAACCACTTTGTGCTTGACTAAGAAGGACAACAACATGTGTTTAAAATAAAAGTATAGAAACAAAAGGGGCAAAGGAAACTCTCCAATCTGTTAGGAATGCTGGTCTGCTCTTCGAGGTGAAGGAGGGATGGGTTTGCCTGCTCCCCTAGATTGTAAATCGTATGGCTACTTCTGAGCACAACTTTAGTCAGAGTTCAGATATTTATTCATCGTTTTGTTAAGGAAAGAAAGAAGCCAGATGAATGAACATACCATCCTTTAATGTACTAACAAAAAGTTTCAGCACCCAAACCCACTAAATAGTATTAAACTGTCCAATCCTCCCACCTCACTGAACTCTCAGAATTCTCCACACTGGTCCCCAAAATCCCTGTCCCCAGTGTTAATCACATGTCATTCTATTAATCATGTGTGGTAGTTTACCTGTAACATCCCCCATGAACCTGGTCAATTCCAAATGCTCGAGGAAAATCAGGCTTTTTCATTATGATATAAAATGCAATAGAAAATACTAGAAACTATCTTCAACTGTTACTCTCACCCTTCCTCCAAATCTTCTTAAAAGGTTTAAAAAGCCAGTGATATCACATTAAAAATAACAGAACGAAATATGCTCAACTGTTAACAGGAAAATCATGGGTAATTTCTGTATTTTCCAGATTTCTTCAATAAGTACATTATTCCTTTTATAATAATGAAAACAAAGTATTACCACTTCAGCTTTACTGACAGACTTTACCTCCAAAGGTCAAAGGGCAGACATCAGTATGCTTAGGTTTTCTTAAAGAATCTGTCCTCCTTCAGCCTTTACAGTAAGAAAAAAACAGTGAGAACTTTCCTTTCTGGCTCTGTTGCAGCCCACAGTGAGTGAGGCCTGGCAACCTGAAGGTCTGGGAACTACTCCTATGACCGTTCAGCTCTGAGGCCACGAGGCTAATAGGCTCCCTCAATGCTATGGCTCTGATTCTAGATAAGTCATCCCCAAGTGAGGGGCCTGTTACACTTCCTAAACACTCTCAGTCACTGTTTAGGAAGCTACCCCTCACTGCAACATACTCATCCCCCCTCAAAAAAAAGACAGGGCTCCTTAAGAAGCTGCCCCACAATCACAGTAAAACCTCTGCAGATGTGGAAGACCATACCCAGAGGAGATGCGTGTGAGCAAGGAACGGGGAGGGGGTTTCTCTCCAGTACCCCATCTCTCTGGTCTTGCCACACCAGCTACAACTAACAGGCTTTCTCTCCAAAGAGGCCAGCTCTCACCAAAGGCACTGCTGCCAGAGTCATGAGCTGGACAGAATTCTGAGGCTGCATTCACTTAAGAAGAAACCTAAAATTCATTAGTGATACTATCATATCAATATTCTTAATATTAGCTGAGATTTACCATCTGCTTACTTTGTCCAGGCACTGCTTGACACACTTCACCAAGTATGAGCCTGATAACCACCATTATCTCCCGATTACAGAAGCGTGGAGGTTAAACTGCCGGAGCAGCACGTCTGGAGTGGACAGCACCTCTACAGCAGATGACTCTCGGCGGCTCAAAGTACTCTCTGAGGCCTCCCTGCCTGCTTCCTGCAGATCTCTGGGATCTCCAAACCCCATTCTACCTCCACCATGTCAAACTGCTTCTTCTCCACCATCTACTGGCCTTTACCATTTAGTAGCAACATCAGACATGCACATCCTCTCCCCAGTGCTGCTGTCCTCAAAGTCATCCCAAAGTCCCTCAGAGCAGGAAAGCCCATGCAGGGAACACATCTGGTAGAGGACTTGACAATCACCTCCACGTCACCAAGATTGGAAAAAGCACTTGGTAAAGCCTGACCATGTTCAGTTCTATGCCTGTGGATTTACACACAATAAGCATTCCCAAAAAGGGAGTCAGACTTGCTTCAGAATCCCCACAACATTCAAAGCCAGTGATAATGGGGACATGCAGAGGTTCTGAGGCAGAGAAACCTGTCATTCGGGCACACTACAGGTGTCAGAGAATATGGCACCAATTAGCTCCTCTAGAAAGTTGGCCAATCAACACACACAACAGAAAGATAATGATAAATGCAAGGGCTGGAGCCAGATGGCTTACCAGAGCACAATGAGTCCTCTTCCCCATTCACAGGGCTTTTACTTCTTCTGGTCGTATTCTAAAATCTACCTTAAAAGGCTCTTTTGACTCTTAAAAATTTTGCAAGCTTCAATTCATTCCAAGCCTTACCCTGTGACAATTCTCACAGGTTCCCATTCTTTGGACATTAGTGTTAGTTCTATATTCTTATTTCTGTCCTTCATGCTTATACATCAGTTTCTTGTGAGTCAGTCTTTGAGAGAGCCACAAACTCTACTGACAGATTCATTTTCTGCCTTTTTTCCATGAGGTAACTTTAACAATACTTTTGAATTTCTTTACATTTCACAGGCCATGCAAGGTTATCTATCTTCTTTAATATTTTCAGCCATCATTTCAAAGTTGTCCTTCAATCCTTACAAATCTGTTAGCTTAAATTTAGAGAAGATGGCCATAATAGAAATACTGTTTAGGGTGCTGCACCATGGCTCCCACCAATTCACCAGGTTCTTTCTTTACTCTTAACTCAAGTTACCAATTCCCTCCCTGAGGAGACAATAATGAAGTGCATGAGCTTTCTCATCAAGCAGGCCTCCATTCCTTGTGGTTTCTGGCTGCACCTCACTCAAGACACATCTACTGAAGCTTAATTTGTCTCTCTTTAAAATTAGTTATTGCTAGAAGGATAGGGAGAATGCAGGTTCCACACAACGCAGCACCTGACACCAAGAAGGAGGTTGGCAAATGCTCGCTGGTCCTGCTTTTGGTCTTTCAATTGTCTCACGTACAACAGCAATTCAGCAAATGTTCCTTTTTTGGTAGGATGCAATATTTAAGAATAATCCAGATGGTGCGAGTCCTGCCCCTTCTATCTCAACTTCCCTCCAGGCCAGTTCTGGAATGCCCCAGGAAGCAGGAGGTTCTAGTGCTCTACATTGCAGGACTGGCTTCCTGCCCTGGAATCCTCCTGCAATGCCAATGCTCCCTGTCTTCATTCTGCACTTGATTGTCAGTCCTCACAAGAGGAGCTAACCCACACCGGCTTTAAATCTAGGCTCTACAAACACATTTAAACCAGGTTTGCAGGACACCTTAGTTGCTAATTTCCATCACCCCCATCTTGGGGATGTCTACTTCACTTAACACTGCTTGGAGCTCCCTGACTTTAGCGCTGGACTGGCATTTTCAAGTGCAACACTTTTTGCCAAATCACATTAGCCTGCCTAGGCTTTGGTTTTCTGTCTAAAGACAGAAGTAACATTACTCATTTCATAAGCCTGCTCAAAGAACTCAAGGAGGACTCAGGCAGAGCCAAGCCCCACAGACCCCCACACACTGTGCACTGCTGCTGCTGAGGACCAGGTAGTGTCTGTCAGATAATATCATTAACCTAATGATACCTAAAAGTACCTAGCACCTGCATCCTTGAAGTAGGCACGCCAAGCCGTAAAAGCTGAGCCAGGTCGCATTCTGCTGTGAACCTATTTTTATCCTTTATGTGTTATTGAACCAGCAGCCTTTGGAAAGATTTACTCTAGAAACACAATTTCTAGAGATTTCTAGTGGTGAGCTGCTGAGTAGCACAGCTTTTGCTGTTGTTTGAGTTTCAATTTATTTAGGCAACAGTTAAAGAATCAAACACTGTGTTTTAAATAAAGAGTCTAAAATTACTCCAGTTCCATGCTGTCCAAATATAAGGCTATTTCAACTTTAAGTTAAATACAATTAAAATTCAGTTCTTCAGTTGCATTAGTCACATTTCAAGTGCTCAGTGCCTACTGTAGTGGACCACACAAAACTAGAGCTCTCCCATCTTCACAGACCATTTCCCGGACAGTGCTGCTCTAGCTTCTAACGCTTCCTATCCCTTACTTCAGTTTTCTCCAATGTACACACAACATATTGGAGCTGCAAAGAGCTCAAAGGACATAACATGCACTTCTACCAAGTGCACTGAACAAGAAACTCGTAAACAATTTCACACAAGTTTCATACAGCAACCCACACATACCTGATAAAACACTTCAGGAGTATCCTTAAAGCTCTTACTTACAAACTAGAGAACACACTAGATTTTTTAAAATAGAAAAGTATATCTTGACTCAAAAGGAGAAAGTATTTCCAAAGCTTCATGTTGGCCTCCAGCTGTGTCCACAGCTTTTCCTGAAGACTCAGAATTTCAGTCTTTAATAGTTTATCCAAGAGAAATGTTTAGGCCTGAGAAGGAAAGCTGTCCATATTTTCAAAAACCAAGCAAAAGGTTTTTTCTATCCAGCTGGCAATAAGAAGCACCTAACTTTTGGTTTCAATTTCCTCAGCAAAAAAAGAAATAAGGGAAAGCAGAGGTCTTTCTAATCCCTCATGTGACAAGTCACACACATAGCACTTCCAAATCTTCTAAATACAATATGTCCTATGAGGAGGATACCCTAGGCCCTGCTTCACAGATGGGGGAACTGAGGCTCAGAAGTCAGAACCCAGGATTAAGCCTGCCAAAACCAGACTTGTCAGCCAGGCTACTCAACTGCCCGATGCAGGCTAACCTAGCAAGCACAAGGCCATAGGCATGCTTCCCAATGCTGAGAAACAAATGCCAGCAAAAGGGTTCAAAGCAAAAAAATAAAATTTGATTTTTCATTGCCCTTCTAGCCCGCATCTAGCCATTCCTTCAGATCCACAGGATTCCAGAAACATTACCATAGTCTAAAATCTCTTTCAAACATGGAAAGATACAAACGACCTATATTCATTCACATGTTATCACTTAGGAAATTAAATCCCATCTTAACCCACAGAAGAGCCTATGTGGCTTTGCAGAGCAGATGATTTAATGCTAATCAAAGACATTTCCTGCCAATGGGAACCACCGCACTGTTCCCGTGTAGTCCACCTGTCAATGGATGAGGATAAATCTCTGCAGACCCACCTGGCCCAGGCCCAGGTTCAGTCCCTGAGTCCTCCTCTTTGTCACCAGCATAAGGAACACATACCTCTAAAGCCCAGGGCATACATGAAATGGACACAGGACACATACTAGGTAGTGTTTTTAACTTCTGATGTTAGGTATTACTTTTATAATAATAAAGACAGACCAATTAAAATTAAATGGGGCCTGGCTGGTATGGCTCAGTGATTGAGCATCGACAATGAACCAGGAGGTCATGGTTTAATTCCCAGTCAGGACACATGCCCCGGTTTCAGGCTCAATCCACAGTCAGGGGCATGCAGAAGGCAGCCAATCAATGATTCTTATCATTGGCGTTTCTCTTTCTCTCTCTCTTTCACTCTCCCTTTCTAAAATTAATAAAATACACATTAAAAAAAACAACAACAACTAAATGAGGCACTGGCTACTGTGGAGTGTGTTCGATCCCCAGATGAGGCACTCACATTGATGTTCTTTCGGTCTCTCCCCTTCTTTCCCTTTTTCCTCCCTCCCTTCCTCCAAGATCAATTTTTAAAAATAAAAGAACTAAATTTGAGGCCTCAAATTCAGTATAATATTTTTAATGTTTTCTGTTTTACATTCTACATCAAAAGGGATAAAACTGTCTTGACCACACACTCTCTTTTGAAAGACTGGAGTCCAGCCAAGGGACAATAAACCCCAATAGATCTAAATATTCTGCATTTAAATAACTTCAGAGATGCAATCAAGTCTTTAGAAATTCTAAAACAAACAACAATTTGGTTTATTTAAACTATGTATATTTGCCACCCCTGACCTGCTCATTTAAGATGGCAGATCTGCCTTTTCTTCTTCCATCCATCCATCCACCCGACACTTATTCACAGGTAGTAGATAACATTTATGTGCTTGACTCTGAAAAGGCAGGCTGAGACACAGCCCCACATCCCCTGATGGGCCGCAGGAGAGCAGAGGTCAGTATTTTAAGAGCAGCAGTAACTCCACAAGAAAGGATCATGGCTAAACCATGTGGTAGTATTCTTTGTTCTCCCTCTGAAGAAAGCACAGGGCTCTGAAGGGGCTCTCAGAAAGCCCTCACTCCCATTGCCCTGGGCTAAAAAACAGGTGGAACGGGGTCTTCTGCAAAGATGGACTGTGTATACTTAGAACTAGATTACAGAGATGACTTGGGCCCTGGCTGGTTTGGCTCATCCTGCGGACTGAAGGATCCCAGGTTCAATTCTGGCACATCCCTGGGTTTCGGGCTTGGTCCCCAGTGGGGGGGGTGAGCGTGGGGGGGAGGGACATAGCCAATCTGTGATTCTCTCCCATCGTTGATGTTTCTATCTCTCTTTCTCTCTCCCTCCCTCTCTGAAATCAATAAAGAAACATTTTTAAAAAAAGAGAGAGAGATGACTTGGGTTAATCACCAACTACCCTTTCTCCCAGTATAGGAATGATGAATGCACAATACCTCGTGATCAGGACTTTCCAATCACTAATTTTAATGTGCTTATTTAAATGGCTTTAATGCAAACTTTTCTTAGATAATATATTTAAAGAATAGTCCACATGAGAGAGGCACAGAAAAGCACTTATAACAATGGTCACTCTGGTTATCTGAGTTCAATGGTGACAACCAAGCCAGAGAACAAAACCAGCAATCTGCAAGAGTAATCTGTATGAGCTTGAGTCCAGTCAAGGGACAAAAGTGTTGGAAAAGAAAACTACCACCTCCTCATCACCTATTTTCCTACAGTAGGGGAAGTCTACCTATAGGAGAACATCTGCATGTGGCAAGCAGCCCCAGAAAATTCTATACCTTAATCTTTGGAACCTGTGACTATGATGATGTCATTATCATTCATGTGACATGCCTTTAAGATAGAGAGAAGGTACCTGGGTAGGCCTGACCCAATTACATGAGCCCTTAATGTAGAGGGCTTCCTCCAGCTGGAGAAGACATGGTCAGGTAGTCAGGGAGCTGTTGCTAGTTTTAAGAGGGAGGGCCCACAAGCCAACGAATGAAGATGGCCTAAAGTAGCTGAGAGAGGCTCCCAGCTGGTAGCCAGCAAGGAACGAGGGATATCTGTCCTAACACAAGCACAAGGAACTGAATTCTGCCAATAACAGGAATGAGCTTGCAAAAGATCCCTGAGCTCCAGCTGAGAACACAGCAACCAAAATCTTGACTTCAATCCAGCCATCCCTGACTTCCTTCCTAACCACAGAAATTGAGAGACAATAAAGGAGTATTGTTTTAAGACACTGAATTTGTGGCCGTTTGTTACACAGCCACAGAAAACTAGTGTAGCATGAAAATCTTAGAGTAAGACACTTAATTTGTAGTGCAAATCCCAAATAGGGGAGATGTACCCTGACCATCTTACTTGGGAGGCACATTTGCACTGAGGGCAGGTGTCTTGGACTTCTGTCTCCATCACTGTCATCTCCTACCTGCCCTAACTCAGGTGCCACGCTCACTCAGCAGCCTCCTGAGAGGAGAAAATACTAACAAGCTGACCAGAGCCTTCTAGATAGGCCTCTTCGGTCACACTGGCCAGTGGCAATTTTTAAGTAACACTGTGGCTTATACAATTTCCTGTGAATCTGGTTAGTATGATTCAGTCATCCCTCTCCTGTTAGCCTGATTCTGGCTGCATCATCAAAATCAAGGGTTTTGTTGCTTTTACTACAGCCCTCTTTTACTTCACAACTAAAAAACCAGATTTTAAACTGTAAAGGTCTAACCAAGGCACAGAAGGTCCTCACTTTCCAGGGATAACTGTTCTCTCTCCTCTCATAGGTCACTTTCAGAAATCCATTTATAATGGGGACCAAATTTTCATATTAGTGACCAAAAGAAACTCTGCAACTTTACCTTGAAATTAAAATTATAAAAAACTAATATTTAACTTAAAACATTTACTTAAAAAGTTACTTACAAAAGCATTAAGTCACATCCATGTCTTTTTCTAGGAAGCAAATGTTGTGACACCAAGACAGGCTCCATTTTACTCACTCTGATACTCCCCAACCTGTTTGATATTCTAATCCTCCTTTTCCAGAGCATCTATCCTGCCCTCACCCTCCTTTTCCTCCACATGAGCAGCCGCTTCCCCATGTGTTCGCTGTCCTATCTTCATCCAATCTCCTTTACCAGTAACCAGGCATCACTTTCCTCAATTTCATCACAGCCAGCCTCTTGTGCTAGATTTTCAATTTCATTTTGCAGAGAGACTGGCTGTGGTACAATGGGCAGAAATGAGTGATGCTATTATTAGGTAGGAAGGAGTGTTTGAGCTCATTTCATAAATGGTCAGTACAGCAGCAAATATGTGCAAGTGTGATCATTCTTGCTTCCCCCTACAACCTTATACTTCTGGGATCTCAGAGGATGAAGACTCAGAAAACAAGGCCCACATGTGCCACCTCCACATTTTGAGGCAGATCTTGCAATAATCTTTCCCCTGCATTCTGTGATGTTTATAGGAAGAGATCAGAGTGAAAGAAAGACAACTATAGTGATGATGGCTGTGGTCTGAGGTGGTCCTGATGGGCTCTCACCTGTGCCCTCCCACATGTAGCCCCAAGGATGATGTGCTGGGGAGATCACACTGGCTCCACTTTAGATAGTGCCAAGTCAGGCTGGAACCACAGAGAGAGAAGGAATCCTGGCTGCTCCTCCAAGTTCTGACTCCCTCAGGATAACAGAGGAAAGAGAACACACATGAAATTAGAAAGAACCCATGTCCAGGGCCCTGAATGGTGTGGCTGACCATGTCCTACTAATGGCATCTACCAATTTCTCATAAAGCTCACAGAAAGAATATTAATATTTTTTTGGAGGAATGGAAATGTCAAAAATTAAATATTGTCAAGGAACCTGCATAGAGAATACTGCATATGATTGCTGCATACTGCAAGCATGCCTGAGAAGACAACCTTTGAAAGGCCAAGCCCAACTAAAGCCTTGTCAGAGACCAGTCCTGCAGGGGTCTGCCACAGGCCTGGAGGACTTCTCTTGTTGCATTATGCTCTTCCTGGGACTTTAAAGGGCACCAGTAAGGCTGTGGCAAAGTATCTGAGGTCTACACTCACCCCTTCACTTGTGCAGGACTTCTCTTTACCTATAAACTGATGAGGTTTCCGAAGCTACTGAAAGCAAAATAGCAACGCACTTCTAGGTCAGAAAGTTAGGGGTTAGGAGTTGAGGGCATGAGAGAATGGCAGCAACCAGAGGCCAGGATGCACAGACCCAGGAACCTATCCACACACCTATTCACATCTCTGTGTCAGAAGCCCAGATTTATTCATACTGTCCATATCATTCCCAAAAGTGTGTGAGTTCAACCAAAAGATGGAATAAGAACTAGAGCCAATGGCAGCTCCAAAACAAGCATTTTATCTTCACTACTCCGAAAGTTCTTTCATTAACCCCTCTCCTCTTACCTGCTTTTTCTTCATCTTAGTCAAGCATGAGAGCAAAATGGCAAGCCCACAAAGCCAGGTCACCAGGCAAGGTTTCCAAGGGCAGAAACCTTCTCTCCAGAAAGAACAAACAGTGCAGATTGCTACATGGACTACCAGGCAAAGGCCCAACTGGGTTCAGTTGATGCTACTCAAACTTTCACTGCACCAGGCAACTGTTTATCATCTCTGAGGATTGCAGACACTGTCTTTCCAGAAACACCTGTCTTAGGCATAGGTAAGTCTGAGCATTTTCTCATCAAGGTTTTTTTCTATTGGCCAGGCCAGGGACTCTCTTATCTCAATTCTCCCTTTCTAAGCCACAAGTAAAAGAGTTTTTGGTGGCCTCCCCATTGTTCTGGGTAAGCTAGCAGCCAGGGGCAAGTTCCAGACAGAACTCTTTCTTGATATCAAGAGGTTAGTTCCCTTAAGCCCAGAGGGTCCCATGTTAATGATCATCAGAGTTGCCTTCCACCATTCAACCATTACTCTGAGTGTACTATTCCGCCTTGTCCTCTCTGAAAGGTTAGTCTGATAGATTGGGAGTAGCAAATGAAGCAGAGGGCACCCCACCCTTCCATGTCCTACTAATGGCATCTACCAATTTCTCATAAAGCTCACAGGTAGGCAATCCTAGCAGGCTCTCCTCCAGGCAGATAGCAGGAAGTAGATACACTGAGGTCAGTACTGGGGTCATTACCCCACTGAGGTCAGTACCCCACTTCCCCCAACCCCTAAGGCAGGCAAGGAAATGTGGCCAATAAGGGGGGCGGGGGGAGAGGGAGCATTAACTTGAGCATTACTGCCCTTTAGATATAATGTCATCCATCAAGGAAGAGCTCCCACCACCTCCAGGTGGGTTAAAACACAGACCTCCTGGTTGCTTCGGTGCCCACTCTTAGTTCTATACCACATGGCCTGTGAGCTGAGTTCTAACAGGCAAGCTTGGAGGTGTGGCAGGGTGGAAATCCTCACAGAGGGAAAGCCAACCAAGCCGGCCCCCTGGCAAGGGCTCAGAGCAGCAGTGTCTTTGGCTTGCTGAAAGCTTAAGGCGTTAGTCTTTAACCTAAGGTAGTGGTCAGCAAACTCATTGGTCAACAGAGCCAAATATCAACAGTACAACGATTGAAATTTCTTTTGAGAGCCAAATTTTTTAAACTTAAACTTCTTCTAACGCCACTTCTTCAAAACAGACTCGCCCAAGCCATGGAATTTTGTGGAAGAGCCACACTCAAGGAGTCAAAGAGTCGCATGTGGCTCATGAGCCGTGGTTTGCCGACTACTGACTTAAGGGATATAGGGGAAGTGCCATTATAGAATTATAAGGGAGTAGGATGAAATCTAGCAGAATATCACCCCATTGGCAGTGCTGGGAGAGGCCCCAGAGACGAGGCAAGACAACCACGTGGCACTACTTGAGCTATCTCCACTAGAGGTAACAATAGTTCTGTGGAAGGATAAGGAAGATGAGGTACAGAGAGATAAACCGGACAATGATGAAACACTGTATGAGAACGATGGGCTTGAGATCTGCACACCTGGACAAACAGTGCTCATGTGTGCTAGGCAGAGTCACTCTCAGGAAGGCCAGGCTCCAGGGTCAGGATCACTGACCCAGATCCTAGCAAAGTACCTGGCATATGGTGGGCTCATTCATTAAGAAAAGCAACAGCAAGCAAGACACTTTCTGAGGCTTACCAGATAGAAACCTAAGAGTGAAAAAGCAGGGTTCAGAGCCCTAGTGACTTACTTGCACAAGGCATGATGCTGTCATTGCTAGAAGCTCATGAAGGGCAAAAACAGGAATCCCAGCTGTCTGGGTCCAAAAATGCTCTATAATGAAGATCACTTATCTTCCCATTTCTTAGTACTAAGACCCAGAGCCACCTCCAGTTATATGACAGGTTTGGAAACCTGAAGATTCCCCAAAGAGTCCTTAGAGAAAATGTCATACATCAAGAGAGTGCTCTCATCACCTCTTTTCAACAAGTTGTACAAACGAAAACTGAAAGGAGAGAGGGAAAGGAGACAGGTCTCCTACTTGGTTCCAAAGTGCATTCTCAGGCTTCAGGTAATTAAGAAAGTAACACTTTTAACCCAAACCAGGTGACATAAGTTGCAGAACATGCATCTTTAACGTGTATCACACATGCTTTAAAACAGGATCAATTTATTCTCACTTCCAATGAGAGTAAGCAGACCTATAAGAAAGAGTTCCTTTAAGAAGTAATCCCAATACTTAGCCATTGTGAAATTAGTAAGACTCTGTTTGCAACAACCTTGACACCTGGGAAATCCTTAGGTGCCTTTTAAATGAGCATGCAATTGTGCAAAGAAAGTTTACGATTTAAATCTTGAAGTGCTTAAATAAAACCTATGTGCAAAAGTTATTCCTAGATGCTTAGAAAAGCACAGAAAAATCACAGGGCCTGGATAAGTAACATTGGTACCTGAGAAGGCTCACCTAGGACAGCTCCATCCAACCACACACGTTTTTATCTGGCCTGGCCATCTGGAATGGCACTAAACTTAAGCAGAACTTCTAAATCCCTCTAGCCTGTTGTGGAAACATTTAAAATAAAGGTGGCATCTTCCAAAAAATAAGTCTGTGCAATAAACGTTTTTCTTTTCTTTGAACGCTACTGGTTTTTTTTTTTTAAATGCAGTTGATGCTTTTTATGTTAATTTCAGCACAAAATTAAACCATAACATACAAGCCCTCTCAAATTGTTTTTACTATCCCCCCAAAAGTCATCTTTTAGAAGGACTTTACCAAAATATATATATATATATACATATGTGTGTGTATATATATATATGTATATATATATGTATATATATATATATATAAACAATATTTACCTTCCATTTGATTCAAGTTCCTGGCAATTCTACACTCTGCAACTTGTCTTACATAAAACCGCCGTACCGACCTGCATCTCACTCGGACAAAAGGTCTGTCCCTAAGCATTCTGGGGGAAGGCAAGGGGGGAAAGGGATCCTGATCCCCCTTCCCAGGCTCAGGAGACAAAAACAGCACGCATCTGCAAAAGTCTCACTG
>JAAGEH010002531.1:57004685-57083282 GCA_011751065.1 Lasiurus cinereus | reverse complement strand
GGAAACCCTGCCCTCCACCATGGGCACCGCCATATTTGTGATGGTGTGATGGCCAATTTGCATATTTCCTCCTTATTAGATTGGATGCTCTCTTCCTTACCTATACCATAGATGAGTACATGTTGTTAAGCTTGACACTTCAAACATTTTACCAACATGAAAGATCATGTGCTGCATACTAAGGCTTTTTGGCAAATGGTGTTAATATAAAAACATGAACATTTGGTTCATACATTTTTCAGTACTTGTACATGTGGAAATTATGACAAGGATTAGAATGTGTGTTAGACTACCAAAAAATCACACAAAAGTCAGAAAATCACACAAAAGTGAAAAAAAAATACAGTGGTACCTCGAGATACGAGTGCACTAACATACGAGATTTTTGAGATACGAGCCGTCGAGCAAGCAACATTTGAGATAGGAGTAATCGCGCAGATCGGCCAGCTGCACAGGACCCACCAGTTTACCGAGACTCGAGTTTCTCATAGTTTCCCATGCCTCAAGGTTACGGAACAAATTAAACTCGTATCTCGAGGTACCACTGGAATTATTTTAGGACCCTTTGCTTCCAGTGACACAGACTAAAATTCTTGCAGTCATACCAGGCTCCCCTCTTCATAAACAACACATCCTCTTGGCTTCACCTGCATGAAACAACAAAATCTATCTGCTACTCCCCCCCCTCCCTTCATTCTCCCACTTTTACCCCCTTCAAGCCACCACTTTTTATAGCCTTTTTTAAAACGGTGCCTCCTAGCTAGTTTCCCACATTCCATTCTTACCCCTTTTGCCATTTTCTTAACACAGCAGCTTGAGAGATCTTTATTTTTTTTTTAAAAAAAAAAGTGCTACTCTTTAGAAATTCAGGTCATATCACTCTTGTACTCAAAACCCTCCATGGCTTTTCTCTCTCAATCAGCCTTACTGCGGATAACCTGCAAGTCCTACATTGCATGGTCCTTCCTCTTCCTCCCACCTCCTTTTCCAGCTCTTCTGGTCACAGCACAGCTGGCACACTCCTCAAAGCCTTTGCACTTACTGTTACATGCTTGGGATGCTCCTCCCCCAGATGTCCACGTGGCTCCCCACTCCAGTCTCGGGTCTTGGTGAGGGCTTCCAAGTGACTCTTCTTAAACTGCCACCTAACCTTCAATACTCCCTACTTCCCTTCCTTGCTTTATTTTTCTCTTAGCATCTATCTCATTAGTTTCCTAGGGCCATGAAACAAAATACCACACATTGGATGGCTTAAAACAAGAGAAATTCTCTTACAGTTCTGGAGGCTAAAAGTCTAAAACCAAGATGTTGTCAGGACCACGCTGTCTCTAAGGACTGTAGGGAGAATCTGTCCCTACTTTCTCTTAGCTCCTAATTAGGGGGGAGGGGATGCAATTCTTGGCATTTCTTGCTTATAAGTGCATCACTCCAATCTCCAATCACTGCCTCCTCCATCAGTGCAAGGAATTCTCCCTGTGTCTGGGTCTTTTTTCCTCTTGTTATAAGGTAAGCAGTCATATTGGATTAGGGCTCACCCTGATGATCTCATCTTAACTTGACTACCTCTGCAAAAAGCCTATTTCTAAATGAGGTTACATTCTGCTGGTACCAAACTTTAGGAATTAAATATATATTTTGGGCAGACACACAATTCAACTCCTCTACACCATCTAATATAAAATTTATCTTTTTCATCAGCTGTGCCCCCTCATCCCAATAGTGTAAGATCCACAAGGAGAAGAGTTGTTACTTGTCCTTTCCCATACTGTAGGCCAGCTCAAGGACTGTGTCTGCCACATGGTAGGTCCTCCGTGAATATTGGTGGGATGACAAAGAATCCACTGATCGACCCAAAGGGAATAAAAGCAGGCACTTATCTTGCCAGCTTCCAGGATCTATTATATAGATTGACGTTGTTTACTTCTTTTCATTATTTTAAACTTTCTCCCCCTATAGCCTGATGCTCCATATTTGCTGTTTGCCTCTAGATTCATCAGCCACCATTCAACTTCTTGTAATTAGACCTGGGATTTTATTACTTGTGTATTTGGTCATAAATCTTTTAATGTAAATTAGAAGCAATATATTTTTTAATGTAAATCAAGAAGCACTACTGAGCCGAGACAGGTTTGGCTAAGTGGATGGAGCATCGGCTTGCGGACTAATAGGTCCCAGGCTCGATTCCGGTCGGGGCATGTACCTTGCTTGTGGGCACATCTCCACTGTGGGGTGTGCAGGAGGCGGCTGATTGATGTCTCTCTCTCATCGATGTTTCTGACTTTCTATTTCTCTCCTTTCCTCTCTGTAAAAAATAAATAAAATATTTAAAAAAAAAGCACTACTGAGAGTAAAATGCAGTCCCTGAGACTCTGGGCAAGGGAGGTCTTTCTCATTGCTTACCTACTTTCACAGATGAGCCCAACATTTTCCCTTTTTGGCTAAAACCCACTCCTCTCTTTCTTTTGATATTAGAGGAAGGGTAATAATAGTCACATTGTGGTTTATTCTCATAAATAAGTGGTTTCCAAAGTGTGGCCTACAATGGACTTCTTACACCAGAATTAGGTATGCTGATTAGTTTAATGCAGATACCCAGAGCTCACCTGAATTTCTAGGAGTGGGGCCCAGGAATCTGTATTTTAAGTAAGTTCCTGAGCAATTCTTAAATCACAGTAGAGTTTGAAACCTCTGCCTCATATAGAGTTTCCAACCTCAGCTGTTTACAGGAACTGAATAGGTAATGCAAATAACTGAAAAAATCAGGAATGTGTGTGTATTAGTCAACTAATGCTGTGTAATAAGTCACCCCCAAACTCAGTGGCTTAAGAAAAGTATTTACTATTGCTCACACATCTACAGACCAACTGCATGGTTCTGCTGATCTAGGTCAGATAAGTGGCTTACAGATCACTTATATGCTGCAGTCAGCTGGCAGGGGAGCTGAAGGCAGGTGGTCATGGAGTGTGGCCATGAGTGTGTCTAACGTGGCCACACTCACTTGGCCAACAATTGGCTGGCTGGCAGCTGGGCACCAGGGACTGGCCCACGTGTGTCTCATTATCTAGCAGGCTTGTTCACAACATAGCCAAAAGGGAAAGCAAGTGGATGCACAAAGTCAGAACTGTCATGCCTTCACTTCCACACTAAAGTAAGTGACAAGGCCTTGACAAGATTCAGGTAATAGAGAATTAGCTTTCACCTCTTGATGCAAGGAGCTTCATGCTGCAAAGGCTATAGAATACTGAAGGGGAATAATTGGGGCCCCAAAGTGACATGAATGAAGAGTGGTGAGGACCCTAGTGGAAAGGGTCCAAAGCTGATCCATTCCAGGCTGCCAGAATGCAGGACCCACCCAACTGGAAAATACAATTGTGAGCCTGTAATCACCTGATCTGAAATGTCAACCCCTAAGTAGATGAGCTGGTTGCCCACCCAAGTCTTTTGGCCCTGCTGGCCTTCTCTGCTCTAGCTAGAAGAGGCCTGATTCTTCCCAGGTGTCTTCATGGCCAAGTACAAAGGAAGATGCCACATTCCTCAGACAGAGTCTGTGTCCTTCCTGATCTCATTCTTCCTGCCAGCGCTGAGATAAGCACAGGAGGTGACTTTATCCTAGAGGGAAAGACTTTCAGGAAAAGCTGCCAAGACACTCCTGGGAGTCTCCCAGTTGACTTATAAGATGAAACTTCCTTCTTCACCACTGAACATACTTATATCTGCCTAGGACCCTTCACAGTGCTGTAGCCATCTAGAGGCCAGAAGAGAAACGTGACCAACCCTCTGGGGGATGGGCCGAATGATGGGAAGATGCTCTCAATTGCTTGCTGAGCAGCAGATCTAACTGTACCATGGCTCCCTCAGACCCTTTGGCATCTGAGGTGCTAACATTCCTTACTAGTTGAAGTATTTTCTGGACAGGTCACACTTTCATTTGCTGCGGAAAGCACTATAATATGGCAGTTAATTAAGAAAATGCTAATGTACTGTGAGACTCAGTCTAGAACAGTCAACTGGTTATGTCTAGCTTGTGGGTAATCTCTTGTCATGGATGGGGGAAAAGGGAAGTGGGGAGAGAGAAAGATCTGCACCTAGCAATTTTGCTGTTGTGTTCACGAAGAGAGGTTTTCTGCAAACGGGACTGCTGAACTTTTTGGAAGTTTCAAGCAGTGGTGCCACTCAATTAGAGGAAATCTTTGGAGTGAGTTTTTCTGTAAAATGAGTGAACTCTTTTTTCTTTAATTATGGAAAGGTTCAAATTTATATAACAGTAGAGAGACCATATGTAATGAGCCCCTGTGTACCCATCACCCAGCTTTCCTAATTATCAACTCATGGCCATGCTTATTCATCAGAATCCTCACCCACTTCCTCCCTCTTCAACAATTTTGAAGCAAATCCTGGATAATATATTGTTTCATCCATATATATTTTAGTACATATTTCTAAGTTCTAAGCATTCTTATTTAAAGCATTAACTATGATACTAGCCAAGTACTAGTATAATTACTGTCTTACTTAATCTAATCAAATATCTGACCAACAATAAATATCTTTGAGTATCTTATAAAATTTTTAATTGGTGGTTTTTGTTTTGTTTTTCAAAAAACATCTATACATTACAATAGGTTGATTTATATCTTCTAAGGTTTTTAATCTGTAATTTCTGTCTCATCCTTTTTTTTTTTTTAATCTGTTGTTGAAGAACAGGGTTCATTTTTCCCACAGGCTGTATTTTGCAATTATATCTCCATGTGGTATCATGTCATCTCTGTTCTCTGTGAATTTTGGTCTCTAGATCTGGAGTCTTGAAGAAATTTCAGTTTGGTCTTTTTATTTCTGGCAATACGACTGCAAAGGTAGTGCTGTGTCCCAACTGGAGGCTCCAGCATGTGGTGTTCTCTTATGGTGAGGTTAATGCCTTGGATGAGCATTGCCTAAAACACTAGGTCCACTGTTTCCTCAGAGCTGAGTCATCACATCCAACCAGCACAAGATCCCAAGACTGCTCCACCCACCTAATCTGAAAAGCAGAGGACACCCTGCAGATCCCCAGGTCTAACACCTCACTTTCTAGGTGAGCATTCTGAGGTTTGTCTGAAACCACAGCCCAGTCAGGATGACGAGAGTAGGGACCTCAGCAGAGCACATAATATGAGTTAGACCCCATAAAAAATTAGCTTCATTCGGTCACACAGAATATGGAAGGTATATTCCAGTGGAAGGAATATGTAACAGAACTGGGGAAATGATCTGTAGGGAATCTATAAAAAGGGAGCCCCCTCAATTATACTTTGATTTTCTTTATCCAAGGAAGCACATGATCCTTCACCACAAGGTGAGCTCTAGGGGGACAAGAGATTTTTAAAAAGCTCCACCCAAAAAAAGAAAGGAGACAGATACATTAGCTTGACTAGTAATCATTTCATTGTGTATAGGTGTGTCAAATTACCATGCTATATACCTTAAGTGTGTACAAATTTAATTATAGAAAAATAAAGAAATAAATTATATTTTTTAAAATTCATACATAAGTTTTTAAAATTCATACATAAGTTAAAAACAATCTTGGTTTTAAGAAGTAAAAATAATTTCAAAATGCTTCAAACTTAATGTTAAATAGATATATGTTAGAAAATAGTAGAAGTTTGTGAACATAAAAAATGGTAAGCCTCAGGTATCTAATAAAATTTGTGTGAAAGTCTTACTACTTTACAATAAGGTAAATGGAGTGTTATACATGCATGCTATTCTTCAATTTAAATGTTTAGATGATACATAACAAAAATAAATTAGTGGTAAATATTTGGAGTCTTTTTTTTTTTTAAAGGACTCCACCTTGACTTAGAAGAAACCAGATCATCCCCTTCCCCAATTGTATTCCTGGAAATAGCATTCCCCAGTGGAAGTCCTCAACTTATGTATCAGTTAAGAATACATAGTTCCATCAAGAGTAACAGAAAACATCTGACAGTAGCTGTGTATGTTTCCCAGGGTTGCACGTGACTAGTGACTGCAGACTGGGGGCTTTCAAACAACAGAAGTCTAGTCTCTCATAGTTGAGGAGGCCAAGGGCCCAAGATCAAGGTGTCACCAGAGCCCAACTCCCTCTGAAGGCTCTAGGGAAGAATCTTTCCTGCCTCTTCTGGCTTCAGGTGGCTCCTGGTGTCCCTTGGCTTGTAGCTGCATTGGCCTCTGTCTCCATATGGCCTTCTCTCCATGAGACTCCTTGTGTTCTCTCCTCTTCTTATAAGGAAACCAGTTATTGGGTTTAGGGCCCACCCTAAACCCAGGATGATTTCATCTCAAGATCCTTAACCAGATACCCTTGCAAAGACCTTATTCCCAAATACTATAACGTCATATTCTGAGGTTCTAGGTAGACATGAATCCCCACTACAGAAAGCAGAGTTCTTTTTCTATCAAAATAAGAAATCACCCTAGCTGGTTTGGCTCAGTGGACTGAAAGGTCCCAGGTTTGATTCTGGTCAAGGTCATGCAGACTGAAAGGTCCCAAGTTCGATTCTGGTCAAGGGCATCTACCTTAGTTGCAGGCACATCCCCAGTGGAAGTGTGCAGGAGCTGGCTGATCCATGTTTCTCTCTCATTGATGTTTCTGACTCTATCCCTCTCCCTTCCTCTCTGTAAAAGATAAATAAAATATATATTTTTTAAAAAAGAAAAGAAATTAAGAGATAGAGGGCTCTTGCCATAGTAGGGGGCTCCTGCAGCACTCCAGGATGTCTGAGCTGACCACTGTGACTCCCATGGCTTGGCATCATGGCTGTCCCAGCCCTAGCCATATGCCCATAGTCCAGGATGGAAGGGGAGAGGTGGGTTGTCTGCTGTGTGTGACCATTTTTATCAGAAAAGCAAAAATTTCCAAGAGAACCTCACACTGGATTTCTCCTTATATTACATTGACTGTAACTGGTTATAAGACCACCCCTACCTGCAAGAAAGGCTGGGATACTGGTACACAGAATGATTGTGAATGACTTGTAGTGGGGAATCTTTTTTTTCTGTCAAGGGGCATTGGGATATTTACAACCTCATTCATGGGCCATACAAAATTATCAACTTAAAAATCCGCCTGCTATATTTGGTCAAACAGTTAATTAACGCACCCCTAATGCCTTGGCAGGGTCAGACCAAATGATTTTGCAGGCCTTATATGGCCCAGAGACAAGACATTCCCCACCCCTGGCTTAGACCAATCACGAGATGTGCTTGTGCTGGGCACATGGCCATGTTAGAAAAGACTGGGGTCGTTCGCCAAAAGCAGATGGCGGATTTGTGTGAGCCAATGTCTGCCACCCCCAGTCTCTTCTGAATTTGGTCCCTACAAGTCTGCTTCCAGGAGCCTTTTTTGACAAAATCCAGTTTCAGGTCAGCATTGACAAGGTTGACTCCACCAAAATAATGTGCCTTGTGCTTTCTTGTCAGCGTTAGCAGATAGTCCCTTCTCCCACATGACTCCAGAGCAGGGCTTCTCAAGGGCTGATTTTGTCTCCCAGGGGGGCATTTGGCAATGTGTAAAGACACTTTTGATTGGCACATCTAGGGGTAACTTTTGAGCGCCTACTGTGTGTCAGGAGCATAGACGACCAACACAATCTCCGTGTAGAAAACATAAGGGCATGCATGGTGTGCAGGTGATTTGGGAGATAAAGAGAAAGGCAGCCTGGAAGAAGTGTTGCCCAGGGAAGTTAAGCCAGCAGAGGGAGGTAGAAGGCAGGCAGATGAAGGATGTTCCTGAGGAGGCAAGGTGAGAGAAACAGTCCTGAGACAGAAATGCCCAGCACTTCCTGTGGCCAGGCCCTGTGTGTGGCAACAGAAATCCAATATGAGGGTTACACTGTAGACCAAAGCCAGGCATGGAGAGACCATCTGTCACGTTATAGCAGTTGGAAGCCATATTCAAAGTCATTATTAAAAGATTTATACCAGGAGACTTCCTCTGTCTTAGCAGGTGGAATTGTAATTGTCACAGTTGAAGATAGGGACAGAGGTTGGGAGGATGTAGCCTGTTGAAAGAAGTAGTAAATCAGTCATGGGTAGAGTATTAGGCTTAGAAAGAATTATTTAGGTGAAGGTCAATTAAGGTAAGTAGCCTAAAAGCGCAGTGAACATCGTATAGTCAGAGTTTATTTCCTACTTCCATCCCAGTCCAGTGTGGGTCTGTGATGGGGCCTGGGTGTGAGGAAGGAGGATCTC
This sequence comes from Lasiurus cinereus, assembly GCA_011751065.1. Classification (NCBI taxonomy): domain Eukaryota; kingdom Metazoa; phylum Chordata; class Mammalia; order Chiroptera; family Vespertilionidae; genus Lasiurus; species Lasiurus cinereus. The sequence continues at coordinate 57,075,071 of JAAGEH010002531.1, read as the reverse complement.
GGTCCATGCACTAATGCGGAGATGCAAGCTCTTCTGTTTAGGAATTCTGCCATTCCCCTGGCAGTCCTCTTGGTTTTCTGCAGAAGGCCAGCAGGAGAGGGAAGAAAGAGGTTGGAAGACCTTGCAGGAAACTTAGAGGCCAGGCCTGGGGGTGCCCAACACAGACCTTCGGCCCACATCCTGGTTGTCAGAACTCAAACTTCTGGCCCCACCCCCGTACGAGGGAGTCTAGCGAGCCTAGTTGAGCTGAGCGCTCAGAACAGAAAGGAAATGGATCCGGCTAACATAGTGCTGACTCTGCCACAAAATGTTTCAGGGGTAAAATCATCAGGGCCCCATAATTGATTCCACGTGGAGGAATGGGAGAGGGAGAATCGGAGAGCATCCAGGTTTCCACCGAGGAGTTTGGGGCAGGACACCCTGGGTGGTGAGCACGGGAGCCACTGCCTTAGTAAAGAGGACAGTAGGTCTATTTTGAAAGCACCACAGAGCACTTATCATTGACTGCCTTTTATGCTGTGCAACCTGTAAATAAGAGAAATGCTTTCATTATATATATATATATATATATATATATATATATATATATATATTTATATTTCAGAGGCTTACTCTGCCATAGCAGATGGAATTGTGATGAACATGGTTGAAGGTAGGGATTTTATGTAAATAGGTATAATGGGATTTATATAAATGAATATAAATCTACGATGTAAAAAGACTTTGTGAAACAGGAAAATTCCCATTTTTCAGTAATTCATTCTATCTAGTAAAGACCTCTTCACTCCATTATTTCTCCTTGATCCCTGGTGTTAATATTTACAACAAGAAGCACTGACTGTTTACACGCCAGCTCCACAGCTGCCACTGCCATCCCAGACACCGCCTGCAGGTGGAGTCATCCCTGGGCTGCTGTGCCTCTCTCCCACTGAGCTATTGGCAGCCAACCCAAACCTACTGCCAAAGCCCAAGGTATTAGTAAGCTGTGGCTCTGTACAGGGAAACAGTTCTAGATAAACAAAACCTGACTGTCTGTGTTATGGAGTTTGCTAAAAGTTTCCTGTTCTAGGACTTGAATCAGGGCACACAGCCCAATCTCAAACTCAGTTTGGTTTCTTTGGTTAAGAATAGGGACTGCAGAGCCAGTTTGCTTTGCAGCCACTCTGCCTTTCCTCACTGTGAGGCCTTGGGCAAGCTGATTAACCTCGAAGCGTTTCCTTATCTGCAGAATGGGGACAATGGTTGTAAATTAGGCTTAGTATTGTATAAAGGAATGAGGGGCTTACCAGAGTGGCCAGCACACAGCAATTGTCCTACTGAGGTTCTTTTAAAAAAGCTGGAATTCGCCTGGTTTCTTTTGAGTCCTGCTTATCTCCTCCTCGGAGGGGAAGACACAGTTGAGGGCACTGCTCTCTACTTTCTGCTCTTGGAAAAGCTCCAAATTCCATGTTAATGAAATTGAATATTTTACTGCTCCCCAGGTCTAATGAACTAATTAAATTTTCTCTTTAACTATTCCCTGCTCCCTGCTGAACCCTTTGTTCTGTTGTGCAAACGGGGACATGAAGAGAAAGCTGGAGGCATCTCTAGTTCCCATCATTGCTAAACCATCACTCAAGTTATAAGCTTCTGTTCCTGACATTTGACAACCACAGACTCAGACTCACAGGCACGTGTGTGTTTCATCATAGGCCAGGGCAAGAGGTGAAAAACTGGAGGATCTGAGCCAGTCAATAAGTGGAATTTATATTCTCGGACAGATTACCAGCAGGCTATATGAAAGGTAACTTACTGGGCAGGGAAGAGTGGAGACAGTAAGCTGGTTTGGGGAAGAGACACGATGTGGGTACCTGAGTGAGGGGCGTTGAGGGGGAGCCATAGGCAGGTTCAGCATGGAGTTTGAAGATAGAGTCATCAGGATTGACTGCAGAGTGAGGCAAAGAGACGAACAAGGGCCCCATCTCTGATTAGTGGCCAGCGTGTGCTGAGGGGAGTAGGAAGCAGTCCCTTTTGGGAACATGAGGTTTGAGACATCCTTTGATGTCCTGGAGAGATGTCCGGGAGGCGATTGGATACGCAAGTCCTATGACTGGGAAGAGACATTGGTCTGGAAAGGCGTGACCGGGAGTGAACACTTCCTTGCTGGCCTGCAATTGGCGGCTCTGGATGAGCTCACCCAGTGGGTGGGGAGTGAGGGGGTGGGGAGCAGGTTACAAGAGCAGAGGAGCAGGGTGAGTGCGACCAGGACCAGGAGGCTTGTCCTGTGTCTTTGTGAATTAGCTGTGTGGTAGTCTAAGCCTGTTTATTTTCTGAGTAGGTTTAAGATGTGTGTTGTCATTTTTCAAGGCCCTGTTCAATAAAATACTTGGGTAATTACTGCACTTGGCAAACTGGCTCAAATCCACCGAGGCCTAAAAATAGCGAGTTTACAGACCTGTGGATTCTTTTCTCATGACAGTGAAGCCTCGAAGTCCCAGCCAGGCAGCTGGGAGGGGCAGGCCCCCCTTAGAGGCGCCGACAGGCTGGACACAGAGACTCGCTGGCAGATACCTCTCCAGTGAATTCTGTGCAGCCAGTAAAACAGATGCAGGAGATGGCTGGACTCTCCCTAGTCCACCAGTCGACTCTTTGTTGAGGAAAGGTGCTCATCAGAATGCTGCCTTCTTTCTGAATTGGAGCCATGAAGGGTTGTTGGCTGGAGGTCCCCAACTCGAAGGGCAGCCACAGCAGAAATGAGCTGGAGCTTGGAAAAGCACGGGGCAGGGCACCCCCAAAAACGCGTGTGTGGCTTGTGGCTGAAGGAGTCCATTTCTAAGTGTTGACTTAGTAAATGATGCTACAGTACTTCCCAACAGAACACAGTGGTTGTGAAAAAAGTGTGGCTTTCACTACCAGCAAAGAACATAACCGACAAGTACCAACATTTAAGAAAGAAACATAGGAGAGGTTGTTCTTCATTGCATTTGCCCATTGATTTACTTCCTGGAAGGGGAGGAGTGTTGAATTTCAGCGATGAAGTGTCTCAGAGCAGCTCAGAGACTATGGCCATTCCATGGAGTTTGAGAGCCCAACTCCTGGGCTATGGCCATTCCATGGAGTTTGAGAGCCCAACGCCTTTGCTGTTCAAAGGCAGTGGTGGGCTGGTGAACAAATCCCGTGCACAAAGGGGCTAAGGATGTCCACTCCTGCCTGGGGACTATCCTCACTTGGTCTCACATAGATACTTTGAAGGAGAAGGATGCCTTGAGGTGTCACGGAAGGAGTCTCATTGAGACCCGGATGGAAGTCAGACACCTACCTAGGTCCTACCCCCATGAGCAAAAGGCAGATCCCTCAGAGCAGGTGCTAAATGCTCTGGGTAAAGAAACCCTCAGCGTGATGGACAACGTGCACACCAGATGGAATGTGAGCCATCTCAGAGGGGTGCGAAGTTGGTGTTTCCACCATTCGTCCTGAGGTCAGAGTTTCTAAGGGACAGAAGCCACCCACTGGTATTGAGCGCCTCCTGCCTGGGGACACGCTGTTATTTGAATGGTTCCAATATTCTGGTTTTCACTGTAGGTTTACACACTTATGTTCCTGTATAAGCAAACCCCCATGGGAGTCAGGGAGAGTGCCAGCCCTGTCCACTCTGTATGACAGAGCTCAGCCAGGCCTGGCTGACAGCTGTGTCCCATACACAGTGTAAGCTGAATAAAAGGTCTGACATTTGAGATCTTCCCTGCCAGACCTCAGTCTCCAGACCAGCCTTCCTTCCAATCACTCACGGTTTGCTGAAGCCTCAGGCCTCAGAACTCTTTTTAAAAAATATATATATTATTGATATTTTACAGAGAGGAGGGGAGAGGGATAGAGTTAGAAACATTGATGAGAGAGACATCGATCAGCTGCCTCTTGCACGCCCCCTACTGGGGATGTGCCTGAAACCAAAGTACATGCCCTTGACCGAAATCGAACCTGGGACCTTTCAGTCCGCAGACCGAAGAAGCTCTATCCACCGAGCCAAACAGGTTTCAGCGCCTCAGAACTCTTTGCTTAGTGAGCCACGGGCTTTCTTTCATCTCTGACGTTTGGTTCAGGGTGCACCAGTTTTCTGGAAGATTTTCTTAGTAGGATCTTTGCCTCTCCCAGTGCAGCCCACACCTATGAGGAAGAGTCCAACACAGTGGTTCTCAACCTTCCTAAGGCCGCGACCCTTGCATATAGTTCCTGATGTGGTGGTAACCCCCAACCATGAAATTTTGCTACTGTTATGCATCATGATGTAAATATCTGCATTTTCCGATGGTCTTAGACGACCCCTGTGAAAGGGTCGTTCGACCCCCAAATAACCTTTATAAAGCTTTCTTGGCCACATCAATCTAAAGTGGTAGGACTGGGAGGTAGTCTTGTATATGCAGAGACTGAACCGATACCTCTGTGCAGGAGGGCAGGGAATGATCAAAGAAAGAGAATGGCCACTTCACTCTGGGAAGTGATGGGCATTATTAAGGGAAACTTACACAGTGGAACCTCGTTTCTCAAATGTCTCCCATCTCGAACAATTCGCTTCTCAACCTGGCAACCCTTTCATGCTGATATCTGTATGATCAGTCACACATCTCTTAGGTGACAAATAAAGGAGTTAATGCACAAATATAAGTCCATTTACCATTGTTAAAATCTCAGGATATTATACTGTGAATATTTTTTTTGCCTTTATTGCTGCTTATTATTATTGTTAAATTTTCACTTTTATGGTACATTTCCTTTCCTTTTTGTTAAATTTTCATTTACATTTCAGATCCTTTTTGTTTTTTTAAGTATTATTTATAGGTTAAACAGTATAATAGATATGTACTGTATATAAGAAAGGTTAAAGTAGGGAATCTGGAATTTGGAGGTCTGGAATGAATTCAATTTACATTATTTCTAATGGGGGAAAAATGATTTGGTTTCAAACAGCTTCCAGAATGAATTAAGTTTGAGAAACGTGGTTCCACTGTGCATAAGGCACGTCTTGGATGGTTGCAAAATAAAATAATTTCCCACACTGCTTGGCAGGTACTAGAGAATTATATAAGGGAAAGAGACGGTCAGGGTGCTAACTAGTACATGAATGTTACCAGCTACAGAAATTACACGCTTGCCCAGGTCAAGACAACAACCTGTCCCAAGAACCAGCACATAGCAGGAGGCAGGCACAGGTGCTGATTTATGTCAGAATGAACATGAGTTACCCTCAGACAGTCTGTAAGGTGGCTGTGAAAAGCAACCTTCCTTTTTGCCTATGTCTAGTTCATGGGACAGTGGTCATTTCATAGAACAGTCCTTCCTCCATATGGAGAGATTTACAATCATTGTGAAAATTACCATACTGATTTGGACAATAAAAGGGTAATGGGCTGTTCTCATTGCCTGGATTTAGGTAACTCTTGATCTACTTAAAATTTCATTCATTTGGGAATCAGCCAAAACCGGCTCTCCGACATCCCCCCAAGGGGGAAAAAAAACAAAAAACAATTTCATTCATCTACTGAGTGTCCCAACTGGACTGCAGGCTGTGTCATAGCAGGCAGGAGGCGCTCAATACCAGAGGGTGCGACTTGTATTTGCCTGCCCGCCTCTGCGCCTTTGTAATTCACAGGGCGGGGCTAGGTTGGTCCTGGAGCTCCGAGGCAACTCTGAATCAAGGGGCAAGAAACGTGCCTAATAGCAATTGGGTATAGTTCTTTTAGAAGAATTACAAAATCCCAAACTAACATGAGACAGGCACGATTCACTTCCAAGTGCTCCGGACCAGCAAAAGGAGGAGTGTGAGGACAGGCATGCATTTGAGTCTAAGGATTTAAGGAGTAACCACTGCATTCCAAGAGTGTGAGTCTCTGAGCCAATACCTTCCCGATGACCTCAACTTCGGGAACTGGAGAAAGAGCAAGGGACAGAGGTTTTTCACACTGGTTTGAAAATGTAGCATGTACATAAAAATTAAAAGATCGAGTTGAGTCAATTATTAAAGTAGTATTCATGAACTCAACACATTGCTGACATACAAGGAAAGTGTTGGCTTAGAGTCAAAGAAGATATTTATTTTGTCTTCATTTGTGGCTCAATCAAATAATATTTCTAGAATCATTTCTATTTCTTTTTAAATAGATTATGTGCTTTTTAATTGGAACACTATATTTTATCATTCAGTAAGAGAGAGTGATCTTGTTTTTTATTTTTTGTTTTTCCCCAAAGAAGCTGGCTCTTTTCCTGACAATGCACTTAGCATATTTTAAAGACACAGGTCAAGACATATAACTGTAGGAGGTGGGATGGTAGAAACATTCATTTTGTTCTTTTGCCACAAATTTCTAAGAATGAGTTTGACATATATGCATGTATGTAGTTACGTTATTAGTTAATAATGGCTTGATTAACGACACACATAAAACCCCTTCATTTCTTAACAATAACATGGCAAAGAAAAATCATGACTGTGTTTCTCACATTATTTCAGGGTGAGACAGAAAATTCTGTTTCAAAAGCATCATCCTATTTGCAAAATGCCTAAAATGGACAAACCATGCTGTGGAGGCAAAGTCATTTCCAGAATTCAAAACATTTAAAGAGCCATGAACCATCGTTGCCAACACTGATACATCCTATATAATAAAAAGCTAATATGAAAATTGTCCCCACAGGGAGGAGTTTGACTAGTGGGGAGTTAGACATGCACTGGCCACCAGGGGGCGGTATGGAACATGGCAGGAGGCAACATGGTGCTGGCAGCAGGTGGCAGTGGAGGCGCTACTGGCCCCCATAGGCCCCAAGGAGAGTGGAACCGTGGCAGGATGGTGGAGCAGGTGAGCAGGTGGTGCCAGGCCAAGGTGGGTGCAAGCAGGGGCCCCAATCACCCCACGGATCGCCCCACAGATTGACCCTCTCTGATCATCAGCCAGGTCTAGGGACCCTACCCATGCATGAATGTCATACAATGGCCCTCTAGTTATTTACAATCTGCTAGTTAAAGTTTCAAATGCTAGACAAGTTTAAATTCAAATTGTGGCCACTCAGGTCCTAGCCTTTTCATGTCATATAAATTCATGGGGAAATAATTTATGGTAAATATAAGCCCAACACTAGAAAAATATATTTTACTTTTGTGAGTTTTTATGAGAGAATTATTTGAGGGAAAAACATGTATACTGTTTTTACCCAGCGGATAATGAAACATGAAATAATAGTTCAATGGATTAATATAATATTTTAAGAATAATGAACAAAAGTAAAGAGAACTACTCATAGGCTACCTTTTCTTATTATGAGTCATGCTTAGAATTTTCTCACCCATTTCTGAATATTAATTTTGTATTCTGCTACTTTGCCAAATTAATTTATTAGATATGATAGTTTTTTGGTGGAATTTTTGGGATTTTCTATGTACAGTATCAGATCATCTGCAAATAATGACAGTTTTACTTCCTCCACTCCAACTTGTATGCCTTTTATTTCTTCTTGTTTGAATGCTGTGGCTATACTTCCAGTACTATGTTGAATAAGAGTAGTTAAAAAGACATCTCTGTCTTGTTCCTGATCTTAAGGGGAACATTTTTACAGTTTGTCCAGTGGTTATGATGTTTGCTGTGGGTTTGTCATACATGGCCTTTATTATGTTGAGGTGTGACCCCTCTGTTTCCACTTTGCTGAGAGTTTTTATTTTAAATGGGTGCTGGATTTCAGCCAATGCCTTTTCTGCATCCATTGATATGATCATGTGATTTTTATCTTTCATTTTGTGTATGTGATGTATAACACTTATTGGTTTCTGAATATTGTACCAATCTTGCATGTCCAGACAGATCTCATTTGATCATGGTGTATGATGTTTTTAATGTATTGCTGGATCTTGTTTGTTAATATTTTGTTGAAGATTTTAACATCATCAGGGATATTTGCCTATAGTTTTCTTTCTTTGTAATGTCTTTAATTGCTTTTGGAATTAGGATAATGCTGGGATCATAAAATGAGCTTGGGTATCTTTCCTCCTCTTGAATTTATTTATTAATTTATTTCATGTGTGAGACCACACATCCCTGGCAGCTACAGAACCACCACCACAGGACTTGGAAGGAAACAGTTTCATTTTGAGCAGAATGCAAAGATAATGCAGCATTTCGAAGCTACATTATAACTAGATCCTGCTTCCCTCCTCTTGAATTTTTTAAAATAGTTTGGAAAGGATATGTGTTAGTTCTTTGAATGTTTGGTAAAATTTGCCTGTGAAGCCTGTTTAGGACTTTTTTTTTTTGGTGGGGGTGGTTTATTAGTGCTTCAATTTCATTAGTTGTAATCAGTGTATTCAGAGTTTTTGCTTCTTCCTTATTCATTTTGGAAGATTGTATGTTTCTAAGAATTTATCCATCTCACACAGGTTGTCCAATTTGTTGGTATATAGTTGTTCATAGTGTTTTCTTCCTATCTTTTGTACTTCTGTGGTGTCAGTTGTTTACTTCTCTTTTATTTCTGATTTTACTTATTTCAGTACTCTCGCTTTGTTTCTTGATGAGTCTAGAGGTCCATCAATCTTGTTTACCTCTTGATTTTATTGATCTTTTGTGTTGTTTTTTAGTCTCTGTGTCATTTATTACTTCTCTGATTTTTATTTTATTTCTTCCACTTACACTGTGCTTCGTTTGTACTCTTTTTTTTTTTAAGCTCTTTTAGGTGTAAGATTAGCTGTGCTAGAGTTACACAATGAAATACCACTCTATCATAAAAATAAAGTCATAGCCTTTGCAACAGCATGGATAGACCTGGGATTATTATCCTAAGTGAAATAAGCCAAGATATAAATATAGGAAAAATAAAACGATGCAAACATTTGATTAATACATAAGTCATGAAAAGAGAAAAAAGGAAAATAAGGCTGGTGGGGTCAATAAAAAGCAATAAGATAGTAGATAATTTGGGATTTTCTATGTACAGTATCATGTCATCTGCAAATAATGAGTCAGTATATTAAACTAGAGGCTCAGTGCACAAAATTCGTGCACAGAAGGAGTGTCCCTCAGCCCAGCCTGCACCCTGTCCAATTTGAGACCCCTTGAGGGATGTGCGACTGGCCTTTAAATGGGCAGCCAGACATCCCTCTCACAATCCAGGTCTGCTAGCACACAACTGCTCCTGCTTCTGCCTGTTTGCCCCTAACCACTTCTGCTTGCCAGTCTGATCACCCCTAACCACTCCCCTGACAGGCTGATCGACACCTAACTGCCCTCCCCTGCTGACCTGGTCACCCCTAACTGTCCTCCCCTGCAGGCTGGGTTGCCCCCAACTGCCCTTGCCTGCTTGCATGGTCATCACTATCTGCATTCCCCTGCAGGCCTTCCCCACCCCCCAACAGCCCTCCCCTGCAGACCTGGTCCCCCCAACTGCCCTCCCCTGCTGGCTTAGTCTCTCCCAACTGCCCTCTCCTGCAGGCCTGTCCCCCCAATGTCCTCCCTTGCAGACCTGCCTCCCGCCCCTGCAATGTCCTCCACTGCAGGTCTGGTTCCCCCCAACTTCCCTTCCTTGCAGGCCTGGTCCCCCTCCGCTTCAGGCCTGTTTCCCCCTAACTACCCTCCTCTGCAGGCCTGGGTCCCCCCCAACTGCCCTCCCTTGCTGGCCTGGTCACCCTAACTGCCCTTCCCTGCTGGCTTGATCACCCACAACTGCCCTCCCTTGCAGGCCTAGTCCAGCCCAATTGTCCTCCCTGGCTAGCCATCTTGTGGTGGCCATCTTGTGTCCACATGGGGCAGCTATCTTTGACTACATGGGAGCAGCCATCTTGTGTCTTAGAGTGACAGTCAACTTGCATATTACTCTTTTATTAGATAGGATGTAAATGGTATAAATATTTCATGAAAAAGATTAAGACTTCCAGTCAAAGTTTTTAAAATCCAAATATGTGCTGCTTACAACAGACAGCTTTTAGTTATCAGGACACAGGAAGTTTGAATATGAAGGGATAGAAAAAGATATGCTGGGAAAACCAAATTTGTTTGTTAGATAAGCTTCATTTAGGCAAAAATTACAGTGCTACTGACTATGGATTCAATATTAATTGATCAACAATATATATTATGTAGATATCTTTAATAAATAATTACTTAACAATGAAACAATGCTATGTATTGATTGGTTGGTAAAAATGTTATGACCAGAAGCTCTTCATTTCATTGAGGAGCAATGGTTCAGTATTTGATTATTTGGTGTTTGTGGCAGCTTAATAGAATATCACTAATGTGAATAACAAGAGCTGACTGTATATAATGTCATAGAAATATGATGTGAATCATATCATAGATGGTGTCATAGCCCTTCACAGCACCCCTGTTCACCTGAATTCCCAGCCTCAACTTTTGGAGAATAAGATAGAAAGATTTACATGTTTACCCTTTTATCTCTTTTATTTGTCTTGATTATTGGTAGGCTTGGACACATGTTTTTTGTTTTATTTAGTTTAGTTTGTATAACCTACAAGTGTCCCACGACCCAAATTAAGGACATCTATTGTTTGGCCTGTGCAGCATTTTTGAATTAGATGCTCACATTTAAAAACCCAAGATTTCATATAAAATTTTGAAAGGATCAGGCATATAATTCTTTCTCACAACTCCTTGTGACCAACCTTTCAATCTTTGGCCTTATAAGTCTCTGAGCATCCACACAAATCAGTGGCTGACACCTATAACTGAGGGTAGATCTGTCCTTGTCTATACAAAACGACAAGCAAATGAGCTGCCTAAAATTCTGTCTTTTGAGAAGATATTTCTCCTGTGTGGTTTTCCTGGGATTTTCCTGACTGGGTTGACATGCTGCAGCTGTCCACTTCCAGTTGGTTCCTCCGTGATGTGCAGCACCAAGTATAAAGCAGGCATGCGGGCTTTCCCTTCCCAGTCAGCTACACAGAAAGAACTCCCTGAGGAAAAGGTTACAATGTGCAGAGACAGGTGTCAGAGTCTGAAACACATGCTTATGCAATGTATCTGTGTGTCCTGTATCTGTAGGAGGCCAATTACATAGGTGCAACACTCACCTGGTGATGAACTCGCTTGCTCAGACAACTTGATCAGTATTTTTCAGGGTCAAGTAACAAGCAAGAAACTTTTATTCAAAATGGAGAATATTGTTCTGCAGAAGAGAGGTCTTTGCTTCAAAACCTCTGGCTCTGTCCTATGATTTTTTGTTGTTGTTGTTGTTGGGACTTGTCAGAGAGACCCCTCCCTTAATTATCATTTGATCTGCTCTATCATAAGGCTCAAGTGACAGTGCAATTGCATTGCAACCTGGACTTGATACAGAATCTTCGCTTGCTCTGGTACCTTTCAGGTTATTCAGTAAATGGATTGGAGAAGCACAGTCCAATGTGATATATGCTGCCTCCAAAATCCAGAAGCCCCGCTAAGTGTGAAGCATCTCTTTAGCTGTGGGTGGAATAATGTGCAGCAACTTTCCTTTATCCTGGAAAAGAATATTCTGACTTTCTTCAGACCACTACATGCCTAGGGATTTTACTCAGGTTTTGATCCCATGAATTGTCTTTGCATTTATCTCTTGCCCTCTGGCTGTCATAGATCTTAATAGGCATCTATTATGGACTGAGTTGTATTTGTCTTCGCACCCCAACTCTTAGTATATTGAAGATCTAACCCCCAATATGACTGTATTTGGCGAGAGGGCCTTTAAAGCAGTCATTAAGGGTAAATAAGGTCCTAAGGTGGGGCCCTAATCCTATAGGACGGGTGTCCTTAAAAGAAGAGAAGGAGATATTAGAACTTTCTTCATGCATGCACAAACAGAAGGTTGTATGAGGATACAGAGAGAAGGCAGCCAACTTCAAACCAGGAGGAAAGGTCTTGCCAGAAACCAACCCTGCTGGCATTTTAAACTTGGACGTCTAGCCTCCATTACCATGAGAAAGTAAATTTATGTTATTTAACCCACTTAATGTGGTATTTTGTATGGCAGCCTAAGCTAAGACAGCACCTAAAGTACTTTTTACTTACTAATCATCATATTCAAGCTGAATAATTCCAGGAATGTAGAGGGTCAGTGTAATATTTCGTAGGATAACAAATAATCAACTTCTCCACATACTGGATTATGGCAGAGAAGGAAGGTGGATGTAGTTCTGACACAAGATTGTAAAGGTATATTGTTGGCTCTGCCAAGTGAGAGCAAATTTCTTTTGGTACTTGAAAGTTAGAAAAACAAAGAAAAAAGAAATAAAGGAAGGAAGGGAGGGTGGGAAGGAGGGAGGGAGAGAGGGAGGGATGCATTTGTGAGATTAATAGCTATATATCAAATGTTAGGAGCTGTGTTGATATTTTCCAGTAAAGGTACCACATCTGGAAGAACAGCTGCTATTGAAGTCACTGTGTAACTAAATTTATGGTGTCCATAGTTCCATTACCTTTTGAGATGACGCATAAGTAAGTTAAATAAAAATGTAATATTCTTTCAACTTACAAAAAAAAAAGTAATCTTGTCAAAACTTACTGCAGAAATATTATGTGATCACCACCCCTCCCTGTATCTTTCAAGTCTTTGGCAATCATACTGATCTCTGCAGTCCACCCAGGGACATGGTATTGCGTTTGTTTATTGTCCTAGAAGAAAGGAAGTGTTTGACGGACTTCCACTTGTGGCCTCCTATCATCCAAGCACCAGGGACCCAACGTGCAGATTTGCAGAGAACTCTAGTGAGTGTTCCAATCACTACTGTCAGGCACTGTAAAAATGACAACAAAACAAGCCTGCTGCCACCAGGACCCACTGTGGGATTTGGATTACAACCCATTTATTATTTGACCAATGTAAGTCTTCACTTTGGTGAAACACAGTGACTAACATCATTTCAGAGTCAGTGTCCAGTGACTCACAAAAATTAGAGAGTTTCCCTTTCTCTACAGCATTTCCATCCTTCTAAATGGATGCTGGCCGTTTTAGGGAAGGCTTAGAGGGTGATTTACAGAATATACTTGTAGCAAACTCTCAGGGTTTCCAGTTGGGCAATATTTGCTTAGTGACGGCGGGGCCTTGGACTCCAGCTCCATTAGCACAGGGAACATGTTGCTTGGCTCATCCTCATATTCCCAGAACCAAGCACAGTGCCTGACACAAAGGGGAGCACATGAGTAGTTTCTGAATGAATGAACCAGGGAAGAGTGTGGGAAAGGAACATACTCAGCTCTGGGCCCAGCTCACACACAGGTTTGGAAACAAAGGCCATCAAGACTGGTCATAACCCTGGCCGGTTTGGCTCAGTGGATAGAGTGTCAACCTGAGGACTGAAGGGTCCTGGGTTCGATTTCAGTCAAGGGCACATACCCTAGTTGCGGGCTCTATGGAGGGCATGCAAGAGGTATCTAATCAATGATTCTCATTATTGATGTTTTTATCTCTCACTCCCTCTCCTTGCTTCTCTGAAATCAATAAAAATATAAAGTTTAAAAAAGCTGGTCACAAAGAGTGCCCAGTACATAAGGGTGCATCTGTATTCCTGGAGCTCTCCATTGGTGACAACTCGATGGGACCAGATCCTAGGTATCCAGAATTCTGAATCTCAGCCACTTTCAATCTCTTTTGGCAAAGACAGCCACTTTTCCCCTACTTGCCTCACAGGCTTACCCACGTCTTAATTCCACAAATGAATCTTGGCTGACTACCAAAAATATAAAGCACCAGATAATTTTCTGATAATGAATATCAAGTCACCTTTGATATCCATCTGATTCTGGACTCATGCTCCATACAAGTGCATGGGCATCGGGTGCCTTAGAATCAGAAGCCTTGACTCTCTTTAGGTTGTAGTTTGCTGGCTAAGATCCCACTTGCCTCTCCTTCTCTGCCCCACTTACCTTGCCAGGCCCCTCCCACCTCTTGCCAGAGGCCCTTTTTGATGCTTCCTTAGGTATTCGATCTGATACCATGCTTTGCCACATATTTTTAAATTGTCTTGCTTTTATTATATAATATGTGTAGATAAACACAGAAATGTTATAAAATAGTACAGCGTTCCCATATGCCCTTCCTGCAATTATCAAACCAGGAAATTAACAATGATGGAACACACATCACTAAGCCATAGATCTTGTTGAAATTTCATTGTTTTTCCCCATGAATGTGCTTTTATTATCCCAGGATCCCACCTCTTATTTAGTTGTGTTGTCCCTTTAGCCTTCTTCAGTCTATCACAGTTCCTCAGTCTTTCCTTCTCTTTCATGACTCTGACATATGTGAAGAATACCAGTTAAGTATTTCAGAAAGTCTCTCAATTTGTGTCATGTGAAGTATTTTTAAAGGCTATATTGCATCATATTACATCTAACTTAAAATTTCTATTTCCCTATCACTTACAAAATAATTTATCTTAAACTTCCCATCTGGACAAGTGGACTCTTGATCATTTGATCTTGGTGGCATTTCATTCTCTTTATAGCTTTTAGAATCACCCAGTTCTGCAGCCATCCCAAACCCACTCTAATAAATATGCTCCAGCATCTTCATCCTTACTACACCTAAAATCCGTTTTTTCTTCCCCCTTATCCAGGTGAACTCCTAGTATTATTCAAGACACTATTATTCAGGCAAGTGATGTTAGAAGCTACAAAATCCCCATATCTTAGTGGCTGAACATAATAACAGTTCATTTCTCATTCACTCAAGGTCTCATGTGGATGTTCCTAGTTGGGTGGTTTCTCCTGGGAAGCTCTCCTCCAAGTGGTGGAAACATCTCGTGGCACTGCCTTCCTCAACAAATAGCCTCTAAGATCACCATGGAACAGAAGAAAAAGAAGTTTATATATATGTCACATGCTAATACATGGTTACATCATTTCTGCTCATATTACATTGGTCAAGACTAATCATATGGTCACAGCCACATGCAAAAGGTTAGGGAAATGTAGTGTCCTGGATCCCAGGTAGAAAATGAAGCAGTTCAATAAAGTTATGGCATTTCTATGGCACTGGCCACCCTTCAATGACCAAATTGCTCTATATTTCTTCCCACATAACACAATTTGCTCACCCTCTTCCTAAGAGAGAGAACTCAGTCACCTATCCAGCTGTAGTAGGCACCTCAGAGCCCAGGATCTCTGCATGGTGCAGGCCTCCCCATGAAAACAGCAGACCAAGCTTCTTTCTGGTCTGATCTTCTGTGATCTGAGAGATAAGATCTGCCACCCCACTTTCCTGACCCCCAAAATATAACAGTGGACCAGGACAGGAGAACTGCATGGAACTCTTCCATTTGGAGAATTATTCTATTAATTTTGGGAAGACAGTCACATATGGGGACCCACTGTCTGGGGAAAGGAGGAAGGAATGTTTTCTTAAAGGTTACGCAGTAGCTTCCTGTGGGAAATGTGTGACTTTTGTGGGGTGTTCTACATCATCTTTCAATCTCTCATAACTACAATGTAAAGTCTTCTGATAATTTCACCCTACTTTATAGTAATGGACATAATAAGCTGGCTGGTTTCTAATACGTGGGATAAACTGTTTATTCATATACCCCTGTCAATAGCAGCAGGGGCCTTGTTCCTTAGAATGACTGACAGTCTTTATGCCCCAGAAACATCACAGGATCTGAACCAAAAAAGACCTTCTCATAGCCATGACCCCAGACTGCAATATCCACCTGTGGAGGCCTGCTGACTGTATTGCTGCAATCATTTTTGTTATGCTGGTAATGGTAGGTTCCTGTAATGTACACGTGACCTGGCTGGCTTTGTAGCATGCAAACATGCCTGAACACCACTTACAGGTCTGTGCATGGAGTAAGTCAAGGGCTGAGTCAGGCAGGCAGTTCTGGAGAATTGGGTTTGATTTTCTCCTGTTTATTTTTGCACTGTGGTCGCTTGCTACCGTTTTCAATGTCTTCCTCTTTTTAGATCCTGCATTCCCTGCATTCCATCCCCACAGACTGCTTTCAAAATGCAAGCAAAGGCAGTCCAGCAGGATGAGACTTTTCATCTAAAACTAATCTCATCGATAAGAGATGATAGAAATACCAGTGGGGAATGTTAGGGGCAGAAACAGAATATTGGAGACTAGCTATAATTATAAGAAATATTCATCATGCTCTGTTCATCGTAATTGTTCTGTTCTGATTAGAGAAAACACATTCTAACTGCCTGCGAGTTGTATGCTCTGAGTCATGGGAGCTAACAGCAGAATGCAATCCACCCTCCTTTCCGAAGAACTGCCTACCGTCACAGAAAGATTTCCAACCTCGTGACTGAAACAATCTAGTCCTGGAGCCACCTGCCCTTTGCTACCCGTGGCCCCCATTGCCTGTAATCTGCTCCCCAGAGGAGCCAGAAGGCACAGCCCGCATTATATAAAGGTGTAACCAGTATGCCTTTCCTGCTTTTCCCATGCCTGTAATTCTTACTCTCCCACGAAACCTTTGCCCTTCTCCTCAATCTAAGCCGCTGGCTTATGGGGAAGGAAGAGCAAATTTCGTTGGATGACCTGCTGCTCTCTTATACTGTTGCATTTTTGGAATAACCGCTCACATATGATTTATCCTTGTTTCTGCTTAATTGGCTCAAGTAGCACAGGCCCCCTTGATTGTCTGGTTATAGTACCTTTCACATTGCATCAAAAATTATTGTTTTGACTTCTCAGGTAACGAATGCCTCAAGGTTAGGAACTGCCCTGCATTTATCACTGTGGCACCTGAGCCTGGCACTCTGCCTGGCACAGGGCAGGTGTTGAATGAGTGCTTGTCAAGAGAATGTTGTGGTGGGAGGGAGGCCAGGCTCAGAGTGGACATCAAGAGTCTGTCATCTCTGCAAAGTAGGATGGGGATTCCCAAGTAAGAAGAGAAAAATTAGTGATCATTGTAAGATATATTTTCTAATAAAAATGAAAATAGCATTTTGCTCTTTTTCGCTTATTCAAGGAGGAAAATCCCCCATCCCCGAGACTTGGCATTTACTTGGTCACTGCATTTCCCAATGGATTATTCTTAACACAATAAAGTTCTCAGCAGAGGCTATTATTTATTTCTCTTTGAATAACATTTCTTTTCCTGAAATAAATTCTTACTTTCAGAAGAAAAAAAAAACACCATAAAATTTGAACATCAAGTTGCCATTCAGTACTGGGAGAGTGATTGGGCCACAGTCCTGAAGATTTAGGACTGTGCCCCAAGACTTTTCTATTCAAGGAGCCCAAGATAGAAAGCCTTCCTATTTTGGCAGAACTATGCCCAATTAAGTGATGGGAATACGTAAAAATGTGGAACAGTAGCCACTTGTTTGCTATCTAAGAAACAAAGCGCTCTTGATGAGGTTGCATGAAGGGATTCTGAATAGCATTTGGATGTTTCTTGGCTGCTGAGGGTGGCCCGCAAGTGTGCAGAAGGAGGCCCACTTGCTTCCTGGTCTGTCCTAGAACACAGAAAGCTGGCCACCAGGAGAGATGTGCCAGGAGCTGATAGGCAGTGGTGGTGGTGGTTGTGGTGACAATTTTCTGACAAGCAGACATGATTGTTTTTATTGATTTCAGAGAGAAAGGGAGAAGAAGAGAGAGACAGAAACATCAGTGATGAGAGGGAATCATTGATTGGCTGCCTCCTGCATGTTGGACAAAGCCTGCAACCCAGGAATGTGCCCTTGACTAGAATCGAACCTGGGGTTCTTCGGTCCACAGGCCAACCCTCTATCCACTGAGCTAGGGCATGTCTCATGTTTTTATAATTTGCCCCAAAGTACTGCCTAAGCTATCTGCAACCTCATCCCAAAAGCCCTTACCTTTCTCTACCCAGGGCCCAGTTTGGAGAAGGGATTTAAACTGTTTGAAGGGGTAGCACAAGAGTCCTAGACTCCCAATCCTTGGGAAGGTGACCTGTCTTTGAGAAATCCGTTTAGCACATGGCTCGTCGAAGGAGCTCATTGAGCAACTATTTGTCATCCCCTTCCATCCCCCAGAGCCACCTTTGACAGGAGGGCAGTGGAGCACTGCCCTGGGGAAATCAGAGCATCAGACCTGGCTGCTTGAAAACCTCAGGGGCACTCTAACTTTCCACAGGTTGCACCACCTGGTTAATGTAATCACGGCAAGGAGCAGTCTGTCAAGTGAATAAAATGCCTTTACTTTCCACTCATCTATTTTTTTTTTAATTAATAGGCTTCACTTTTTAGAGTAATTTTAGATTTACAGAAAAACTGATAGGAAAGTAAATTTCCTTTATATCTCCGCCCCCTACCTAGCCTCCCCATTAATAACATCTTCCACTATGTGGAATATTTACTTACTCTGATAAACAATTAAAACTATGATAAATAAAATTAAACTAAAGAGCTTTAAAATTTTAAAGTTAATATGTTAAAATGTAAATAATTAATTAAAGTAATTTTAACAAAATAGCTAATAATATAGTAAGTTATTATTAACTAAAGTCCATAGCTTACATACGGGTTCACTCTTGGTGCTGTTATAATTATAATACCTGTGGATGCACGTCCTTATACATTTGTCCAAACCCATAGGATGTACAGCACCAAGAGTGAACTCGTACGTAAGCTATGAACTTTAGTATGATATTGTAATTATCATGTTCCACCTATTCATCCCTTCACACCACACTCCCAATCCCTGGCAACCCCTAATCTTTGTATTATCTCTATATTTTTGCCTTTTCCAGAATGTCATAGAGTTGAAATCATATAGCATGCAGCTTTTTGAGATTAACTTCTTTCATTCAGTAATAAGCACTTGAGATTCTTCCTAGCTTAGTAATAAGCATTTAAGAATCTTCCTTGATTGCTCACTTGTATTTTGAAATCTCTGAATAATATAGTCCATTGTGTAAACTATACCACAATTTCTTTATCTATTCAGTTATCAAAAGACATCTTGGTTGCTGTCAATTTTTAGACATATATATATATATATATATATATATATAAGCCAAGTGACAAGAATGACTAGAATGACTGGTTGCTATGACACACTGTGCAGCTGGCCAACTGGCCAAATGAGGGCAGGGCTGGCTGGCCAACCTCCCATGACCCCTCCCTCAGGCAGCCCGAATCCCCTCCCCGCAGCTGGCTGGCCCTGATCAACCCCAATCAGGGCGGGAGCAGCCTGACCCCTGCTGTGCATGAATCCATGCACCCAGCCTCTAGTTATAAATAAAGCTGCTTTAAACATTCGTGTACAGGTTTCATATGGACATACATTTCAATCACTTCCATTAGGTAAGTAAATGCCTGGGCACATGATTACTGGATTATATGGTAAAAGTATGCTCAATTTTGTAAGAAACTGTCAAACTTTCTTTCAAAATAGCTGTGCCATTTTGCATTCCCACCTGCAATGAATGAAAGTTCCTGTGTTCCACATTCTCACCAGCGTTTAATATTATCAGTGTTTTGGATTTTGGCCATTCTAATAGGTGTGCTGTGATTCTCATTGTAATTTGTAATTCCCTGATGACATATGACATTGAGCGTATTTTCAGATATTTGTTTCCCTCCCCCGCCCCCATGGGCCTAATGGAGATATTTCCTATTCAAAGCAGAAAGAATTGGCTTATTATTATGGGAGAAAATATTTCTAGATCAATTGGGCCAAATATTCCCTTACTACATTTTTCAAAAGTGATGGGGAACTACACTAATTCCAAGTAACATTTCTCTTTTTAGATGCTTTCAAATGAGCTCTGATTGAACTAAAAACAATAGGAAATTATAATATTGCCCTTCCCCAAGCTGGGAAGCCTTGAAACCAGATGCTACTGCTTTGCAATTGGGGGAAGCACCCAATCCAGACTGGTGAATACTTTGCAAAGAGGGAGACACTAATTAATTTGAGATATTTCTACAATTCTGCCTTCCACGTGTATATTTTAGACCAGACCAGCTGAATTTTAAGAGATAAAGAAAACTGTTATCTCATTGACAGAACCAGCTTGTTTTTAATTCAATGGACTGAAATTCATTGCCTGCACCGGCTCCAGCAAATTCTCCGTAAGGCAGTATTTATCAGGACATTAGCATGTCTCTATTAAGGACCAACATGTCTACCACAAGGAGAGATGTAAAGAGCAGAGTGCTGGCTCTCTCCTCATTGTGATGGGGAAGAAACATTAATAAACGGACACCAGGAGGGATATAGAACATATACAAATAATGCAGCAGCCAGGAGTTTTGTGTCCATTTTGACCAGGACACTGGTACTGATGCAATTTCTAGTTTGACATTGAAGATTAAAACTGTCTGCTCTGAGATGCACTCTGAAGAAGAAACTGTGCTTAGTGGGACTATGGGACAGTATAGGCTATTTGTCTGAGATCCTTGAACCCTCAGCTCCTCTTCCTCGCCATGTCCAAGCTCTGATGAGCATCACTCTATGAAGTGAAATGGTAAGTGAAACATATTTTAACATTGTCTGTCTGGACTTTGTCTCTGGCTGAAGGACCCTTCATTTACTATGGTTTACCCTCAGCTCTGAGTATTACATAAGCTTTTCCAAATATTTCCTCCACTACACTGAGTTTTCCTTCCTAACCATTTCATTTGTAGATATTGAAGAACCCATTCTTCCAGTGTAATTCATAAAGCAACTGGTTTCCAGCATCTTCTTAGATGAAATATGTTAGGGAGGTATTCTGGCCACAGGGAGAATGTGGAAAGGTTTATTCTTCTATCTGGAGGGCTGTATATACACAGTCTCCAAGAGCTATTAGATACCACCTCCCTTTTCCACCTGGGGAAGAAAGCAAATGTTATCTCACTTAATGCTCACAACTGCACTGGTAGCCAATGGTATGGCAGTTATGCATGGCTTAATGATGGGGTTACAGTCTGAGAAATGTTTCACTAGGAAGATTCATTATTGTGCAAACATCATAGCGTGCACTTTCACCAACCTAGAAGGAATAGGTCACTATACACTTAGGCTTCATGGTACAGCTTATTGCTCCAAGGCTACAGGCCTATACAGCATGGTATTGTGCAAAACAGGATTAAATCAAGCACAAGAGAAAATTATGCAATGAAGAGACTCAGTAAACATAAGATGAAGCTGCTGCCAGTGTAACATGGCAGATTATTTTACCATGAACTTTTATAAGTAGAAAAAATAAACTCTAAAATAACAATAAAAAGTATAGTGTAGAAATATGTAAATCAATAGCATGATCATTTATCATCATTATCAATTATTATGTATTATACATAATTGTATGTGTTATACGTTTATTTTTTTATGTGGCCCACTGCATGAAATTCATGCACATTGAAAGGGAATTAATTAGAGGAAATATTTTAATATTGCTATTTGCTATTTCTCTATACTAGAAGTGTCAGAGGTGAAAGAAAATTAGTAAAATGTATATGAAAATATCCCTCCTGTCAGAGTCTGGGGCACACAGGTGGGCAGAGTCAAGTCCCTGCCCACCTGTGCATTCCTCAAAATCGCCTGAGACCCAGCCCCAGCCAGCCCCACTTTGTCAAGCCCCGCAGGGTGAGGAGTGCAGCCTCAGGTCCTTCATCAAGCTCTGCCAAGTGGAGGGCATGGCCTCAGGTGCCCTGGCCCAGCAGCAGGAGGGGGGTGCAGGCGTAGGTCCCCCATCAAGCCCTGCTGGATGGGGACGTGGCCTGAGTTCCCCCGACCCAGCAATGGGGGTGCACCTTGAGATCCCCTGTCAAGCCCCACTGGGTGGGGGGCACAGCTTGTGGTCCTTTCAGGCCCTGCTGAGTGGTGGACAAGGCCTGAGGACTCCTGTCAAGCCCCACAAAATGGGGGAGGGCATAGCCTCAGGTTCCTGCTGATTGCTCATTAAGGCTCCTTATGGGAACTTGGCTTCAGCTGTGGGTTCAGCCATCTTTGTGATGGAGTAATAGTCAATTAGCATATTCCCTTTTTATTAGATAGGATTGTGAAAACTTGATTCAAATGAGTATTTTATTTTTACTTATTTATTTATTTTACAGTGTAAAATTTTTATATTTAGAATTAGGCAACTGGACTCAGTTTAGATGATTCCAATTTTGTTGGCAACATCCAAAGCATCATAGTCAGGAGCCAATTGAATATACACCTTCTTCTTGCCATCAGGCCTGATCAGGGTGTTGACCTTGGCTACATCAATGTCATAGAGCTTCTTCACAGCCTGTTTAATCTAGTGCTTGTTGGCCTTGATGTCCACAGTGAACACAAGTATATTATTGTCTTCTATCTTCTTCATGGCTGACTCAGTAGTCAGGGGGAACTTGATGATGGCATAGTGGTCAAGCTTGTTTCTCCTGGGTGAAACAAGGATATTTAGGCTGTCTTTGGAGCCTTAGTGTCTTTGGCTGTCGGAAGGTGGGTGACATGCAGATCTTTTTTGTGTGGCTGTGGACGCCTTTCAACACTGCTTTCTTTGCCTTCAAAGCCTTTGCTTTGGCTTTGGCTTTGGGAGGGGCAGGGGCTTCCTTCTTAGCTTTCAGCGCCATCTTCCTAAATGAGTATTTCAGAGCTGAAAGTCCTTTCTCTGATTCCCAACAGTATCTGCAAATCTCAGGACTTGGGTTGCAAGCCTGCTTCAGAGGTGGGCTTGATCCACACTAACTCCATCCCCTCCTGCCTAGCTTAGTAAGGGAGGCTGGCACTGGAGATGGCTTCCCCACAGGAGCTGATCCAATGGGTTTCCAGACTCTTTGGCATTTCTCTTCTTTGGGTGGTAATGTCCAGGGGTCCTACCAACAGGACAGGGGGTCTGGACATGGAAACAGTGGGGCAGAGAGATCCAAACTGCAGTGCCTTGGGACCCAGAGCAGAAATCTCCCCTGGAGGCAGCAGAGATGGAAGTGGCTGAAGGAGTTTGAGAAAGAATGTATCATGATGAAGCCTGTGCCTGCTGCCAATGGACAAGGGGGCAAGGAAGTGGAGCTGGCTTTTGCACCCCCAGAGGACGCCAGTGGGAGACAGCCTGGAGCTCACTGGTTCGTATCTGGACAAGGTGGCAGCGTTTGACCACCATAGTGGCCTTGGGTGGAGGTTCAGACAACACTGAGGGTCATAATCCTCCTACTAGGCCTTGTGTTTATTTTTGTCATGTTTTCCTCCCGGCCATTGTTTTAGCTACTTATCTGTTTCTTGCCTGTCACTGTGCCTAGGCAAGGAGTATTTCATCTGCCCTCTGCTTGGCACACACAGACTCAGTGCTCAGTAAATCGTGTTGAATGTACATCTTGCCCTGAAGATGCATCCACTGAAGAGGACACAGATACAATAATTTTCTGCCTTGCTGACTTTCACCTTTGGCCAGGCAGCGGTGGGTGTGATCTTCCCACAGACAGTGGCAAACTGAGCAGATAGCTAACAACAAGTGACTGATGCCATGCCCCATGGCCTCCCTGAGGGAGGAGCCTGGCACACAGATAGTTTTGGTGAGGAGCAGATAAAAAGTAAGGAATGAAGTCCCTGCCAGGGAGAAGTTAAAATGCTATTAGGTTAACCAGGGAAAAGCCAGGGATTCTGTGTCAATAATGGAAAAGGACTGATGGGCTGAGGGAAAACCACTTGGGGTTAAAATAAGCCAGGCAGCTGGCAATGGTAAGAAGATGGCCACTTCTGGAACATGACCTGACCTTACCCCTTCAGACTAAGCCAGTCCCCACCTCTCTCCTGTGTCTTGTGCAACATTAAAGTATAACCACAGGTTGAGGTCAGAAAGAAGGTCCAGCAGGCAACAGAGGACAAAATGGAAATCTGCCCCTTCAAACCCGGGGACAGTGAGAGGACAGTGAGGCCTGGCAAAGGGGCAGGGTGAGGCTCAGATGAACCAGGAGAGCACAACAGGAAGGGCTTTGGGTCACAGCAAAATACATTTGTCAGGGAAGACCAGGTGTGGGGGAGCAGTAGGCTCCTAGGAGGCTGAAGACTTGGGGGTAGGGTCGGGGCATGGCCCAGAGGAAGCAGAACAGTGGGCAGAGTGGCCAGGGACTCTCTTTGCTAGGTGACGAACTGTGGGCTAGGCGCCTGGATGCACCTGGACCCCGCACCACAAGAGTGAGCTAGGGGCCACTGACCCTGACCAGATAGAGAGGTTAACCCAGGGTCCCTGAAGAGAGACTGCAGCTCCCAGCAGCAGTAGGGTCATGTCCCTGTGGAGCAACCTTCTACCCTGCACTGGGGGTCAGTGCCAGGGTCCCGCATAGAATCTCAGCAGAGAGCTGGTCCCAGTGCAGGTGAGTGAGACATGTTCAGGTGGGGAAAACAGACAGAGGGCCTTCCCCAGGGGCATAGAAGAAGCTAGAGGGACCAGGACCTACTGAATCAGCTTAAGTGGCAGGTTCTAAAGTCATAAGTTACTTAGCAATCTTAGCCTTACTTCATCATAGCCCAAGGACATCCCCACATCTCCTCCATGGTGAAGCTATCAGGGCTGTGTCAGCACTTCAAGAATGAGGTCAAGTATCAGAGTGGAGAGGCAGACATGGGGGTAGGGAGTGGCTGGTGGTGGCAAACTGACCCAGACAGGGACTTTAACTTCTGGCAACCCCCAGGGCTCAGGGAAGCGCTGTCCAGTGGGTTGTAATATGAGCCATGAAGGCCACAGCTAATTCTTGGCACCCAGCTCCTGGGCGCTGATCAATCTGGGTCAGTGGTCGGCAAACTGCGGCTCGCAAGCCACAAACGGCTTGCAAGCCATGTTTTGCCGCCTGTTGACTAATGAGTTTGCCGACCACTGACCCAGATTGATCTGGGTGAAAGGAACCTCGCGATTGAAGTCTACTGTTATGAAAGGGGCTGACCTGCTGTTCAGGCAATAACTCAGAGAATGGCCACAAGATTTCTGTTTATAGGAGGACTTGCCTGCAGAAAGTGGGAAGAACAGTTAACTCTGAACATTGGATGATGTAGTCTTCTTATTTTTTATAGAAATCAATGTTCTATGTAAATAATGAGCACATAACCATTTACTATCTGGACAATGTAATGTATTAACAGTAAGCCTCCTGATTTTGTTGAGTATGTGTCTGACAGCTTCGTACACAGACTGCTTTTATCATAATGCTCTGCAAATGCTGTTCTGGTGTGTCAGAGTGACTTTGGGAGGAATTCCAGGGCATAGAGTAAAAATAAAAATAAAACTACTAATGCCTCTTTCCCAGTGATTTGGAAAAGATACATCTTTATATAGCTTTTTTTTTTTTGGACTAGCTTTTTTTAAATGACAAAATTGGGTTAAATTTTTGTTAATGAAAGATTGCGTTATTAGTCAATGTTTGCTTTTTCTGGTCAAACCAGTTGTGTCTGGAGAAACTCCACTATGAGCAAACCTGTAGTTTTTAAACTATTTGGGGTATATGTAACAATTTTTAATGGAGGGAAGTAAATAAGTTATAACTTATGAGTATTAATGGGATAATGCTCATATTTGGGGGACTACCAATTTGAGAAGGAATTTTTATAGATTTCAACACTGAACCTCAGAGAGCTATGTGAAAAGAATCCTGGGAACTCTTGCATTATAAATCAAATCATTTTTTGAGTTGTTCTAGAAAAGTAGGACAACTGTGCAGTAATAATTCTTGAGTGTGCACTCCATTTTTTTTGTAGTACCAAGACTTTGAAAAATGAAGTTACTGTATTTTTCTTTATTTAAATTCAAAATTTATGTTCTTTTTAAATACAGCACTTGAAGTCTAAATTGTTTTGACTGCTAACTTGAACTGGAATTTCTTGTGGCATTATGGTCTATATTTAGTGCTGTGATAAAGTATTTCCAAATCTCCTAATACCACATTTGTAATATAGAATACCATATGATAAACACTTCTGAGCTTTGGCAATGAAAGAAACCTTTTACCCATTTCAAGTGCAGAAAAGATGAATGTTAGGAATATAATTTCTAAAATGTGGGATGGTATACTTGTTAAATTCACACTGTGAATAATATTCAAAGAACAAGCCAAAAAAATTAAAATTCCATCATTTGTAGTTAAAATTTCCCAAGTTTCAACAGAAATTTAGCTGAATTTTAGTTAAGAGATTGAGAAAATGTTACGATGTTCAGACCAACAGTGTTTGCTATTTACGATCAGATGGTGATAAAATTGCAAGAGCATGAATTATCTGGCCTTTAATTAGCATTAAATATTTGACAATTTAAAATAAGGAAGAAAGAGAGAATGGGAGATAAAAGAAGGAAAGGAAGAAAGATGGGAAGGAAAAGAAAAAAAAAAGGAGGGGGGGAGAAACAAAGGAAGGAAACTGCTAGTTTTCCAAAGTTGGTCTTTGTTTTACATTCTCACCAGCAATGTATGTGTGGGCGTTTCAGTTGCTTCATGTCCTCACCAACACTTAGGCTTTTAAATTGGAACCGTTCCATCACATGTGTGGTGATATGCTTATGGTTTTAATGTGTTTTCCTAGTGATTAAAGATGGCAAACATCATTTCATGTGCTTATTTGCCCCAGGTACATCTTCAGTGGAGGATCTGATCTGTTCCAATCTTTTCCTCATTAAAAAATATAGCCTTCAAAACACTCCTAGTTTTCATATCTACCTCCTTCCCCTATCCCCAACTCTTCTCTAGTTCAGCTTCTCATTTTATCTGATCTAGACTCCCTGTCTCCCAGCCCCTTATCCTGCCGCCTCCCCAGCATCTTCCACAATGCTACCAGAGACATCTTCCAATGTCTAGATGTGCTGATATGTCATTCTCCTGCTCTGACAAGTGCAATGGGTCCTGACAGGCTCTCCATCCTCCCCCAGGGTGCCTTCTTCATGTGCTTTTCACCTGTTTCATTCCAGTACCTCCCATCCCCCCTTTTGTTTCATTTGTTTTTCACCAACAGTGGACTAAATGCAGACCCAGGAAACCTCCCCATTCTTTCACTTCTGTGGCCTCTACAGTTATGAATGGCCTCTACCCAGGTTGTTATTTCCCAAGCATACCTGTGAGATCTCTATCCTGAGTAAAAGGACCCGCCTATGGCCCCATCTCTGTATTGTTTTACGATTTTAAAAATACATAAAATTACAAAGTATAACATAATCACCCAGCTTTCTCCCTTGAGGTAAGACAACTCTGGATTTAGTACCCATTCTCTGTTCAATTTTCCCATTCAGTGTGCAGAAACTGTCATAGATCTCAGTGGAGCTCATGAACTACTTGTGCAGCCTCCCATCATCCTTCAGCAACTGGCAGAGGATGGAAGACCCCGGCCCTGGGAACACAGGCCTTTGGTGCTTGCCTAGAGCTCTCCATGGTCCTGCAAGTGCCGCTGTGCACAGTGCAGATTCCAGAGACTGGCCTTCTCATTGCCCATTTTCTCCTGTTCTATTTATAACATCCTAGATTCCCTTTCCTCACAATCTACACTCCATGGCCCATCTCTGTTTTAAAATTTAAAAAATACATAAGCGACAAAGTATAACATAACCACCGAGCCTAAACACTATTTGAAAATTTTTTTCTGCCTTGAAAAGAAAAATTGATATATTTGCAGATATTAATAAGGAAAATACCTTAATAAAAGGTAGTTTTGACTAAAACAACAAAAAACCTTTGAGAACATCTAGTGAATAACCCACAAGATAAGAATGTCAACACGGACATGTTTTAGTTTGCTATCTCCTCTACATCTGTTGGCAAACCCACTTTCTTATTTCTGATATAACACATTTGAAAATTTCAAGAGATTTTTTTTTAAAAAGCAAAGACATAATCCCAATGGCTAAAGGAGAAAATAACCTTGTATAAAAAGAATGCTTAAAATAGTAATCTAAAAAAAAAAAAAAGGCATTCTTGTTAAAATGACACGAGGATCCTGACAATCACTTCTATTATTAAAATTATTAAATTTCTTGCTAACTTAAGCAAACAAAAACAAAATAGCTCTCAAATGATGCCCTGGACAGTGTGGATCAGTTGGTTGGGCATTATCCCATGCAACAAAAGGTTATAGGTTTGATTCTACCATCATGTCACATGCCCAGGTTAGGGGCATGAAGGGGGCAGCCAATCGATGTTTCACTGTCACATCAATGTTTCTCTCTTTCTCTAAAAATCAATAAAAATATTTAAAAAATATTCATAAAAATACATTTGCAAATATGATTGCAAAGCTGGGGAACCTAAGAATAACAACAAAAAAGTTGAGAACTTATAATTTCAGAAGCATGGCTAGATATGACAAATTAACAAACTTCAATAGCTTTGATTTGTCCTAGTTATAAAAAACACTTAGGGGTACATTCTCACTCACAACAATCAAAATATCAATTATTTAAAAATAACCTT
Organism: Lasiurus cinereus; assembly: GCA_011751065.1. Taxonomy (NCBI): domain Eukaryota; kingdom Metazoa; phylum Chordata; class Mammalia; order Chiroptera; family Vespertilionidae; genus Lasiurus; species Lasiurus cinereus. Next base: position 57,046,803 of record JAAGEH010002531.1, on the reverse strand, counting down.
AACAGAAAGAAGTGCATAAAATTTACAGGAAGAATGTAACATGGCCCTATCAATGTATATTTGATATACATAAGAATATTGATGTTTTGAAATGCTAATGTAGGTGGAAAGTTTTCAGGGTTAAAAAAGTTATTTGAACTTCTAGAGTGAAGAAATGTCCATAAAAAACTAACAAAAAACGATGGGATTTTGACAGTAATTTTATTAATCTCGTTAATTAGTATAATTAACAGCAAGACTGAAGATTTCCTAAGCTGTAAGGAAATGAAGGGTAGAGCGACAAGAAAAAGTAGGATGTTTCCATTTTAGTTATCCATCCAGCATGTGCCAGGAAAGCAGAAATTCTGCATCAGATCTTGAGTTAAGCCAACCTTCTGCACACATGGACCATTCCAATCAACGGCAGCACTGAGAAGTAACCCTCTCAGGGAGCTTCTCTGGCTCTGGACACATCTTCTGCCCAGGTGCGCCTTCCAAAACACGGGGGCCCAAATCCATCAAGACTGGCTACACTGTTTGAGTTTTCCTGAGATTCCAAATATTTATTGCTTTATGGTTTCAAGTATTATTTGGTTTGAAAAGGAGCCAAAGTTCATTTAATAATAAAATTTCCCCGCAAAAAAATATTTTTAGTGAAAATAAAGCATAGCAACATCAAGATTTCTGTGTAATTCTAAACCCCTAAGAGACTCCAAAAGCCCATGGAGAAGTTTCTGCATGGAAACTCAGGAGGGAGGGAGGCTCTACTTGGTAGGTGAGTCAGGAGATGGGTGGTAGAGCTGATAGGGTTTTAGGGGTCTGGAAAGATGGGGGGCAGCAATGAGTAAGCTGACAGGACACCACTTCAGGTGTGTCTGGAGGACTCCTGAACCTAGCACTGTCAGCAGATCAGAAGTGAACAGTCTCCCCTTTTCCATTTCTCTTTTGGTTTTCACCTCTGCAAATGTAGCAGTAACTGAGGCAACACTGCCCCAAGGAATGAGGGAGGGGACCTTTATTAGGAGTTCATTAGATTTTTCACAGAGTAAATAGCTTTCTAGTTGGGAGATTTCTTTTAAATACCTGGCCCAGTAGTACATTTAAAATATATATATATTTTATATATAATTGATTTCAGAGAGTAAGGGGAGGAAGAGAGAAACACCAATGATAAGACAGAATCATTGATAGGCTGCCTCTTGCATGCCCCACACTGGGGATGGAGCTCCTAATCCGGCATATACCCTGACTAGGAACAGAACTGTAACCTCCTGGTTCATAGGTCTATGCTCAACCACTGAGCCATGACAGCTGGCAAGTAGTACATTTTTTTATTGTCATTTATATTCATGAACCTGCAAGTGTATCTTAAGCAAGAAATTCTGCTTTAAGGTATCATTTTGCAATGTTGAGATGTACTTTTTAAAAAGTGTCTTCAAAATTTCTAGTTCTAGCCCTGGCCAGTGTGGCTCAGTTGGTTGAGTATGGCTCCAAGCATCAAAAGATCACTGGTTTGATTCCATCAGGGCACATGCCCTGGTTGTGGGCTCGATCCCAGGTCAGGGTATGTATAGGAGGTAGGTGTTCAGTTTCTTACATCAATGTTTTTCTATTCCCTCTCAAAAATTTTTTTTCTAGATCTGGAACTTAGAAAAAAGAAAGAAAAAGCATCTCAGACCAGGGAATAATGCTGATTTACAGCAAGTGACCCGAGACTGGGATGTGCAGGACGTGCGACTGCTCTGGTGTATCTGCCTACTCCCACCCTCACACCTCCACAAAGTTCCTTTGTGGGGGACAGAGTAAATATCCCAGGATATTTATATCCCTTATAAATATCCCAGCATCCTGCCCTACCAGCACAGTCACCTGGTGGGTTGGGCTGGAGCAGTGGCAGGTGCCTTTTGTCCAGGCCTCAGCTGGGCCTCAGTCATCTCCTTTCTCCATCCCCAAGTTCTCTGCCTGCACAGCACCCAGCAGGGAGAGGCTGTGCATTTCCCTGAGTCCCTGACTATAGTGTGGGTACCCAGTGGGATGAGAGGGACCCACAAGTCAGATCATGCCTCAATGGGGAAAAGGGACAATAATAATAATGCCTTTGATCTTGTCAGAACTGTTCTATGGGATTGTACAAAAGCTAATGGAAGGTTTTGGTCCATAAAGGTCTTCAAAGACGGTATGTACATTCTGGTCTTGTGCACATTCAGCTGGATGTAATCAAAAGTCCAAAATCAGAGAAATGGTCAGCAGCTCCAGAGCTCTACCCTGTGTGCATTAGAATACTTCAACCTGCATTTCAGTTTGACTGGAAAGTTATTAGGTAGCTTACAAATTTACTAGGAAAACAATTCCTAGGGCAAATCTTGAAAAAGATGAAGTAGCAGGAAAATGACAGAGAAATAATTCATTTATATAATCTCTAGAGAAACATTATAAAAAAAGCATCAAATTGAAGATAATTCCACTGACAATGGACTTAAATAAAAAATGGAATTAGAGTTTTCCTGGATTTTGGATAATCTTCAAATTTCTCAAGATACCACCTACAATAAAAAAAAGGACATTAAAAAAGGAAATAATCTTGTCACTTAAACATGTAATACATGCTAGCAAAAGGAACAATATTTTTTTTATCATCAAGGCATATGGTTAATAGTAATAAAAACTTTGGCATTTCAGATACATAGATTGATTTTATCTATATCATGAATAATTAAATATATGTGATTATAAAGTATGATTCACAAGTGACTCGTATAACCCACCCTTTTATTGGCAAGAAAAACTACTGATTTGTGATAAAGATGCTGATTAGCATACGGAGGAGACATCTTTCCAGACCTAGGAAGTGTGCACACTGCGGGAGAGGAGAGGAACCCAGCAGGTATATCTTAATTATTTTCTGGAGACTGGTAGTTTTTCCAACCCCCAGGAGAGAACTACTGCTTCATAGCCAGAGTCTGTGGAACGGGCACCCAAGCTGGCAACTCTGAAACAGACCTGGGAAAATTCAACATGGGCTCATTCATCATTGGGCCCTACATTTAGAACAAACAGGTCTTTTCCATTCTGATACAAAGGCACATTCATTCATTTTGGGGTGACAGCTAGTTGGGAAGGGTGGAAACTAAGTAGACAGAATAAAAATTTAAAATAATTTTGTGAAGAAATAGAAAAATGGAGTTTCCATGAGCTCAAAAGAATGCTAAACAGATTAAAACTCATGATGGAAAACAATTAGTTATTTGTTAACATGACAGCAATATATGACAACAGCAAACAAAGTGAATGAGCGAAGTCCCATGGAATTTAGATTTTGGTGAGGTTTAGCACTGTAACCCACAAATAGAGATTATGGGAGAATACCATGTTTATTTTTAGATGCTGTCTGTACACCCAAAAGGACATGTAATGAGCAAAGTCCCCAGGAGCAGGGCAGTGGACCTGTGGGTCAAGTGTGGCAACAACAGCCTTTTCCAGCTCAGAGATGTGCTGCAGACAAGAGTGCTTATGGCAGATATGGCCACAGAAAACAGAGGTGTGAAGTGTGTACAAGTGAATTATCAATCACTGACATTTTTTATAGGCCTATGCAACTGTCTGAATGTGTATTCCCCAAAATTCCTATGTTGAAAACCTAACGTGATAGTATTAGGAGATGAAGCTTTGGGAAGTGAGGCTGGAGCCATATGATGGGATTAGTGTCCTGATAAAAGCCCCCCCCCCACACCCCCGCAAAGCCCCTTGCTCCTTCTGCCATGTGAGGACACAGTGAGAAGGTACTGTCTGCAACCCAGGAGAGGGCCTTTGCCAGAACCTGGCATCTGATCTCAGACTTTCAGCCTCTACAATTGTGAGAAAGAAATGTTTGTTATTTATAAGATACCCTGTTTATGGTGTTTTGTTATAGCAGCCTGAAGAGACTAAGACAGCCTGCTTGGGACTTAAAACATGAAACAAGTTTCTAAGAACTTCCCCATAAATCAACAGCATTGGGCACTGTGTTAGGAGAGGCAGGAGGTGAGGTCCTCCTTTCTAGAAACTGTCCATTGAAGAGGGACACACTAGCCTAAAAAGAACAAGAATGGGAGCAAAGGACAGCCAAAAATAGACAAAGCAGGCCAGCATGCCCACACGCCTGCAGGATGTTAGAGGGCTGTGACAGCCCTGCCATGAAGTGCTCTGCAGCAGGCTGGATTCTACCCGCTGTCACAAAGAGCCTTTATCAGAGCAGAATTTTCTCACCCAACAAGAAATATGTTAAATGAACTTCATAGAAACCATTTCATAGGAATGAAATACAACTTGTTAAATGATTAGAGGAAAATTTTCTCAATTAGTTCATCACTAAGATCACAAATCCACCTCAAAAAATTATATTTGAAGACTCTTGATTAAGGGTATATGCATAAATATTTTTAAAAGGGGGATAAGCAGCATGATTTCTGTTATTTTTTCACTCATATTTCTATCTCTAGAATCAAAAAGCTCTCACTCATGTAAATGGACCAGAGTTGTATGCCAATTTTTTGTCCCGGTTTTGTGATTTTGGGGCCTGAACTAATGCGCCATTGCCTTCTGGTTGAAAGTGAAATGACCCCTGGCTGAGGACTACCCACTTCATCTAATTCAGGTTATGCTAAATCTGAGGTAATTCTTCAAAGCTGTTACTGTTTTTCTGGCTCACAAACAGTTTCATGTTCCTACATTTCTCCTGTGAAAGTCTTTCTCTAGTAGAGAAAAGGTCAGTGACAGCTGAACAAACACTTTGCAAGCATTCACAAGTCCTGTTCTTTATATTCAAGTCTGATGAATGGAGCTGTGAGACCAAGGCAGCATTTCATAAACATATTTGTAATCATCACACTATCAATTAGTGCCTCAAAGACACACTAAATTTACATTGAATTCACTTTTTAGGTGACATTAAACTTAATAAACGACATTAAACTTAATAAATGGATAAATATGTTATTTATTTCAACAGAGCCCTCCTCGAAGGCTATCCTCCCTGGCTGGGGTCCAAGGTGCAGCTTTGAGACATGACAAGTTTACATATGTACTCACTCTATCACCTCAGAGCTGCAGAAGCGTGAGCAGCCTGCGCTCTGGTCCACTGCATAAGCTCGACTGCCCAAGGCGGATGGGAAGGAGGCCATGTAAAAACAAGTCTTCTTAAAATTCCTTGAAATGTTGCCCTCAAACCAGAATATCTGTTAGCACTTGGCACAGCCTTCCCAATGTGTCCGAACTGGCACTTAATGATCAAGATAATCATTTATTAATTAAATATTTCTGTTACAGACAGAAATTTGTTGTAACAAAATGCTGCTTTGATGCAGGAATAGCCCTGTGGACTGTTTTCTTTTAAAATTAGTTTATCTGATGGGCTAATTAGTTGGATTCACTGGATTACTAGGAAAAAAAAAAAGCTTTCATTTTGTACTCAGCTTGTAAATTCAACATTTGTAAACATACTTCCACTAAACTGAATTGATTCATTGTTCAGCAATTAAAACTGGTTTACACCAACATTAATTTAAACATCAAACAAATGGCAAAAAGCCCTTTCAATTCATAAATCTTTGTGCAAAAGATACCTCAGAAAATGAAATTATGTATTTTCTATTTCTGTATGTTACATATTCCAATACTGAGAGGGATTTTCCTTTTTTCATATTCATTTGAGGAGTGAGCCTGACAATTGACCTGGCATGCTCTTATTCAATCCTCCCCTAATCCAGTTTCTTAACATATCAGCATAATCTTATTTGTTTTTATTATTAGAAACCAGTCAATATTCGCTTCTTAAAACCTAACCTAAGAAATATCTGGGAACAGCATCTTCCCCCAGAGATGATGGCAGTCAGGAGAAAAGGAAGAGGAGGTGGAGATGGAGCGGGGGGGAGAGCACAGATTCCCAGAAACACAGGACCTCAAGTTGGGCTGAGATTAGCTGGCTGTTGTCATCATTATTGACGCGTGGAATCTAGCTATTTTATTCGTTTTCTAGGACTTTGTAACATATATTTAGTCTAAAGTACTGAGATATTATTTCAGTCAAGCCTGTTTAAAGTATGAATCCTTCTGGTTCTGAAGGAAGCATTTGCGTGATGTGTGTGTGTGTGTGGGGGGGGGTGGTGGTGGTGGTGGTGGTGCAGGGAGCCAATAGTCCATCAGGAACCTAGGTGTGAATGGGCTCTGCGAGGGGGGTATGCTGGGCCTTCCCTCCAGCTGCAGGCTTCTGTGCTCCCATTACTGCACAGTCAGCATTCCTCCTTGTAATCAGCGTTCCAGGTCAGATCCCAAATGCCCTGCTTGACATTTAACTTGACCCTCAAGTCCAGAGTCCAGCAGTGGATATTCAGAGCCTCAGAATAGGGTGGACAAAATGATAATGCTGATGTGTATCCAATGATTCCATATAGCTGGGTTAGTCTTCAGATATTTGCATGATTTTGTGCTTTTTAGACACAACATAGTATAAACTGGGATTTGGCAATTCAAATTAATATTAACATTTCAAAAATCTAACCTAAAAACTGGTATAGTAAGGTCAGAGAACAAATTAAAAATGTTTAAAGTGTTTTAAAACTTACTGATGATGCTGTTGTGCTCTGGTGAATAAAACACAAAAGGTGAACAGAGCGAAAGCCCCTCCTTGAATCGACCAGGTGGCCAGGCCATAGCCACACCACTCAACCACTTCTCCAAAGTAATTGGCTGCACTTACGTATTCAAATAAGCCTCCTAGAAGAAAGCACAGACCCAGTGGTGCATTGACTACAAAGTGATGCCTCAGGAAATACTGACTTAAGAGATAATGGTAAATACTACTTTGGAGAACATAAATTCAACTATGGGAAAATATAACTTTTACAGAATTTTAATCAATGAAACACTTCCTACATCACTAGTTTTACTATTTCATATCACAAATTCTAGTAGTAACTATCTAACTGTATCAATACCTATCTTTTTAGCTGAGGAAAAAATGGTATAGTTTTCATATACTTTAATATATATATCACTTCATTAATTAATGGATCAAACTGACAAAACCTGAGCAAGGACAGAGATGACAGAACAACAATTAATGAACCAGCTTAATAAAATGGATCTGTATAGAACTCTAGACTAAAAATTGAAGAAAATATTAATTTTCAAGGACAGATTCATTCATTCATTCACTCACTCACTAAGTCACTGGTTTAATAATTCATCAAAACATTACTGATTCGTCAAGTCTACATTATGGCCAGACCCTGGTCTAGACACTTAAAGCAAACTGTGGATAAGATCCCCACTCCCACATCTGGAACGTTAAACTTCAGTGTACTAAACAAGGAAAGCACAGAATCTGGCAGAAGGTGTGGAGTTCTGTGGGGAGCAGAGCAGGATAAGAGGGCTTAGAATTTGAGTTGGGGGCAGATGGAGGTCATGGTAACAGACAGTGGCTGGAAACAGGCTTTCCTGAGTAGGTGAATTTTGATCCCAGACTTTCTGGGAGGGTTGGGCTTCAGTTATTGGGGTGGAAGCCCTCTAGGCAAGAGAAGCAAAGGCCCTGAGGCCAGAGCTGCACATTCTACAGGGCCCCAGTTTAACTAATTAGATATTTGTAAGATTTTTTTGGTCATTTGTTCCTTATGTTGCTATTCTCTTTGTATGGTTTCCAGGTACGTAAGTATGCTTTCCAGCTCCATTAAAGTTTTAGTCTTACCTACTTGATTCCTGTTTTAAAAGCTCTATTGATTTATAACTTATATTTGCTAGTCCTTTTTATAGTGTGTGTGTGTGTGTGTGTGTGTGTGTGCATATATATATATGTATATATATATACACATATATTTTACTCATAACTTCAATCTCAATCCCTTTTTATTTTTTTAAACATTTAAGTATTCAGTATATAATCTGTTTCTATTAACTCTAAGATCTGAAGTCTTTCACATTTAATCGTGCCAGATTTCTTCATTGGCTCTGCTATCTTGGAGTGTGCTCTGTGGTCTGTGGGGGTCTCTGAGGCCTGAGCTGATGGCAGGATCCTTCTGTGTGCCCTGGCCCATGTATGAGGGCACCACCCATCAGGAAGACATAAATCCTAATTCATGGCTTGGTTTTTCAGACCCTCCAAGTGGCGCTAATTTGGGCTGCAAAGCAGCATGAGGGCACCCATGGCCACAAATTCGGATGTGTGTACTCTGGACACTAGGACTCACTTAGATTTTGCCCTTTAATGATGACCTCTTCCCTGACATTACATTCATAAATTTAAAATGACTTTTTAAAAATTTCATCCAGTGAAAGTAAAGGATGGAGAAAAGAAATACAAAACCAATTTAAGGAGAATATGGACTAAGATAATTTGATATATTTAAATTGTACCAGGAAGTAGCTGATAATAACATGAAAAAGGGTAGATAGGTTTTTATTGGTGTTAAGCATCTAGTAGTTTGACTTTTTCTTAATTTAATTAACCTTTTATATGTTATGAGCAATAATAATAGGTCTCAGTTAACTCAAGAAAATAATTTTATTATTTCCATTTCCTAGGTGAAGAAACTTGAGCTCCCCCCGACTCACACTGCAAATTTCACCCAACATTTTTCATTGTTTTCAGAGGGAGGATCAATCAAGGTACCTATTATGTACTATTTTTTAAAATGAAGTATTAAACATCCTTTGAAAACCATAAATTCTTCCTCATATTCTCTCTTTCCATAGAGAGATTAAACTAGAGTTTCCTTTTTGGTTAATAACCATTCAGTTGGCCAGGATTTATCATTTTAATAAAACAATATTTATTAGACTGCTATGAATAGTGACTCACATTAAAAACTACAGCTAATACATACTGACCATTAGTTACTATATCTGGCAAAATTAGAATAGTAAGGCACCACAGCATAGCAATGCAATTTTAAAATGAATTCTCCACTTCCAGTACATACCCCTTGGAATTTTGTACCCAGTCTCCCCTGGTTGCCTGAGATTCCTCAGGATGTGATCTGAGTGAATGTTTATCAGCATGCCTATCAGCCACAAGACAAAACCTGAAGGAAAAAAACACACAAGTGTGTTATGTTTGATAAACTACAAAATGTATGAACCCAGGCCTGAAAGGACAGTATCACTGTACTCTTTCAAATTATCATTAGTAGTATAACATATAAGCCATAACTGACAGTAAAAACCATATTGTCCTTTATTTAGAAAGATAATTACTGTTCTCAGGTATGCTCAATAGGGCTTTGTTTTCCTAATAACATTAATTGTCTGATCTAGTCAAAATAAAAATTTTGACATGATGGCCACAATCTATGATTTTAGAATGACTGGGATGATTAGAAGTATTGCTTATGGTTATAACAGCTATGTGAGGCATGGCAGAGGAGAAGAGTGACATCTCAAGGTGTGCCTTACCGTGATGCACACAGGTCCACGGAGGGGAGTTGGTTCACAGGAGCTAATCTCTGGTCTTTCTCGCTTCTCTTTATAACCTCGTTTGAACATTTTCATACATGTCCATGGCTTCCAACACTACTGAATTCCTGCTCACTTATCAATCAGTATTCCTAGGTCTGCTCACCTGCCTCAGCTCCCAACAAAATCTTCCACTGTCATTGCATGCATGTGGACACCCATTAGCTTCTAGAATGCTTTCTCTCCCATTCTTAAGTCTTCTGAGGGTTGTCCTCACAGAAGACTTATTAGCATCACATCAATTAATACCAAAAAGAAAATGAAAAATGCCAAAATATGGCATTAAACTATTTCATAACAATAGTTTTATGAAAGAAATAACTTGATTTGATAAAAAAAAGTTAATTTGACTATTCTGAGATACTTCAAAAATGTGAAAGGCAGGTGTTGCTTTATGGTGGCATTCCATTCAATATGAAAAAAAAAGTATGCTTGAAGTAACATTATGAATTAATCATCAGTTATCATGATGGCATTAGTTTTTCACAATTAGAACAGAGATTTTAAAGCACTCTAGTTTATGATAAGGGTCTCAAAATGTCTTTCTGATTTCGCCACTGTAGGCTGCTTTCTCCCAGGCATGTTAAACTTGCGGTCTGCCAACCACGAGTTTGACATGCTTGTAACAGTTCTTACCAGATTTTGTAATATAAGTCACTTATCAAATAGCTGATTCACCACATTTCTTTTTTTCCATTTCAGTATGTCACTGCTAGGACCCCAATTTAGGTCCCAGAAAGTATCATGTTCTCAAAATTCCATGTTTTATTCTTCTAAGAGACAAGATTCCTTTACTGTCTAGATTGGGGTTCATCAAAGCTAAACATTTAATTCCATACCTGGGGATCTTATAAATTTTTGTATAAAATCTTTTAGATTAATGACTTTTACTGCTCTGGAAAATCTTTTGTTACAATATTATCATTATTATTTGCTTCCCTCTTCATGGTAAGTATCGTAAATGTAATCAATTAATTACTCATGCAATTTCTTGTTAGTCTCCTTACAAAACTGAGCTCTATGAAATAAATATAATGCAAGAAGAGTAACTTAGTTTGTTTTCTTTTTCTTTTTTTTTTAATTTTTGATTCCTTCTCTTCAATTGTAAAGAAGCCAAGAGGTCTGTGTACAATTTATCAGTGTCTTAAATTTTACAACAACTTCCAAGGCATCTGTCTCCTTTAAATGCCAATGATATTCACAGACCAAAATTATTATTTTTGTTTGGTGGTTGTTCATCAAAATTATTCAAATAATGATTCCTGTGAAAATCACAAATAAACATTAAAATCCTATCTTTTAGATTAAAAACAAAAACTTTCCCCTTGCTACTTTTGGGAAACCAGTGTGGTGAGCAGGTTTAAACCCTTGCTCTGCTATTTATTCAATTTAGATGGTGGGCCAGCTGCTTAACCCACGGATTCTCTCTTTCTTCTGTGAAAGGACCTAATTTCTACTATTCTCAGCATGTTGGGGAAGCATAAGTCACATACATGTGCAGCTCCTGGCTGATGGCCAGACCTGTTCTTTCTCCTGCGTTTGATGGTTGGGGCAGAAGAAAATCAGGTTTTCTAAAGGGAGGTAAACCAAGAAGATATTGGGGATAGTGTACAAACAATATAATTTAGTGTTTCCTGGAGGCACAGATTTGTGGCGTTAGAAAAGGATACTCAAACACTTTCTCATCCATCCTTCTTTTAATAGGTGAGGAGGCAGATCCCTCCTAGTAAGAATTCAGGTATGACCAGGGCACTGCCCTGAGAATAAAATTTTAATTCACAGAAAAAACTATGACTGAGAAATGTAAAAGTACTTTGTCAACAACAAAGTACTTCAAATGTTAGTTTTCTCTATCATTACAAATTTATACAGGGAAAAGCCAAACAAAAGGTAACTTTATGGAACTTAGGATAAAGGACTGTGGAGCAGCTTGAAAATTTGAGATTTAATTTCATATCTCTTAGGAGGGCAAGTTACATCTGAATGTGCTACAATTAACTGTAGGAGGTACACGGCTATCTTAGATAAGATGAATCATTAGTGCCCAAGTTTTCTCAGTGTTCTGGCTGCTCAAGCTGCTGAATCTTATTGCTATATTTAGGTTTGCCTTAAGAACAGGTATTTGTGCCCTGGCCGGTATGGGTCAGGAGGCTGGAGCGTCATTTGATTTATGCACCAAAAAGTGTCGGGTTCAATTCTGGGTCAGGGAACATAACGCAGGTTGTGGGTTTGATTCATGGGAGGCAGCCAATCTCTCACATTGTTTCTTTCTCTCCTTTCCTTGCTCAAGAAAGCACAGATATTTGCACTTTCGTGTTCGAGTGGGCACAGGTGCTGTGCATTTGCATCATCTCCCACTGCTGGGACACTAGGATAGCCTGATTCTGCCCCTAGCACTCCAGCCCTCCCTCCCTGCCAGCAGCTAGGTCGTGAACCATCTCAGACGTTTTGCTTTCCCAAGAAGTGTGGGAAGTGTGGGCTTTCTCACTACAAACAACTGGAACACGAACAATGAAGTGATGACTGGCATGGTGGAGTGCATCACTAAGGTCACTCACCTATTAGGAATCGGGGGTCAGTGATCCAGTCATCAGTATACACTGCATATTGGCTTAAGTATCTGCTTTGCAAGTAGCCATTATAGGTACAGAACATGAATGCAATTACACATGTGTACAAAGGTGTAGGCTTCCCTCCTCGGATCAGAAATGGGAAAATCAAGGACCTGAGAAAACAAGAAACAGAAACAAATGAAAAAGAACAACAATAAAGTATTTCTGGAATTCTTTTATAGTGTCTGGGATTTTAATATCACTTCCTTGTATAAAAATTATTCTCAGTAACATACTGATTTACTCTATCTGTTAGAGGTACAACTTATAGATAACAAAATTAACCATCTTTGACATAGCTGGTTTGGCTCAGTGGATAGAGCCTGTGGACCAAAGAGTCCCGGGTTTAATTCCGGTCAAGGGCACATACCCGGGGTTGTGGGCTCGATCCCAGGTGGGGGGCAGGGGGGAGGATGTAGGAGTCAGCCAATCAATGATTCTCTCTCATCATTGATGTTCCTCTCTCTCCCTCTCCCTTCCTCTCTGAAATAAAAAATACATTTAAAAAAGGAGAAAAAAATTAACCATCTTTCATCAATGTACACCGTAGTGGGTAAACTCAGGATTCTCATTATAAAGAATGTGAAACTGATACAGAGTTACAGAAAACTGAGTTTCAAGAGGCTCTCAAAACCTCCATTATCTGAAAACCCATAGCTCGTCCTACTCTGAGCATTTTATCATCCATAACCATCACAAACGGCTCTCTCTCATTTACTAAGCACCATCAGCTATAAGGCCTTCCAGCTACCTGCATAGCAGAGCCTTTATACACATTCCACAGAGGATGAGATAGACTTGGAGTGGTTAAGTAATCTGTTCCAGATCACAGGGCTACTGACTGGACAAACTGGGTAATTCAAAAATCATGTTTTTCTGTTATATACCATGCTGGCTTAGGTGTACACTAAGTTTAAAGAGAAAAAGAATAAGGACAAGAAATTACAAACTTATGAAGAAAAGAGGATGCATGTTTTAAAATTATAGATGAAGTGTTAAAGAAGGGACTCTGAGGAAACATTCTGCAAAGGTGGTAGTGTTTCCCTCCAGGATGTCAGAATCATGTATAGGGCGGCTAACATTTGATAGTTCTCCCAATTCAATTTCAAGTGCAGGGCTGAATTCTGAATGTAGCAAACACTGGCTAGCACCTTGTAAAGGTGAAACCCAAACCTCTCTTGTATTTCCCTTAAACCCCTTTCCTCCTGTTACTCATGGCCTGTGCTGCATAGTAACCTGACTCTAGATTGTCAGCACTACCAATTTTTGTACAGCCTGTGAGCTAAGAATGACTTTTACATTTTTAAGTAGTAGGGGAAAAAACAAAATATTTTATGACACATGAAAATTACATGAAATTCAAGTTTCAGTGTCTGTAAATAAAGTGGTATTAGAACAGGCCTGGTCACCTGTTTACATACTTTCTTTGGCTGCTCTGCAGTTACACTTGCAGATTTGGGTGGCTGTGGTAGAGCCTGTATGTGGTGATTTCAACCCTCTGCATGGCTGCTTGGTGCACTGTAAATTACCTTGACACAGTGTTTTGAGTGCTATGGGTATCCTTGTTTGACACATTTATTTTAGTATCAGTGATATCCATGTCAAGACAAGTGAACTGTTCACGCCCTGCAGGCACAGTGGAGTGTGGATATTACTAGAGGTGGAAAAGCAATCTTTGTTATGCAATTTCATGCCAGTTATGCCAAAAGCATAGAGGTTGGCATTACCAGACTATGCACTCATCAGAGTGTCCACAACTCACAGGAAAGGTCAGTAAAATGAAGGAAATTTAAAATAGAATCTCAAGAATTTCTTTACAAAAGAAATGAAAATGAGGCCACAACCACAGGAAGTTACCAAGTTAGGCAAGCAAGGGGAGCCGTACCCCCACGGGGAATTAATCGACTGCAGCAGCAGCCAAAGGAACATGCCTAGACAATACAAACTTGCAGGATGAGCCTTTCCGTGAGAGCAGCTGCTTGAGGAGTTGGGACACCAGAAGCAATGCCAATAGTCAATTAAAAAACAAGGCTGGGAGGAATGGGATATGGGAGGTACGGGAAGAGATTGCATAACAAATCTTACACCTATGAATGAGGACAGTGGGGGGGGGGGACTAGATGGAGGGGAAGCTATGGGGGGAAAAAGAGGCCCATCTGTAATAATCTGAACAATAAAGATTAAAAAAAGAAACAAGGCACAAGATCGAGTGAGCTGTCTTCCTTGCTCTTGTTGGGTCCATGGATGTCACTGATACTGCTCAGTTGTTTATTTAAGGAGTCAATGCTAAGGTTGACCTGAGAAACGAGGCTCTTAAAATAGTCTGCGTGGAACATCTGGAAACAAGAGTATTTCCAAAGAAGTTGAGAAAACACAAATTCAATACAACCCAAAGTGGAATCTACTGTTACAGCTGATGAGAGTAAAAGTGTGGAACAGAAAAATGGATCCATTACAAATTTATAAAACTTGTGAAGATGTGTTTAATGCTACTCCTTGTATCATCAGGTACTTTCCAGAACAATCTATGTCATGTGATTGAACCAATAGGGTCAACAGAGAATTTTACATTCTCTCCAGGGCTTATACAGAAAAATTGCCCTCATTCATTATTATTGAATTTTGAAGGGCTTTGGAAATTAGCTTTTGTTGCAGATTTGATAATGTTTCTTAGTGAATTCAACCCTACACAATAAGACAAAACATCACTTAAGTGCAAAACTTACACTGTTTATGTCATTTCAATGATAATTGACATGGTTTGAATAGCAAGTCATGTCAAACTGCTTTATATATTTTTTATGCTGTTAAAATTAAAAAAAGAGGTGATGTCTCCATTCTTATAGAAATTTGCAGTGGATATAGTTTGTAGAATCAAAGTAGTTTTTTGAACCTTAATTTCTATATTTCAAAAATCATTTAACTGTGTAATTGAGGAGTTGTCATCTAATATTCAATTGGAAGATACTAATCTACAAAGTAATGATACACTAAAAGGCAAATATTGAGAAAATCTAAAAGAATTTCATAAATGGCTCTCAAGGAATGAACATGCTCAATTAAAATAATAAACTCATGGACTGATATCAATATTTGGCAATGCTTGTGTGGAAAGGCATTCTCTAAGATAAAATTTCATTGCAGATTAGCACTAAGAGATGAACACTTACAACAGACTTTGGGAATAGGAAATACTAATGCTGAAGCCCAAGGATGTGAAATGTCATCCCCCACCAAAGGAATAATTCCATCCTTCTTATTACAGCTGCATGACAAAAACTGCAGAGATATTATTGTATTTTAAATTGTGTCAATAAAATTGTGAAAATTTGTTTTGTCCTCTGTTATAAATACCTACACAATATCCTCCATTTTGTTTGTTGGCCCACAAAGTTTCAATATGCACTATTTAGCTATTTTCTAAAAAAAAAAAAAAAAGAAAGAAAGAAAAGTTGCCAATCCTAGATTACATTGTGGACCAATAGTTTTATTGCTAGCTTTATCCAATGGCCAGATAAGTTTCTATTGAACGAGTACAAAAACGTTTTACATGTTAAAGGCAAGCTTTAAAATTAAATACCCATTGCATTTTGAAGTTATTACATGTTCTTACAAGCTAATATCTTTTTAAAGTATGATCATTGTAAAACACTGTGTAATATGAAGCGAGAATTCTCGTGATCTGTCCACAATGTGCTAAAACAGTTATAGTCTGGAGCCATCACTTATACTTCCTTAGAAAAATGTTCTTGCTCAAGACCCTGCACTTGGCTTTCAGGCAAATGCTGCAGTCTGGGGCATTTGTGCTTGAGGTGGAGACCATGCATCTAATGTTCTTAGTTATGCAGAGTCACACTGACTTCTGCCCCAGCATGTACCCTGGGAAAGATATTCATGAAGGACCTTGGTAGAATTACTTCTTTGGTCTCATGAGAATGTCAGAAAAGTGGCCATGGCCCGAAATGGCCTTAAAAAGAATGACACAGGTCTATTCTATTGCTCTCTTAATTTCTGTCCTCGAAGAGGACAGCAGTGACAGCCAATATCAGGAGGAGAAAAGGCAGGCTCAGGCAATGATGCCTAGGCCTTCAGAACTCTAGGAGGGAGAGCAGGTCCTCCTCTCTATCTTGTCCTTCCCCAAGCCTGAGCATCCTCAGCTGGACCAAGCACTCCTGGCTCTGAAGACACAAGAGCTCAGTCTTCAGTAGCTAGATGTCTAGATGCAGCACGCCCTCCAGAAAGGAACACTCTGCTTCCTCTCAACGGTTTTCAGGCTTTCTCCTTTTATGTCATTCCCTTTAGTTCTACTTTTCTTTGGAAATCCATGCAGCTGTTGTTAGAAAGGTTTTCCTTTGACTTAGACCAATTAGGAGCCAGAAAGGAGGAGAGAGTGGCTTCCAGGCATGGCTTTTATCTGACCTTGCATGGAGTTAGACAGCAGTTTAAGGATCAAAGTGGCTCCCGGGCAGTTTCTCACAGTGAAGGGTCACTTAGGGACCTGGAGCCAGGCAGCACATCTGCTAGACTGACATACTTAGCACCTGTCAAAATCCAAGGTCCAGGGTCCAGAGTGTCTGTTACAGCAGGTCTGGATATTCAAAAGCCTTTTCTCACAGGCTGTTTTCATCTAGGAACTGCAGGAAATGAGCATTCCTCCTCTTTGAGAAAAGGAATTCAGACTGAAGTTGAAAATCCTTTACAATGGAAATTATCTTTAAGAGTAACTATGAAGTACTTGGATGTAAAGGTAATTTATTTAGGTAATGTGTTATATAAATCCATTTTCTGTTGATAATGAGCTGAAGGCTACACAATAGCCAGGTTCCATGGAGCTACAAAGCACTTCAATTTTCTCACTCATCAGACTGGCTGTGGACAGAAATCAGCATTTGTTCTCCATCATGTTACAATTTTTTCCATTTTACTTTTTTCCCATGTAAGCAGACTCCCTTTCACCAAGTTGTTTTAATTACTTGGGGAAATTTGCACATTTTTTGTGTTTGCAAGGCAATGGGGAATATGGGACACATCTGATGATGGGTATCTACTGAACACAGACCTAGGGTGGCTGTCAGGAAGAAGAGGCCTTGTGGGCATTTGAAAGTCTGCAATCTGGGGGCCATTCAATATTCTCCCTCTGTGGATCCCAACCTGTCATAGTAAAGATAGTGACACCACATGCTTGAGTGGGACTTCCTTGTTATGGATAAATGTTCCCACAAATGACCTTTGCCACCTATCAGGAAAGAGATCAGGGCCCTGGCACATTCCTTCCCACAGCTGTTCCCTCTTCCCATTTAAGACTTTCCTTCCCTCCCTGGCTCTTCTGTCAAAAAGATCTCCCAGATTCTCTACAATTTGTCTTCCATTCCTTAAGGACCTATTTTGTCTCTCTTTCCCCAATAATGTGTGTAGTGCTGGATACACAGCTTAATCCTCAGTAAATATTTACCGGATGAAGAAAGATGTCCAAGTTTCCCCTCTCCTGTAAGCAAATCCTCTTTCCCATTGACCTTAGGGAGTCCCTCCATCTGGCTTCAGTTCTCCCCAACCCCTTGAGAGGCTAAAACTCACCTAGAACAGGGCCTAACCTCTCTCCTCAGAGTTCACACTGGGCCCCTGCAGACATCTGCCAAGCTCTGTAAGTTGCCACCACTTGGGCCTTGTCAGTGTCTCTCTGGAGCACATCCTGATTAATGCTTCTTTTGCCATTAGCCAGGCTCTGGCTTCATTCATACAATCTCCTCTCTTATTCAGGCCAATATCACTTGCATTGCTCTGTACAAACAAGGGACTCCATTAAGTGTTTCCCAGCTCAGCTGCATGCCTTGTAACAAGTGCTAAATGCAGCTGGTACTTCTATTCTCTTTCAAATGCTCACCAACTTAGGTCAGATGACTGTTTAATAAATTAGTTGCTAGAGTAGAATGGAAAATGTTTATCTTTTCTATTTGGAAAAATTCAGTGTCCCGAAACCACACACGCTATGTGTAAAGTGAGATGTGCAACTTAAAAAATAAAAAAATAGCCCAGTGGGTTACATGAAATCCATTGGTCATAGATTAGGGAGAGGGGTGAATTAGGGAATTTCAAAACTATACCTGACTAGGCAAATCCTCAGGGGCAGAGTTTCTAAAGCCACTGGTCTAGGCCCCAGAGGTTGCAATCCCAGCAATCTCTAGTCCAACAGCCTTGTATAAAATTCTAGAAATGACATCGGCCTTTTGGGAGGCTGCATTCATTACTTCACTAGAGAGAGCATAGAATGGATTAAACATCATAAGTTCAAAAGCTTAGCTAGGCTTTCAAATAAAGCTCTGTAAAGTGCTCTCTTCTTTTCCAATGCCATGTCTTCAAAAAATTTTTATTGGTACTCAAAGCTGGCAGCAGCATGCATGAAAGACACACAGAGTATAGGCATGAATCTACCCACTTGCATGACAATCTAAAATGGTATTATTTATCATATTCAGCATTCAGATTTGCCAACACCATGAAAGCATTTTATGGAGCTGCCTTTGTTTAATGCCAATCCCACAGGCTGGCATAATCACTGTGTCTGTTTCATAGATGGGGAAACCCACTGGAAGCAATTTAGTAATTCATTTTGAGTCCCAAGTGATGGGGATGAGATAACACGTGGCAAACTGACTCCAGAGACTGCTTTTAGCCACTAGAGAAACAGACATATGGACAAACACAGGCCTGGTATATGTATGGCAAAGTGTATATAGATACGAGAGTTCTACTGATATTCAAATTGCATCCACAAATTTGGTAATATTCAACCACATTATCAAAAAATCCAGCAGTCTGACAGAAACTTTGTTTAATGAAATACTCATGGAGTGTTAGGGTACAGGACTCAGACAGGCTTTGTTGAATATGAACTCTGCCTACTTAAAATGCCTGCATAAAAGCAGATGACAACACACTGCACCAGGCAGGACTCCTGTGTCCTAATAACCACAAAGAAGAGAAGTCCCTAGATAGACACACACAGAGACACGAGCATGCTTACTTCTTCCTACCTCTCTATGCAGTGGGTGTTGTAAGGTGGGACCCCAAATCAGAGAGCTTCAATAACCGGTCCACGTTCACAGAATAAGTGAGCCCAGCTTTCTTGATGTAGAAAATATTATTTTAAACTGTGCAGCCTTCTGAAGTCTGAATCAAAAATTTTAAATTTTGATTTCCAGCTTTTGTTCAGCCTTTTGGTTTAGCTGTTTAAAGCCAAAGCCTAAGAGCTGGAGAACCCAGTTTATCAGAACCTGAAGATCTCAGCCACTAAAATTCTTCACAAAAACCAAGAGTTGTAAGTCCTCTATCTGTGACTAAAGTCATTGCTTAGAAAGCTACTCCCCCCAATCCTTGGTGCTGTGCATAATTCGGAGGTGAAAAGTCTCAGAAGTGATCAATTTCTGCATCTCCCTCCCTCCCCCCCCCACTATACAGGGGGACTTACAAAGTCCTTTCAGGAAAGCAGCTTTCCAGGCAATCACCTACCCAGGAGAAAATAGCCCCACTGACAAGGATACCAAATGGAAAAGGTGGAAAAGGAGCCAGAAATGTTGCTGGGGGAGGGGAGGGGGGTTATCTTTGGCCAGACACCCTGGTCTTCAATGAAGCCCAGGATTATGGTATAGCTAACACTTTCCGGGTTGAAATTTTATAGACAAGTGTTAACGTAAGAAACATTCAAACCTGTAAAGAATTTCTGTGAGTTTGAGCCAAGCGGATTGTTGATAACGTTCCAGAGAAATGGCAGTGTTTCACCTTGCTTTATACGTTACAATCACAGGAGGAGATGTAAGCGGGTTTTACACGAAACCCGTTGGTCATAGATCAGGGAGGCGGGTGGGCAAAAAGTAAAAGGATAGGCACATGCTTCTCTTACACAGGCGGGCTGACAGTATAGCTACGTCGATAATTAACTTCTTACCAACCACGAGGACATTTGTGGTCTTCTGTCCTGGTGCATCAGTTGTGCCCTTGAAGGGTCTCGGAAAAGGGAACTTATCCGGACACCCTCCACGGTATGTCACGACAGGTACAAAAATCCAATCAACTAATCAAGGCTAAGATTGATCTTTGTTAGGGAAGACACCAGCCGGGGACTGCTTTTCGTTCAAGTTTTTCATTTCAGACCATCCTTTGTGGTTTTCTTTAAATCTCTTCTGAGTTTGCAAGACCTCCCCCCTTCACCTGGGCCTTCTTCCCTGCGCTGGCCAGGTGGCCCCTTTTCACCCGCACACGTCTCTGCCCTCTCTCCCTCCCCCCCCCGCCCCCCTTTAAAAGTCCTCTCTCTCCGGCTTCCCCCGCTTTTCCAGACTAACAATTTCTAAGCGAGCTCCCTGTGGCAGGGTACGGAAGTGGGGCTCCCAGGTGTAGGGAAAGGACACCAGGCGCGGGGGAGCGGGGGTCCCTCGGGGAGCGCACGCCTGGGCGCAGCGCAGTGGGTGGGCGCGATGGGCAGTGGGGGAGGCGGCGCAGCTAGGAATGGGGGGGCCGCCGCAGAGGGCACACACAGGGAAAGCGCGGCACGCTGGAGGGAGGGGCGTGGGGGTGTGTGTGTGTGTGTGTGTGTGTGTGTGTGTGTGGATAGGCGTGTAGAAACAGGCGGAGGGAGCCGGCGGGGGGACGCAGGGACAGGGAGCCTGGCCCGGGAGACGGAGAGGGAGCGGGGCGGGGGGGAGGGGGTGTATGGAGGGGAAGAAGGGCCAGGGGCGTAGGCAAAAAGGAGAGCTGAGCGCAGGCGGCGGGAGCCGGGTCGGGGGCGCGGCGGAGGGCCGTTACCGTTGTATGTAGTGGACGAGGAACATGGCCAGGAGGACGCAGTTGGGCCAGTGGCGGAGGCGCTCGGCAGCCGTGCCGACGCACACCAAGAACGGCACGGACAACGAGGGCAGCTCCTGCACGGCCCAGGCGGTAGGTGCCGCCAGCCGCCAGGCCGACGCCTGCGACGCGTAGCGCCCATAGGGCGAGCCCACCAGCGTGAGCAGCACGAAGGCCAGGAAGCCGAAGGCGCCCTCAAGGTAGGCGAGCGCGTCGAGCAGGAACCGCTCCGCCAGCTCCATCACGGGGGACGGCAGGCTTGCTCCATGGCGGGGTGACCATGGCGGGCCACATATAGGCGGCGAGTGGTGGGGAGGCGCGGTTACCTGAGGTTGGGGTGGCCCGCCGTCGCCCGAGGCGCCAGCCGCTCTTCCCGGGCAGGTTTGAGGCGGCGGCGTGCGCCTCTGCGGCCAATCCGACCGGTCCCCCCCGCGCGCGCGCGCGGGGCCCCGGGGGCGGGGCGGGGCGGGGGGCGGGCCTGCCGGCTCTCCGCCCCGCCCACGCGACGGCACCTCGCCTCCCCGGCGCCCGCGCTCTCGCCCCTCTGCGCATGCGCGACCTTGGGCTGCCCGCGGAGCTGCCTGAGGCAACGCGGAGAACCCCGGCACCCGACTCAGAGACGCCTTTGGGGCTGCCCTCTTTTGCCACTTTCACACTCAGGCTGGCAACAGATCTCTTTGCTCATTGTTTTTTTTGGACGTAGGGGTCGTAGTGCTTATCACTTGGGTCCGAGGTTTCCTGCAGGCCCGGGAGAGGCGGAGCGCACCTGCGGGGGGCCTTGAGCTGCAACCCGGAAGTACGCGCAGCCCACGGTGGCTAGTCGGTGGGTGCGGAGAGCGTGCGCTGCCGCGTGGGCGATGGGGCGGCGGGCGCGGTGCAGGCGGCTCCAGCAGCAGCAGCAGCAGCAGCAGCAGCGGCGGCCGGAGGGAACGGAGGACGGCGCCGAGGGCGCCGCAAAGCGCAATGACGCGGTAGGAGCCGGGGCCAGGCCGGCCGCGCCCCACGTGGGCCTCCCAGACCCCTAGACCTGTGGGGCGGCTCCCCAAAGCCTGAGTAATTCCCCTTTTTTTCCCCTCAGGGCTGGGAAGGCGGCTACCCCGAGATCGTCAAGGAGAACAAGCTCTTCGAGCACTACTACCAGGAGCTCAAGATCGTACCGGAGGGCGAGTGGGACCAGTTCATGGAGGCGCTCAGGGAACCCCTCCCGGCCACCTTAAGAATTACTGGTTACAAGAGGTAAAGGGGCCGCGCCTTTATTTCCTCAAGGGTTGGAATGCCTAAGGTTAAATTTTAAAAAACGAGAGTGTTTTCCTGAGACAGCCGTTCTCAACCTACGGGTCGCCTAAGACCATCGGAAAATGCAGGCATTTACATCACGATGCATCACAGTAGCAAAATTTCATGGTTGGGGGTCACCACCACATGGGGAACTGTATGCAAGGGTCGCGGCCTTAGGAAGGTTGAGAGCCGCTGTCCGGAGAGGTGTTAAGGGACTGGAGAACCGCTGCAGGTCAGCGGTGTAGGTTCTAGAGTCTTGAAGCATCGAGGAGGGAGTGTGGGGCCCAGTGGGGTAGGTCAAGGAGGTCTGGAAGCATGTGCAAAGAGAGGCTAGAATAAGCAATGAAAAAGCAAACAGAAAGGGTGGACCCCTGGGGGTTCGTGAGCCAAGGATGCCTACTCTTTGGAACACATGAAAATTTCTGACATTACCGAGTTTGTATAAAGCTTGTTTCTCTCTTTGTGTGTGTATGTATGTGTGTATTGGAGGCCTGGTGCACGAAATTCGTGCCCTGGAGGCATGGGGGGTGTCTCTCAGCCCCGTCTGTGCCCTCTGGCAGTCCAGGGCCCTGGGGGGAGGTGTCTGATTGGTATGGGGAGTGGGCCTAAGCCAGCAGTTGGACATCCTTAGTGGTGCTGTGGAGGCTCCTGCCACCTCTGTTGTGCCCCCTGGCCATGAGCCTGTCTCAGGGCTTCTGGCTGAGAGGTGCTCCACCTGTAGGAGTGCACTGACCACCCGGGGGCAGCTCCTGCTTTGAGCATCTTCCCCCCCTGGTAGTCAGTGCAAGTCATAGTGACTGGTGGTTTCACTGTTCAATTGCTTTGCATATTATTCTTTTATTATATAGGATATAGGATCTATAGGGTGCCCCCACCCCCAATGGTGTATATACATATGTTGAAAATGAAATTATTTTAATAAACACTGCCTTTATAATTACTCAAAGTGTAAACATTTTTGTGGTTAATATTCTTCCAAGATGAGTTGCAAGTAAAAATGGAACTGTAGGAATACTTAAGAGGGAAGGAATTCCGTAGAAGTGTATTTGGTTTGTCATCCTTTGGTGATTGAACAGTGAGTATTGTTTAGCTTTGAAGGAATAAAGAGGCGATGATAAAAGAATGTCTTCTCTCCATGCAAAGGTGGTTTTAGTTTTAAATCACTTGAAATCTTAAATTCACCAAAAGATAAACTATGTTAGCCTTTCAGGTTGGTTTGAAACTTGCTTTTTTTTTCTCTCTTTTCTTTTTTACAGCCATGCAAAAGAGATTCTGCATTGCTTAAAGAACAAGTATTTTAAAGAATTGGAAGACCTGGAGGTAGATGGTCAGAAAGTTGAAGTTCCACAACCCTTGAGTTGGTAGGTACAACAAGGTTTCATGCTGTTGCATGTCTCTTTGGGATTTTAATCTTTGTCATTGTGATATATGTCTTGGTAATACATTTGCTATTAGCACCAAAGAACCTGAACATACATATGAGATATCCTCATGTTTTTGACCCAATGCTTTTTATCGTTATTACTTTACAGGTTATTACTGGTGTGCATGTTTTCATGTATGATTTTTTTTCCAGTCAATCCAACCCCTTTGCTTCTGTGATGTTACCACTTCTACCATTTCACCACTTCTACCATTTCCATGTAAGCTCCATGTCAAACTGTTACTGAGTGTTTACTTTCAGAAAAATGACAGTCTTACCCTGGCAAAGGAGTACAAAGACTGCTCCAGCTGACTGTCTTACTGTCTCTGGCACCCCAGCATGCTCCTGATCTTTGTGTTAACCCTTTTTTTTTCTTCTTTGCCCTGTTCTGTAGGTTACTTGTTTTTCATGGCCCAGGTCAAGCCTGAGTTGTCTGAAGACATCCCTTGTGTCGACAACATAGTCTGTCTTGTAAAATGCCTGGTGTCAAGTCCTGGGGAGTCATTAAATGGTTCTAGTTTCACATTTCAGATTATCAACTTTGAGGCATTGAAGATTCTCACAAAATGTGTGTGTGTGTGTGTGTGTGTGTGTGTGTACACATATTTAGATATTTAAATAATTGTTGTAAAACTGTGAATTTAACCAGCATTTTCTGATAACTTTTGGAGGTTTTGACTATTCAAGTGTATGATACTATCTTTCTTTTTTACATATCCTTTAGTAATTGTAAACCAGGGTCAAGTTTTCATTTATCATGGGCTGTAGATTTGTTTGCTTTTCTTTCATTGGCCATTTGGATTTTTAGTGTCCATATCACAGATGTGTGCAGGTTACACATTTTGAATCAATGACAAATGCCAATGCTAAAATCAGTACTCAGCTGAAGTTCTCGGTTTTTGAAGAATAGAAGTGAATCACTGTCTAATAATGGCCAATCATTTTCTTCATGTTATTAATTGTTTTAATTTTCTGAACACAACTGAAGCATGTGGACAGCATATTATATGATTTGGGTTTCTAATACTTAGGTTTTGTTTGTTTTCCCCCCTCATTGTCAGTGGTAACTGCATGGCAGTTTTGTTTAATCAATCAAATTCACTTATCAGGTGTGGGATACCCATACATCTCTTAGCAAGCAAGTAAAGCAGACACTTACCAAGATGCCTGATGGTTTTCTATATTGCCCAAAATGCAGAAATATATAATACTAGAGGTCCAGTGCATGAAAATTCGTGCACTTTGGAGGAAAGGGGGTCCCTCAGCCACAGGGAGTGGGCTTAAGCCACAGTTTGGCCTCCCTCTGTGTGAGGCCACCAGAGAGATCAGGGGAGGGTGCCGCCCCCATCACCTCACTGCTGCCACCACTGCAGGTCATCGTGGATGCGAGGCCTGAGCCCCAGGCTTTGCAGTTGCTGGGGCTCAGGGCTGCCTCAGCCCTGGGCCTCAAAGCTGCTTTGGCTTTGTCCAGATGGAAATCCAGCAGATGTCCGCTCTAATGAGCATATTACCGTTTTATTAGTATAGATTCTTCTTAACCTTCTGGTACATAATGGAATAACAGGAAAGTTTGTGGGAACTCTGTTTTCTGTACATAATTTTTTTTTTCTTTTCATAGACTCAGAAGGATAGTAAATAAAATTGTAATCAAATGCTTGTCAAACATCTTGATACTTCGTCTGCCACATTATTTTGACTGTGTGACCTGTACTTCTTTAAATTTAAGAAACTTATTATGTGTTTTTTATTTTTCTGATGACCTTTATACCATTGTTAACTTACCATACATAGTGAAGAGCAGAGGATTCTTCGCTTTTTTATCAGATCCTAAACATTTATCATCATGGTTTTACTGTGATGGCACCTGTGTGTGTCTGCTGTGATCCCCTAGGCTCTTCTGTTTCTGCCTGGGCACTTTTAGAACCATGTTCCTGTGTCCCAGGGGACATCATACAATGTTGGCTGACTGTACTGGAGAGGATCATGGATGAGCAAGCAAAACAAAATTGGGTGTCTCGTTGGCTATATGACCTGGATAAGCAAGAAGTCATTAAATGAGCACTTTATATAGTCCATAAATATTTTACTTTCTTTTTGGTCAGGTATCCTGAAGAACTTGCCTGGCACACAAATTTGAGTCGAAAAATTTTGAGAAAGTCTCCACAATTAGAAAAGTTTCACCAGTTTCTGGTCAGCGAAACTGAATCTGTGAGTAGAGTTCTTTAGACTTGGTGTTCTTAAAGTTTTAAATGCATAATAGTATCATAGTTATATTTTTAGCCCTATTTGTCAATGGGAGTGATCAAGTAGATAAAGTATGCAGGAAAGATACCTGCATCTATATTTTTCACCTGTAATCTGTGATTATGAAGCTGTTACCTTGTTTGGTTGCACTAACCATGAACTTGGATAGGGATATTATCACAGTTGTCAGCTTGATTGTGTCTTGCTACTCTTGATTGTGGGTTTGAGTGGCTGAAGACTTGGGGTGTGCACAGGACTCTGCTTGATAGCATGCCATTTAGGAGACAACCACTTATTCCACTCCCCCTTAGGTGTATATGCCAGGTGCTTATAACAAGAAAGTAGTATATTTTTATGGCTATGTTACTTATTTTACTAAAAGTGAGACCTTTTAACTCACTTTTTATCACTTCTGTGTTTTTTTTCTTGTCCTGTCTATACTCCATTTTTGTCATAACAGGCATACATACATACATGCATAAATACATACATACATACAAAAAATACCTAAGCTTTAGCTGGTTTGGCTCAATGGAAAGAATTCGGACCGAAGGGTCCTGGATTTGATTGTGGTCAAGGACACGTACCTCGGTTGCAGGCTCCTTCCTGGCCTGGATCCTGGTCAGGGCTCATGCAGGAGGCAACCAGTTGATGCGTTTCTCTCTGTCTTTCCCTCTCTTTCCCACTCTCTAAAATTAATGGGTCAAAATCAGTTTGGCTCAGTGGATAAAGCGTTGGCCTGGGGACTGAAGGGTCCCGGGTTCGATTCCGGTCAAGGGCATGTACCTTGGTTGTAGGTACATCTCCAGTGTGGGGCATGCAGGAGGCAGCTGATCGATATCTCTCTCTCTTCGATGTTTCTGACTCTATCCCTCTCCCTTCCTCTCTGTAAAAAATCAATAAAATATATTAAAAAAATAAAATAAAATCAATGGAAAAATATCCTCAGGTGAGATTTTTAAAAAACAATATCTAAATAGAACAATTTTGTTCTAAAATGTCACCATCGTCACCCTCTTGGTTTCTTTGCCATCCCAGATTCCTGATTACAGTGAACATTTACCATCATGGTTATTGAACTTTTTACCTTTAACATCAAATTTTTCCCAAGAAAATAGCTATTTTCTGACGCAGTACGTATTAAATGCCCATAAAGTTTAGATACTGTAAGCTTTTCCTTTTGGTATTCTTAATACTCTTAGTATTTTCAGTCAGGAGTTTCCCCTTCCTATTTTCTAATCTTCTAGTCAAGGAAACCTCTGTTTCTTCAACAGATAATGTTATTTCTTTTTCCCTCTTCTGTGTCCTCTTAATAGAGTTAATATGATCCCGGGTTTTCTTCCATGAAGCTAGAAACCCTTCACTCTACTGGTTCTAACTTCTCCTCGACCCACATCTGTTTCCTATCATTGTGGCTTTTTGCCCATTTGGGTAACCTAGTAAACTGGGCTCCTGTTTGCTTGGCTTTCTACCTCACTTCCCAATAGTTAGGAATATACTGGACTGAGTACTACCTCATTCCTGATTCTGTACTTGGGGGCCCAGTACTAGGAAGGGTTTTCTCTGAGTGAGATGCAAGGTCAGATAAAGATTAACAGGGTTATAGAGCAAGTTACGATAGAGCAGAGGTTTGTGGGGAGTGGAGAGGTTTTCAGTTGAGTAGGTTGTGAAAAGCCAGATTTAAGCAGCTCTGAAAGGTGGAGGAGATGGGAGTTTCGTGTCAGTAGTGTATATCATAGGGAAATGGTCCAGTTTTTATCTAAAGTCAGCAGGATGAGATACTCTTAGTTATTTAAAGCTGGTTGTGAAACTTCTTCAGGATGTGTTTATGAATCCAGTCAAGGGCCCACAGTTCCCATCTCCACTTTAATGCTTGGAGTCAGTGTGCCTTAGTCAAGTTAAGATTCAGTCTTCACAAACCATTGCCAGCCCAAAATCCATATGGTGATAATTAGCGGGTGTGAATGAATGTACAAGTCTGTATTTAGATTCTAACAGGCTGATGGGTAAGTATAAGATGAGTAGCGATAGCTATACTGAAGGTCCTTGTAATGGGGCAGAAGCTTCCTGGTAGCTGATGTTTTATAGCTTTCTCTGTTTTTATATTGATTTCAGAGAAAGGAAGGGAGAAGGGGAGATAGAAACATCAGTGATGAAAGAGAAAATTGATCCTGCACGCCCCCTATGGGGGATTAGTTCTCAACCCCACCATGTGCTCTGAGCAGGAATCAAACCATGATCTGGTCCATGGTTGGACTCTGAGCCACACCAGCCGGGCTACTTTCCCTTTTTAAGCATTCATTCTTAAGGTTGTTAGAGTTGTGATTGAGGCAAGTGCTGGACTTCATCAAGAAAATTTTGTTTGATTCTGGATTGTCATACATCTTCACGGATGCCTTAGCCCAGTTGTTGTCAAACTGTGGCTTGCGAGCCGTGGTTTGCCGCTCTGTTGACAAATGAGTTTGCCTAATACTGACCTAGACTCTCGATTTCAATAATTACAGGCTGTTGTTGTTCCTTGTGATTAAGCCCCTGTCCTAGTGGTCAGCAAACTCACTCGTCAACAGATAGGCAAACCGTGGCTCGCGAGTTGCATATGGCTCTCGAGCCACAATTTGCCGACCACTGCCTTAGCCCACTAGCAAAGATCTTTAGAACAGACAATTTAGTGAAGAATTTTAAATAATTTATCTTGGGGAAGGAAAGAGAAAAGCAATGGTTGATGCTTTCACCTTTCTGAGAGACAGTTCTCAGAAATAGAAAGCAGACATGGGCTGTTCCTGAAAACGGACTGAGATACAGAGTTATAGTTTTAGCTGAGAGGCAAAAACTTGCTAAGAGTGACTTTGTCCTGTGCCCCCTTCGACTGCTCCTCTTGCTGAAGGTATTTCATTGACATTGTCTGCTTTTGGGACATGTTTACCCAACTTCCAGATCTTCTGAAGGTAGGAAGTGGGGACTACGTAATCTTAAAATTCCCTTTGTTTTAATGAAATTTCAAAATGCACTCTTTTTTTAAAAGTAAGTTTTGGTAAATGGTCATCCTTACTTGACCTTTAGGTAGCAACATGTATCTACTAGTATGAAAATCTGTCCTACCTCTTTAATATGTGTGTGATAGTACTAACTCTTGTTCTATGTATGATTGATTCTATGGCCTTTTTCTGTTGCATTTAAAATTTTGAATTTCCAGTATTGAAATTTTCTGCCCTTTGTAATGTCATTACTGACTTTTTAAACATTTTATTTTCTAAGGGAAATATCAGTCGTCAAGAAGCTGTTAGTATGATTCCACCACTGCTGCTTAATGCTCACCCTCACCATAAGGTATTGTGTGTTATGTAGAAAATCGTGGTGTACAGGCTGCTATCTGTGTTTGTGCTGCTCTATTATTGAGACCTTTTTTTCTTAATATAACGAATTTTTTTTCCACTTTAGATAAATAGAAAGTGATAAATTTTTCTTTAGGTATTTCACATTTTTGTCCTATTTGAGTTTTATAAAGTTATTTTCTTCCTTAAAAAATTTGTGTTTAGATAATTTCTTTTATTGGTTTCAGAGAATGGAAAGGAGAAGGAGAAAGAAATAGAAATATCAATGAGAAAAAAACATTGATCCATTGATTGGCTGCCTCCTCCACCCTTCCTACTGGGAATTGAGCTGTGACCTCTCCAGATGCACAGAACAACGCTCAATCCACTGAGCCCCACCAGCCAGACAAAATTTTTTTTTAATTTGTTTATTTACTATACAGATTATCTTCAGTAGTCTTGATTAACTAAATCAGAATAAAAGTCATTTTGAACTTTCGTATTGAGAGGTTGTTACATGCACTGTTTTCTTTGCCTGAATTCATTTTATTATCTGTACATCCCTGTGGTGGTAGATGCTACCACTGTCCCCATTTTTCCAAATGAGGAAAAGGAGATCAGGAAAAGTTGAAGGAACTGGCCCAAGGTCACAGGACTAGTCGTTGGCTGAGCTGAGATTTGAGACCAAGTAGCTCTCTTCTTAGCAGTACAGTATGTTATAGTGCTTCTTGAATTTAATATCTTTACTCATTCATCCCTAAATGTATTGCCTTTACTGGCTTGTAGTGCTGTCTGTTCTTGTCCCCTATGGAGAGAGTAACTTGGTCACTGTGACTTGAGAGCATTCTATGTTATGAGATCCCTATCAGTTAAATATATCACGTTGTAGATCCATTCTATAAAGAAATATACTTAGGTATTAGAATAGAAATAAAAAGATTAGAATGACTCATTGTTTTAAATTAAATGTAGAATGTTTGATCTCTTAAAATAAAAGTCTCAAATATTCCCTTGCTTTTTAATAGATCTTAGATATGTGTGCAGCACCTGGATCAAAGACCACACAATTAATTGAAATGCTGCATGCTGACATGAATGTCCCTTTTCCAGGTATGCATTGGACTGGAGGTTTGGAGGTAGCTATGCTATTTTGGTGGGATGTAGACAGGGAAAAACTAGAACATTGCCTGAAGCCTCCCTGAAAGTAGGACTGGACTATGTTAAGAGCTGCTGTCTGACTCCCCAGGTTCAAATCCCACTACCATTTATGAGGTGAGTTAGGTGACATTACTAAGCATCGCATATGAAATGAACCATCAGTCCTGAACTTGGGATGTGTGATACAAGATTTTAAAGTGCTCAGAATATGGCAGCTATTACTGTAGTATCAGTGATGCTCCTTTATAGAGATTTTATAAAGATTTGAAAAAACTTTGTATAGTCCTAGTTAGTCTTCTCATATTTTTATGTACCTTTATCTCCTACTTCCTTTAAGAGAGAGCAATATTGATTATAAAATGTTACTAGACATATTTGCCTTTTTGCTGGAGATCAGAGAGGAGCCAGAGGGAGAGGAGGTGGCACCCAGGAAACATTCCACCAGGTACTTAGCTGTGGTATAGCTCAGAATCTTCCAGGGAACAGCTTTTAAATATTCAGGAGTGTGAGCCCCCACTCCAAGAATCTGACCCAGAGTCTAGAATGATGCTCCAGCACACACGCAGTATTTAAAACACTTGTCAGGTGATTCTGTTGGTTTGTACATCTTTTTCTCTCCCCTTATCCTCCTAATTAATTAATAGTTACTTTGGCACAATAACTGGTACAAAGTGAATAATTAGTTGAACAAATGAATCTTGAAGTTTTGAAATTTTAAGGGACCATGAAATCCATGCTGAGCTGCTGGGTTTCTGTTTTTGGACCACTCCTGTAGTTCTAGCCAATCTAAACTCGGGACTCAAGTTTAGTGGATTCTCACCTTTCACATGCCAGCCTACAGGTTATGTATTTCAGGAATTTACTTGTGCTGCATGTCACCCAATGCTACAATTTTATATTCCCCAGAGGGATTTGTCATTGCAAATGATGTGGACAACAAGCGCTGCTATCTGCTTGTTCATCAGGCCAAAAGGTTGAGCAGTCCCTGCATCATGGTGGTCAACCACGATGCGTCCAGCATACCAAGACTCATGATAGACGTGAATGGAAAGAAAGAGGTTCTCTTCTATGATCGCATCCTATGTGATGTCCCATGCAGGTATTTATTTATGTTATCAGGAGACCAGAAAGCCCAGGATCCATTAAGAAATCACATAAAGACTAAAATGAAACTGCATATGAACACACAATTGTCTGTATGATTCTTGTAGTAGCTGGTATGAAGAAAGACATCGTGACCTAAGTTAGAAGACAGACACAGTTTTAGTAATACAGGGACTGAGCTTGTGGAGCACAATTAAGAAAGGGATGGTTTTGGTAGTCTAAAAGAGAGAGAAAATACTTGAGAGGAAAAGGGCAACATAAACTCATGCATTTCAGGATGTAGTCAATTGGAGTGATGATGTGAGTGTATATGCTTGTACTTCAATGAGTATGTAAAACAGTCATCAAATAAAAATACATTGGGTTTTTACTTGTGACTTTTATATTGTTTAGCACAATGAAATTGGGAGTTCAAACTATTGATAAACTGATTTTAACTATATCCGTTCACATTTTCTTCACATTTTACATGTAAATTTTAGGTTTTTAGAGTTTACCTTTACTAGTTTTATGCCATAACTGAATGAATTTTTCCAAAAAGAGTCAAACTAAAGATGGCTGTTAAGTTCTCTGAGGCAGTGATATAGGCAATGATCACAAGGGTTTAATAGCTTTTGAACACATGATTTTGTGAGGCTAGAGTTCAAAAACTGCCACAAAACTTTGTTAGCACTAAGTAGTGTTTAACTGATGCATCAGTATTAACTTCGTCTTGAAGAAATGGCCAATTTACTGCTAGTAACATTTGATTGGGAGTCTAACTCATTTCTTATACCAATATTGTGAGACTAAAGTAACCTTATGAGCACTAAGTTGTGAGCTGAGAAAAATTCCTAAAATTATAGATTTTTAACCCATTGCCACACAAGAGAGAGATGTCATATGAAATCTATCATATCTCAAGACATTTTCATCCTGTAGACTACACCTCAAGAACATGTGACTAGACCATCAAGGAAAATGAAACTTTACAGAGAAAGCAACAGATGCAGGAATTATCTCAGAAAAACTGGGTAGATAAAAATAGACATGTTCAGAGAGATTAATGAAGTCTGTTATAAAATTTACTAGAGGCCCAGTGCATGAAATTTGTGCATGGGGTGTGTGTTCCTTAGCCCAGCCTGCACCCTCTCCAATCTGGGACCCCTCGAGGGATATCTGACTGCCTGTTTAGGCCCGATTCTGGTAGGATTGGGCCTAAATGGGCAGTTGGACATCCCTCTCAATCCAGGACTGCTGGCTCCCAACTGCTCACCTGCCTGTCTTCCTGATTACCCCTAATCACTTCTGCCTGCCAGCCTGATCACCCCTAACCACTCCCCAGCCAGCCTGTTTGCCCCTAACTGCCCTACCCTGTGGGCCTGATCACCCCCAACTGTCCTTCCCTGCAGGCCTGGTCACCCCTTACTGCCTTCCCCTGCAGGCCTGAGTCCCCTCCAACTGCCTTTCCTGCTGGCCTGGTTCCCCCTAACTGCTTCCCCTGCAGGCCTGGATTCCTCCCCCTACCCCCCACCCTCTGGTACCCCAACCGTCCTCTCCTGAAGGCCTGGTTCCCCCCAACTGCCCTCCCCTGCAGGCCATCTTCTGGTTGGAGTGATGGTCAATTTGCATATTACTCTTTTATTAGATAGGATGCCTATTTTATAATTTAGCTTGAATGTGACATATTTGTTAAACTCTAATCATCTACCTATGGAGAGTTTTATGTTCTTAAATATCTTTCCAGTGGAGATGGCACCATGAGAAAAAACATAGATGTCTGGAAAAAGTGGACCACTTTAAATAGCTTGCAGCTGCATGGGTAAGTAAAACTTTATAGCTGGCAGCATTGTTTGACAAATCAGTTGGTCAAAATTTATTGTTGAATCACCTAATTGGGCATCCAGATCTTTACTTCTATGTAAGCATTAGAGTGTTAATGATGTAATTTGCTCCATGGAATTTGCTTGTATATCAGAAATAGTTGCTTTTAAAATCTTTAAGAGTAGTAAACTAAACATTGTACACATTTATTAAAAATGCATTTTATAAGAATTTCCTATAACATGTTGAATTTTTTTAAATGAAATGACTATTTACTTACTGTCTTACCAGTTGTTCTGTTCTTTTGTGTTTAATTATTTTGTTTAACATTTTTATCTCAGATATTTATTGTCCCTAAAATTTTTTTATAGAATTCTTAAAAAGAATCTCATACCTTAAAAATAACTTCTGTCATGTCTAGTGTATTATAGTTTTCTGGTCCTATGAGTTTTTTAAGTTTCTATTTTGAACAGTTTTGATTTTTGCTTCATTTAATATTAAAATTATACATTCTTAACTTAAAATGTACAACAATGGATGGTCCAAGTAAGTTATAAAATGTTCATCATTAATAACTTTAGGACTACATTTTGTTTCTC
Organism: Lasiurus cinereus; assembly: GCA_011751065.1. Classification (NCBI taxonomy): domain Eukaryota; kingdom Metazoa; phylum Chordata; class Mammalia; order Chiroptera; family Vespertilionidae; genus Lasiurus; species Lasiurus cinereus. The sequence goes on along the minus strand of JAAGEH010002531.1, from coordinate 57,012,974 downwards.
TGCTAAATAAATACCACTGTTTTGTGAAACAGGCATTAAAATTAGAATGTGCTGAAGGCTACAAGTTGTTCATAGAAAGAAAAATCAAATATTTGTATAACTATGGATGCTTTTTAATAGTGAATTCATCTAATATGTTGAATTCAGTTAATCACTTTATGCTTTGCTTGTCAACATGCTGGGGAAAGTCCACAAACCAGTGTTTATATAAATGGGTGCTTTTTTATATTTACACTAGAGGCCCAGTGCATGAAAATCGTGCATGGGTGGGGTCCGTAGGCTTAGCGATGAGGTCTGATATTCCCCAGCTTCCAGCTGTTGACCGGGGACTTCCTTTATTCCATGCTGCCCCTGGTGGTCAAAGCACTTCATAGCAAGTGATCAGTCTCCTGGTCAAACTCCCGTGGGGACAATTTACATATTAGGCTTACACACACACATACACACACACACACACACACACACTAAGGGCCCAGTGCACAAATTTGTGCACCTTGAAGAATTGTGGGCTGCTAGGCTGCGGTAGGCACAGGGATAGGTTTCAGCCCATCTTCCACGCCCCTACGCAGCCCCTCCTGCCATGGTCCCCTGTCTGCCAGCAGCCCCGCTCCTGCCGCCCCCACACTCTTAATGGCACCGGCCCCACACTCTTAATGGCACCGGCCCCACTCCCACCCGCTGACGGTGTGGAGTGATTGGGGCTGGTGCCAGCAGTGGGTGTGAGTGGGGCCAGCATCATCAGCTGGAGTGGCAGCTGCTGCTCTGATCGCCTCTCAGAGAACGGAAGAGGGGGAGAAACTCTCAGGGGCAATCAGGGCCGGCAGCCACTGCTCATACCTGTTATGGTGCCGATTGTTCAGATTTGGTGCTGGGCACCGGCAGCAGGTGCAAGCGTTTGCTCCAGTGCCACTTGTGGGTGCGAGCGGGGCTGGTGCTGGCAGTAGGTGTGAGTGGCGGCTCCGGCTCTGGCAGCAGGTGCAAGCAGGGCCAGTGCCAGCAGCAGGTGTGAGCACCAGGTGGGACCATGGTGCACAGTAGCAAAGAATTATCAGTAACCACCAGAGGCTTGCCCCAATGACAGTGACCAGTGCACCACCTTGGTCTGGCACCCCTGCTCACCTGCTCTTCTGTCCCACTGCGGCCCGCCATGTTCCACACGCTCCCTGGTGGTCAGTGTACGTCATAGCAACCGGTTGTTGGGTTATTCTATTCTGTCTATTTGCATATTAGCCTTTTATTATATAGGATAGATGTAATATCTTTTGTAGATTTATTCTAAATTCACTAGAATTTAAGTTTTTTTAAAAAATTGGAATTATTTATTTTAGAATACTTTGTATTTTATTTATAAGCCTGTCATAAAAACATATAATAAATATGTGACATAAAGGGTTCCCATAAAGAATGTGCTCTCTGGTTGTGTTTGGTCCCAGTAATTTAGTTTATCCAACCCTTAGCTTACAGCTACGGATTGCTACACGAGGTGCTGAACAGCTAGTGGAAGGTGGCAGGATGGTGTATTCTACATGTTCATTGAACCCCATTGAAGATGAAGCAGTCATAGCATCTTTACTAGAAAAAAGTGAAGGTAAGCACGCTGTATTAATAAAAGTATAGACTTTTCAAAACTATTGCTATACTGCAGCGATTTTCAGCCTGTGTGCCACAGAATTTTCATAATTACTTTATGTGTACCTTGAGATGAAAAAAGTTGAAAATTTCTGCTATACTGTATACTTCTGTAGACTTTTTCCTGGGGCGTTTGATTATGTTATTAACCTGTAAACCTTAAAATGAGATAGCTCTAATAGAAAACAAGCTTCTATAATAGATCTGTTTTTCATGAATAACAAGCTTTGCCCATTATCTGAGTGTGAATATTTATGTCAGATTCTATCAGTGTAATTTGGTAATACATACATAAACTTAATATTTATCATTTTAACTATATTTAAGTATACAGTTCAGTAGTGTTAAGTACATTCACATTGTTGTGTAGCCAGTCTCCAGAGTTCTTCCTCTTGTAAAACTGAAATTCTGAACTCATTAAATAACTTCCCATTATCCTCTTCCCATTGTTGTAGTATCTGTCTCTGAGTTGGAACAGACTAGGTATCTCGTGAGTAGAATCATACAGTATTTGTCTTTTTGTGACTTGCCTACTTAGCATACTACCCTGAAGGTTTATCTGTGTTGTATCATGTGTCAATTTCCTTCCTTTTTCAGGCTGAATGGTATTCCATTGTGTGTATACCATCCATGGACACTTGGGTTGCTTCCTCATTATATTATGGTGGACAATAACTTTGAAGTTCTGCTTTCAGTTTTTTTGAGGTGTAATACCCAGAAGTGGTAATTCTGTTTCAGGACCTACCCCCCCATACTGTTTTCCATAGTGACTGCACCATTTTACAAGTCCACCAGCAGTGCACAGGGTTCAGTTGTCTGTATCCTCACCATCACCTATTGCTTTCTGTGTTTTTCATAGTATTTGTTCTGATGGGTGTGAGATATTTTAGCATTGTTTTATGAAATATTCCGAAACAGCAATTTCCATAATGTTTTTATATAAAATATTATTTCTCCTTTTATGTTTTCAATAAAATGATCATCTTTCCTGTCATATTATTCTTAAAGCAAATAATGAGAAATTTCAAATAGAATGAAATTGCAAATTTCATTTCAGAATAGAGTATCAAATTTACTACATGCATTTTTGTGAAGTTAAGAGTGGTATCTGCAACAGTCTGGACTTCCAGTTATGTTTTCAGTGGCTGTTGATCTATGGGTAATCAGTCCTCACTCTTGTTCTTCAGCCTGCATTTACTGTGTTTTGTTTTTGCTGTTCTTATGTTGGTCTACAGAAAGATGTGATATCTGAGTGATGTTTTTTTACATGGTCATAATCTCCACAGTTTTGGTGATACTTTATCTCAGAAGGCATATGCATAGAAAGACCATAGGTGATGTAATTTCATAGAAAACTAGAGGCCTGGTGTGCAAGTGGGAATTGGGCCAAACCAGCTCTCTGACATCCCCCAATGGGTCCCGATTGCAAGAGGGCAGTTCTCATGTGACATACCACAGAATTGGGCTCCTTCCTCTCTGGTTCTGGGTGTGTCACCTGTGGACCACAGATGCCAAGTCAACACAGCTTAGCAGCTCCTGCATTGAGCATATGCCCACTGGTGGTCAATGCACATCATAGCTACTGATCAAATGATTGGCTAGTCACTTAGGCTTTTATCCTACCCAATAAAGAGGGAATATGCTAATTGACTGCCATGTCCTCAAAGATGGCAGTGCTCACAGCCACAAGATGGCAGTGCCCAGTCCCCTCAGCTCCCCGGCTGTCCAGCCACCCTGGGCCACCCGAGGCTCAGGTAACCAGGGCTGGCCAAGGCTTGTGCTGCTAGCAGTGGCAGCATCAGAGGTGTTATGGGGGCATTGCCTTCCCCTGATCACTGGGCCACCTCCCGCCCTTGAGGGCTCCCAGACTGTGAGAGGGGGCAGGCCAGTCTGATGGAACCCTCTCCCCCCACTCTAGTACATGAATTTCCATGCACCGGGCCTCTAGTGCACATAGAATAGATTAACTGGGCATCCCATTCAGTGATTAGTCTAGATCTTGCTCTCACAACCACCATTAAACATGTGGTTGTTTCAGGCTTGTAGACTCTTCTCAGTCCTTGGTGACAGGCATCCTGTGTAGACATGGCTTCATGGGAGCATAGACCTTTGCTGAGCTTTGTATTTAGCAATTGCTATGACTGGATAGGGTGTGGTCCTCACCTGAAAGTATTCAAGAGACTTAGCTGGAAGAAGGGCAGCCCACAAAACATTCAGTCTACAAACTCTGAGCCAGCATTGGCAGCTTCTGACACGAATACTGGCAGGCAGGCCTACTGAGCAATGGACAGTGTTTGAAGAAATGAGTTTCTGGGAACCTCCACTATTGTTCACTTTTTAAAATAAGATTGTTCAGATATACTAGTGGAAGTCAATACAATGTTTTAGTCAAAGGTGTCTCAGTGCTAGAATCCCGTTGAGTATTCTTTTGCTTTGTTGTCTGTAATTATTGTCTGAGTTTTCATAGCTTATGTGGGGCTTTGTTGGTGTTTCCTCTTCTGTGAGGCTGTCAAATCAGTGTCTGTGGCCTGTGAGCGGTAGTTCATATGAAAGGTTTCCTGCCCCATCTCACAGCTTCTGGTAATACTGCTGCTGTAGACACGATGTATTTAAATCTAGGATGTTGTCCTGATGGACAGTTTTAGAAAACTTAATTTGGGCCTAAAACTGAAAATTGCCACAGTTCACTTTAAAATGTTACTTTTTTGGTTCTGGGATGTTTGTTAGCCATAAAGGCACGAAGGAGACCCAAATCATCTTACTGCCATGTCTAAACACCAGGAGTGGACCCTTAGCTGAATTCTAGCCTGCTGATAACCTTTAAGGTGATTTTGGTCACGGAATCAGTCAGCTTTGGATAGCATCCTGGGACTCTGCAGCTCTTCCCTAGTTCAAGAGCTTTATTGAGCTCCCATTGACATACCATAACACTCACTGGTTTCAGCTGTCCAATTCTATGATCTTTAGTAAATTTACTAAATTGTTACATAGCCCTCACCACAGTTTAATTTCACTAGTAGTCCATTCCCATCACCCCAAGCAGAGCTCTCCTGCCCATTTGCAGTCACTCCCTATTCCCATTAGGAACCACGAATTTATATTCTGTCTATTCAGTTTTGCCCCACCTAGTCATCTCCTAAATATAGAATCATGCAGTATGTGATCTGTAACTCATTCACTGGGCATCATGTGGAAACATTTATTTTATTTTTTGGTATGTAGGTGCTTTGGAGCTTGCTGATGTGTCTTCTGAATTGCCAGGACTGAAGTGGATGCCTGGACTCACACAATGGAAGGTAATCTTTCTGTGAGGACTCTGCTCAACAGAGTAGGTACAACCCACCCAGCCTTCATAGTACTGCAAGTTCTAAGCATCCACATTTGGGTAACTTGAATAACAGCTTTTTAGAATCAATTTCAAGATTATTCATAAATAGCCAAAACCGCTTTGACTCAGTGAATAGAGCGTCGGCCTACAGACTGAAAGGTCCCAGGTTCGATTCCGGTCAAGGGCATGTATCCTGGTTGCGGGCACATCCCCAGTAGGGGGCGTGCAGGAGGCAACTAATTGATGTCTCTCTCTCTCTCATCGATGTTTCTAACTCTCTATCCCTTACCCTTCCTCTCTGTAAAAAATCAATAAAATATATTAAAAAAAAAGATTATTCATAAATAAATAGTATGATTATACAAATATTTTTCTCTGGCAATGGAAGAGTTTTCCTGCCTCATTCTCCTAATTAGACATCAGCTTTGTTTATTTTCATCTCTATAAGTACAGCTTTGCTTTATTTTATTGGCTGAGATTTAAACTTCATTTGTAATATGCAAGAATTCATTTTTCAGTTTTAAATTAGAAACAATATGAGGCCTGTGTTTTTTCTTTTTAAAATTCCACATGGAAAATGCTTTATAAAGTAACTGTCCTGTTTTACAGAATAAACAGTCATTTCCTTTTTTTTTTTAAGTCTTCACCCGAGGATAGTATATTTATTCCATTGATTTTTAGAGAAAGTGGAAGGCAGGGTGAACTAAGGAGAGAGAGACACATCGATATGAGACAGACATATTGGTTGGTTGCCTGATGTACACCCATCTGGGGGCATGGGTCAAACCTGCATCCCAGGTACTTGTCCTTGATTGGGAATTGAACCCGAGACCTTTCAGTGTGCAGGGTAATGTTCTAACTGCTGAGAAAAACAGGCCTGGGCTATTTTCTCATTTTTATCTTTGCAAATAGTCTTCCTAGCTGTAGAGAGAAATGAAAATTACCATTTATCATTTTTGAGAGCATGTACACTAGCCCCTTTTTAGTAGGTAGTGCTGGTGATTTAGAATCTTCCCCTCTCATTTTGCAGGTAATGACAAAAGATGGGCAGTGGTTTGCAGAATGGGATGAGGTTCCTCATAGCAGACATACCCAGATTCGGCCGACCATGTTCCCACCAAAGGACCCAGAAAAGTTGCAGGCGATGCATCTAGAGCGGTGGTAAGTTTGTGGGGCTCTCAGAGTTTGGGGACAGTGGAGAGGTTGGGCCCTCCGGCATTCCTACGAAGCCTGGGCTGCGCCTCTGGCTGGCCTCAGGTATGTAAACTTTTCAACCCATGAGAACTCCATACCTGTTAGCTGCTGGCATTGAGCCTTTGTGAATAATGAAGGTAGTTAGAACCTAATGGTAATACATTAGATAGTACATTAATTTTCTGCCTATTACATATTGGCCATTCCTTGAGTGAGGGCTGTGTGAATATTATTAACAAGACATCACTTCTCTATCACCGGTCATCTTTGTAGTACTTGTCTTAATATTTAATACTAAAAGAATGTGTTTTGGATCAGTTAAAAAGTGAGAATTGTGTTTTGTTTTGTTTTTAGTCTTAGAATATTACCACATCATCAAAATACTGGAGGGTTCTTTGTGGCAGTATTAGTGAAAAAGTCTTCAATGCCATGGAATAAACGTCCACCAAAGGTAAACATCTTCCAAAATACCACAGCATACCATGTGATCTCTTTGTGCATTCAAGGCAGGAGCTGACAGGTCAATTGGAACGTGTTTTGGGGGTGGAGAGTGGCTGGGCCTGATGGTGTATCGAGGGATCCATTTAAACGTTGAGTTTTACAAACAAAAAGCAATTTCTTTAAGGGATATGTAAATGGAAAAGACAGACTTAGGGAAATTCATTTCTTTTGCACTTTAATTATTTTATTTTTAAGATTCTTTTACTGATGTTTTAAAATATTTTTTTTATTGATTTCAGAGAGGTAGGGAGAGGGAGAGAGAGAAACATCAGTGATGAAAGAGAATCATTGATCAGCTGCCTCTTGTACGCCCTCTAATGGGGACTGAACCCTTGACTGAAATTGAACCTGGGACTCTTCAGTCCCCAGGCCAATGCTCTATCCATTGAGCAAAACCATCCAGCGCTTGATTTTTATTTTATTTTTTTAAAGGAAGAGAGAGAGAGGCTGTCTTCTGCATGTCCCCCAATGGGGATTGAGCCTGCAACCCAGGAATGTGCCCTGACTAGGAATCGAATCAGCAAACCTTTCAGTGCACGGGATGCTGCCCCACTATCTGAGCCACACTGGCCAGATCTTAAATATAACTCTAATAAAAATTGAAAACATGTAAAGACTGCTCTGTGGCTCAAAATCAGAGTATTCCCCCACCTTACCCCCAAACTGGCTCTGAACTCTTAATTCCCTGTAGGTTGCTTCCACTTAGCCCATTTCAGTTTGATGGAACTCGGCTAATCTCAAGCCTGTCTTCACCTTGGCTGTGAATAATTACAGTTTGTCAAAGCCTAGCTAAAAATGGATTGGCCCTGACCTGTTGCAATGGATCTAAACTGCCTCCTGGGTCATTGTAAGGGCGAATGTGAAGCAGAAGGCTGAGAAAGGGATGCCTTTGAGACTTGACACAAAGTTTTGATTTAACATATACTCTCTTCCTCATCAGTCTGTCATTATTTTGTTAGTTTGTATGTCAGCCTTCATAGAACCTAGCCTGGAGTCACAGTCTGAAGGTCTGCATTTCTTTCAGAACCATGCTTAAATATTAGGACAGATAATGCTTAGATTATGGAGAAATAGTAAGTAAATAGTTTTCTGGGATATGGCTAATCCAGATTAATATAGGAGTATACAGCCTCCAACTGGCCCAGGATTGGAACTGGCCCAGGATTGGAACTGGCCCTTTTGAGCAGTCACCATGGCATTGGTGTTAGGCTAGAGAGTATTTCCCTTATAGAGTGAAGGTTTCTGTATGGTGTTCTTGACTCTAATTGGTCCCTAACTCCCTGGATGGGAGGAGAGCTGGCCAATCAAAGCCTAAGCCACATGTATAGTTTTGGTTTTCTTGCAGCCTCTTTTCCCAAGAAAAGTGAAATTAAAATTTTTTGTTTATCCTGGGATATTTAAAGTGTTATTTTCATATAATCAAAATACATTATTTTTTAAATAAATCTCTATTGTTCAGATTATTACAGTTTTCCTCTTTTTCCCCCCATATCTCCCCTCCATCCAGTTCCCACCCCTCCCTCTGAACTCCATATTCACTTCTTTGTTTTCCTCCATTTCTTTTGTTTGTGATCTCTTCCTTTGTCTCTACATTTTTGCTGTTTCCCTGAGTTGGTAGAGTAGCTTTGTGTGCTAGG
>JAAGEH010002531.1:56951739-57004675 GCA_011751065.1 Lasiurus cinereus | reverse complement strand
CATTTTTGCTGTTTCCCTGAGTTGGTAGAGTAGCTTTGTGTGCTAGGTGCCCTATGTGGCCCTGTAGCTCTGCCTCCCCAGTTACCTGAGGTGGACTTTCTTGGTGCACCCCTTTCACCCCTTTGTGGACTGTGTATACAGCTTTGTTGTAGTTAAGTCTTGATTGTTGTTGGAATCACTGGGGGGACCTCCAAGCCAATTGGTGTGAGGATCAACTGTGTCTACGCCGGGAGAATTTCTGTGCTGGAGTCAGCCTTATGATACAAGACTTGCAAAATTGCAAAAGTCTCTCTGTTCAGCTTGGGTGGGGTGGAGTCTCAGGGCTAAACAGAGACAGCCTCGGCTTCCTGTCAGTCCTGCCCTATGTGGTCCTTGGGTCTCAGTGTCTCTTGGTAATTGCTGCAGTCCTCTTTGTGCGCATGTGCGCCTCTAGCTTCTGTCTTTCGCGGCTTCCCTGAGTTTCTGTGCGCTCCGGGGACCCCTATGCATTTGGGTCCCCAGGATCTCACCCAAAACTGGGGTTCAGTGCAGTCGGAAGTGGATTTCAATGCATTTGGGAGGTTCTGTCTCCCTCCTGCTAGAAAAAGCCAGCAGCACAATCAGCAGTCAACCCTCTGTGTGTGCCCTTGTGCACCTTTAGACCTCTGCCTTTTGCAGCTCCCCTAAGTTTCCGTCTACTCCCCCTTTTCATAACAGCCCAGGTTCCTCCCGTATAAGTCTTGCCCGGAACTGGGATTCAGTGCAGTTGGATCTGGGGTTCAGTGCAGTCAGGAGTTTCATTCTCTCTCCTGCTAGAGGAAACCAGCCAGGCACTCTGCTGTCCGTCCTCTCCACACTTGTGTCTCCGTACCTCAGCTTTTTGCAGCTCTTCTGAGTCTCTGTGAGCCCCTCTCTTTCCTTCTAGTTGTAGAATTTCCACTCAACCAGCTTTCCTGTGGTTCTGGATGATGTCTGTTCTGTCTTTTAGTTGTAGTTTTGAAATTGTGCGAGGCAGCAGTTTAGGTATTCATCTATGCCACCATCTTGGTTTCTCCCAAAATAAGTTGTTAATGAGATATTTTATATGTTTTTAAACTAAGTTTCTCAAAATAGTATAGATATTACACTCTAAGATGCACCTTTACACTAGTCACCTCTGCAGGGGTCAGACAACTGTACCACACATGGGTTGAAAGTCTGTTCACATAAGAATACTTTAGATTTACTTGGATTTGGGTATTTGTTGACATTTTGTTTTATAATCACCAATGTAAATGGGTTTTGAATTTTTAAATCTGTCTCCTCTGCTGTGGCATCACACTTTTTAGAACAACTTAGTGTCATTTAAATATTCTCCACTTTTCTATCATATCAGTTTCTTACTTTGTTGTATAAATATATTTTGGTTGTCTATGCTCCTGGGGCCTTTATGAGATTCTTCATATTCAGGATTCTGGGATCTAGTTGAAGTGAAGATATGTAGACGCTAATCCAGAGTTTGAATCAGGGAAAGCTGTACTGGCACAGTGCTGCTGGTGTTCTGGGGAGGGCGAGATTAGATCGTTGGGATAGAGCAGAGAAAGCTTTCTGGAAAAAAAGGGCATTTGAGATGGGCTCTGAAAAAGAGGTAGCATTTCAGGAAGCGAAGATGGGGCCACTGCTGGCCTTGCCAAGCAGTTTCAGGTGATGGTTTGTTTGTTTTTTGCCTTTTTCTACATTTAAATAAACTATTCTTTGGGAGGCAGTGTTGTATAATGTTAACAGCTTTAGAATCTCACTGGCTAGTCCACTTTACAGCTTTGTGATCTGGGGGACTTTTCTGTGCTTAGGTGTAAGCTCACTTCATAGGGACTGGGAATTACTACTTTTACCAATTTTGGAACTTATTAGAAAGGATATACAATTTTAAATAATTTTTCATTTAAGACTTTATATAAAAAGTGTATAAGCATTTAACATAAGTAAAACATTTTGCTCCTTCTCAAAACCACATTTATTCCTTTGCCCTAGTCCAGACAGTTAATATTCAACAGGTATTCCCTTGGTCCCTAGAGGTACATTCTTCTGATTTTCACAGAAGTTTCTCTAGGTGCTCTGTAACAGTATCACTATCCTTTCCTACGTGATTATTCCTATACTTGTCTTTTCCGCCCTGCCTACAATTTAGGGATTGTGCTGACTCCTTTGTGTCTCTCAGTGTGCCTTATACAGAGTGGATGCCAGCAGCATTTTAAATGAAGACAAGCTGGCATTGTCTGCCAGCTGTTTATGCTTTTTATGGGATTACAGTAAAGTGATTTTAACCTCAAAGAAACAATGTCCATGAGTTCTGTTTATAATAGCAAGATGTTATATTTATAAATAACAGCAAGATGTTATATTTTCTATAAAATGTTATAGGAAAATAGTTGAGATTGATTTTGTGAGTTCCATGTTATTAACTTTTTGTAGCAGTGCAAAGTAGATTGGAGTGTAAATAGACTTACTTTTCCCTCTGACAGCTCCAGGGGGAGTCTGTGAAGCCAAGAGACCCTGTGCAGTCCAGCCCTGCAGGTCCCACAGGAGAGAAAGCTGTGGGCCCCTTGGAGCTGGAAAGGAAACTGGACACTGGAATTGGTGATGCAGAAATAATAGAAAGGACTGAAGATTTAGAGAATAATGAAAATAAGAAAGATGGTGTGTGTGGGTAAGAAACAAGGTTCTGTCTTGAGCCTAACTTTCTAGTGTCTTTCTAGCTGTGCAGATTGACTGGGATCTCAGAACCTTTCCTGAGATGATTTTTCGGCAGGCAGTGTGAGAACATTTTGGCTGGCAAAGTACTCAGTTCAATGTTAAGGAACTTTTGGTGTGGGTGCTGCTGTCTGTTGTCTGGGGGGAGAGATTTAAGACCTGAGGAGGCATGTATATAAAGCCCCATGATGCACAGAGCTAGGGGTGAGGATTGAGGGCAGGAAAGAGTGTGCTTTTTCTGATTTCAGATGACTGATTTCATTCCAATTCCTTTAGTCCCCCTCCATCGAAGAAAATGAAGTTATTTGGATTTAAAGAAGATCCATTTGTGTTTATTCCTGAAGACGACCCATTATTTCCACCAATCCAGTAAGGATTAATTCAGCCTTTTTTAATTCTTTAAAGAAATTTACTGTGGGGTTATAAATGTATAACTGGTAACATTTATCCATAGTTTTATTTTTATCTAGCTCAGTATAGCTATATTTTTACTTTTTAATTGTATGTTACAGCTGGATGAAACTTTAGGGTGTGTTTACTGAACCCTTCAATTTAAAGTGAGCAGTAATCAGAGAAAATAGACTGCCCAAAGGTAAAGACAGTGGAGAGATGGAAGAACTCGACTCAGATCCTGAATGTAAATTACTCAGTTGAATTACGAAATCAGTGGCCAAGACTGCCTTACTCAGTTCCAATTTAGGAGATGAGGAATAGTGGGACTGGGTAGGGCCTTAATTGGGAATCTCCAGGCAGAACAGAGAGAAAAGATGCTTAGGATAACAGTTTCAGGTTCTCTCTTCCTTATTCATTAAGTTTTTGTAAATATTTACCAGAATGGTCACTTACTTTGTCTTGTCGGGGAGAATAGGTGGTGCTTAAAAACAGTCTATTAAATTTTGAATTACGTTCATAAGCACCTCTGCTTTATTTGTAGGAAATTTTATGCTTTGGATCCTTCATTCCCAAGGATGAATTTGTTAACTCGAACTACAGAAGGGAAGAAAAGACAACTCTACATGGTTTCCAAGGAGCTGAGAAACGTGCTGCTGAATAATAGTGAGAGGATGAAGGTACAGGTCACAGATGGGGACTGATGCATAATTGAGGACTCCTACTCAGGTTTCCTTGGGAGTAGCAGATCCTGGCACTGGCTCTCCCATGTCCAGTATGGACCGAGGTCCCCAGAGCCCTTAGCAGGCCCAGGCTGTGTAGCCTGCATCCCTTCTGTCCTACTGTCCCTTTCACTGTTTGTGTCATGGGAGGTAGTTGTCATGGGTTTATAGAGTCTTGCTGCTGCTGCTGTATGGTGTTGTCATTTCCATTTTCTATAGAGTGTTTCTACTTTTATTTCCCTTTTTCCATTTGCTTTACTGTTTTCCTAACTTGTTTTTCCCTTTGCCTATGTATTTAAGGCATTGTATCTCCAAGTGTTGTCTGGAGGTCCATGAGGTCAAAGTAGTTTCATAACATTGAGTAGGACTTGGTGTCCACAGGGGCTTTCAGGGGGATAGGATCCTTGTTTCTGACAGCCCTTAGAATGTGCTGACATAGTCATGCATTTTCAAAGTTTCCTGGTCTTCCGAGGTTCTTTATTTCTCTTTCCTTATTTCATCAGGTACTTACAGTTCTGCCTTCTCAATGTAGAAGAGATTATTTTAATTGATTATGCTGACTTTTACTTACGTGTGTTTCATCATATTTTTTAATTTATAGGTTATTAATACTGGGATAAAAGTCTGGTGTCGAAATAGCAGTGGAGAAGAGTTTGATTGTGCTTTCCGGTTAGCACAGGAGGTAATTTGGGGAACAGATTTGAACAGCACCAGCTACAAATCAATGGGAAGCAGTTGAGCACAAATAGGAGCTTCTGAACCAGCCCGACAGGTCTGGATGGCTCAGAGCTGGGCTGGCACTACCAGCCATTTGAATCTCACTGAATCTCACTGTTGCACTCTCTGAGGCTGGGTTTCCTGCTCTGGGAGAGTGTTTGCTTGCAGATTATTACAGGTTCCGGGTAGGGGGTGCTGCAGCTGCCCAGGGCTATAATGAGGTGAGGCCTGGACATGGTCCTTGGAAAGGCCCTGAGGACAGTGGGTGCTTACTTTACTAGGTGATTGTTTCCATTCATAAAGTGACCTCTCTTTGTTCCCACAGGGAATCTATACATTGTATCCATTTATTAATTCAAGAATTATCACTGTATCATTGGAAGATGTTAAAATTCTATTAACCCAGGAAAATCCATTTCTTAGAAAACTTAGCAGTGAGGCATACATCCAAGCCAAGGACCTCGGTAAGCAGTTTGACTTGCGTGGAGGCCTCACTAGTCCTTATAAAGACAGTACAGCTGTGGGTGTTTCCTCTTGTTGAATCTTTTGAAGTCTTGTATTCAATACATTGTGACTGTTTTTTACTGACTGTCAGTTTCCAGAGGGCTTTGTGGAAACATAATGGCCTCAGTGTATTGAGGGTCAAGGGTACCCCTAGGGTTTCTCTCCTTCCCCAGACCCTGGGAGAACCTGTATCTCCCAGCTGCCATTGATGCTGTACAGTTATTAGGGCCTGGCCAGCCCACCAGCCAGAGCTCCATGTCACCGCCCACCAGGAGAGGTACCTGTGTAGCAGCAAAGAGCGCATTTTTATCAATCCCGTTAAAGCAGAATATGCAGTTTTGCTATGGTGTTGCTAGCCAACCAAAATAGATTCTCACCAAAACAGATTTTTGTAACACTGTTGATTTTATATTTCATAAACCTCCACTTAGATCACTTGAGTGATGTTTTCACTTAAGAATAAAAATAATTCTACTCTTACTAATTTTTAGTTGAATTTATTGGAGTGATATTGGTTAATAAAATTATATAGGTTTCAAGTATACAATTCTATACATCTGTGTATTGTGTGTTCATCACCCCCAAGTCAAGGCTCCTTCCATCACCATTTATTGGCCCCTTTGCCCTCTTCTACCTCCCCCCACTCCCCTTCCCTGTGGTAGTCACCATACTGTTGTCTGTGAGTTGTTTTTTGGGTCAGGTTGGGGAGGGGGTGGGTTCTTAATCCCTTCGCCTTCACTCTTATTAACTTCTGTGTGTTCAATATTTCTGGCTCAATTTGATGAAAACTTGAACAAATAGGTTATTGGGGTCATATAATCGTTTTACATTTAAAACTGGAGGCCTAAAGAACATATAACACATGCTGTGTCAAGTCTGCATCCTCTTGTCTCCTCAGGCATAACCTCAATTCAGAGTAGAGATTATTTTAAAGGATAAAGGAGCCATTTGTACTTTTTTAATCCTGTAGACCAGTGGTTGGCAAACTCAGTTAACAGAGCGGCAAGCTGTGGCTTGTGAGCCGCAGTTTGCCGACCACTGCTGTAGATGATTGCAGTATTTTTGATATTTTTTATGTGTTTCATGCTGTTTCTGGGAGTTGAAGCTGTTATCTAACCTTGAACTTTGAGAATTAACCAGTAGTTAGTCCCACCTCCTTGCATCTGAGACTTGCAGAGTAGCTTCACCTAAATCCCAGATGGTCTGGCTTGGTCCTCTCCCACATTGTCCTGAACCATGTTATTCTGATGGCCCTAGTTGGTGCTTAGTTGGCTGATGCCTTCGGGTTTTTAGAAGAAAAGTCCTTTCTTCATTGAGATCCTGGAGACACTAGAGTGTAGATTATTTCTTGTTCTCTTTCCAAATAATCAGAGGTGTCCACTGACTAGGAAGCTTGGCCAATGCTTGTCTGTTTCTCTTCCAGCCAAGGGGAGTGTCGTCTTGAAGTATGAGCCGGATCCTACGTAAGTGAGGATGTTCTTGCCATCGGGCTTTGGTGTTATTGTTGGGGGATTGTGGATGTACTTAGAAAGAAGCCTTTTATGAATGTTCCTTAAAACAATACAGAGAAAATTTAGAACTGAAATACTACATTCTTGTATATCACCATGAAAATATTTTTTACATAATGTTCAGCTCAGGCCAAACATATTTTTATTTAGATAAAATGCATAGTATGTGTTCTGTGTGCTTTAGAAACCTAATCCTAATTTCTGTCTTAAACAGAATAAATGGAAAGATTAAACAGTTAAGAGAGATTGAGTTCTGTCTTCTCTTCCGTTGGTTCAGCGCCTGGGTTACCTGTTAAGCATCAGTGCTGCTCTAGGGTGGGGCATGGGGGTCCCCTGTGGCTCACAGGGGACCAGCCCTGCTTTCATGTAACCACTGGCGTTTGATAGAAATGCTTGGAGGAGTAGGTCCCAGATAGTCAGCACTTTCCAGGAATGGGGCAGAGAGCTCGGGTGGCTTCCCAGGGCACCCCAGCTAGTGAAGGAAAAACTGGCCAATTTGAAGGTTTGATGATATTCAGGGTAGGAAGGAGAAAGTTCATCTTTGAGAAAATCCATAGGATCACAGACTGAAATTGAAATGCCTTCCCAGTGGTTTAGTGGTATAATTTTTTGGAGAGACTGCATACTAAACCTCTTTGGAGTCAATGATGAAAGACTTAATACTTACATGAAGCCACTTTGTTTGTAGGAAACCAGATACCCTGCAGTGTCCCATTGTGTTGTGTGGATGGCGGGGAAAGGCCTCAATTCGAACTTTTGTGCCCAAGAATGAAAGGCTGCATTATCTCAGGATGATGGGGCTGGAGGTGTTGGCAGAAAAGAGGAAAGAGGGGACTGCTCTGATGGACGAGAGTGCAGCCAGCTCTGGACCTCTTGAAGATGACGAGGTGAGTGCTGACCAGAGAGCAGAACAAACTGCTAGTCCAGACGCCACCAGCACAGGCAGTGACTCGGCTGGGGGGGCCACTGTGCCCCGGTGAGGAGACCGCGGGGCCTTCACCTTGGTGTCTACAACCAAATCCAGAACTTTGGACCTGCAAAGTACATATTTTTAAAGACGGGAAACTGATGGAATGATGGAAGCATCTATGAATGATCTCAGTACTGCTTTCATAAGGAGTTTACTAAAAAATATTTTTTTAGTTTGTAAGAAGTTGCTCACTTTACTTTGTTCTTTGGCAAAGCTTGGTCTAATGTACCTGTTGCAGGTAGTAGAGTTTCACAGTTAAGTCTTAACCTCCATCGAGAAATAAAACTGCTCTTAACAAAAATTTTCAGGTCCCCTTTGTTGTGCCTATATTGCTCTTAAGTCCAGTATTTCTTTTAATTATTTATAGAAAGAGTCTATATCTCCTGATGAGTTATTGGAAAACTGCATTATGAGCTTTATAATAAACATGTTAAGTTGCACCATAGCAGTGCGACATTAACATGCAACGAAGTAAATATCTGAGGTCTCAGATGACTTCTGTGCCTTTGTAATAAAGGGTAAAATAAACTTTGTTGGAGTAAAAGCTGTATCGTGAATTATGATATTCATGTACTTTTGTTGATGGAGTGCTTTGCACTTTTAATTTTTAAATGGTGTTTGGGATCCTTGGAACATTTAAATAAAGAGTTAATGATATACGTGTATGTGTGTATGGCTTGTTTTAACCTTCATGAGGCAGAAGGAACACTTGAAGGGCTTCCCTATGATTTGTCTTTTATCCTCTAGAGGGCAGTATTAGTGCTGCAGCTACAGTGAGACAGATCTGGGTAGATCAAGGTTCACTTACTGGTAGCAATTTGAGAAATTTGCCCAGAACTCAGGGCTCTGTGGTTAGAGAGCCTGTAGGCGATGTTATTCAGGCTGCACGACTGTTTCAGTTTATCACTTCTTACATTCCTGCTGTGTGTCAGGCAGAGTGGGGTCTGGGACATGGCTGATCATGACAGGCAGTTTCAAACTTTCAAAAAAGAAGAGTAGTATGTGAACCTTCATGTTCCTTTCACCTAGCTGTCACACTTTTTAACACAATCTTATTTTATTAATACCTCTCCTTATTTCCCCATCCCATCGCCTTACTTGTACTATTTTAGAGTAAATTACAATAGATAATGACCTTTAAAAAAAAATAACCTTACTGCCCAGCCAGCATGGGCTCAGTGGTTGAGCATAGACCTATGAGGTCAGGGTTTGATTCCCAGTCACGGCATATTGCCTGGGTTTCGGGCTCAATCCCCCATATGGGGTGTGCAGTAGGCAGCCTATCAATGATTCTTTCTCATCATTAATGTTTCTATCTCCCTCTCCCTTCCTCTCTGAAATCAATAAAAATACATGAAAATAAAAAATAACCTCACTAACTTTATACCTAAAATAGTAACAATTTGTTAATATTAAATAGCTTACATGAAATGTCTATATACTGAAAATACAAGACATGGAAGAGAGGTATTGAAGACAAATATATGGGAAGATATTCTATGCTCATAGATTGGAAGAATTAATATTCTTAAAATGCTACCCAGTGTGATCTACAGACTTAATGCAATACCTATAAACATTCAAATGGTAGTTTACACAGAAATAGAAGAAACAATTTTAAAATTTGAAACCCCAGACTCATAGTAGCCAAAGTAACCTTGAAAAAAGTAAAGCTAGAGGCATCATATTTCCTGATTTCAAACTATATTCTTTTTGGAAAGCTATAGTAAAGCAGTATGCTATTGGCATAAAAACAGACACATAGATCAATAGTACAGAATTGAGAGCCCAGGAATGCATCCACTCCCATATGGCCAATTTTCAACAAAGAAGCCAAGAATATACAATGGGAAAAGCCTTTTCAATTGTGCTCAGAAAACTCGATAGCCACATGCAGAAGAATAAAACAATCTTATTCCATACATAAAAAACTCAAAATGGCCAAGACTGGTATAAGACAGGCATGCAGCCCACAAGAATATTATTGTGGCCCAGCCAATATAACAGAATGTAAGAAAAATTTTGTAACTTAATTTTTACAATATTCTGATATACATAAATTATTAATAATGAACTACAACGTTCGCTAATGACCGATTACTATATCGTGTTGCAGTCATTTACCTTATGCGCCTATGCGCAGGTGCCCATTTCTCCACTAATACTAACAGCCAATTACCATGTCATTAGTCTTGGGCTAACTTGTTTGGTGTGCGCAACAGGAAATATTTCACTTTCAGAAAACAAGAAAAGTAGGTTTATTTGCATTAATGCTTATTTGTGTATTTATTCAGTATCTGGTAAGTTAATGTTCAAGGAAAAATACTAATTTTTATTAAAATGTCCTGTTATTTTATGTTAACAATTCAGCCCTTGGAATTCAGCATGTCTATCAAAATAAACCTATGTTTCTATGAAAATTGAAGCTTTCGTTTTTTTTTTGTGGCCCATATAAACTTAAACCTTGTTTATTTAGCCCTTGTTAGCCTTTGAGTTTGATATGCTTTATGTAAGACCTGACTGATATCAAAACTAGAGTTCAAATATTTGAATGTGCTTGGCTGAGGAGCCACGGGTGAAACCCACAGGCTGAGAACCACTAGCAGGGTCGCCTAAGACCATCAGAAAACACAGATATTTACATTACGATTCATAACAGTAGCAAAATTACAGTTATGAAGTAGCAATGAAAATAATTTTATGGTTGGGGGTCACCACAACATGAACTGTATTAAAGGGTCACAGCATTAGAAAGGTTGAGAACCACTGACTTAAAGGGCTTCTGTGTGTGTGCGTGTGTATGTAGATGGGAATCTCAACCATCCCCCAACTCCAATAAGCTAATTTTTACAGTCTTGGAGGAGGGAAGGCTTTTAAAAATATCCCAAATCCAGAAACATCAAGGAAAAAGATGCATAAATGCAGCAACATAAAAATCTGTATGAAAAAAACACACCCTATAAAATAGTCAAGACAATAGACAAATTGAAAGGCTTGTCAAATCAAAGGGTTCAATTCTCTGATAAATACAGTGCCTTCAAATAAAAAAGGGAAAGATCAGCAAGCAGAGAAATAGGAAAAATATGCAAATACTAGTAGCCAATAAATGTGAATTATGTTCAGTCTCATAAGAGAATGCAAATGTAAGCAGTGAGATACAATTCATCCTTTTCTCTGTAGCACAGTATTGGCAAGGCTCCCTCGCACATTGCTGGTTGGGGGTCCATAATGATTACTCCCTCTGGATGACAGCTTGACAATCCCCATCAAATTTAGAGTGCTCATATTCTTCACTTGGGAATTACATTTCCAGGAATTTATACAACACATATTTTGGTGAATGTGCAAGTTTAAATATCCCAGTATGGCAAGACCAAAGGATTGGAAACCACTGGCTAACAGGAAATTAATAACTGATAAACTAGATGATCATGTGTCCATGATGGAATAGTACTATGTAATGGCTAAAAGAATAAGGCAGCTTTGTATTTCCTGGTAATGTATCTTAAGTATACATGGTGCAATAAAGCAAGGTGAAGAATGGCCCAGATAGCCTATCAGCATTTCCATTTTGACAGATACCTCTGAAAGGAGAGATACCCAGAACTTGTCACCACTCTTGTCTCTAGGGAGGACAGAAATTGGAGCGGAATTTGTTGTATACCTTTAAATTTTGTTCTGTTGCATGTATTGTTAAAAATAGATACTTTAAAATAATATTGCTGCTAAAGACTAAATGTGTGTATCTTCCCAGAATTCATATGTTGAAACCATAATCCCCAATGTGATGGTATCTGGAGATAGGACTTTGAGGGGTGATTAGGTTAGGAGGGTAGACCCTCCCTTCTCCCCCCCATGATGGGTTAGTGTCATTATAGAAAAGACTAGGGTCTCGAGCTCACTTGGTCTGTGCCCTTTGTCATGTGAAAACACAGCAGTCCCATGAGGACTGGTCTGGGAAGTGGTGTGGTTTGAGAAATACTTGCAGACATCTGGAATGCTTTAAACTGCATCCACTCAGGGCCCCACCTCCCCATCACAGCATCCGAGCAACTTGGAGGGCCTTGTAATCTAGGCCTTTCTTTCCCGCAGCCTCTCCATTGTCATGTGCCTTTGGACCATTGCCCTGAGAGTCACCCACAGCAGAGAACCCTCACACTGACCTTGGCAGTAGCTGAAGCTCTGTCACCAGGTGACCAGGAGAGACAGGCACATGCCACAGGCCTTTGCTGTAGTGCATTCCTAGATGCGCTTTGAAAGGTAGCTTTGAACTCAGCTTGAAAACATTTTTTTATGTTATTATCAAATCAGCCACTTTCTTTTGTCTCTCGATTTATACATTTCATTTAAATGTTTTATTATAAAACATTTCAAACATACAAAAGTGGGAAAACTGTAATATGAACCCTCCTCACATAACCATCACCCAACTCCAATAAGTAATACTGCCCTTCCCCTCTTATCTCCCCCCGCACTCCCCCAACGTACACACACACTCCAGTTTGTTTTAAAGCAAATCTAAGTCATTCTATCACTTCGTTCATAAATTTCTAGGAGAAAAGATGCACCACTTTCTCAACACACCATGTTCTGATTTTCTCACCTAAAAAGTGCAAAATCCAGAGTTGAGTACTGTTGTGCTCCAGTGTTTGTTTGTTTTTTTTAAGGTCAGGATCTCAGCAGCTTTAAGAACACATCTTGTCACTACTGTGTGTTCCCAGGGGACTGTCAGTTCCAGGAGGCCCTGTCAATCTTGTGCACAACTGGCTGTGTCTCTACTGCCTGCACTTGGGAGGCTCCGTAAACCCCTGTGGAATGACCGGGAATAACTGTGCTGAAACAAGCCATTTCCTCCCCATTTGCAGGGAGCCAATTTCTTTCCAGGCTGCCTTCCCACCCCCTGCAGGGATCCACTTCTTGCTCCAATAAGCTGAATATCCCTGAAACGAAACCAGCTAGAATCCTAATTTTCATCTTATTAGAAGTTGTCCCCCAAATGATTATCCAGCCCAATGGTTCTCCACTCCAGCCACCCATTTGAATCACCTGAGAAGTTTTGAGAACACCCTGGGGTTCTAGCCTAGAGAACCTGACTGGTCTGGGTAGGTGGGTGGGGCCTAAGCACTGGGGGTTCTTCAGGGTCCACAGTGGTTCTCATCAGCAGCCTGGGTGCACACTGCTGTCCACCCATCCTCCAGGCACCCACAGTGCCCAGGCACAGACAGGAGGATCAGCAGAAAAATTAACTGCTCCGGATTCTCAAAATCATTTGTTTGACCCAGTTTTTTTCTTTTAAGTCTAGGCAACAGCTGAAGCCAGACTATTAAGCCAGCAAGCACAGCTAATTGAAAACCACCAGGGGCCGCCTTTCCCAGGGTGATGGAATGGCTGCACTGGCCCAGTCCAGTCACCTGTGTCTTGCAAATGATTCCCGAGGTCTTCAAAGCAGGCAGATCCCTTCGGAAGGTTAAAGCCTCATTTTTATTCCGTTTCTCTTCCACAATGAAACTTCTTTCCCAGGAAACTCTACAAGCCAAACGGAGACCTCAGTGGGCATCCCCTGGCTTTTGAAGGTTAAAGTTCAATTTAATGGGACTTGCTAACATACTCAGGAAGGTATGGTAGGCAGAATTCTAAAGTGACCCCCTCAAATCCCCTCCCAGGACGGCCAGCAGAACCTGTGACTAGGGTGGGATACCAAGCCCATGAGGAAGTTGCACCTATCCTGGTTTATGTCAGTGAGTCCAGCTTCTGTGTCTCCTCAGGCCATAAAATCCAGGCTTGTGGTACCAGATCAGTGATAGCAAAGGCGGAGGGTTGGCCACTGTCCTTCCCAGCCTCCTTCTCAGGAAGTGCTCTGGGTCCTGGTCCTTCTAGATCCAGCTCTTTCCTCTGAGGTCCAGGAGCCCATCCTTCTGGCAGCCACTTCTCCACCAAACTTGAGCCTACCTCCCTGCCAGCTGTCCTGGATGGTGGTCCCTGCTGCTGTGCCCTCCCGGAGTGTCCTTGCTTCCCTCTTCCCACTGGGAAAAGTGAGATTGAACTGCATATCTTCAACGATTCATAACAATGTTTTATAGTGAATATTTGTTGAGCATTTTTGAGGCAACAGGTAGAAATTTTATTCTCAAATGTTTGAGGTCTTTCTATTATGTCCCTATTTATAAAGGACAAACTAAGGCTGGGGGAGGTTTCACAACTTGCCTAACGGGATCACACTGGATCCAAAAGATCATGTGGTCATGACTAATGTCTGAGGCCCTCCATGGAATACTATGGACTTCTGGGAAGCTGGAGGCAGGAGCAGGTCCTCAGAGAGACAGATAGGTGTCCAGGAAGGGCTGCTCCTGAATTTCCAGGTTTATGTCGACTTCAATGCCAGTTTGTCTTAATTCAGATCTTGATATCTGTTCAAGTCCAAAGAACACCCCTGCTCCCTGACATGAAGCTAAAATGAGCAAATTTGTTTTTGTAAACAAATAGTAGCTTAAATAAAAGAAGCTACTATTTAACAGTTTTTTGCCTTTTTTTTTTCACAAGAAATTTCTATGCATTTCAAACAGGCTAGTTATAGGGGGGAAAACCTATAAAAGCAAATTAAAAACAATTCCTATTTTGAACATACAACAATGAACATGGTTATCTGTTGCTTACACATGCAACTTTGTTCTGTATCTAAACATTTTATGAAATGTTATGATCAGCACCTACTGTTTTGTCATCTGCATCAGCTCTAGATCACTAACATCGTTGTTGACCTCTTTTTTTTTTTTCATTGAATAAATGAGCCATAGTTCATTGGATTGCATATTGTTGAGTGTCTGTGTTGGTTTTGCTGTGATCAGCACTGTTGCTACCATGCAGGAATAAGTCAGCAGTTGGCAAACACTTACTGGTTGATAAATTGATAGACTGGTCCATTAATAAGATGAAGATCTGTGAGACCACTTCATGGAAAAGAAAATTCAGATCCTTGTGTGCCAGGTTTTCTAATCCTGGCTGAAGATTAGATGCACTCAGGAGGCTTTTAATAAATACAATGGCTGGGCCCAACCCCGGAGATTCAAATTTAATTGGCCTGGGTGTTCCTGTCATAAGCACTTTTGAAAAAAGCTCTTCAGGTGATTCTAATTTTCAGCCAGATTTGAAGAACACTGAAATAGGAGTCTATAAAATGGGTGCTTGTTTATATTTTAATAACTTGTTAAATGCCCCTCTTGTTTCTTTTTGAACACCTTCCCATCTTGCTTATTACTGAGATGGCTAGGTTAACTTGAGTAGGTCAACCAGTGGAGACATAATTTATTTGAGAGACTTATTCTTTGCTCATTTTGAGAGATAGGAATAAAACTCAAACTAAACCAGAATAGTACAAGAGAACCAAATTGTACCCTGTAGGTGTGGCTCAGTGGTTGAACATTGACCCATGAACCAGAAAGTCACCGGTTCAATTCCTGGTCAGGCCACATTGCCTGGGTTGCAGGCTCAATCACCAGTAGGGCCATGGAGGAGGCAGCCAATTAATGGTTCTCTCTCATTGATATTTCTATCAACCTATCTATCCCTCCCTTTCTTTCTCTCTAAAATTAATTAAAAAACATATTAAAATGTTAAGAGAACCAAATTGCAGACCCATATTACTTATGAAGACAAATAGTAGCAAACTGCATGCCAGCAGGTGGAAAAATGATGATAACCCACACCTGCCTAGGAATGTAAGGAAGATTTAATAAGAGAAAATCTGAAAATTGTCATTGTTTTGAAAGAGAAAAACATCTTAGTAGATGTAGAAAAAGCATCTGATAAAGGTAACCATTTCTGATTAAAGCATGAGTAACAATAGTAAATGTTCTTAACCTGATAAAGTCTATCTGAAAATAACAAAAATTATCCTAGTGGTGAAACATTGGAAGCATCAATTTAATATCAGCAACAATACAAGAATGTCCCACATCTCTGCTTTTTTTGACATTACATATAGAGAAAAGATATGTTAGAAAATGAGAGAAATTTGTCTTTATTTGTAGATGATATGATTATTTACAGAGATAACACAAAAGTCTATAATCATTAAGAAAAAAACATGTTTAGCAAGGTAGCTGAATATACAATTGACATACAAAAGTTAATATCCAAAAATGTACAATAACCTAAACCTAACTCCAAATTCAAGATACTAGTTGTCTCTGGGGGAAGAGGCAAAGTGATAATGGAAAAGTACATGTGAAAGTATCAGTTATCAGCAGTGTTCTCACCCTTGGGTTGGATGGTGAACTCAAGAGTACAGACAGGGAGATGCACGTACCTAATACAGAGGGCCCTGTATGCATCAGTGATGGTATTGTTACCTACATTTAGGATGATACACAGGCCCGATTCTGTGTACCTGAGGCCCAATTTTGTTTTTTAAAGTAGAAGAAAAATGGAAAAGAAACCTTACCTTAGCAGAACTATCATATTTGAAAAGCATAGGAAAAAGTGCACTGTTTACAAGTCTTGTGGTTTGGCCTCAGTTTCCAAATCTCCCAAGATTGACAGATACTCTTGATTCAAAGGGTGCATTGTGAAAGACTGAAAGGTCCTTGAACTATGATGCTGTAAGTTCCTTCAGACAATCTGGATTTTTCCACCCTGAGCAAATATGCCTTTTTGTCTGTGCTGCTCTGGACTCTAGGTACAGAGTGCACAGGCCATCACACAGTTGTCACCAACCTCCTTGACACTGTTTTGGTTTTGTCTTTTTGGTCCCAAGAGCTTGTTGTAGATGAGGTCCAGAGTGTGTGCTGTGTAAGTACTCTTTGAAGAAGTCCCTGCTGACAGGCAGTAATGGAACATGGAGCTGGTCCAGGCGCCTTCCGATGCCCACAGTCTAGAATGTGAGAGGACAGTCACCCAGCAGGCGAGTTAAGTTGTGGCTGTGAGAGTGTCCAGCGGCGAGGCCTCCAGGGCTGGCAGCAAGGGTGACTTTTCCCACAGACCCTGGGAGCCTTTACCTTGGCTCAGCCTGGAGGGCAGTCAGCTTGGCCCCGATGCTCCCTTCTGCATGTGGATCCTGGCCAGCTTCTCTCCAGCATCAGCAGCCATGTTGGGAGGTCAGAGATCCCCAGACTGATGTGAAAAACTAGGAGACCATTGAGCAACCAGGCATCAGGATGTTCATTTAGATGCAGTGGTTCTCAACCTTGCTAATGCTATGACCTTTAATACAGTTCCTCATGTTGTGGTGATCCCCAACCATAAAATTATTTTTGTCGCTACTTCATAACTGTAATTTTGCTACTGTTAATGAATCGTAATGTAAATATCTGTGTTTTCCGATGGTCTTAGGCTCTATAGCAGCAGTTCTCAACCTGTGGGTCACTTTGCTCATTGCTGTCAGTAGCTGGACACTCTCACAGCCACAACTTAACTCACCTGCTGGGAACAAGGGTGACCGTCCTCTCACACTCTACACTGTGTGCATCGGAAGGAAGGCGCCTGGACCAGCTCCATGTTCTATTACTGCATGTCAGCGGGGACTTCTTCAAAGTGTATTTACACAGCATACACTCTGGACCTCATCTACAACAAGCTCTTGGGACCATATAATTATTTTCGTTGCTACTTCATAATTGTAATGTTGCTACTGTTAATGAATCATAATGTAAATATCTGTTTTCCGATGGTCTTAGGCTCTACAGCAGCAGTTCTCAGAAGGGTCGCCTAAGACCATTGAAAAACACAGATATTTACATTATGATTCATTAACAGCAGTAAGTTACAGTTATGAAGTAGCAACAAAAATAATTTTATGGTTGCGGTCACTACACATGAGGAACTGTATTAAAGGTTGCAGCATTAGAAAGGTTGAGATTTAGAGCAATGAGCATTACAGAAGGTATCAACCAATTCTCAATCATTCAGTGTGACAGGGGGCAGGCAGGAGGTGCCAGCTGCAATGCTCCACTGGCTCCCCAGGAGGCAGCAGGTGGGGCAGGTGGATCCATGCAGACCAGGAAAATCATCCTATTGCCCTGAGGCCCCCACACCCATGTGCCTGGTTATGGCTCTGGGGGCAGGGTCGGGGGATGAAAGGGAGGAGGCTACGGCTAGTGGAAAAGTGTGGACACAGGGTGGGGAACGTGCTTCAGCCTGGCTCCCAGCGAGGAGGAACAGCGCTCACCCCTACCTCAGGCAAAACCCTGGGTCCCCCTAGCACCCTTGCCTCCAGGAGATGACCCTGTCTGCTCTTCAGGCCCTCTCCCCTGATGTTCTCTGGGGAGTTGGATCCACAGGACTCTGTCCTTGGGATGTTATTCATCGATTTACTACTTCCCCATCCCTTAACCACTCCTAGCTCCTTCCCATCACTGTAGGGTGACTGCACTTTGCTCTTAGAAGAAGGCGAAGTTAAAACCTTCTTTCACTCCGTTACTTTGCAATTGGAGAACATAGCCTGCACCCACTACCCACCCTTCGCCACCCCATTCACTGCTCAGCCCAGGAGCCTGGGCATCCCTGCCCCTCCACTGCCTTAGGGTCACTGAGTCACCAATTTCCTTCAAAAGGACTTCTCCATTTTTGGGGCAGATGCTGCTGCTTGCCTGCCCAGAGTTCATCCATTTTCCTTACCCAATTTTATCTGAGCCATTACTATGAATGAATGTTCCCAGTGCCCCTTGCAGCTAGAGATGGATGCTGGTCTCTCCTGCAGCCCAGGGAGAGGCAGCAAGGCCCACTGGGTTCCTCCCCCAAGCATCATTGGTGTGTCTTTTTGGAGGGCGGGGCTGAGCTCTCAGCTGGCAGGGGCTTCAGCCTAAGGGCTTCCTTGCAGACCTCCCTGTCTTCCATCACAGGAGGCACCAATCCCAGAGGGAGGGTGACGGGGTCCCTGCAGGGGTTCGGTGGCCATTCAGGTTTCACCTCTTCAATTTGTTGCCTGTGGGCTGAGTCAAGGCATGACACCCAGAGCCAATGGGCTTTCGCAAGGCTTTGCAGGAGGAAATCCCTGCAGCGTCATTGCTCTTCAGAGCGTGCGTTATGGGCTGGCTGTGCTGCGGGAAGGCCATTCTTTGTCACCTCTGCCAAGAATGCCACAAGCTCTTTTAGAAACACAGCTCATCTTGGCCAGAGCTCTGGCGTCTAGACGGCCAGCTTGCCAAGACTCAGGGCCTGTGTCAAGTGAAACTTGGAAGGTGGCAGACAGGTTTGGACCACAGAGTTCTCAGTGCTGACTCACCCCAAACCTTCCGGGCCGGGATAGGCATCCTAGAGGGCTGCCTCCTCTCCCAGAAAAGGGCATCCTCCGTCCATGTCTGCGGAACACCAGCTCATACTGGCTGGCTCCCCAAGGAAGAGGTGAAAGCGGGAAAGGGTCATTTTGCAGTTTGGGGAGACTCAGACAGCAGGGGAGGCAAGAGTAGGTGCTGGGAGCTGGGACCTTGTCCACTCCCCAGTTCCCCTGCTGTACCATGCTGTGCTCGGCTAGGGCCTCACCTGGCCCCTGGCCTCTCCCAGGGACAGATCTATCCCTCCAGCTGGCCCCAGAGGGAGATCGCAGGCAGCTTCTTTATGGCCTGTAGCCACATAGGGAGGGCACCCAATCCCTCTTCCTGGGGCTGACCTATTCCTAAAGGTACCCACAATGTCCAAGCAAGGCAAGACACACAGCTATCTGGATGGGACTGTATGCAGTTTGGGAATTTGAAGCCTCTTCATTGTCACCCAAGGGCCACCCATGGAGGGAGAGTCGAGTCACAGCTGAGTCACAGCTGGGACAGCATGGGCCTGAGGGGCAGCTTCCAGTGCGGGGTGTCAAGAACTCAGGGCAGACCCATGAGGTCCAGGGGAGTGCTTTTGTTTCCTTCAGATAAACACCCCGAAATGGGATTGCTGGGTCACATGGTAGATCTAGTTTTAGTTTTTTTTTCGAGGGACCTCCATACTGCTTTGCATAGTGGCGGCACCAATTTACATTCCCGCCAGCAGTGCAGGACCGGTCTTGCATCTTGCTTCTCTTTTGTTTTTATTTGTCATATTGGAAACAGGTGGGGAGTAGGCCTGCAAGCAAGGACTCGTGCATGTCCTGGACTAGCTGCCCCTCTTCCTAAGTATGTGAGAAGAAAACTAGGGAGACAGATGAGGGCGCCTGCTCCCTGTTTCCTGATGAGTCTCTGTCCGAAGTGGGGGTGGGGGCAGGACATCAGGAAGATGTCCATGGCTGCGGGGCCTTCCACTCCGCCAGAGGAGGAGGATGCGGAAATAGTAAGTAAGAGACACCAACAGAAAGCTGTTTTCCCAGAAATGTTCTCCACTTGACTGACTAAGCTTTGTCCCCAGCTGCAATAGAAAAAGGGAATTTGCAATTTGGAAATGCCAGGGGGAAAATTTCATGCCCGCTCATGTCCAGTTTGTAGGAAGTTTTCTCTGCTTTTCTGTGCTGCCGTTTCACCGGAGAGGGGCCATTTTATTAGCACTCAGCAATTTTCAAAGGCTTGACAGATATAAATGCTTTGCTAGAACTTTTTTTTAAATTACATTTTAGCAGAAACAAGTTTCTAAAAGTCTGCGTCTGTGACCTTCAGTGCACAGCATCCAGGGATGGGGTGGGAGCTGGAATCGCTTGTTGACAGTGAACAGGAACACGCTGGCACTTGGGCTCCATTCCTCTTGGGCTCATAAATCTACCTGCCATTTTGCCCAAATCTGGAAAACATCTCTGACTAATGGAGAGGCCTGGAGATAGGAACACTAAATACTCAGAGGCGAGGCCGAATTTCTTTTCTCATTCCAGCTTTCAAAATGCTGAAATGCTGCTCTTAAAGCCTTCCTATTGCAATCACCTTTCAGGGGGTTCGTTATGAAGTGTATCCCGGATGTGTTTGTGCTCCGGGAATGAGGAAGGGGTTGTTCCTCACTCTCCTCTCTCACCCTGTACCCCATTATGTACTTGGGAGCCCAGGAGGCTTTGACACCGACCAGCGAAACCTCCAAGGACCAAGATGCTGCACTACCTCGCAGTGGGATTTCTTTTCCGTCTTTGTCATTTCCTGAAGCCAGTTGTTCACAAGACTCTGCCAATGCTTCCCCTGAAATAGTGGCTTAAAATGGTTTTATTGAAATACAATTCACATGCCGTACAATTTAGCATTGAAAGTGTAAAACTCAATAGTTTTAATATATTCAGATATGTGCAACCTCAGCAAGCTTTATTTTTTAAAATATATTTTTATTAACTTTTTACAGAGAGGAAAGGAAAGGGTTAGAGAGTTAGAAACATCGATGAAAGAGAGACATCAAACAGCTGCCTCTTGCACGCCCCCTACTGGGGATTGTGCCCGAAACCACGGTACATGCCCTTGACCCTTGACCAGGATCGAACCTGGGACCTTTCAGTCTGCAGACCGAAGCTCTAGCCACTGAACCAAACCGGTTTCAGCCTCAGCAAGCT
This sequence comes from Lasiurus cinereus, assembly GCA_011751065.1. Classification (NCBI taxonomy): domain Eukaryota; kingdom Metazoa; phylum Chordata; class Mammalia; order Chiroptera; family Vespertilionidae; genus Lasiurus; species Lasiurus cinereus. Next base: position 56,983,723 of record JAAGEH010002531.1, on the reverse strand, counting down.
TTAGAACATTGTATCACATCGGAAAAGAAGCCCATACCCTTTAGCTATCACCTGCCCTTCAGCCCCATGCTGAGCAACACTAATATGCTTTTGTCTCAACAAATTCCCCTGTTCCGTGTGTCCTGCTCACCATCACACCACAGAACCCCAGCACATGCACATGGCAGACTCCAATCCGCTCTGAGACAAATGAATGAATCTGTGAAGGAAGCCAACCGGAGCGCTGTGGTTTGAATGATTTGAATTCTTGGACAGAAGAGGAAGTGGAGCGGAAAAGGGAGGGGCTCCTGGCCCTAGTTCACATTCAAGGTCACCTAGGGTGCCAAGCACTTGACACAGATTAGATTATTTAACATAGAAAGTAGATTTAGGCAGAACTCCTCTCCGCCTCCTTTGACAAATAAAGAAACAAGGCACTGAGAGGTGTAGATGCTTTACTAGGTCACACAGCAAGTGTCAGTGGAGCTGGATGCAAAGCCCAGTAGTAGGTCTTGCCATGCTCCCTCCTCTGCCACCTGCTTTCTTGTTCACGCACTCAATCAAAGCATAAAAAGTGGAAGGACTCATGAAGCCACTCTGGTCTTTGTTTTGGTCCCAGCCAACTCTGTGCAGCTGCGCATTGAGAGCGCTGGGTCAGCATCCACAGAGCCCTTTCATTTCGTTGTTGGTTGAAAATAGACATTCTGCAGTTGGGTTAAAGGGAAGCGGAGGCCGGCAGACACCTCTTTTGTCTGGCACTCTTGCCTTGCCATCCTGGGAGAGCAATGATCCTACCCTACCACTTTCCTGTCCTCGGGCTGCACAGGAGACTGAGACAGCTGCTTCTGTAAATGCCCAGACCACCCAGGTCTGTGCCCGCTGGATGCTCTGTGCCCTGAGATCCATGGGTTTCAGATTGTTCGCTGCTGGCTGTGTATTGTGGCTCTTTGTAGAGGCTCAAGGAACAAGAGGACTGAGGTTTCAGCTGCCTTGGCACCTGCCCCCTGAGTACAGCACATTCTGCTGTGGAGGAAGAGTAGATTTTGCCTTATGGTGGCATATATAGTTCCCTTGTCCCTGTGCCAACTGAACCAGGAGGAGCACTGGACAGGGAGTCAGGACCAGCAACCCCATCTCAGCTGCCCATCAACAAGTCCTTGTCCTGTCTGAGCTCCACTTTCTCCATCTATGCAGTGGACAGTGTTGGCATTGCACCTTTGAGCCATCTGGGTAGCCTTTAAATGTCCCCTCAGCAGCCTCCTCCCTCCTAGCTGGCTAGGACAATACTTCATGGGCCGAGGCAAGACCTGGGCATCAGCATTTCAAAGGCCCCCTGTGCAGCCAGGTCAGGGAACCACAGGCTGGATGAGCCCCAGGGGCCCTCTAATTCGACAATTGGACACTTTTTTAATTTTTTAATGTGGGAAAATAAAGTTCCCCAAACAGTTGATCTTGTCTGACAAGGGAGAAATATCAGTAAACTTACTTATTCAACAAACATTTGTTTACTGCTTGGGGGAAGGTGAAGTTGTCAACTCGTGTTCACCCGGAGGTAGTGGAGCAGAAGGATGTGAATCAGCAGTGCCTGGTCAGAGCTGGGCATGAGGAATGTCAGATGAGATGGGAAACCACAGTGGCAGCCCGATGGGATTCTCAAGAGGGAGATGGAGCTGGAGGGACTCAGGCACTGCGGGCCTTACCTGGCGAGGACAGTGCGGCTCAGTGTGGCGCTGATATGTACCCTGGCATTACTTGCTTAGTTATCGGTTGTCCTTCATTCACTCACCCATACTGTCTTTAGGTCTGCTGACTTGACTGTGCTTTCTCTTTGATAATAAGTCCCCAAAGACACGGGCCCTGAATTAGATTCAATCAGACACCCACCATAGTCAACCAGACATCAACCCAATTTGACTGAATTTTTCACTTCTGAACAGTCTCAATATGCTCACCACATTCTTTTGATGACTCATCATTCATTTGAGAATTCGATAAATATTAATTGAACATTTTTGCACTTTGGTTGGTGCCATGGTGATAAAAAATAGGTCAAGCATGTATTCTGTCTTCTCCAAGGAGTCAGACACATGAATAACTTTAATATAAGATCAGTGTTTGCAAATTATATGATCATTTCTCAAGAAAAACCAATAGAATCAACACGTGATTACAATAACAAGAAGTCTTAGTCATGTTGATGGATACCTGATTAGGTAACAAAAATAAAATGTTTCTTGATTTCAGAAAAAACCAACTAGAAAATATAATTACTAGTAAGGTATTGCTCACAATGATAACAAAAAATATGAAGTGTGTAGAGGTAATCTAAAACTATATGAAATTTCTGTAGTGAAAACTTAAAACTCCAGTGATGAACCTAGAAATTGATGTGAATAAATAGGAAGCAATCCATGTTCCAGAATTGATGACAAGAAGACACTTCTTCCTAAATTAAGCCACACATTTAATCAAGTCCAAACACATTTGTAGCTCACTTTTTTTGAGGGACTTGATAATTTACTATAAAATCTGTTTGGAATCTCTAAAGGCTTTGAAAAAGAAGTGAAAGAGGGGATTTGTCCTGCTAGATATCAGGATATTCTTTAAAGATGTAGTAATAAAAACAATATGGTATTTTGAATGAAAAAGAGGACCCAATGAAATAGAAGACAGAGCTCAGAGAGAGACCCTGTAAACATGGGAATATTATATACAATTAAGGTTACATCTCTTTAAAGTAATAGAAGTTAGTGTAAATGGGTATCTTTGTAATACAGAGGTGAAGCAAGACGTGTTAAATAAAATCTCCAAATGCTATATGACAAAATAAAATATTAAAGAACTTAGTTATATATAGCATGGTAAAAATTTTTGTTCAGTCCTGATTGGGAGAAAATATCTGTAATGCCTGAAAAATAAGTTATTCAAGGAAACACTGAAATGAACAAGAAAAAAAGTTAAAAATCCCAATAGAAAAATGAGCAAAGGGTACAAAGATGCAATTTACAGAAGAAACTTCAAAGAGTGTAGAGTTGTTTAAACTCACTAGTTATTAAAGAATTACAACCTGGAAAACTATCACTTTGAACCATTAAAACAATCACTTTTATACCTACTAGACTTGCAAATATTTGAAAGCTGGGCAAACATTTGTTCCTGAGGGTGGAACACTCCTGCATTTCTTGGGGAGCATAGACTAGTGAAATTATTTAGCACAATCCATCAGAATTTAGTAAAGTTAAGTATATGAATACCCTGTGATTCAGTAGTCCTGCTCCTACACGTTGATCCTAAAGAAACTCTCCCTCACTCACCTGTACTGTAATTGGAGGTGAATCCCAGCCCTGTGGGAGGCATCTCATCCAGGGCTTGTGTCCTGTCCCCATGTATTCAGACATACAGACACCTCTGGGGACAGAACTCAGCAGTGTCCTCAGTCAGGACCTCCTAATTTTTCTGTATTCAGTCTCTAACCTTATTTGTTTCTTCTGAGAATTTTCCATATTTTCCTGTAGCTAAACATGCATCCTCTTATCTAATCAAAGAGTTATATGCAAATTGATCATACTGTCGATATACCCACAAGCCACGCCCACCAGTCATTCCCATCACCCAATCAGAATCCAATATGCAAACTAAGCCAACCAAGATAACTACCGCCACAGAGAAAGCAGGGAACCCTCACCCTGATCTGGGACACCCTTCAGGGCAAACCAGTTGGCCCCCACCCATGCACCAGGCCTCTATCCTATCTAATAAAAGAGTAATATGCAGATTGGCCATCACTCCAACACACAAGATGACTGCCCCCATGTGGTCAAAGATCCTGCCCCCATGTGGATACAAGATGGCTACCACAAGATGGCCAGCAGGGGAGGGCACTTGGAAGGGACCAGGCCTGAAGGGGAGGGCAGTTAGGGGTGATCAGGCCTACAGGGAAGGGCAGGTAGGAGTGACCAGGCCTGTAGGGGAGGGCAGTTAGGGGCAAACAGGCTGGCAGGGGAGCAGTTGGGCATCAATCAGGCTGGCAGGGGAGTGGTTAGGGAGTGATTAGGTTGGCAGGCAGAATTGGTTAGGGGCAATCAGGAAGGTAGGCAGGCAAGCAGTTGGGAGCCAGCAGTCCTGAATTGTGAGAGGGATGTCCAACTGCAGTCAGACATCTCTCCGGGGGTCCCAGATTGGAGAGGGTGCAGGCTGGGTTGAAGGATACCCCCCCATGCACAAATTTCATGCACCAGGCCTCTAGTTTACATATAAAATACCCAAGTTTTTTTGGCGTGTTAAAATGGGAGGGTGTTCAGAATTTCACCTCTCCTGGATTTTGCCAAGAAGAGAAGCAGAGTCTGGAATTAAAATCATTCCATTTTGTGTGGTCCCATTAACACAGCCCTGGCAACTCTAGCAGCTGAATAGATGGGGAGGGATGGAGAGGATGCGTTGGTAGCAGCCAGCATGTCACCCTCTTGGATACCAGATCTCTTCCTCCTTTTCGGCCACCTTCTCTGCAATGTGAACCCAGGATCTTAGGTGTATGTTGGTTAGACTTTGCTTGTTTTGGTCCAGAACTGCAGCTTCCTGAATTTGTCTTCAGGCCTTAATTCTGTGATGTGTGAAATGAGCTCTTGCACCAAACACTGGCCTTCTGCAAACCTCATAAGCATTCCATCCACAGTTCACCTGGTCACTGGCTGAGAGAATTGCAGAGGTTATTTTCAGGGTGGGAGTTCCATCCACCCACCAGGTGTGCTGGTCTCCACCTGGCATTGAGATGGAGTTGCCCCTTGGAAGGAATGGGAGACTGGAGAACTCTTTGGGTCGACATGATACCGGCAATTAACAATCTCATGGGATGGTTGTCTAGTGGATTAATCCATTAGATGATCTACTCTTTCTAGTCTTCCCACAGAACATAGTGAGAGGCTGGGGAACCACATGCACCCTGCCTGATTCCACACCACTTGTGAGCATAGCACAAAATGGGCAGAGGAGGGCATGTCCTCTGACATGTTGACTGACCACATAGCTTTTGGGGTGGGCTGGGAGCTCAGATGGTGGTCAGGCCATACTCAGCCCCTTCCTGCACCCACCTGGTCCTGCTGATCCCAAGTCTCCTCACATTTTCCTGAGCAGACACCTGCCACCTCCCATTGATTCTCCAACTATTCCCGGTCTCTGTGGCCTCTGCTGTAATTGCTCCTCTGTCTGGAATGTTCCTGCTGAGTACCCAGCTCAAAGGCAGGAAAGTCCCCTGACCACCATCTGAGCCCCCACCCCACCCCAAATTGCTCTAGCTCATGGTATTTATGCTCATCTGCATGTGTTTCTACTTCACTGGGGTTCCTCCTCTAGCAGAGGCCAACTTCCAGGCCTGCACTGGATTTATTTTGTTCCCAGAGCTCAGTCTGGGGGCTGGGCACCTCAGAGGTCATGCCTTCTGTGGGGCCCCTCTACCCATCCTGCTCTCCCCTGCCCCCCTCCTACCAGGTTTGGGCCAGGGGCTAATAGTTCAGGTACTCCTAGACCCAGGTCCCCACATTATTCGTAGAGTTTCCCACATCTGGCTTGCTTCTGCCCAAGTCTCTTTGTTACCCTCTGTGGCCTCAGTCTCCCCTGTGAGTGCCCAATTTCCTGAGCATTCAGCTAGATGAGATTTTCACAGACAAGCCTGGCCTAGGTGATTCTGATGTAATTAACCTAGTTATTAAAAACAGGAAGGAGCAAAGGAAGGCCAAATGTTATAGGCCTGCAATTTGGGCAGCTTCCCGGGGAAGCTAAAACTTTACATTCCCCAAGGGTCCAACAGAGGGAAGACAGACCCATACCCAATAAAACTGCAGTGACAAAGAGAAGATTTTTATCAGTCACACCTGGGAAGAAGTCATTGGCCAGAATAGAGATGGCCACTGCGAGGGCATGAAATTTGGAATATATAATCCTCTAAAGTAGCGCTCTTGGTTTCTCTCGCCTCTCTTGGGACTCTTGTTGCAGGGGGCGGGCCCTCTTAGCTCCCTTGCATTCGCCCACACACAGAGCACAGAGGACTAATGGACTGGAACCAGCATGATGCTGACCTGGACCCAGCTGCAACATGGAACAGGAGCTCTGGACACTGCTTTGCTTTTAGCTCTACTAAAACCTCAGTTACACTTCTTCCAGGACTGAATTAAGGGAAATGGGACTTTGGAAACCCAGGTATGTAATTCCATACAAATAAAAATCACTCATCTTCTTGTAGAATCCCAGAAAATTCTTTTATAAAAAATATATATATTTTATTGATTTTTTTGCAGAGAAGAAGGGAGAAGAATAGAGAGTTAGAAACATCGGTAAGAGAGATACATCCATCAGCTGCATCCTGCACGCCCCCCACAGGGGATGTGCCCACAACCAAGATACATGCCCTTGACCGGAATCAAATCTGGGACCTTTCAGTCCACAGGCTGACGCTCTTATCCACTGAGCCATTTCAGCCAGGAAATCCTTTTTATCGTAAGAACTCTACCTCCAGCACTCAGTGGGAAATGGGATACTCCAATTTCCCCAATAATACGGGGATGTACTCCATGGGTGGCTGAGTTTGGGACTGTCCAGGCCCTTCCTTAGAGGCCACGCTGCCCAGGTTTCAGGGGATAGGACATCCATTAGGATGCCTTTGGGAGCCAGAGTCTGCCTTTCACACTAAATCAGGCCTCTGTTTCCACTACCTTGAGTGGGTCTCCACCTGTGAGTGGGTCGTGCCTGCATGTAGTACAGGTGTGTCCTGGTGCCCTGCACCACCCCACTATGAGGCCAATCTCAGTTTGTATGCTGCCTTTTCAAATTTGTCCTTATCACTGAGAATTCCACTCCTGAGTCACCTGAAGAAGGGCAGCCCCTGAGTAAATGAGGCACTGTGACCTGTGGATTCTGGGCCAGCTGAGCCTTCTGTTATGACTTTAGGAGATCTCCCCAGTTAACCGCACACCCTTGCAAAGTGCACACATGGCACTGCTATACTCCTGCAGAGGCTTCTGGGGAATGTAAAGTTTTAGTTTCCTGGAACCTTCCTTTATTCCTTAGTCCCCTCCCACTACTCTATATCAGCCTCAACATAAATCTGGGGTCTCCTATCTCACCCCTCTTTATTTGCCTGACATAGCAGTAGCACCTTAAGTATTATAATGTCCCCTGCCCACTCCCATCCCCATGGCTGACACAGACCCTCTCTTGGAGGTTCATAACCATGCATTTTCCCTTTCTGTTTTCTCACGGCTCCCTCACCATTTCTCTAAAGCAAAAAATAACGGGAAATAGATATATCTTTCTGCTACTGAAATGGAAAAAAAAATTTAAAAAGAGAACTCACAGAAATAGAATGGTAGAAAGCACAAGTGGGCAATTTGGGCCCAGTCTATGGTTTCAGGGCCCACGCAGCCTTGCTCGGAGCTGGGCCTCTTTGTTCCGACAGCCCCGCAGATCCGCTGGGCCCAGTGAAATGCAGGTCTCCGCCCCGCACCCAGAGCAGAACAGGAACCCTTTATTGACACATCACTTACTTCCATCCAATGCTCAGAATTGCAGGGAAGGAAAGGAAGCTTTTGAGAGAAAAACATGTAGTTCTCCATATGAGAGGGAAAGTAAATTACAGGGCGAGCGCTAGATGGATATTTTTGCCCAGGTCCCGCTGGGTGGCTGGCTCGTGTTCTCTTTGCCTTGGAGAAGGGCCGCCCCCTGCATTGGGCTGGGAATCAGAAAGCATGTGTCCAGCTGTGGACTGCTCTCAGCAGCAGACCCCCACTTGGCCCCGCCACCCCTCTCCACCCCCGAGCCCTGAGCAGCGTGGTCTGCAGGGTCATCCTCCCAGAGGGAACCACCAGAACCAGGTCTAAGTGCAGAGGCACGTCTGCCCCTCCTCATCCTGGTGCGAAAGCCTGATCCCACTGCAGCTGATCACTTCACACCCCTCCGAGGCTCCTGTAGTCCTGGCTCGGATCAGCTTTGGGGAAAAAAAGTAATTAAACTCTCCCAGAACCACCCACACATTGGCACATGCCATTCGGAAGCTGCTAGTGTCAGAAAAGGAGATGAAGCCAAGCCTCTCTCTTTCCTGGTCCCTAGTTCCTGTCTCCTTCTAATTGAAATGTTCTCTTTTTAGTTAACCCTTCACCAGGCCTTATAGCACCTATTAGGCACAAGTCAGAGCAGAGTTGTGCATAGGACTGAATCCTGGCGGGCAGATGGGGTTGGACAGTGGCTTTGAGAATGACAAGCACAGGGATTAATGTGTGTGTGTGTGTGTGTGTGTGGTGGGGGGGGCTGGGGGGGTAGGGGAACCCATATGGATTTGTTTTGGGAGCAGACTGAGCCTTCTGCTGGTGGACAGAGAGAAGCAAGTACCCACGGTGACCGGGAGAACCTGAGGAAGGCAGCAACCTTTCTCTCTAGGCTTCGGGCAGTGCTGCATTCAGAGGTCCAGAGTGTATTCAGGACCAACTAGCGGGCGTACTGTGGGCAGGAGGGGCAGCTAGAGGGCTTTGCTTCTCAGTAGACAGAGATGTGTCCTCGTACAGGGCTGGTGGGTTCCCTTCCTGGAGAAGATACACCTTTTATACAAAAATTGATGTTCCTTTCTCTTCCTGCTGATGTTCTAATGGCCCCAGGAAATGTCTGCTCACAGCCAGGGGGGTGGCAGGCAGTGGAGAGCGATGAGTCAGGAGGCATCTGCGGGACCAAGGCCGGGACTGGTTCCCTGGGCTGGTGCGGCACATATCTCCCCCTAAGTGTTCATTACTTAGAACAAGCTTGACAGAGGGAAACCTCGTTAAAGGAAATGGTACACTGGGTAGTTGGTGATTCATTCCCCAAAGAAGCCATCATGGGAACTCCTACTGAAATGAGCTGGCCTTCTTGGACCAAGCAGAATCAGGGTGGCCATGTCTCCCCGCTTTATCCCCAAAGCCTCCACGGGGGAAGAAGCAGGCCTAGTGTCCTTCCTATTGCAGGGCTTTGGGTGAACTGACCCAAGTGAGAGGGAAGAGGCACAGCTAGGCCTGAACCCCAACTTTCACCCCAGGGCTGGGAAGCTGAGATGGACCTGGGCTCCCACTGTGGAGGTACAGTGCTCGTCGGGGAGCAGCATGGACAGAGCTCTGCGGAGAGAATGACTGACCTACAGGTCACAGAGGAGGGAAAAAAGGCTTTGCCGTAGAGTTCGTGGCAGGAAGAGCTGAGATTTGGGTGTGCATAGAAATTTCCACATTGACAATGACACTAGAGTGGGCTTGCAGACTCATCACTGCAATCTCTCTGCATATCACCGTCTTCCTATGCCTGTTTCTCAAGTCTGCCTTTGCCTGTCTCTTACAAGGACACTTGCCACTGTATTGAGGGCCCCGCTTAAATTCCAGATGATCTCATCTTGAGATCCTTGACTTAATTACATTTGCAAAGACATTAAAAAAAAAAAAAGGTCACATTTATAAATTCCTGGGATTAGAAAGTGGACATAACTTTTTGGGCACCACTATTCAGCTCAGTACTATATACATATATAGGTATATTTACTCTTTATGTTCCAGGTTAGTGCTTAGTTCTTAGATGTAACACATGTATATGTGTGTGTAGATAAATTTTATACTTTAAGGCAACATGACTACAACTAAAAGATCCCATTTCTGGTCTCAAACTTTATAATAGATTAGATAAGGACCCTGGACCCTGAATTTAATTTCCTGTACCTTAAAACACCCTTACAAAAAAAAAAAAAAGAGATCTTGAGGTTACCGTTCCCTTGTCATAAAGAACCTTTCACCTTTGGCAGTGATTGAAATAGGCTAGTTTGAAAACCTATGTGACAGGAAGGAAGTGTGTTTGAACAGGCTCTGAGTTTAGGGCTCAGCCTGGGGCAGTTTGAACCAAGTTAAATGACAAGGTCATTTCCACTGGCCCCCAAGGCCCTTTCCAGTTTATTTATTAAATAAGTAATTGGCAGGGAGATTAGAAGTCAGAACCTTGGATCTTGTTTCCCACACTAACCTTCTAGAGTAAACTTAGCAAACTCCAAGCTACCATTTACCCAAAGCAGCCTCTAGTCCCACCGTTTGAATGTGGTGAGATCTTGGATGCCATGATGTCCAGAGCTCTGGGGACAGCTGGCAGGACACAAGACCCCAGCAGGAGAGAACAGAGACCTTCCCGGTGGCTCCAGGTCACAGAAGAGAGGAGATCAAGGAGGCAGCGTTGCATGGAACACTGTTGTTTCAGAAATTATAGTTTATGAAAAACCAACACCGTAAAATGTAGAAACTAAAGTGAGAAGAAAATCCTTGAAACAGTGAGACTAAGATTCCATAAATCAGGTGTATGTGTGTGAATTTGCTGTAAGAAGTACTGTCAATGCAAAATGATCTTTAGAATTTAAAAGGGACCAAGTCTGAAGAGTGTTTGCTACAAATATTCTTTGGAGTCAGAGGTTTCAAAGTTGTTTTAGGATTGACTTAATATAATGTTTTTGTGACAGGAAAGTAATCGACCGTGTTGAAGTGAAATCACATTAGAAAAATCAATTACGCTTTAAATGCGTTTCCCATCTACAAGCTTGGCATAGTACTCTACCTCGCAGCGTTGCCTATGGGGATGATATGAGAAGATAGTTCTAAAGGTCTCTGATAAATTAAAAACTTTTGAAGTGTAGGAAAAGAAAAAATAGGAATGGTCCTCCATGGGAAACTTGTTAAGAATTATTTGATCGGATTTAACCTTCAAAATTATTTAATGAAATCTTTTCTTTTTTTAATTTAATAAATCTTTATTGTTCAGATTATTACAATTGTTCCTCTTTTTTTCCCCCATAGTTCCCCTCCACCTGGTTCCAACCCCACCCTCTGCCCTTAACCTCTCCCCCATTGTCCTCATCCATAGATGTACGATTTTTGTCCAGTCTCTTCTTGAGTCCCCTTCACCCCTTTTCCCCTGAGAATTGTCAGTCCAGGCCCTTTCTATGCCTCCGATTCTATTATATTCACCAGTTTATTCTGTTCATCATATTTTTTATTCACTGGATTTTTAGATTCACTTGTTGATAGATATATATTTGTTGTTCATAATTTTTATCTTTACCTTTTTCTTCTTGTTCCTCTGCTTAAAGAGTACTTTTCAGCATTTCACATAACACTTGTTTGGTGTTGATGAACTCCTTTAGCTTTTTTGTATCTGTGAAGCTCTTTATCTGTCCTTCAACTCTGAATAATAGCTTTGCTGAGTATAGTAATCTTGGTTGTAGGTTTTTGTTATTCATCCCTTTGAATATTTCTTGCCACTCCCATCTGGCCTGCATAGTTTCTGTTGAGAGATCAGCTGACAATTGTATGGGTGCTCCCTTGAAAGTAATGGACTCTTTTTCTCTTGCTGCTTTTAATATTTTCTCTTTATCTTTTGCTCTTGGCATTTTAATTATGATGTGTCTTGATGTGGTCCCCTTTGGATTCCTTTTGTTTGGGATTCTGTGTACTCCCTGGACTTATAAGTCTATTGCTTTCACCAGATGGGGGAAGTTTTCAGTCATTGTTTCTTCAAATAGGTTTTCAGTATCTTGCTCTCTCTCTTCTTCTGGCACCCCCATAATTCAAATGTTGGTATGCTTGAAGTTGTTCCAGAGGCTCTTTACACTATCTTCACATTTGTGGATTCTTTTTGCTTTTTCAGTTGAGTGTTTTCTGCTTCTTTGTATTTCAAATCTTTGACTTGATTCTTGTGTTCCTCTAGTCTGCTGTTGGGTCTCTGTATAATATTTTTTATTTCAGTCAGTGTATATTTAATTTCTAGTTGGTCCTTTTTCATATCCTCAAGAGTCTTGCTAAATTTATAGACCTTTTCTAGGAAATTCTTGAAAAAGCTTATAACTGTGGTTTTGAACTCTATATCCAGTCATTTGTTTTCCTCCATTTCATTTGTGATGTTTCTTGGTCTCTGCATTTTCGCTGTTTCCCTGAGTTGGTATTGTAGCTTTGTGTACTAGGTGTCCTATGTGGCCCCATAGCTCCACCTCCCCTGCTACCTGAGGTGGACTCTCTTGGTGCACCCCTTTGTGGACTGTGTGTACAGCCTTGTTGTAGTTAAGTCTTGATTGTTGTTGGTATCACTGGGGGGAATTGACCTCCAGGCCAATTGGCTGTGAGGATCAGCTGTATCTATGCAGGAAGAACTTCTGTGCTGGAAAAAGCCTTATGAGACAAGACTTGCAAAATTGTAAAAGCCTCTGTGCTCAGCTTGGATGGGGTGGAATCTCTGGGATGAACAGACAGCCTTGGCTTCCCATCAGTCCTGCCATATGAGGCCCCTGGGTCTAAGTGTCTCTCCATAATCGCTGCAGTCCTCTCTGCACGCACTTGTGCGTGCACCTCCAGACCTCTGCCTTTCAAGGCTTCCCTGAGTTTCCATGCTCTCCTCCCTTTTCACAATGGTACAGACTCCCCCTGTATGAGTCTCGCCCGGAACTGGGGTTCAGTGCAGTTGGGAGTTTCTGTCTCCCTCCCACTAGAGGAAGCCAGCCAGGTACTCAGCTGCCTGTCCTCTCCATGTGCATGTCTCTGTACCTCAGCTTTTTGCAGCTCCTCTGAGTGTCCATGAGCTCCTCTCTTTCCTTCTAGTCGTAGAATTTCCACTCAAACAGCTTTCCTGTGGTTCTGGATGATGTCGGATCTGTCTTTTAGTTGTAGTTTTGAAATTGTTGTGTGAGGCATCAGTTTAGGTGTTCATCTATGCCACCATCTTGGTTTCTCTCCTAATAAAAACTTTTCATGAGTAAAAACAAACCAAACTCTGGCATAAGTTTAAACAAAACAAAACAAAACAAAAACAAGTATTTTCAACAGTCATTGAATCCTGACCCTGTGGCTTCTCTCATGTACAGTTATCCATGATCCCTACAGAAGGCTGAACAAATAGACTTTAACTTCATTTTTGCAAACAGACTGTGTGCCCATCTACCTCAATTTCACTACCACTTCCCTGGTAAGTAAGAGTGACTTGTTTCCATTAGCATCTAGCATTTATTCTGTCATGGAAACAAAACTGAGAAGGACAAATATTATTGTGATAGACAAAGCAGAGCTCAGGAGCATGCGTTTTTCTCAGTTGGCCTACCAATACACCTGGAATTCTCAGCGTTAGGATCCAGGTGCAGTCCTTCTAGTTCTTTTACTGTTGCTTTAAGAAAATGATGTCCTGGACCTAGGCTACCCATGCTAGCACAGTCAGTGCTCCCAAAGCTAGGGTTGGAGATCTCTGGGTATTGAGTGACCAGGCACTCATCATCTCTATCACCCAAGAGAAATTCAGAGCCTATTTTTAAAAAAGATTTTTAAATTTATTTTTTCTAAATTTATTTATTTATTTTTTGGGGAAGGAAGAGAGTGAGAGAAAGAGAAACATCCATGTGATAGGGAAGCATTAATGTGAGAGGGGAACATGCCAATGCCCTATTGATGCTAGATCTTCCATGTCTTCAACCAAAGAAAAGGATGCAGATTCACTGAAGATAAAATGAACAACCCGAAGTAAAGTTTAACAGCCACCTCAAGCTGTCAACTTGACCATGCTAGTTCAATCTCATGATGTGTTGAGTATCAGTTACATGCCAGGCATGGTGCTTCATGATTCCCACACATTGCCTATCTTGTCACAGTAACCCACAACAGTAGATATTAGCATCAGAAGTGAGTTTGGAAAGTGAAAACATAGAGTCTTGGAGCCTCAGTTCCTTATCCACAGATGATGAGGGGCAGAGGGAATTCAAGGCTGTTTGATTTCAAAACCTATGTTGATTGAATATAAAAATTATCACAATCTCAGATTTTAAATGAAAAAATGGCTCTTGAAAACAATTTCAAATATTGACACAAATGTGGATAAATCCCTCTGATAAACAATTTAAAAAGAAAACTGAAAGTCAACTTCTATATTCATGTAAAAAGTTAGTTGAGATATCCTTTAAGTAGATTGAGTTTAGGAATGTGAAAATTGTCACTTTGCAGAATTACTGCTCTCTTACAGTTTCCAGAAAAGTAACTCTGTAAATCAGTATTAGTTTAGGATATAGTGTTGTGCTAAGCACACAGTTTCAATTAAGTTGAGAAACTTTAATGGGGATCTTTGGCAACCACATTAATAAATCTTTATAATGCAAATAGAAGCTGAAGGAAAAATCTTCTAAATCACACTGCTGCTTAATTAGATTTGGTTCAGTTACATTTTATTGACTTTTATAGAGGACTAGAGGCCCAATGCACAAAATTTGTGCATGGTGTCTGTGTTTGTGCCCAGCCTGCACCTTCTCCAATCTGGAACCCTTTGAGGGATGTCTGACTGTCTGTTTAGTCCCTCTCACAATCCAGGACTGCTGGCTCCCAACTGCTTGCCTGCCTGCCTGCCTGATTGCCCCTAACTGCTTCTGCCTGTCAGTCTGACCACCCACTAACCACTCCTTTGCTAGCCTGATTGGCTCCTAACATCTCCCCTGCTGGCCCGATTGCCCTTAACTGCCCTCTTCTGCTGGTGTACTCATCCCTAACTGCCTTCTTCTACCAGCTTGGTTGGCCTTAACTGTCATCCCCTGAAGGCCTGGTTTCCCCTGACTACCTTCCCCTGCAGCCCTGGTCACCCCCAACTGCCCTCCCCTGCTGGCCTAGTTGCCCCCAACTGCCCTCCCCTATAGGCCTGGTTTCTCCCAATTGCCCTCCCCTGCTGGCCTAATCACCTACAACTGCCATCCCTGCCAGCCATCTTGTGGTGGCCATCTTGTGTCCACATGAGGATGGCCAGCGTGTGTGTTGGAGTAATGGTCAATTTGCATATTACCTCTTTGTTATATAGGATACCCATGACATGCTTTAAAACACAAACAAATCAAAGCACAAAAGATCAGAGGGCACCACTTGATAGAAATCTACCCATAATGGAACACTGAGGATAATACATATGGAAATCACAAAGAATTCCAACAAATACTAAATATAGAACATGCAAGGACATAACAAATATTCTATGGAAAGACATCTATTGATTTTAAAGTCTTGCTTTTGAGAATCTTTGTTTTTTTCCATTAGGACAGTACCTAGACTATTTGATTTGTGTATTTACCCTCTTCCAATAGCCAACATTTCTTTCCTAGTTATTTTATGGCATATGCAATTTCCTCCGTTCTTTTGAGAACCACAGAATAGGACATGTTTGGAAAGAGTACACATGAAAGCCACAGTGTGAATTGTGGCAATAGTCTACATACCAGTAGCCCATGATATGTAGATCAGCAGCATGCCATAGTCATATGGCAACTGTGATCATGAAATAAAGTCACATCATTTGGGGAGGCAAGCAGGAATGAAATCAAGCACTTCGGGAGCAGCAGTTCTATTTTAGTTCACTTAGTGTCATCACCAGTGGTCACCTGAGATCTATAGATACAAATTAATGGTGTGTCTACAAAGGAGGACAGCCACTTAATTTGCTCCAATAGAGGAACAGGGAAGTGCCAGAGTTCATCAGCAGTGGGAAGCAGTACAGGTATTTATTCCCTCACCACATACTGCCTCTATGACACAAGCAAGTGACCCCAGAGGTTGACTCCCCAAGTCCATTCTATTTGTCTAGCCTTGTTATGACCTTGAAATAAAATCTTCCTTTCCCTTTGGATCTAAACTATGTTCAAATACTCTGCTTTGACTGTCTCTTTGGCCAGAACACTTTGCTCCCGTGTTTCTTCTGGAACGAAGCTAATATTGCTTATTGCCTTCCTGGATGTCAACTGTATTTATTTGGCCTTTCTAGTTCGTTGACCACATCCTGCAGGTCAGATAGGCCCTGGGATTGAGCGATATTCAATACTATGTAGACTGGAGCCTGCCAAAATCAGAAAATAAGGTAGAGCCCAGCATAAAGCTAAGTAACAGAGTTGTATATCATTTTAATGACTTTGGAGGGAAAAACAAATACTGATTGTGATCACATGGGCTGAGGTCCAAGTCCCTCACTATAGCTTCTCTGAATCAGTCAGGAGTGGGAAGTTGGCCCTTTGCACCAACTTGTTTTTGACACATAGTGGATGACTTTGGGTGTTTCCCAGCCAGCTTTGAAGACCTGTGGCTCCACCCAGCAATGGGCTAAGGATGTGGACTATGAGAATTGCCAAATGGTTCATGGGTGACATCACCAAGGATCAGACAGAACCAGGTGGCTTAGTTCCTGCAGTTGACTGGGAAAACCACTCAATAACTCTGAGCTTGTTTCCTCCACTGGAGAGTGTATGAGGTTAAACTAAGTGGCCTCCCAAATTTGATGGTTCTAACTCCTCTGAACTAGCACACTAGTTCTACTTTTCCAGAAAGCAAATTCTATTTAAACTTTGCATATTATTAGAAGGGTTCAGATAAAACAATGAAATAGAATTCTTAGGTGTCTTGGGCTGGGAAGTTGGACTGCATCCTGCAGATCTATAGATAGGGTCCCTGCAGGTGAGAAGTGGCAAGGAGCTGCCCAGTTCTTCCTCCAGGGCCAGTAGGACAAAGACCATGTCCACTACACAGGTGACTTCAGCCCTCCCCAACCCCATTTCTATCCCAGTCCTTCCCTCTTGCCTAGCTGTAGCTGAAGCCTAACTTACTCTGTGAAAACTTCCCTGGTTATCAATTAGAAATCCTCTGCTTGCACAGTGTTAGCCCTGCAGTTAGCATTTAGTCTCACTCACTTGTTGCTGATTCCTGTTTGTTTTTCTTGTCTTATGAGTGCATACAAGGAAGGAGACATGTATTACACTTTTGTATTCCCTATATCTGAAGTTTGGTTCATTGACTTGAAGTAGAGTTTTGGAGACAGAAAGCCAGTATATGATGACAAGGTAACTGTAATCAACCATTGTAATCATTCAATCTGAGCCTTTATCCAAGTGTATTCTAATGAAAGCCTGTTGTAATATAAATTTCCCAATACCAGTGAAAATGACATGCAAAGTGTATATGGCAAGTTTGGGTTTCTCAAGTTCTGTCCCTCATTGTGTAGCCAGTTCTCACACCAACTTTGCATGAGTTTACAGTCAAGGGAACTGAGGCCCAAGCAAATAAAGTGGCCATTTGATTTCCTATTCCCTCAAGGGTGGCATCCCCTGAAAAACATGCACAAGTTCTTCCATCAGCTAATAGACAGCACTGAGGTGACTTCGCTTTGGACAGATAGAAATACCTCCCAATAACGCATATGGTTCCTTAAAGGAAGTCACCTTTAACTTTACATTAAAGAGGAAACTATCTGGAAAGAAATGAACTCATGTGTTTCCCTGAAAAGCTGTTTCTGTCCTATCTCTTTAATGTCTACAATGTGGTTCGATTACAATGAATAACCAAGGGTCCCAAACCACCTGCTAAATGTCAGGTTTCCAGAATGGAGAATTCCTCTGTGGAGGATCAGATGAATGAATGCTTAAAAGTTCATTGTCATCGAATTTCGTGACTATTGTTACTTGGAGGGAACGTGAACAGGAGGTCAGGCATTCTCAATACACTGCTGTTTTGGCTGAACAGAGCTGTGTGTGTTTAGGAGGAACATAAAAATGTGGTAAAAAATAAATAAAAGGAAGTTTTGGTGAGTGGCCAATTGTGTTGAGAGGACTCCACTCCTGTCCTGTGAAGCAAGGTTAGATTTCGGACAACCTTGGATAATGAGCAGGCAGTTCTCTGAGCAGCCAAGACTGGCTGAAGAATGATTTCTCTTCCCTCAGAGTGGTAAAATATAATTGGCAACATTCAAGTTTGGTTAAATCATCCCTTTATGTGCCAGTTTCTAGTTATCTCCCTAGTTGCTTCTGGAGACCATTTTAATCCTTTTGCAAAGGCTACGGCTTCCTTTGACCCATCTCCTATCTCTCACTGCAGATGGCTGTCGTGCTATGTGTGGTATTTGAAATATTAAAATAGTTCAGATAGATTAAATATTTGAAATAGAAGCATGGCCCACAATGACTGGATTCTTGAGGCAGAGTGTCAGGTATGCATGATTTTATTTCAAATGTGTCCAGTAAGATTTTCCACTTGGGGTGAATATTTTTCTTCTTCCTGCGTATGATTATAAACAGTATTTCTTCATCTCATGGAGTTCCTTAGAAAGTTCTAAGTAACTTAACAGAAGACAGAAATGAAACTGTGGGGAGATTAAATAACAGGAAGTTTATATCACGGCGGGGTGCTCACGCATCCCACCCTTAGGGGGACACACAAGTGACTACAGGGTGAAGAATTAAACCCGGTCATGCAAGTCGTCGTACGATCACTTGGTATCCTTTGGCAGTTCTGGCATTCCCTGTCACTAGCACACATGATAAAATGAGTCTGATGACTTCCGTGAGTGGAAAACTGTCTTTCGTTTTTGGTGGTGGGTTGACCAGCAGAGAGAAGACAGGAACAGAAACCGGCTGTTGGAGGAGCTATCTCAGGATATCGGAAGAGACTGTCCACATGTCCCCCCCACTTTGCTCTGAGCCCCAGGGAGTTCACACCTGGCATCTTCAGGGTTGTGTGCCCCACTGAGGCCACACAGCCCTGCCTCTCACCTAAGGGCACTGGTTTCTCTGTGGCCACCACCGCATCAGCACAGAGAGCACATCTGAACCAAGAGGGCAGTTGTTGAAATCACTAGAACCTGGCAATATTAAATTTTTGTTTTCATGAGCCAAAGGTCATAGCACAAATGAGGTCTACATGTTGTCACAGGGGGCCATGGAAAGACACATCGTTAAGTGACGCTGCCCTGCCAGGGAGAGAAACAGAGATAGAGGGCACAGCGAGCATGTACCAGTGGTGCAGGGCGCTCGGAGGGAATATGAGCGGCGCCACGGACACGGAAATGGGTCAAGCCGCGGGCGTCGAGTTTCCTGCCTGCTCTTTGGAGCTGCTGTTATGGAAAGAAGCTAAGGGCAATGGGACCAGGTGGAGGGGCAGGTGGGCCGGGAAATGTCACCAGCTCAACATTTGTTCTAAAGTGACTTAGAGATGATCATTCATTTATGATCGAAACTTAATCCCGAACAGCTTTTGCTCCCTCTTTCTCTCTGTAAACACATCTGTTCATAAATAACTTAAATGTCTCCTTGGCATTCAGGATTCAGTTCCGCTGGAGTAAAAAAGGATGGAGGATGCTCAGCGTGGAGGAGGAGATGGCGGGTTTCTGAGTGTGGAGAGGCCTCGTTGCAAACATCAGCCATCGGAGACTGGTGGGGTGACCCAGCCGTACTTTTCATGTGTCTTCACCAAACTCTTAAAGGTGGCTTCCGCTTCCTTGCGACTGAAGGACTTTTTTGATTTGCCGGCCTTTCTACAGATGCGCCCCTGTGTGAGAGGGAAGAGAAACCAGGTTAGAACTCCGGCAAGAATCCTGTTTACCATCATCTTTGTTAAAACCAGCGAAGTTGTGGTCCTTCCTAATGCCTGAATTGAAGTGATGCAAGGACAGATATGGAGCATTACAGCTTTGGTACAAGGCGGATGGAGTGGTCCAGAGACTGGCAAGCTTCTGGGGCCAGAAGAGGCAGGGGGCTGCTGTCTTCACAAACTCGGGCACTGGCTTCTTCCGCACATGCTCCTCCCAAGACACCGGAAAACATCCCCCACCAGTTCTTGAGCCGGAGGGCCAGCTTTACCCAAGAGCACCCCTGCAGGACTCCGTGTGCCCTCTCCAAGGCAGATACCGTGCTAATTTCTTTGTCTCCCACCAAAGATGCCTGTAATGATACCTTTCAGTTCCTCTTCAATAAAAGTAGAGATTTCTGTGTTTACCTATACATGAGCATATTTATATATTCACACACACATCTTAAAAATCCGACTTTTAAAATTCAAGCTGGGGAGCACTCAGTGGATTTCTTATGTCATGCTGCTGGGAAGCCGCTGGTGGGGGTGGTCTGTCCTCAAGTCCCCAGCGAGGGGGTAAAGGTAAAGGGCTAGTGATTCCTCACACAAACTTGGGAGATGGATGGGGACCTAGGGAGCCTCTTGGGCACATTTCCTTGCACTTGACTTTTCTTAGCCCCTCCTTGAAGACCTGCTGGCCTTTCTCAGTGTCTCATGCATGCATTTGTTGCTGGGGTGGGAATACTTGGCTGAGTTTCCTCCACCAGCAAGTGCATGCATACTATTCCCCATGCATACTACTATAAACTTCTAATTTGCTGGTTGGTTAACTTCAAGTGAGCTGCTAAAAGGGTGAAGGGAGACTGGACACTGCTACGTACTGACTTCTAGAAACTTCCTCATGTCTCACCAGGACATGACTCCTAGTTTTAATTTTATGATTCTGTTGTGGTATACTTATACTTGATAAAAGGGGACCAGCCAAAGCTAATATATTTGTAATCATTATCATGGGCTGAGATGGAAGTCCAAAGTTACTTCATTAAACATATGCGAATGCAACTTGTAGGAATATCAGCATCAATTTCTGCATGAGTAAGAGCAAATATTATGTTTTTTTTTTTCATGGAACTAACATTCTAATCACCTCTGGAATTTTTTTCTATAATACTGAAAATTTATGGTGTAATTTGAGAATCCTGAACTAAAAGCAGTCAAATATAGGTTCATGATAATCTTGAAATGTTCTGTTGGCTTTTGGATGAACATATACACTGCCTATTGTTGGTGAAAGTCTCAATTGTTACAAAAATAACAACAGACAAACCCCAATGAACAGACCACTCTTTGTGGCTTTGTCTTCCTGGAAAGAATTATGAACATAAAGTGTCAGTGTCCAGTCTATTCAGCAACCAGAAGACAGTGCCTGCCTCAGCTAGTCAGAGGTCTCCATGCCTTTACTGCACTCAGCTGTTACAAAGAACTCTGCTCTCCTCTCCTGTTTCCTACCTCCCCCCGCCTCCTCAGAGTTAACAGATATGTTTTCATAGATTGCCGGCCCTCCACTGATTGGCTATATAAGAATCATCCAGTGAAACACTGAACTTGAAAATGACCATTTGCATTTCCTGGCTCTGCCAGGATGGCTGAGGTTTTTGCTGAAATGCCCATGAGATGCCCACTGAGCCAGGAAGGGGAGGACCACTCCATCCATCCACGGCCCCTGACGAACCCTGGCCATCCTGCTGTTGAACTGGTGCCTATTCTCACTTTCAGGGTCAAGTCTACTGGAATCTGGACTTTGAGGAAACCTTAAGCCTCACTGCTCTGATGATCTGTATTTTCCTCTATAAAATGGAGACAACACTCACATCACAGTATTACTTGGAATGTCAGATAAGACACTGAACTTGGAAATACTTTGCGAATTTTTAAGTATATACATTTAATTAAGAACTATTTTCCTTATTCTCATAACATACATACATATTTCTCTTTTGTCTGTTTCCATTTAACTAGTAATCAGAGTCTATTCTGGGCATTTTTGTTAAAATAACTTATTTTTTTTTAAATACATACTTGTATTTAATGTTGAAAGACCTGGATGTTACAATTACTCAGCCCACTGTGAGCCTATTGTCATTAGAGGTTAGATCAGTAAAGACTCTTTTGAGCCACAGACTGTAAATGTAAAATTATGAGCAATGCAGGAATCTGAAGAATCTCAGCATAATATGGATGCAGAACAGTGCTAATGAGAATACAGCTCTCTGGGATTGTGTCTGTCAAACAAAGCTATAAGTTGGTGCTTTAGTTTGACCTTTTTGGGGGCTGATCACAATGGTCAACATGAAAACATTTTTACCCAGGTAATAAGTTTTCCCAAACTCAGGTCCTCAGTTCAGCCAAAAGAACTTACAGGGTTTTCATTACCCCAATGTGCACATTGAATTTCAGTCTGGCTCTGTCCCTTCTACATTTCTCTCATCCATCCATCCATCCATCCACCCACCCACCCATCCATTATGTTGGGTGCTTAAAAGACAAAGTGACCCGACCTTTGAAGGCCTAGATCCACCATGGTGAGTGAATTGCATATCACAGCTGCTGAGACAGAAGAGTGGATCAGGGTTGCTCAGCATCAGTACTGTTGATGTCTGTCATAGGCTGGAGAATTCTTTCTTGTGGATGAGGGAGCGGGCTGTGGTGTGCACTATAAGATGCTTAGCAGCACCTCTGGCCTCCACCCACTAGGTGCTAGCAGCACTTCTTGAGATATGACCATGTCTAGACATTGTCAAGTGTCCCCTTGAAATCACTCCTGAATAAGAACCATTGATGTACAGAATAAAGACAGGCCAGCCCTAGTCAATTTGGCTCAGTGGATAGATCATTGACCTGTGGACTCAAGGGTCCTGGGTTCGATTCTGGTCAGGGGCCCATGCCCAGGTTGCAGGCTTGATCTCCAGTGGAGGATGTGCAAGAGTCAGCAGATCAGTGATTCTCTTATCATTAATGTTTCTCTCTCTCTCTCTCTCTCTCTCTCCCTTACTCTCTGAAATAAATACAAATATATTTAAAAAAACAAAACAGATGGTCCAGGAGGTGGAGGAGGAGCAAGGAGGAGTCAGATCATTCTGTTTAGCAAGTAATTGCTATAAGTCTTCCCCATGAGGCATTATGTTGCTTACTCGGACTGCAGCACTGTCCAAGGTGGGAATGAATCTGGTTTTCATACAGCTGAGGGGAGGGGTGAGGGTGTTGGGAGAAAGAAAGGAAAAGGTGGGGAGAGGGGCAGTGTCAGTTGTGTGTGCATCCAGAATGATTTCTTTGTCTAATGACATTTGAGCTGAGTCTTGAAATATGTGTGGGTAGATGTTTACCAGCCCCTAGTGGTGTGGATAAGGGGTCCCAAAGCAGAGGCTGAAACAGCCAGTTATATTTAGAGAATGATGGGCAGACACTTGGTAAAGCTAGGGCACAGAGTATACATGTGCGCGCACATGTGAGTATGCATGTGGGTGTTGTGGTGGGGGGATGCAGGATTCAATAGACCTGGCTTCAAATCCCTGCTCCAACACTTCCTGGCTGTATGACCTTGGGCGAGTTACTGTAAAATAAGCATATAACAGTATTATATGACACTAGATTTTTATAAAGACTTAATAAGTTAAAGCATATGATATGCTGGGCACAGTCCCAGGCACAAGGCAAATGCAATAAATACTGCATTTTTTTAAAAACTATCAGAGGGCCTTCTTTTTTAAAAATATATTTTTATTGATTTTTTACAGAGAGGAAGGGAGAGGGATAGAGAGTTAGAAACATCGATGAGAGAGAGACATCAATCAGCCGCCTCCTGCACACACCCTACTGGAGATGTGCCTGCAACCAAGGTACATGCCCTTGACTGGAATCGAACCTGGGACCTTTCAGTCCTCAGGCCAATGCTCTATCCACTGAGCCAAACCGGTTTCGGCAGAGGGCCTTCTGCATTATTTTCTTTTGATAAAAATACAAACAAAATTTCTTTTTTTTTGTTTAAATATTATGACTTGGTTTATTTGATCACAAAAATGTCTTCAGGCAAGTCCAATATTTGGAATTTTGTGGCTAATTTCTCAACCTTTTAAATAATGTCCATTTTAACAAATACATTCATTCTATATTTCTCCCTTGATTAAATTCTTCTTCTTACATTTTCTTTTTCCTTGCAAAATACTTCGTGGCATTTTTGTGTGTTATTTACTTATGAATTACAGCCTTCTGCTCCTTTAAAAATAAATTTCCAGACAATTCATGTAAAGTTTTGAAGTTCCTTCACTCATTTCCTGGGTTGAATTGCAGAATAGCTATTTGTTTTCACCGTCTTAGAAAGTGTAATTGTTAGTCTAATGGCATTCATAAACCCTAACCTGTTACATGGATTGCAAACGTGTTTTGGGCTCCTTTCAGGCAAGGCAGACTTCCTGGAGGAGGCTGTTTAAGAGCTGGATTCAAAGGTCAAGTGGCATAATCCAGTCAGAAAGCAGGAAGCCAGGAGGAGCTCCAGGCATTTGTGTCCAGGTGCTCCTGAGAGGAGAGAGAAGGAGGAGGCAGGAACAGGAGGTGCAGTAGTTCCTGGGGTGGTAGGAACAGTGTCATAGTGTGTGGCTTCAAACGACAGAAATTTATATTCTCATGGCTCTATGCAGTGCTTGGAGCTCTCATATCATGCGAGATGGACATGACTGAGGGTCCACAAAGGGAGGGGCAAGGGTCTGTGACTCCACTCTGCTCCCTAGCTACGGGCTTGGAGCAAGTCGCCTCTCTGCACCTTGGTCTCCACATCTCAACCATGTGCCCACTGTGGTATGGGTGAGCCTTTGGACAAGGAGAAGTCACTGGCCTGGTGTGCAGGGTAGCAAGCGGGCTAGTTGGTGATGCGACCACTGACACAGGACAGCTTGTAGGTGACACTGCCTTAGGAGATACTCCAGAAAGGAGGCTGGGGAGCAGTGCGGGGTGGGGGGCATGCAAGAGGAGAGGCAGAAAGCCAGGGGTGCAGGGGCTGGGCAGGTAAGGGGAGTCAGGGAGGATGCAGATGGGGGCCCGAGTGCTGGGTGCCGGGTCAGTGCCCGAAAAGCAATGGTATCAGCCCTTAGCAGGAAATGTGATGCTTGATTTATAATAAAATCAGAACTTTATAAACTCTTCTTGACCTTATCTTTTTAAGCAACCTCTGCATATTAAAGAAAAATTTGGTCCTTTAGAAAGTGCAGCCTAATAATAAAGATGTCCCAAGACAGTAACCTCTATTTCCCACAGGTTAATTAAGTGCCTGCCACCCAGCAAACTTTGTGTGTATTGCTAGAGACACCAGGTGACAGCAGGTGAGCGAGATGCACAGGGCTTAGCCAGGGCCTGGTGGGTGGTGGCATGTAGGTGAATGAATGAATGAATGCAACTGGCCAGCTCCCACCCAGCTCCCTGCCCTAGAAGGGCCATAGCCCAGCTCTCCAGTGGCAATGACTCTCATCAGAAAAATGCCAAGATGTAGAGCCACTTCACTCAAGAACTGTTGCCTTAGTGGAATATTCTAGAATTTTCCATTGAGAAATATTATGTAACCACAGGCTCTCTATTAAAGGCTCTAAAACATTTTCCCAAGTATTAGGTAATAAACATCAGATATTTGCTCTTAAATTTGTGAAACTCTCAGAATGACAAAGCCAGCATCAGCTTTAGAAGAACTTGGATAATATTCAATATTATCATAAAAAAACCCTCAAGCCACTGGCGGCACCAAAGATACAGTTCACGGATATTTTTGATGCTTGTGAAACATAAGGATCTCTTCCCTCTACATTTTACAGAAAGTTCCAGCAATCATTAATTCTGTTTTGAGATATATCATATTTTCTTGGAAGAAGCAAGCAGAGAAAAAGGAACTTTTTGCTAAAAATTTAAATATCAGATAATCATTTCAAAAATATTTCTTTAGAGATTCCACTCATACTTATAGTTCTGCTGAGGCAGCCGGGTCCCAGTGGGTTTCATTAGCGGCACTGGAGCTCGGGAAGTGACAGCCAGACCTACTTATTAAAGGCACTCATGGCTCTGTCTAGCGCTTGCTGGGTGCCAGGATGGGGCTTAAACACACTCATTAAAACCTCCCTGAAACCCCACTAAGTGGGCTGTGCTCTCATCAACCTTGATTTATGGATGAAGAGACCGACTCAGAGAGCTCAAGGACATGCCTCAAGTCACACAGGATGCCAGCACAGGAAGGAAGTCCACACTCCGTATCCAAGGCCCAGCTGGCTCTCAGAAACATGGAGAAGGGTCTCAGAAGTAAGAGAAGGAAAATGAGATACTGACCATTCACAAATACTTCCCTGCCCTGGACGGAGGATGAGTCAAGGTCACTAAATGCCCTCTAGCCCTCTGAACCCTCTTTTCAATCTGGAGCTGCTGGCCTCCATTCCACATTCACCACAGAGCTTGTTTAAGCCCTGAGCTGACCTGTGCATTGCGTCTGCTTCCAGCCCAAGAGCCTGGTGTCTCTGCCCCTGGGGTGTGGACCTTCCTGGATTCTGGTTCCTGAGTAATCAAAGAAGAGGGGCCTCCCTCATGAGATGCTCATCCACTCACAGTCCCTGCTCCTGCGGACCACCGGCAATCCATGGTTCCATTTTTGCTAGATGTGAAAGAAGCTGCTTGTGACAGGCCAAGCCAAGGACACCGTGTTCCATTTCCACCGCTAAAACACTTCTGTAGTGCAAAACAGCCACTCCTGCCATGTTTTTTACTAATGAGCTAATTCCGATGCCTCCTTGTGAGTTCGGAATAGTCCACCCTCTGCCTCTGCTAGCAGGGACTTCATGAGTTTGACAAAATTATCCCAAACTGGGTTGACCTGGAAAAATTGCATCAAGAAGCAACACAAGATTTTTGCAGAGAACCAGGGTAACATTGGTATCATGTTTTCACCCTCAGGATGGTTTCTGGTGTTAGGAGCCATGTCAGTCTGGGTGACATTTCACAGCTTCACAATCTTCCCCAAGCAGTGTGACTTGCAATGACAGAGAAAGTCACCACCACAATAGTTAACAAGGCAACTTTAAAATGGGAAAGGAAATGCTACAACATCGAGTAAATAAAGCTGATGAAATTTTGGAATCATTGGATGTCTTAAGATATTTTTTTCTGGAAAAATCTAAATGTAAAAATGTTACGATTTGGGCAAACATGTTTTAAAATATATATTACTTTTGAGAAGAGTCTGTTTTGCTATAAACACCCGGCAATAACAAAGACTCTACATGGATTACAAAAAAGCAATGCTCATAGGGATGTGAAATTTCACCTCTGGCCACTGGTTATGTCCCATTCCTGCCTTTCATGTAGGACAGGTCTGAGGAGGGGGTCAAAGTCTGCCTTCGGCTTAGTCCTCCTTGAAGTGCTGAGCAAAGATGGGACTCATTGTTATGAGGGCTTGTATGTAGTCTCCTAGAACAGCCCTGAACACTTAGTTTGTCTCCAAAGAACCACACAGTTTAGGTCACCAGCCCACTCCATCTTTGGTTCACATATGTCTAGGCAGGGTCTCTGGAATTCTCACCATCAGCCTCCACTTCAATCCCAAATGTCAGTCCCCTTCCTGGCAATCACTTGCTCCAGGCCAGCCACTGTTGCTTCTGAGTGGAGACGGTCAGGATAAAACTCATCACCTTCCCTCCTCAGCCCGCCCCGAAGAGTTTTCCTTTTCCCTCCCTATTTTGAACAAAGTGCACCCAACTTTCTATGCAACCATTTCCTCAAAGTCTGAAACCTCACCAAGCACCCCTCAGTCAGAGACCTGCTGGCCGAGCCAGTTCTTTGGATTTCAAATTCAAAGATGGAGGTGGTGGTCATCAGGAATGCCAGTCACACCTGTGTTGGGGTGCAGAAAGTGGGGTAGCTTCCCACAAATTCCACACCTACGCCCACTACACTTATAGCAAACCTTAGCATGCTATCGCCAGTATGAGGGCTAGGTGTGAGTGTGATGCATCAGGAACCTCTGGTATGGCTGAAACTATGAGTTTGGTCTAAGATGGAAGATCCTCTTACATCAGTCTGACTGGGGGGTCCACAGACTGGAGCCAAGCTCTGTTTGTGAGGCTCGGTGGGTGCATGGAGGTAGGATGAAGATGCACAGGAGATGAGCAGATGTCCAGTTAGTCTAAGGCAGAAGGCTGTGGGGGGCTAATAGGTATGTGAGAGGTGTGGAGGTCTATCCTGCTGGCCCTTGGCCTCCCAGGGAATGGGGCACCCTCATGTGACTATGGGCCTTCAGCACTGATGTAAGCTGGTGGTCCCAGAGCTCATGGGTTAAGCCACTCGGGTAAGGATGGGTGGAGGCAGGGATTTCTGAGTCCCTGGAATTGGGGTCATTGGTTTTCACTTCTCTCTACCCGACGAGGGGGCCACTCCTGCCCTGTGAAAGCAAACCATTATTGGTGGCAACCAGTGTCCAGCAGAAACAATGGTGGTTTGGTTTTACAAATCCAAAGTATGCTTTCCTGCTGAGGAATCTAATTAGCAAGTGGGCATTGCACATTGCATATGACCGAAGGTCACTCCAAGGATGAAAAGAACTGAAAAGGATCACCTGCTACAGGTTATGCATTCCCAGAGCATTTCTGCTTCCTGTTCACTTTCATAAAAACTGCCCTAAGTTTTGGGGCTGATCTGGCACACTTGAAGAATGCTGTGACACTTTCATGATCCCTTTCGCCGCCCCCCCTCCCCCTCGAGTTTCTGCTTCATTGGACCATCCCATAATGAGTCAATGCCCCATCACCCTCCCACAAACTCCTCAGGGCAGCAATGCTAGATCAGCCAGACCAGCCCAGCAGGATAGTCTTCAAAAGGGATGCTCCCCCTGTGGGAAAACTGGCCCTCTATGTGCTGAAAACATTGAGTAACAAACACCTTGTAATAAACTTGACAGTGCCTGCTACATATGCTTGAGAGCACACTTCTGGTTGTTTTGTGCACCAGCTACTAATGAGGCGCTAATGAGGTGCCAGGGTGCTGGATGCTGGGGGAGGCACTGCTCTGTACAGAAATCAGAGGCAACTTCACCTCTGTCACCCAGGGCCATTAGGCTGCACCTACTGGGAAGATAAGGAGCTTGATCCTGACAGCACCCCTCTCCCCTGAAGATTTCCAGACACTTATCCACATTTGAGCAGGTGCCACCCCACATTTTGGGCCATTTCAGGGGTGCGATGGCTTGTCCTAACTCAACCAATCCTAGTGCAGCTTACATTAAAAACAAAGTGTATCATAAAACAACGTTCTGGAGGGTCTTGTGGTGAAAATCAGCACCCGTAACATGCTCGGGAAAGTCAGCTCATTTCCGCACCATGGGCGTGTATGACACACAGCATGTCAGCATTCTGGGTTCATGGCTGGAGTTACTGCTCTCCTATCACACCCATCTCTTCTGACTCTCCTCTTGCTCCCACCCTTCCACCATCCCCACTCCCTGCCTTCCAATCCCCTCCACCCTGTACCTACATTGGTTTCTTATTAAATAAAGAGCTCTGAGCATGGGGAGTCCACCTGGCCATGTGCCATGAATAACTGGATAAAAGTGAAGGATTCAAACCAATGCAGGGCTACACAGCACCATCTCCTGCTCCCAAATTTGCCATTTGCTGGTGTCACACAGGTGATGGTTCTGTTGCAGATGGAAACCAGTACATGCTTTTCCTGTTTACAAGATGATGCAGGGCATGGAATAGCTCATTTGGTGTTGAGAAAGCAAGGAGGTGGGCCTGTGTCTGGAAAAGGTGGTGTTCTGTTACCATGAACTCATCTTATGATAGTAATCAAGGAAAAAAGTTGGTTCTAAATTCAAGGTTCTAGTCTCTGACTGAAAAGCTTAGAAAACAGAGGGACTGATTTTGACTGACCTAATAAAAATTAAAAAAGTGATTTTCTATAGGTAACTGGGATGGCTATTATTACTTTTAGGTCATTACTTTGGGGATGCTCTGATTTCAACTCTATTATTTGTATAAGGTTGCTCCTACAATACTTTTTCTTTTTGATTGAGGAAGAATTATAGTAAGTAGAAAAACAAATCCAGTCATTGATTTTTACAAAAGGTCACTGGGAATCTTCAAACAATACATATTTTACAATACAATACAGGTCAAGTGTGTCTCAGTCAATGTTCAGGGGGACTCTACATATATACTAGTGAGTGTGCTCAGTCCTCACCAGGGAGGAACTGGCATAACCTCACTCCTGGTGAGGAACCCAAGGCACAGAGTCCAAGTGCCCAAGCTCACACAGCAGATGGTGGTGGAGCTGGAATCTGACTCACAAAGTTGGTTCCAGAGCCCCTGCTCATGACTGGACTGCTATACTAGAAAGAGTAACAACAAATAAGATGCCAAGTGTCACCTGCTCAGCTTTCGTCTAGAGGAGAGGCAGGGAGGGCTCAAACAGCACTGCTGTCCTCTGTTAGTGCTGGTGGTAAAACCAAGTCCTGCTCTACAGAGTTCAAGGTTCCTAGAAGACAGGAGCCAGCAGGGAGGGTTTAAGATGCACTGCAGAATGCACAGAGAAAATAAATTAAAGGGAGCTTAAATTCTGAAGAGGAGTCCACGGAGCTGGGAAGAGGGGGATGGCGGTGCTTACACATCATATTAGGTTCCTCCAGGAACCATCACACAGGACTGTGCTAGCCTGTTCTCAGGTGTAGGTGGGAGACTGGTGGAGATATTCGGGGATATTTGAATGAGTTCCTCTACTCTTGAATGAAACAAGAATGCATGCAAAATTCAAATAGGTGAACAAAATTTTTTTCAATAAACCTTGTGATGAATCTGATATATCACCAAAAGCTTAAGTGCTTGGTTTAAACAGTTAGATCAATAAAATTACCAAATAAGAATTGTTTTCTGATGTAATATAAATTAATGAGTAAAATTAGCATACAAATGGAATTAAGGGCTTTCAGAAAGCATCCTACATCTGAGTTTGGGAAGGGCATTAAATTGATAAAAATAACTGCATCAACATGGTGTATCAGCATAAAATCCAATTAGATTAAAACATATTAACAATAATTTTGATCTCAGTCAGTCCAAAAGTGAGGGCTTCCAGGATCACCAAACCTCAAGCTGTTTTGTCTTAAATAATTATCAACCAAGCATCCTTTCTCCCTTGTGGTTCGCCTGGAATGTCTATCCTGCCTACTCCAGGCCACTTCCTCTGACCCCTGGTTTTGCTCAAAGTCTTTTGTCTCTGCAGGCCCCCAAGCTAATGCACAGTGTCCCTTTTCGCAGCCACCTGCTCTCAGGGCTGAGATGACTCTGAGAGAAAAAGGCAGACACAGAACCCTGGGTGAAGCAGAGGAGAGGAAATACTAAACCAGAGAGAAGCAACAGGATGAGTGACTAGTCCCGCGTGGACAGGGATATTTGAGACAGTAAAGGCTGGAAGGAAAGGAGAAAAGAGTATTCTTGAAGTCTTGGCCCAATTCAGGGATGCAGCTTGGAGTAGGGTGTGGAGTATAGAGAGCATGAGAAAGAAAAGTGGGACAAAATATCATCAGGTGCAGAGGAATAAAGAGGCAAACCACAGCGAATGACAGAAAAGATGGAGGGAGCCCTTCTCAAAAGTTTTGCTAAAAGCAATGGGAAAAGCCCAGCGCAAGCAAAACCAGGAGAAACCCTTTAGTGGAAAGAAAAAGAAGAGAATGAAAACGAAAGGCAATTATTATTACTGGGAAAAAGTAGAAAAGAAATTCTGGGAAAGCTAAGAAAAACAAAGCTAAGAAACAACAACTCTGAAAAACGTAAAGCTCACGAAGAGGAAGGCTGCAGGAGGGAAAGGGGGCTGAGGAGATGGAGGAAAGTTCGGTTCCTCGGGGATCTGGAGGCAGCAGGAGTCAAGGGACCAGGCCTCGGGACAATGATGGGAAGATGTGAATTCTAAGATCACAGTCACAAGAGGAAAAGAAAATCATCTAAATTAAGATGTGTTTTTTTGGGGGGGGAAAGTGTACTGTTTTTGGCTGCATAGTGTTTCCTAGTTTTTATATGATGATATCCTAATCTCCAGCATCTCCAAATTTGACTGTGTTTGAAGGGAAGTGTCTTTACAAATATCCTTAAGGAAAAATGAAGTCATTGGGATGGGTCCTAATCTGAATTGATTGGTGTCCTTATAAGAAGAGATCCAAATACAGACAAGCATAGGGAAGATCCTGTGAGGACAGATGACTGTCTACAAGCCAAGGAGAAATGCCTCAGAAGGAACCAACCCTGCTAACACCTTAAATCTTGGAATTCTAGCCTCCAGAACTGTGAGAAAATGAATTTCTGTTGCTTAAAGTATAACCTTGCGATCCCAGCAGCCTTCCAATAGTAGTACAGGCAAATTCAGGCTCCAATAAGAAAAGCCACAGATGACTGATGGAAGGAAGGAGAGGAGAGAAAGGGAGAGGGGAGGGAGAGGAGAGAGAGGGGGGCAGGGAAAGAAGAGGAGGGAGAGGAGGAGGGAAAGAGAGAGAGAGTAAGAGGGAGGGAGGGAGAGAGGGAGGGAGGGAGGGAGAGGGAGAGAGGGAGAGAGGGAGAGAGGGAGAGAGG
>JAAGEH010002531.1:56934593-56951339 GCA_011751065.1 Lasiurus cinereus | reverse complement strand
AGGGAAGGGAAGGGAAGGGAAGGGAAGGGAAGGAAAGGGAAGGAAAGTGAAGGGAAGGGAAGGGAAGAGAAAAGAGAAGAAATGTGGGGAAGGTAGAGAGGGAGACTGAGAGGAGAACACAGTAGCATAGAAACCTCCAATCAGGATAAGACCACCAAGAAACCAAAAAGAATATGTTTATAGACAAATTCTTTAATTAACACCCTTCATGCTGAAATGACAAAATAAGTGCCAAACCCATAACATGTTGATTGATGAGCTAGGGATAGGGAGCAGGGACCCGAACTCACTCTCTCTTGGACTCTGAACACCAGCTTCCACCCAGTGCCCACCTCATTTATTTTCTGGAAAATAGTAAAATGATATTTCCAGGGCACATGATTTAAAACAAAAACTCAAAGCACCAATCCTCATATTTACTAAAATATGATCAATAAATTCAGTGTTTAGATAAATTCAAGTCACATGGGATGCCCATGGTGCCGGAGGTGAAATTATTTTGGCACTCAGTGACAACTAGACAATGCCTGACTTTTTGACCCAGTGTCATTTTGTTGCTAAAAATGTCCACTTTCTCAACACTGTAATTACAGTGCATTCAACACCCATAATTTTTCTTTGATGATTCATGACCTTGCGGTACCTGAAAGTCATCAACTCAATTTCACTCTATAATAGCTGTGGAGTGCTTGCTTGATGCAAGGTCTGGGCTAGTTCCTGCAAGCCCCAAATGCCTGCCTACCAGAGTCCCAGTAAATTGCTCATCCTGTGGGTATGTGACAGAGAATAAAAACTCTATAATACTTTGATTTGACTAACCATTAAAAGGCACTTACACACTAATGGTTTCCTTATTAACATATTGCAGGCATCAGAAGTTCCAGTTCCAGCTTGTACAAGAAATGGCCTTGACCACACTTCAGGTGATGAGGATCACCCAACTGCAGGGATTTGGCTAGCACTGACCAATTCCTGTATGCTGACATTAAAAATCATATTGGGACCAGCAAGGATACTGTCTGCATATCCCTAGCACCTTCCTGTGATCTCTTTCTTCTGCTTTAACTTTCCCTTCCTATAAAAACCCCTGCCTGCACTGAGATGCTGGATGGGCTTTGCGACAAGAGTCCCCCATCTTTTCAGGTTACCTGCACCTGAATAAACCTCTTTCCTTTTAACCAGCACCTATCTCACAAGTTGACTTTCTTGGTGGCAGGCAGTTGAACCTTGATTTCTGTTACAGGGAGTTATTCCCCCTGTGAGGGACATCCAGCCCAGTGGGTGCAGAGACACAGCACGGCTTCCAAGAGGAAGCACATGCCAGAGCAAGCTGAAAGCAGAGTGCTCTGGGATTGCACAGGGAACTTGGGCAGAGGGAGGAATAGAGGCTACCAGGAGAATGTGACCTGGAGTTGGGTCTGGTGAGTGGGATTCCAATTGGGGATTTAGTCTGGGGGTGTTATAGGGGCAGCTAAAATCTTCCCATAGCAGCTCACTAAATTCTCATCAGGATACCAGGCAAAGGATCCTGTTTCAGTTTAAAAATGAATAATTTGGGAAAAGAGGGAAAGGGCAGACCTGTTGCTAAGACCCTGAGAGCTGATCTCTCTAGTTATACTCAGAGCACTCACTACTTTCTGCTTCCCTACTGTCCAGGGACCAGAGAGGGGAGTTGATAAGAGAAGCAGAGGGAGTAACAGGGAGTAGAAAAAGGAATGGGGCACAGGTGAGGATGGAAGAGCAGAGGGGAGGACAGGGAGAAGAGGAGAGAATGGGGGAGCAGAGGAAATGATGAGAAGCAGAAGAATCAGGATTAGAGGGGATGACAGGGAGAAGAGGGGAGGGTGGGGAGCAGAAGTGAAGAAGGGGGAAAGAGAAGAGGATGAGGAGTAGAGGTGTGGATATGTAGCAGAGAGGAGGATAGAGGGCAGAGGGGAGGATGGGGAGCAGAGGGGAGGATAGGGAGAAGGAAGGCTATTTCAGGGCCTGAACAGCAGAGGGAGACAGTAGTGAGCAAGAAGGTGATAAAACACATAGAAAAGACAAAGGTGTACTAGGCAAATGCTCTGCACATGGGCAAAAAGAAAGATTTGAAAATGGGGAAAAGATTCAAAGTTCCACATTCACTGAAGTTAAATACGGGTTAAAGTGCAAGCATGATTCATGCTGTAGTCTCAGAACTGGTGTTAGGTTCCTGCAGTGATTCTCAAGCAGGAAGTAAGCTGGGGGGTCCTCCAGGTGTGGCCTCCCTGACACGGAGTTGCTGGGGCATGAGGGGCATAAGAGGCATCCCAGAGTACCTCACAAAGTGCTCGTCATAGGGACAGTACAGCATCTCCCATGGGCTCCACTGCCCACTTCCAGGACACTGGGAGCAGGTTGTCAGACAGCAACTTGGAGTTATAGTTTGCCAATTTTCTGGTTTCCTGTTACAAAATCAAAGTATTCACTCTATGCAGACACAATCAAATTATTGTCTGCCACTTCACTGTATCTAAGAAAACTAGAAAGGTAGTTACATTTAAAAAGTGCCTGATTCTGTGACCTCCCCCATAAGTCGTTATGAGGTTGATATTATTAATCCATCCGAGGTGAGACGTCATTAGGGCACAGGACTGGTGGCTCTTCAGAACTCTGAATCCCTCTGACTGCACCTGCGTAAAATGCCCAGAGCAGAAAACAGCTGCACCCAAGTCAAAAGGAATCTCTATTTCCCAAACATTGTCAAGGCACTTAAAAATCTGACTGGGGTTTGCCTGAGGAGGTGTGTGTGCACTTAGGGCAGTGTGCCCACAGGTGACATCAGAATAAAGGAGGCCTTTCCAGACCAGCCTGCACCAGCTCTGTCTGAGCCTCCCTATTTGCTCTCTAGCTTCATAACTGTTCCAGTCCAGTTCTAACTCAGAAGGGCAGCCAGAAGTGGCCAAGAAGCCTCACATAGGTA
Source organism: Lasiurus cinereus (assembly GCA_011751065.1). Taxonomy (NCBI): domain Eukaryota; kingdom Metazoa; phylum Chordata; class Mammalia; order Chiroptera; family Vespertilionidae; genus Lasiurus; species Lasiurus cinereus. The sequence continues at coordinate 56,948,395 of JAAGEH010002531.1, read as the reverse complement.
ACATTACAATCAGCTACTTCTGATAGAGACCTTCAATACCTTACAAGCTAACAAACCAATAGAATGTGTGTGCCAAAAAAGTCCACGGGGACTGACTGGGGTCTTGTTTCCCGTTCTTTTCCATTGATGAGATGGAAAACCTCAAGTTCCAAGGAGTAAAGGCTACAGGGGAATGTGAGCTGGAGATGTGCAACTGAAATGATTTCCATCATAACACTTGATGACAGCTATGGTCTCACCACCCGGACTTTGGAATTTTTGTCTCCTGCAGGATTTTAGATCTTTTGTAGTTTCCTTGTTCCTCTCGCAGAACTTAAAACCACAATATATTGGGAAGAGAATTTACTCTGAATGTCAGGGGAATGCCCAATGTTATTGTGGCTCAATAAAACACATGAAAATCTGGGTTTACTGGCAAATGTGTGCAGTTTGTCTACTCTTCCCAACTCTGCTTAATATTTGACTGTACAAAAATGAAAAGAGAAGTTTAGAATATTCTGGCACAAAAATTCCACTTTAAAATCACAACACAAATGGTAAGCCTGATTGGGTTTTGAGGGATTTCAGATCAATATCCGGCTCCTGGTCCCTGGTGGCCTGACTGCAGTCCCAGGTCCATAGAGGGTGGGAGGAGGTACCAGCCACACACAAGACAACATTTGTGGTCAATAGCAGCATGAAAAAATGGAGGGTGTCCCATCCAAGACCCTCTACTGAGGAAATGCTATGCTTCTCTCCATCTATTCAAAGGGCTCTTTCCTCTCCCTTCCAGTCACTACCAAACCCATGTTCTCTCTCCAGACTTTCTCTAGGATCACTGTATTATACATTTAACATATGGCTTCTGTTCAATGTTTCCAAGTATAAAAGTTTTAAGTACAATAGCGTGACTTACTGACTGAGAAGACTACCTGAAAGTAGTGAAATGAACGAGACTGGCAGCAGATGAAAAAAATGAGAATTGCATACAAGGGACCAATAGTCACTGCAATTATGTAGAGAAAAATAACATAAAATAGAAAATGTTACTTTGCAAATAATGGATGATTTAGAGATTCATGGTTTTAAAAGGTAAGATTACCTATGAAAAATTCTTTTATCAACTCACTCAAATTATACTTGACTTATAAAGCTAGTTAATATCACTGCATTATTCTTCTAAAGACCAAACAAATGACAAAATAGCAGTCTTTCACTGTAGGTTTAGAAGGTAAAAATGTCAGAAGTTTTTCCCTCTGGCCAAGATCTTGAAACTGACAGTTAACAGTAAACATGTGTAGGCATTAGATCACAGACTCTAGAAATGTAGGCATAGGCGTCAATTAAATGTTTTAATTGCTTTGGTTGTCAAATAGCTTAGTCAAGGATTAAGAAAGTATGTTGGTCATGACCTGAAGGCCTGCCTACAACCCAAGTTCCAAAAATGTTTAAAAGTACACTTTGTTTGAGATAATATAAAAATGTAGCTACTTAAGCACAACGTAACAATAGCTTAAACAATAACAGTGATCACAAGGTGTTTAGTCTTTGCCTTCAGCTTTAAAGATAACATCACTGACACACAATCATGAGATGTTTTGCAGAATCCTGGTTCCAGTCCAGTTAGATCACCGACCACAGTGATGAAGGCTCCAGACAAGATGATGTCAGGAACTGAATTAATCAGGCTAAGGAAAACCACTGAAGCGTACACAAGAACTAACCAGTCGGCATCACCTGAGACCCTAATCCCTAACCCTCAATCTTTGCATTTGAAAATCTTTGATTAAAAATCAGCAGGAGTTCAGGTTTTAAGGAATAGCTTCCTGTCCTCCCAGCTTGGTGCCTTGCCAATGAACTGCTTTAATTTCTCCACCGCAAAACTTGGTGTCCAGTGTTTGCCTCTCTGCACATTGGGTGGTCGGATCCTCTTCAGTTTAATAGCCTTCTTAACATTTCCCTCAATGTTCTGGGGGCAACTTAACTTAATGGTACAGTGTGGAAGTTTCCATCTAATATATGGAGACCATCCACAGGAATTTGAGTAAGACGTATTCTGTCCTGAATGCAAGCTGAGCAAGGGCCATCTCTTTCTTCCTGAATCCTGTAACATGCTCACCCAGCCCTTTGTGGCAGACCATCCACTCTCTACTCAATGGTCTCTCAGACTTGGGTATTTGACAACTGCTTGCTGATGCTACAACATGAGACAATATAGAAGGAAGAAGATGACTCTTGGAGATTATCTCAACCTCTCATTCCTACTGGAGATGTCGTGTTCTGGTTCAATAATATTACTGGCAAGAATTCATGAAGCAGACGCTTGCCTCATCCCCTGTGTGCCAACCACCTAGTTCTGCACGCCGGCACGCCTCCCTATCTTGGGCCTCCAGAAAGCCATGCCTGTGCAAGTGCTTTGTGAATGCAAGCTTTGCTCTGGGATGGAGGTCTGACTTTTCTCACCAGCCTTAGTCCCAGGCTCTTGACTGGCACCTGCTGGCCGAATCCTCACTCCTTTCTCCACCCAAACCCAAGCCTCTTAGATCTGCTTGCTGGCTGTGTCCTTCATACACTTCCTCCCACATGCAGGTTTTCAGGTCTGAGCCTTGAGTGTCTTTCCTGGTTGGGGGCTGACCAAGACCACATTCTGAATTCCCTGAAGGTTTTCTGGCCACAGTCATGGTGGGACCATCTATTACCTCGTTAACAGGTCTGAAAGGGTTAAATGATAGTCACCTGCTCTTGTGCAGTCTACTGGCCCCTCAAAGGCAATAAAGTCAGGTGCTAACAGAGCCTGCTGGGTTCATCCTTTCCAACTAAGCCCACTCACTTATCAAAAGGGAGAGCTGGCTGGCAGCCTTGGAAACTCCAAATGGTGTGTGGTTGGGGCCAAGTTGTGGCTTGAGGGCCTGTAATATTTCTCTTTGGATTGGGCAACTGAAATTATCTCAACCATAAGATTCGATGACAGCTAAGTAATTAGCTTGCAGGAAAGAGACACAAATAACTATGAAAAGCAACCTAAGCAATGCTGGATAGATCTGTTTCTATTTGGTGACTATGATGCTGAAAACATTACAAACCTAAAGCAGTAGTTATGGCAACACCACCCATGGATTTAGATATTATTATAGACTCTCTTCCACGTAGATGATAACATCCCTTCTTAGAATGATCTGCACAGCAGGCTGAGAAACAATGGGGACAGGATGCTTCATGCCGCAATGATCTCAGATGGATTTCAGATTTCATTATTGCTCAACTATGGGAAAATCACTGTGAATACAACAAAAACAGCATAAAAATCCTGGAGGATCAATGAGCAGTATACCATTTCCTCTGGCTGTGAGAATGCCATTCTACCCATTTGCGTCCTAAGACTTAGAAAAAATGCTGGAGACATCTAGTTGCTCACCTTACCCTAGATGAGGGGCCAATGCCCAGGGCCCTAATTAGCTATTAAGAGAAGGGAGGCAAGCACTGTGGTACTGGAACAACCTATCTAACTGATAATCAAGACGGCTACTAAGTGACTAACAGGCAGGAGCATCCATAGTGTGGAGACTGAAGACGAAGAGATGGTTCACGTTCCAGGTGTGACGGAGTGGGATGGAGTAAGATTTCATCATGCTACTCAGAATGGTGTGCAATTTAAAACTTATGAATTGTGCATTTCTGGAATTTTCCATGTAATATTTTCAGACTGGAGTTGACTACAACTGTGAGTAAGGGTGACTACTTATTATAACTGCATTTCCTTTGAAATCCTGTGGATTTTATCTTATGCATTTAAAAACATTATTCTGAGAAGCCCACAGGTGTCCAGATGCTTAGAGGCTGTGCAATCCTCCACGTGACCTTGTGGGAGCCAGACATGGCAGGAGGGGTTCTGGGGTCTCCTGCTCCTCTCTGACTGATCTTCGAGAATAACCGACAAGAGGCCCCCTTCTCTCTTATCTATGAAAAGGCAGATGCCAGGATCCTCTTTTAAGTAAAATTACTAAAAATAAATCACCCTAATCCAATCCAGCAGTGTTCAAAGTCACTTTTTTTTATTAGATTAGCTTTATTTATGAATTAGAATTATTTCCTTTAAGCTTTATGTAATTTTATTGGTTGACCCTACAGATAGAGAAACTGTCTTTTATGAGCTAAGGTTTTTTCAAAATCTACATTATAAAACTGATCAAAGGCAAAACAAGCAGATCTGTGAGGGTTGGGATGGCAGCGACTACCCTGAGTTGCCCATCTGCATTAGATTTAGGCCATTTCAGACTGGACACAGGTCTTTCTTTCCCCAGAGGGCCCCACACGCAGCTATGGAGGCTCTGCCTTCCAAGGCCAGGCTGGAGGGTGGCTCTGACCTCACAGACAAGTTCTTCCACACACATGGGCTATAGAAGAAGCTTCCATGAGAAACAGTCCCCTTGTCACAAAGTGAGATTGAAGAAATTATGATTACCCAGCTGGCATGGCTCAGTGGTTGAGGGTGGAAGCTATGAACCAGGAGATTATGGTTCAATTTCTGGTCAGGGCACAGAGCTCCAGGCTCGATCCCTAGTATGGGGAATGCAGGAGGCAGCAAATCAATAATTCTCTCTCATCATTGATGTTTCTATCTTTCTCTCCCTCTCCCTTCTCTCTAAAATCAATAAAAAAATATTTTTTTAAAAAGAAATTATGATTACCTTCGTATTTTGTTGACTTTTTAAAAGTTACATTTAAAAACATAACATTAGACTAGCTATGTTTAATTTAAGCTTGTAACCAATTCAATTGAAATTTCTTCCATGATACTTCTACTTTTCCCTGGCTGGAAACAGAGTGGGGTAGGGTGTGTTATTAATTGTGAAAGACCTTGGTACAGATAAATCCTTGCAGCAATTCATATTTATTTGGCACAATGACATCCCATTCCTGACTGGTGGAAGCAAAATGGGTGCCCAGCTTGACACAAAAAATCACCCTAATTCATATGTATTGATAAGGCAAAAGTAGTTGTTTTAATAATTATGTCAAACTTTATGTAATAGTAATAATTGCTATTATAACCAACTAGAGGCCTAGTGCTGGAATTTGTGCACCAGTGGGGTCTCTCAGCTTGGTCCACGAGATTGGGCCAAAACTGGCTCTTTGACATCCCCTGAGGGGATCTGGATTGTGAGAGGGCACAAGCAAGGCCGAGGGACCCCACTGGTGCATGATCGGGGTCAGGGAGGGACTCAGGAGGTTGGCAAGCCAGGGACGGATACTGGGAGGACTCCAGGGTGTGTCTGACTCATCTCGCTCAGTCCCGATCCCCCAGACTTCAGCAGCAAGCTAACCTACCAGTTGGAGCATCTACCCTCTGTGGTCAGTGTATGTCATAGTGACTAGTCAACCAGACGACCCGACACTTAGCATATTAGACTTTTATTATGTAGGATGTATAATCAATTCTGATGCTTGGAAATGTCTGAATTTCAAGATAAAAAATGGCAAGCACCCTCTAAACAATATTTATCTGGGATTTTTGTCCTCCAATTCCCAAGTGAATTGAATACATTTTAACTTTAAATGGAATCTAATCCATTGTAACAGTTTTTCCTTATCTCTCTCATCAAAGAATTCTTAAAAAATATTGAGAATGCTTGCCAAATATTATGACAGAGAATTAGTACTCATTTTACAGAAATTATTTTTAAAAAAGTAATTTCTTCAATCTAAGTGATTTTACCAATGTAGCCATTATGTTCAAAAAGCATTTTTCTCGAGTTATTTTCAGAATCTTTAAAATGTCTTTCCCTTTTGTGTATCAAAGAAATAAAGCAGTAATAATTATCTTTCTTCTACAGTTTGAAAGAATTAAAATTCTTGCATTTCACATAATAGGTATAATAATTTATGGTGAGTTTGGGCCATTCTAGTTGTCCAGCTTTGTTGATAATTCAGTACTGTGTGTTAGATTTGATGGATACAATACCTCTTTCTTTGTGGGTGTTGTGGCAAAACCAAGAAAAATATCGTTGCCAAACCTTCCCTAAGGTGCATTGGGAACCCTGGAAACAACCAAGCTGCATGTGCTACTTGATGGGGCGGCTTCCACTTGTCATTCCCACAGCACCAGTGTGGGAATGGCACTGGGCTGCCTCGTGGTGACTCATTTCTGCTCTTTACTAGCCATGTGCTTCGGGCATGCCTCAGTTTCCTCCGCTGAAAGATGGGAATAACAACAAAGCCCATCTCATAGGCTGTTGCAAGGATTTAACCAAGTGATCCATAAAGCATTTTGCATGGCATCCAACACACGTTCACAATCTGATGTTGCATTGTGTGAGGGGTCAAAGCTAAGGGATGGAGTGTCTGTTCAGACTATCAATCTTGAGACAGACGTTTATTCAGCACACAGGGCATATCAGGTATTATTTGAGGCGAAGGGGAAGTACCATTTAAATATGTAAATATAATCTACCAGGATAAGCCCAGAAATGAAAGTCTTCCAGAAAATGCAGAGGCAGTTCAGAGGAGGGAGCCATTGCTCTATTGCGTGAGTGGTGAGGGGGGCTGTTTGCAGAGGGATTTGAGCATGTCAGCAGGGTTTTGAAGTATGACCAAGGGTTCCCCTGGTGTATGGGGAGAAAGTGCTTTTTGGGTGTGGGCACATCTGTGAGCTAAGCAACCAAAGTGGGTATTCTATGGCTGGAAAGGGCTGGTGGGAGAGGGACCTCCGTGGAGGCCATGGCATCCCACCCATCGTCGGAGACTTGGGTTCTATGCTGTAAGGGTCACAATTAATGGTATGAGAATGCCAGGTCTGCATGTTAGAGGAACCAGGACGGTGGCAGCAGGGAAGGGGGGAAGGGGCAGAGTGACTGGATAGGATCCAAGCAGGAGGTAACAAGTGTCCACTGAGTTGGGAGTAAAGAGCGGGCAGGAAAAGCTGGGCTTGACAAACATGAAAGGAAGCATCCCAGTTAATTCTCTCCCTGACTACCCCTAGGCCCGATGAGGGGACACAACCTCTTTGGGTCCTCTTGCCCTGTCTTCCTCTTTTAGTTCTTTGTCAAATGATCGGTCCCAGATTGGCTCTGTCCCCTGACTTTCTCAGTCTTTGGTCCTCCTGCTCATCTCAGCTTGCTTTCTCCTGGCATCTCCAAATTACCCAGCCTGGGAGATGGTCAAAAGGAGGACGAAATAACACACAGAAGGGGAAGGGATACCCTGGAAATGCCACTGATATGGATATAGTGCCCAAGTCATGGTAGACCCTCAGCAAATGGGTGTAGAATGAATGAATGAATGAAATGTGTAACAATGAAGAAAAATAAACAAACGTTATCTTAGTTTGCTGACTTCCTGGTAGGAAAGTGTAGACATTATTAGAAACACTTCTGCTATTACGAAAGCTTTGTGTATTTTGAGAAATGCCTGCTCTTTCCATTTAATAGCATGAAATAATGTTGAGAAAATAGGCTAGCCCTCAATGGTAGAGTCAAGTCCCACCCACCTGTCCGTAGAGGTTTCCCTCTGGGAGAATCAAACGGAAGTTTGAAGATGCTCCTGACACCAGGTTCCCACCTCTCCCAAAGCCCCTGTGTACACACACCGACATATATTCAGCGAATGGGCACTTACCCAAATACCAAGCAAACTGTGACTGTGAAACTGCCTGCTGTGTCAAAGACATCTGAACGGGTTTGCGTTATCCCCACTGGGTAGTCAGTTCTCCGTGTCAGGCACCCCATACCTTGCCAAGTGAATTAGCTGACTATCCATAGCTCTGGGTAGTCCATACGCCAGTCTTCCCAGCTGTGTCTAATGAAGAGCCAGTGACCTGTCTTGAACACATGTTCATTTGCAGGGTTCGCACCTGTTTTGATCTATGCATACTGTCCAGGGAGGAAGGACTTGGTTTTATGACGGCAGGGCTTCAAGGGGACTCCATCAGGGTTGACAGAGGACAGCAAGTCTAAATAAGGCGGAGAGGGGAAGGTTAGGGGGGTTGATTATACCCACCACCACCTGAGGCTCCCTGCTGCAGCTGCTGTGTGAGGACACATTCCAGATGGTGGAACCGGGAATGATGAAGAAATTACTGGTCCAGTGTGGCTTTTTCCGTCCTGGTTTCCATGTAGAATCACAGTGGAGCTTTTCCAACAAGCCTCTACCAGCCTGATCCTAGACCCAGGAGTCTGAATCTCTTGGAGTAGGACCCTGGTATTGGAATGATTTAAACACTCCCCGAAGCACCTGGTTTACCACCAGGTGAGAACCACTGACAGAGAGGAAAGGAGTTATACTTCACCCATCCTCCTTCTCCCTTCTCACTACCTTATCAACACAGCGAAAAACGAGGACTCAGTTTTGAAATACGTATGACTCAAAGAGATCACTGTTAGTGGCTGCTTTAATAAATAAGTAAAATTAGCCATCCCCAAATGATATCTAGGCTGCCTTTCTGAATCCACACACACCTATTTCTGGGGCTGAGAAGGGACACACTGGGTTGTGGCTCTCAGACTTTAAATTGAACTTTAACTCTGTCCATAGTGGTACTTTCCATGAAACAAACAAACACAATCCCCAAACTGTGCTGTTCCTTAAAAAGAAAACAAACAAACAAACAAACCTCCCACACCCCTAATATAAATCAGAAGAGCAAACAGAAATGCATTTACATTCTCTTCTGGCAAGTGTAGATTCTCAGAAGTTGGCAACTCAGGGGCAAAGCAAGGCCCTACTCTTAGTAACTGTCCCACCAGCCTGGGGAGGAGCAGCGCCAGAGAGCAGAGCTGCCGGCCGCCAAGTTGGCATGGGACTATTTTAGGATGCAGAGTTCTGCCTGTGTCCTCCTGCCTGTCCTACTTGGTAGCAGAACAGGCTATTTTTTCCTCTGAGCAGTCAAGCACCTGGATACCTCAAGCTGCAGAGTCATCATGGTGGGTAAATCTCTCCACTATCTACACCTGGCACAGAACAACCCACACAGTGACTCATAGAACCTCTTCAAGTCCACTCTGAGAGAACGCATGTGTCATTCACCTGGGATCATCACAGTTGGCGCTCTAGGTTCTCCAACCTTCCTCTAAAAGAGAATATATCTGTCTGTTCCAAGCTGCACTCCAGGTTGGCCTCCTGACCTCCTCAGTGTGGCCCCATGTCCACCCGAGTGCCTTCATTGTCACTACTCTGCAGACCAGCACAGCCTCTAAAGCAGAGGTGGAGAACATTCAGGCCACAAAATCATTTAATCTGGCCCTGCCAAGGCATTAAGGGGTGAGTTAATTAAATGTCTGAGCAAACACAGCAGGCTAATTTTTAAGTTGATAATTTTGTATGGCCTGAGAATGATGTTATAAATATCCAAATGGCCCTGGGCAGAAAAAACGTTCCCACTCCTGCTCTAGAGAAACAAGGGATTAAGCTGGTTAAGGAGTTCCTGTTTGGGCTCCTTAGGGGCTGCATTGGGTCCTAACAAAATTCATGTTTGGAGTCCTTTGTAGAACTGACTGCATTTAGAGGCAATCAAATTAAACATATTGTTGAGAGTAGGCCCTAATCAATATGATCAGGGTCCTTATGAGAAGAGATTATGACACAGACATGAATAGAAGGAAGAAGATGTGAAGAGATGTAAGGAGGAGATGGTCTACACGCCAAGAAGAGCCCTGGAGATTCTCTCTCACACCCTGGGAAGGAACCAGCTTTTGCCCTCCAGAAATGTGACATAATAAGTTTCTGTTGGTGAAGGCCCCCAGCCTGTGGACTTTTGTTATAGCAGCCCTAGGAAACTAATACAGGGTTTTTACACATACGTCAATTATGTGTAGAAGCTCATACGTTTTAAGAACCCAAGGCGCTGTTCATCTTCCTCATATTTTCTGATAAGACCAGGAGATGTTGCAGTCACATGTAAAATGCTGTTTCTAGGTCTTGTACTTTGGAAGAAGTCTTGAAGATGGCTGTGTGTGTGTGTGTGTGTGTGTGTGTGTGTGTGTGTGTTTGTGTGTGCACGCGCACACACACATGATTCCCAATGACACCCATGGTACAGGTCCCTTTAAGGCCTACATCAGTGATACAGGTTATGAACAAGGAGATCTGCAGAGCCCTTTACTTCCTCATTATAGACTGACAAGTGGCCACAACTGCCAGTTTACTTGACTCAGAAAACTCAGAAACTGGTGGTGACAGGCAAACATAACTATCCTGGCACCACTTGCCAATTTTTCTAATTCAAACACTGAGATCTGAACAACCTTCAGTCCTGTTGTTCTCAGTCTTCTCCTGACAGCTGGCTGCACATCTGTTTTCTGCGGACAAAAAGGCTCATCCTACAGGTCACAATTCAGAGGCTACCTGGAGAGTTCCAGTGCTTAAGTGGGTGGGCTTGACTCTATCATACCTGAAGCTTTTGCTGGTGTGGGTTGATGTTCACGGCCTTGCCGTTCATTGTTGGGATTAGAACATGAAGTTGTATTAACGTTACGTGGAGCAGCGGTTTCCTCACCTGCACACTGATCATCGAAACAGTAGAACCAAGTGAGGTGAAACAGCCTAATTGCTTACTTTGCTGGTCCAGAATCAGGCTGAGAGCATGCAGTACATGTTAGTGGCTGCCGCTATTACTTTGATCATTATCATCTTCATGGCAACTCCAGTCCTGTGGTTGGCTCTGAGGGGATACAGGAGGTCTGAGGAACCGTCTTCCAAGTGCCATCTGGTCTCCTGAACCCTGACCATATCTAGCTAATTATAAAGGGGACACTCAGGATGTGAGCACATGTGAAAACAGAATCCTAAGTTAGTGCTCCCTCAAGTGGCTTTTGCGAAACCTTATGCTCACACAAATGCAAGAAGAGGGTCTCTGTCAAGTCCTCCAATCACCCCAGACTTCACACCTGGAGGACAAGCTGGTGAACTCCGGGGCACTTCCGGGCAGGACCCTTCAATGTCAGGTTCGCAGAGTCTGTCCACTGTCGTTTCTACCTTTGGTTGCATCTGACTTTGGTTTCAAGACCAACTTCTTACAGCTCTGAACGTTAAAAATCATGTAGAGGAGCTGTGGACTGTCTTTTTTGGGTTCAATAAAGGGTAAAGGGTATAAATAATGGTCTAAAGTTTGAACACTATCAGCAGTTCATTTTAAAAATACAGGGTTTTTCATGCAATTATAGAAAAAAGCAAGAGTTGCCTAAAATATCTCTATTAGTCAAAAGAGGCTTCGTGCTGGACAGCAGACAAATAGGCCTGCAAGCATGTCACTGCCTCCACACAGAATACAGCACACAAGAAATTCATGCTGCTATCATTAAAAGCAGCCGCAACCCATTCAGCAGCACACCAGAGATTTTGATAACATGAGCCAAAGAGTCAGGTAAAGGCCTTGTGAAATGACTGAATTGATCATGTCGTGTGATAATCCCCAACGTTTATTTTGTCCACAAAAAGTTAAGTTAATCTTTTCATATTATCAATAAAACCTTTAATATTATTTTATGATTTCTCTAAAGGTCTGAGACAAAATCAACTTGGTGTATCCTCAATTCAGAATGGTAAGCTGAGCAATCGTAAAAGAGAAAAAGGAGCCTTTTCTGACTTTGTCACTTCAGAAAAAAACGAACCCTGAAAAGAAATGCCAGCAGATAGAGGAATGTACTAGAATGAGGGATTCGTTCTTTTAAAGTAATTACTGGTTTGGTAGCAGTCCTGGTTCTCTTGGAATGCCTAATCAGGCCTTTTCTCCCAAGCCTATTACCTTTTACTATGGAAATAATTTGGTAGCTATAGTGCTGCAATAAGCAACCTGTAGGCAGGGAATTCATAAAGGTTAGGTACGGTAATGCTCAGGTTCCCGAAACACTGTTGTGCACAGGATCCTGAAATATTAATAACTTAATTTCTCCCATTCTTACATTGCACTTCGAATCGTTTATGTATATTCTACATTCCTCCCTTTTGGATATTGAAGTCAGCATGGAAAAAGCAAAGAAACTGATTGGAATTTTAATAACTTTGCTGAGTTCTCACCTTCATTTCAGATATTGAATGCACTAGAATAGGTACTATATCACAATAATCTAGGTCAGTGGTTGGCAAACTAGTTAGTGAACAGAGCGGCAAACCGCGGCTCGCGAGCCAGCCACAGTTTGCCTACCACTCTTCTAGGTGAAGGACCCTGAGTTCAACTAGGTAAGATCTTTGAAATCGATACATAAAATATTATTGATAATAATACTGCGGTCTCTGACTTGCAAGTTGTATGCAAGACTTTCAACTTGGATTACAACCAAAAGGGTGTGCCTATTTTAAAAGAAGTATATGCGCACCAACAGAAATATTATTCATAGCATTAATGTAAACATGGAAAGCACTTAACTAAAACACGGTTCTTTTTAAAAAAGACTTCCTTAGTTTTCATTTGAGATCTTTACTTTCCTGCATCTTTTAAAATGCAGGCTGTAGTTCAGGTGACCTCTATGATATCTTCCAAATCTAACATGTGATTCTATAAAACAAAATGATATTCCTTTCCCCCTGATCTCCAAAGTCATCTTCACTGTGAAGAAGGAAAAAAAGGTAAGAGGCTGCTCCAGAGAGTTCTGATTACCCGTAAATAACAAAGACATTTCTACAAAATGTTCTCCCACATAATTTGTATAAATTCTACTTGAAAAATAAACTGAGACTCCCCCTTCCCCTGAGCCACCCCTGGGGCTTTTCTCAATTCATAGGCACCTTACATCAGAGCCAGCATTGATTCAGAATGAACCTCTGATGTGAAAGTATTAAATGCCACTCACTTCGACATGCCTTTCCAGACCTGCCACATCCATCCTATTCCTGACTCAGGAATTAAGTGGAACCTAAGCCCCAGAAAAGATGCACTAGCGGGATAGTTACTTGGTAACAACAGACCTCCGTCAAGAATTAAGTGCCCTTCTCCATGAGAGTTAGGATGCTATTTGCTTGATATCCCAGAAGCTCTGGCTCTAGTGAAATTGGCAGAACCAGCATTATTCGATTAGTGTGAAAGATCCTGCAGTGAAAGAGACAGAGGCAGGTGACAAGGGACTGATCGCTTCTGATACGCTGGCTGTCAAAAGACCACATAGAGGTCATTCGAGTCTTCTAAATTATTCACAACAATTATTCTTCATAAATCTAGAAGAAGCCCACATAAAAATATGATTTTTATTAAGTAATGTTGAATTTTGATTCAGGAAAACATCAACCAACTTGAATATGATGAAGAGCACCTAAATTGGGAAGATAAAACCCTCCTGCACCTGTCTGCAGCCAGGTGGAAACATACTTCAGGAGACTCACTCATTCTCCGCTCTCAAGTCCTCTGGGGTTTCTTTTCGGTAAAGCTGCCTTCTGGTGCAATAGGTGAGGAGACTCAGGCATCAAACTTGTCCCTCATTTCAATATGTAGTGAAAAATCTTTAGCCCTGATGAAAGATTTAACTACTGAGGAAACCAAAGGGAGAAACAGGTCTGAGAAACCAAGACCTTGAACCCCTATCTCAGAGGTGAAGGTCCTGGAAGGGACAGGTTCCAGGCATTTCCTTAACAAGTCTGGCCTTGTGGCTTACGGAGACACTCACACCACACTTCTGCCTCTCCCGTGAAATTTCTCAAGAGCAAAACTTTCAGCTTTACGCTAGCTGCTGCTCAGGAAAAGCAAGCAGAGCCAGGGGGCAGATTCAGCAGAGGGCGCCTGGGCCTCTGGCAGAGCGCCCCAGCACAGAGCGCCCACCTGCAGGTCACCCACCTGAGAAGTTGGGGAGGAAACCGTGTGTGTGTGTGTGTGTGTGTGTGTGTGTGTGTGTGTGTGTGTG
>JAAGEH010002531.1:56881647-56934193 GCA_011751065.1 Lasiurus cinereus | reverse complement strand
GCCGCCCCCGCCGCCCCGGCCGCCGGCTGCGGCGGCTTGTCGCGCGGTGCCAGCTCCGGCGCGCGCTTGCCCTTGCCCTTGCCCGGCCCGGGGCTGGCGTCGCCCGAGCCCCCGGGCGGGTGCTGCTGCTTGTGGCCGCTGCTCTTGCCTCCGCCCTTGCCGCGCAGCAGCGCGCTCTGCGGGCCGCCGCCGCCGCGGTGGTTGTGGTGGTGCTTGGGGTCCTCGGTGTCCCGGTTGTGCAGGCGGATGAGCCCGATCTTGCGGAGCAGCGTGGCCATTTTAGGCTGGGCGCCGGCGGGAGGCTGCACTCGGCTCCTGCTGCCGGAGCCCGAGGGCCGGGGCTCGGGGCGCGGCGCGGGCCACTCTCCGGCCGCCGCCGGATCGCCGCGGTCTGCGGACGGGGCCCGCTCGGGCTCGGGCTCGGGCCGCCCGGAGCGCGGAGGGAGGAGCGGGCGCGGCGTCGCTGGCTGTCCCCCCCCGGGCTGGTCCCCTGGGCGCCGACCCCCCGGAGCCCGGGTCCGTATGTCCTTTGTGCGTGGCCGCAGCCGGGCTGGCCTGAGGTCGGAGCTCTGCGCCGGGGCGCGCGGAGTCGCGGGCCGCGCCCCGGAGGCAAGGCAGCGCGAGGTGGCCGCGGGCTCGCGTCTGGGGCGCCCGCCGGGCGGTGCGGCGCTGGCGGCTACCGCGGGGCCCCGGCCGCTGCCGCTCGCGTTGCCGCCGCCGCCGCCGCTGCGGCTGCTGACATTGCAGAGGCGGCTGCTCCGTCTGAGCAGAGCGCGGCGCGGAGGGGGCGGCCCTGCCGGCCGGGAAAGGCGGGGGGGGGGGGGGTAGGGGGGAGAGGGGGGGGGGGGCGCGCGGGGCGGAGCCGCGGGCTTGCCTGCGCCGAGCCGCCCCGCCACTCTCCCGCCGCCCGTCTCCCGCGGCGACACGCACTCAGCCGCTGGGGGGAGACCGCGGCGCGCCGGGGCGGCGAGCTGGGGGCTGCGGGGTCCGGGCGCGCGAGGCCCGCAGAAGCCTGGGCGGGGGCGGGGGCTCGCGGGAGAAGGTGCGTGTGAGCGCGCCCAGGGGATGGTCTCAGACTCCGGTCCTTGCGCCCTTAGCGGGCTCGCGGCGGCTCCGACCTCACTTAACCTCGTTAGAACCACCCGTAGGGGAAGCGGTGTGGGCGGTGTGGGCAGCACGGCGAGCAGCCTGATTACTAATTCCCGTGGACCAGATGGAGCCCGATGTCCCCGCACCGCCGTCTGGAGCCTGCAGGGACCGGGACTAGAGAATCAATGGCAGGGACGCTTTCATAAAGACTGACCTGAGAATCAGGACGCGGGAGGGAGGAGTGGGAAAATCCTGCCCGAATCCCGCCCACCCCAAACCTCTTCAAGTCCCTAGAGTTAACCTTAAAGGGTTAATGTAATACGAATGAACCCTCTGCCCCAGCCGGCCCCTGCCTTCTGAAAAGGGGTCTCCCGAGGAGGGGGACAAACACTGGATTTTTGCTCCTTTCCGAGAGGATGCGGGGAAACACGTCCATCATTAGCGCCTGGGGGTGCGCAGCGCCGGGGACAGGACCCCCGAGTCTGGGTATCCAGGGCTGACCTTCAGACCATCCGCAGAAGAGGAGGGGAGCCTCCTTCAGCCTGGATGTTTTCCTTCCTCCCCTCCTTTTCTGCCTTTAACCCTTGAAACTTATTTTTTATCTGTGAAAATTTCGGATACAATGCATGGTCAGAGCCTCGGAGCTGGAACAACCTGGGAGCTGGTGAAGCCTCAGTGTTTGCCGGAAGCGCGCTGCCATGCTTGGCCTAGAGTGGTCCAGCCCCGCGATGCTGAGAGGCAGAGATGGCCTATGAGATATAGGAAAACATTACCCCATAAAGCTAAATGGCTAAGGACTCGACCTTCACTACTGTTCCTGGTTAAAGTTCAGTTTGGGGAGCCTCAAAGTTCATCAGCCGAGTGTGTTCATTCTGATGCCACTGTGATTTTTTTAAAACCGCTTTTATCATTTTTCACTTTTCCAAATTATTAAAAAAATTCCACTGTGAAAAAATAATTCTTGAGGCCACTGTGGATGGACACTGGTAAAGGTCTGAGGTTGTCTACCAGTTGTCAGCAGAATCCTCTCCAGCTGTGCCAGGTGAGCAGGGGGTGCCTGCACTCTGGCTGGCTGTTCCCTGGAGAGGTGACTATACACCAAGATGCATTCCTGCAGAGGTTGTTTTCTCGTGGGTGGAACTGGGTAGTGCAGGGGCCCAGGCAAGACCAGGCGTTGGTGATGGAGTCTCAGCTGCCACGGCCTGAAGGTCTGTTTGTCTGGGGCTCATGCGCTTTTTTTTTTTTTTTTTGGTGGCTCTGCATTATCCAGTTCTGATTTTTAAAGATAGGTTGAGAAGGAAGATGAGAATTTTTATCTGTGAAAATTTCACATAAAATGCTTCTTCGGAGCCTCAGAAGCCATAACAACATGGGAAGTGCTGAAGTTTCGATGTTTGCAGGAACTGCCCTGCCATGCATGGTCTAGACTGGTCAAGCCCTGGGATAGTGAGAGGCAAAGATCACCTAAGAAATATAGTCTGCCTCTTAGGTACTGTGAGTTCATTTAACCTGGAGGGAGGAAGGATATGAAGAAGTCCCATTTTACTGGTGAAGAAACTGAGTTTTGTAGAGGCTCAGACGCTGACCCAGTTCAGCCATGTGCTTCCTCCTGCAGCCTGGTTCTTATGCCTCCAGGCCCTGTGCTGGCCAGCTGCCTCAACCAGCACACTGCATACCAGGTCTATGACCCGAAAGCCTCCACAGGGGGAGTGTTCATTGTCATAGAACCAGCTGACCTTGGGTGAGGCTCAGGGATGTTATCCTGGCATGGTTTGGGAAAGGTTTAACTGACATCTGAAGGAGCTGTCTGTAAGGCCTTTGTTTTTGAATGAAATTATCACTAGGGTGATAATAAAATTTATTTTCTGAATGCAGATTATATATATAATTTTTTTTTTGAGAGTGAAAGGATCACAATTAATACTGATGATGCTAGGACAAGAGGCCAAAGCAGGATTGGCCGACATGAGATATGGTGGTTATCTTACTTATTATCTACCTATCACACATCATCTCTCATCAGCTCTGGAAGGGTTAAAGCTGTATGTTAGTTAAAAATTGGAAATGACCTAAAGCTACAACTAGAGCAGAAGTGTTAAGTAAATTATACCTATTCCACTTGAGGACATATTACAGACAGTCTTCAGGTTATGTTGGACTCTATGTACATCATTTCGTGGTTTTGTCACCATCTCCCATTTGACATTCCGTCATTTTGACGTATGTTCATATGTGCTTTATGTTTTTTATTATTTATTTACCACAAGTAAAGATCAGGAATTATTACCTTTCTTTTAAATTTTTTTTTTACGGTTTCACTTCATTACTGCCATGTATGTGCTCCATGTGAGTGAGGTAGGTTCTTTTCTTTTTTTTTTAAATTAAATTTTTATTATTCAGATTATTACATTTGTTTCTCTTTTCCCCCCTCCATAGCTCCCCTCCACCCAGCTCCCACCCTTCCTTCTACCCTTACCTCCCTCCCGTTGACCTCGTCCATAGGTGTATGATTTTTGTCCAGTCTCTCCCTGTATACCCCTCACCTCTTTCACCCTGAGAATTATCAGTCCACTCCCTTTCTGTGCTCCTGATTCTATTATATTCACCAGTTTATTCTGTTCATAAAATTTTTAATTCACTTAATTTTTAGATTTACTTGTTGATAGATATGTATTTGTTGTTCATAATTTTTTGTCTTTTACCTTTTTCTTCTTCCTCTTCTAAAAGAGTACCTTTCAGCATTTCATATAATACTGGTTTGGAGTTGATGAACTCCTTTAGCTTTTTCTTCTCTGTGAAGCTCTTTATCTGACCTTTAATTCTGAATGATAGCTTTGCTGGATAGAGTATTCTTGGTTGTAGGTTCTGCTATTCATCACGTTGAATTTTTCTTGCCACTCCCATCTGGCCTGCATCGTTTCTATTGAGAAATCAGTTGACAGTCGTATGGATGCTCCCTTGTAGGTAATGAACTGTTTTTCTCTTACTGCTTTTAATATTCTCTCTTTGTCTTTTGCTCTTGCTATTTTAATTATGATGTGTCTTGGTGTGGTCCTCTTTGGATTTCTTTTATATGGGGTTCTGTGTGCTTCCTGGACTTGTAAGTCTATTTCTTTTACCAGATGTGGGAAGTTTTCAGTTATTATTTCTTCAAATAGGTTTTCAGTATCTTGCTCTCTCTCTTCTTCTGGCACCCCCACAATTCTGATGTCGGTATGCTTGAAGCTGTCCCAGAGGCTCCTTACATTATCTTCACATTTTTGGATTCTTTTCTCTTCTTGCTTTTCCAGTTAATTCTTTATATTTCAAATTTTTTACTTGATTCTTGCCTTCCTCTAGTCTGCTGTTAGGTCACTGTATAATATTTTTTTATTTCAGTCAGTGTATGTTTAATTTCTAGTTGGACCTTTTCCATCTCTAGTTGGTTCTTTTTTATCTCCTCTTGGGTTTCGCTAACTTTATCTAACTTTTCTAGGATATTCTTGAAAAACTTTATAAGCGTGGTTTTGAACTCTATATCCAGTCATTTGTTTTCCTCCATTTCTTTTGTTTGTGATCTCTTTCCTTGTCTCAGCATTTTCACTATGCTGGGAGAACTTCTGTGTTGGATTCAGCCTTATGATACAAGACTTGCAAAACTACAAAAGTCTCTCTGTTGATCTTGGGATGGGTGGAGTCTCAGGGTTTAACAGACTGCCTTGCCTTCCAGTCGGCCCTGCCCTCCATGGCCCCTGGGTCTCACATATCTCTGGGTAATCGCTGGAGCGGTCCCTGTGCCTCTAGACTGCTGTCCCTCTGGCTCCCCTGCACTCTGGAACCATATGAGTCTGGGGTTTAGTGGAGTTAGAAGTGGCACAGTTGGGAGGGTCTGTCTCCTGCCACTCATGAAAGCCAGTGGCACAATCAGCAGTCGGTCCTCTGTGTGCAGTGCCATGCGCCCCACCAGACTTCTGATCTTTTGCGACTCCCCTAAATTTCCGTGCACTTCTCCCTTTTCACAGTCCAAACTGCCCCCGTATGAGTTTTGGCTGGATCTGGGGTTTAGTGTCATAGGATAAGGGGTTCAATGTCATTGAGAGTCTCCGTTTCCCTCCCGCCAGAGAAAGCCAGCCAGGTTCTCTGGCACCCACTCTCTCCACGCGCTCGTCTTTGTACCTCAGCTTTTTGCAGCTCCTCTGGGTCTCTGTGAGCCCCTCTCTTTCCTTCTAGCTGTAGAATTTCCACTCAGCCAGCTTTCCTGTGGTTCTGGATGATGTCCGTTCTGTCTTTTAGTTGTAGTTTTGAAATTGTTGTGTGAGGCAGCAGTGTAGGTGTTTACCTATGCCGCCATCTTGGATTCTCCTGTCGTGAGGTAGGTTCTTATGTAGGTGGGGTCTGACTTACAGCAAAAATCACGTTACATTGCCAGGTAGGAACGGATCTCTTACATAACCCGAGGACCTACTGTAAACAGCAGTAACTTTATAGTAATAACAATTATATAGCAAATGAAAATATTTATGATTTACATAATAATGTTAAGTGAAAAGGCAGAGAGCAAAATTATATTCACACTGTAGCTGCAGCTACATAAAACTATGTGTAGGAAAGAGGACTAGAAGGAAAAAAATTTAAATGGTAAACAAGTATATTAGTGCAAGTAAGTATTCTCATCTTACTCCCTCTTCAGTCCTCTAGTCTAGCAATATTCAACCGGTGTGCTGTGGCAGGCACACTGTGCGCCACAAGAACTTTTAGAATGGGCAATACCTGACTATTTAGTTAGGGGTACAGACCTCTTTTCCCTTAGATTGTCAAGTAATAATATGACAACAGCCAATACAGTAGCCGCCTGGTGTAAACGAATAAAAATTATACCTATTTTTTTTTGTCAGATGAGAAAAAAGCATATATTTTTGTTATGCCCGCAGAATTTTGGTAAATGGTTTATGTGTCCCATAAGATGAAAAAGATTAAAAATTGATGCCCTAGTACCATGGTCGGCAAACTGCGGCTCACGAGCCACATGCAGCTCTTTGGCCCCTTGAGTGTGGCTCTTCCACAAAATGCCACGGCCTAGGTGAGTCTATTTTGAAGAAGTGACGTTAGAAGAAGTTTAAGTTTAAAAAATTTGGCTCTCAAAAGAAATTTCAATCATTGTACTATTGATATTTGGCTCTGTTGACTAACGAGTTTGCCAACCACTGCCCTAGTCCATTCATCCAAATCTTTACTTCAGTGACAAGAAGGCCTGTGTGGTTTGTAAACCACTTCTCCGTTTTCTATCCCAGAAAATTTTAGAATATTCCACTTCTATAAAAGAAGCTTGCAGCCTGTTGGCCGCGAGTTTGACATGCTTGATGTAGAGGTTCTATTTTGTTACTGTAGTTATTCTCTTCTACTTGATTTTCAATTATTCTGAAAAGGAATATATTACAGTTATAATGGAAAAATTTGTTAACGAACTCTAAAATTTAGCCTTCTGAGATTATGTTTATAATATTAGAACAGTTGAGTTGAGAACATTTAGTCAAATAAAAGAATCTCTAAGGACCACTGTGCTCTTCCTCTGTTCACAGGTAGTGATGAGGTGGGGAGCAGGATGGTTAGGGAATGTCTGCAGAGAGATTCAAGGTTAATTTACCATGAACAGGAGAAAGAGAGGAGAGTGGGATGTTGGTTATCACAATGATGGACGGTCAGGAAATTAATTGCACTATACCTGCCAATGATTCTCCCATGAGCATTTGAATCAATGGTTCCAAGGGCCAGATGTCTCCAGTGGAAGTTTTTGCAAAAATATGCAGAACTTGGATTTTCTCATTTATTCTCTGCCTCAAAGGACTACAACCCTATTATTTCAATTAATCCCATTTCCTCGTGATCCTCAATCTCATAGTCTCCAAAGCATCAACCAGACCATTTCAAAAGACCTGTCCCCAATTCACACACATTGTTTAGAAATTTTTAAATTGTCTTTTATTTTAGAAGGAAGGGAGAGGGGGAGAGAGAGAAACATTGATTGGTTGCCTCTCATATACACGCCAACTAGTGTTCAAACCCGTAACTAGGGTACCCCTGAGGAGAATCAAATTGGTGACCTTTTAATGTATGGACTGATGCTCAACCAACTGAGCAACACTTGCCAGGGCTATTCTCTTTGGCTGAGAACAACACAAATTTATTATCTTACAGTTCTGGAGGTCAGAAGTTCAGACTTGATCTCACTAGGCTAAAATTAAGGTGTTAGCAGAGTGTGTTCCTTCTGAAGGGTATAAGAGAGAATCTATTCCTGACCTTTTCCAGTTTCTAGAAGCTGCCACATTCCTTGGCTCATTGTGCTCTCCAGTCATCACATCACTCTGACCTCTGATTCGTTCATCACATCACCTTCTCTGGCTCTGACTCTCCTGCCTCTCTATTTTTTCTTCTTTTTTTAATTGTTTTTTATTTCTACAATTATTTTTATATAACCAGGAATGGTTACTGAATGTAACTGACAGGTTCTTCTTTTTCTTTTTTTAACCTATTATGAATGTTTTACCATTTTAATTTAATTAATTAATTAATTAATATTGTTTTTATATTATATTTGCTTATTTATTTATATTGTTGACAGTATTACAGATGTCTCCCATTTCCTGCCCCTTTGCCTCCCTCCATCAGTCTCTGCTGCCCCTCCCCCGCCCAGGCCTTTACCACATTATTGTCTGTATCCATGTGTTTATTCTTTTGAAAGAAGTTGATAACATCACTGTCAAAATTAGAAAAACAAAATATTTTCTGCCAAAAGAATTCACTGCAAATCAGCATAACATAGTTCTCTGATATTACCAGGTCACATGACCTATTATGTCATTCATTTATTGATCATCAAAGCCAGCTCTCACATGGCACTTGCCTTATCTCAAATGCCTTCCCAAGCAATCTTCATAAGAACTCTAATTAAGTAGGTGCCATGTTTATCTCCATTTTCTGTATGAGTGAACCAAGGCACAGAGTCAGCAGAGCCTGGATTCCAACCCAGACATCTTTGGTTCCAGATGGCGCTATAGCCATTGCAACGTGAGCACTGACTGCATGCACTCACTGTGGAGAAATCCCACTCTCCTGGAGCTGAGGTTCTTGGGAAGACATCCTGATCACTCTCCGATCCCTCCACAGAAAGATGCTCTGGCAGTCACTAAAGGAAAGAACTTGAGGACACAAGAAAGCATTTCATACTCAACCCTGCATTTGTTCAAGATATCACAGAAGCAGTAAAGCATCAAACAGACTGTCAAATTAAAGCAGGAAGTTTAAGGAGAGGTGGGGTAGACAAGAGATCAACCAAAGGACTTGTATTCATGCATATAAGCATAACCAATGAACACAGACACTGGGGGGTTAAGGTATGCCTGGGAGGGGGGGCAATGGGGAGATATGTATACATGTAACAATAAATAAAGATATACAATGGACACATTCATTTTTTGTTGTCTAGTAGAATAATCATCTTTCATTTTATAGCACAGACATTTTAATTCACTGCAGTCAGGATCTTGCTCAAAGTCACACAAAAGGTGGTGAGAGAGGGAGGCCAGTCCTGATGCCTTGTCTAAGGCTATCTTATCCTCCCGGTGCCATATTCCACAGGTGGAAGAGCAGGAGGGAAGAAAGAGAGGAAGGAGAGGAAGGCCAGAAAAGACAGAAGGAAATAAGGATGAAGCATGAGGCAAGCACTGTCAATCTGAAATAGGTGATGAAGAGCTTCCATCATGCTTTATGTCTACCAGCGCTTTAGCACAAATTCCTGTGTTTGGAGAATTCCCCTCCTGTGGCAGATTGGATTTCCTAAATCTGGCAATGCTGATTTGTTGGTCCCATCCCACATATTCTTCTTACTGCTTTCTCTTAGAATGCTTGTCGGGGGAATCCAGTCACCATGTTGTGTGGAAGCCCAAGCTGCATGAAGAGGCCAGGTGAAATGTGTCTAGCCTTTATCCCAACTAAGGTCTTTGCAGACAGCTAGCAGCTCCCACTCGACATATGTGTGATGATTCAGATGGTTCTGTCCCCAGTCTTTGAGGTTTCCAGCTGAGGCCCCAGACATTTTGGAGCAGAAATAGGCCATCCTCACTATGTCTTAACTGAGTTCCCCACCTAAAGAAACTGAAAGATAAGAAAAAATATTATTCATGTAGGCCATAATGTTTTGGGACAATTTACTATGCCATAATAGGTAACCAATACAGCTCCCTTGCTTCCCTTGAAGCCAGAAGCTTGCTTTCCTAGATTTCCTTGCAGCCAGGCACAGACATGTGATTTGGCCTCAGCTAATTCAATGCACCAGAGTGGAATTTTAGATTACAAATGGAGGCCCAATGAGGTTTGGTCATAGTGAGTGGACATGGTGATCCAACTTTTGGAGGGAGCAGCCATTCCTCCTGTGGCTTTGGAGCTCAGAATGGATGGTCCCACCTACATGCTATGCCCTGGATGGAATAGTAGGGTCTCCTTTTAGGTGATTCAGTAGTATAATCTTGTTTTATTTAGGTTATGTAGCTTCCAAATAAAATTTCCCCATCCTGGAGATTATTCAAACGACTTCTACAGTTTCCTTTGATGAATGCCACTGTTTGTAAGCAAGAACTCTGACTTATACAACTTCTGTCCCATTGAGACTTCCTGCTGGAAATAGTCTGCACAGAGCACAGGCTCTATGGCATCTTTCACATGTACTATCCACCACTCCCTAACTCACAGGGCCTTCATACTGCTCTTAGTTTTCAAAGCCTTCACTTCAGTTTGTTGTTTTCCATACAAACCTAACTCAGGATGGCAAGTAGGAGTTAGCACCTTGCCAACTTGGATCAAGTAGCGGAAGCTGCCAGTGGTGTTCAGAAGGATAAATGGGCTGAGGGAAGAATGTGGCCATTGATTTAAGGATGTCTGCTGTAAGTGCTGGGTGAGCAGCATTCTATTACCAGGCTGCCTCTGACTTAACTTCAAGGATTCAGGAAGAACACACTTAAACTAATTTATATGAATTTTTAAGTAATGCATAGTTCCCTAGGAGTATTTATATTTAAAAATAATACATTTTGCCTAACCACGGTGGTTTGGTGGTTGAGCATTGACCTATGAACCTAGAGGTCATGGTTTAATTCCCAGTCAGGGCACATGCCCAGGCTGTGGGCTTGATCCCCAGTGTAGACATGCAAAGGCAGCTGATCAATGATTCTCTTTCATTGTTTTTTTCTCTCTCTCCCTTTCCCTTCCTCTCTGAAATCAATAAAAATATTTAAAAATAATACACCTTGGAGGGAAATACCAAGATGGTGGCATAAGGTATACACTTGTACTTGCTGCCACTCACAACCACATCAAAACTACAACTAAAAGACAAAATGTCTATCACCCAGAACCATGAGAAAACTGGATGAGTAGAAGTTCTGCAACTAGAATGAAAGAGAAAAGAGCATTGAGATGTGCACAAACATGGAAAAGCTGAGGTATGGAGGCGAACGAATTAGACTGGCGGCTGGCGACTGGATGCAGTTTTTTCAACCCAAAGGGAGACACAAACTCCTGATTACTCTGAACTCCAGTTTCTGGCAAAACTCTGGGGACCCAGACTCCTATGGGAAGAAGTTGGACTGTCTGCCATCAGGTCAGAAAGTGATGGTGGCTTTCTTGCAGAGGTGCACGCAGGAATCATTGTTTAATGCACTAGGTCATGGGATGTGGGGATGCAGAAACTCAGAGATGCAGAGATGGCTGACTAGCAGCCATTGCTGTTTGCCATGCCCTAGCCTAGTGCAGCAGCTTTTGCATATAAATGGCCTGTCCTATCACAGCTTAACCTAATAAACTGCAGCTCTGGTCAGATAGATACAAAAACCTCCAAACCCCAAACAAAGAGGATAAATATGTAGATCTCACTGTAGCTCCTGCTGGGTGGCCTCAGACAGTAGCTGACCTTCACCCCATTGGAGATCCAGAAGCCAGTGTACCTAGTGGTCAGTGTGAGACGACACCAGATTTCAACACCTCACATCCATAAGTGACACATTCAAGAGGAAGATTCAGTGAGCACCAAAGTCCCACTGAAACAAGTCCTGCTCCATAAGGGTGTCTCTAGCACAGTAGTTCTTCCATTATAGACACAGTAGGTCTTCACAGCCAGTTGGCCTGGAGGTCAATTCCTCCCAGTATATGAACAGCAATCAAGGCTTAACTACAACAAGACTTTGCACTCAGCCCACAAAGGGGTGTACCAAGTGTCCACCTTAGATGATAGAGGAAGCTGAACCACTGGGCCCTATAGGTCACCTACCTCAGAAAACCATCCCATCAACACAGGGAAGCAGCCAAAATGTGGAGACAAAAAAAACATGTAATGAATGAAAGAAATGGAGGAAAGCAAACTACTGGACATAGAGTTCAAAACCACATTTATAAGGTTACTCAAGAATCTTCTAAAAACCTCTGAGGAACTTGGTGAGACCTTTAAGGATCTTAAGGAGGATGCAAAAAAAAAAACCCAACCAACCAACCAACCAAACAAACAAACAAACAAAAAAAACACAACAAAGAAGAGGAAAAGGACCAGTCACAAATTAAGCACACACTGTCTGAAATAAAGAATATACAGAAATTCAACAATAGATCAAAGGACCCCAAGAATCAAACCAAAGATTTGAAATATGAGGGAAAAAAATACCTAAACAGAAAAAAAAAGAAAAAAGGATCCAAAAATATGAAGATAGTGTAAGGAGCCTCTGTGACAACTTCAAGCATACCAACATTTGAATTATTGGGGTGCCAGAAGAAGAGAGAGCAAAATATTGAAAACCTATTAGAAGAAATAATGACATAAAACTTTCCCTACCTAGTGAAAGAAATAGACTTACAAGTCCAGGAAGCACAGAGAACCCCAAACAAGAGGAATCCAAAGAGGACCATACCAAGACATTTTAATCATAATTAAAATGCCAAGGGCAAAAGACAAAGAGAAAATCTTGAAACCAGCAAGAGAAAAACAGTTAGTTACTTACAAAGGAGTACTCATATGACTGTCAGCTGATTTCTCAACAGAAAATATGTAAGCCAGAAGGGAATGGCAAGAAATATTCAAAGTGATGAACAGCAGGAACCTACAACCAAGATTAGTCTACCCAGCAAAGCTATCATTTAGAATTAAAGGTCAGATAAAGAGCTTCACAGACAAGAGCTAAAGGAGTTCATCACCACCAAACTAGGATTATATGAAATGCTGAAGGGTATTCTTTAAGAAGAGGAAGAAGAAGAAAAACTAAAGATAAAAATTATGAACAAGAAAATGACAACAAATACATGCTTATCAACAAGTGAATCTAAAAATCAAGTGACTAAATAATCTGATGAACAGAATAAACTGGTGAATATAATAGAATCAGGAAAGTGGAAAGGGAGTGGACTGATAATTCTTGGGGGGAAGGAGTGTGAGGGGTGCGGGAAGAGATTGAACAAAAATCTTACTCCTATGGATGAAGAAAGTGGCAGGGGGTTAGGGCATGGGTGAAGAATCAGGTGGAGGGAAGCTATGGGGGAAAAAAGAGGAACATCTGTAATAATCTGAACAAAAGATTTATTTAAAAAATAAAAATAATAAAAATAATACACCTTGTATTAGTTACAGCACTGGTGAAGTTGCTTTTAAAAAGTAGTTTAGATGCTCAACTGAGAAGTATATTTCTCTTGTATATAATGGGATAGGGACTTACCACATGGATTCCATGGAGGCTTTAGTTGCTGCCTTTTGCTGGTTCTGAAAGTGACTGTAATTATATATACCAACCTTATTCATACCCCATTCCATACCCAGCCCCAAAGAAGTCTGGGAAATGTAGCTTTTGCTGGAAAACAGGCATCAGCTTAAACTCTCTAGGAAGAAACCAGGAGTATGGACACTGGGGGTCAGTTAGAAGTCTTTGCCACATGCACTTTCCTTAGTGGATCTTTAATTCACTAAGTAGTTCAATTTAGAGGAGAAAATTGTAAAATGAAGAATTTAAAATCATGTACAAATACAAAATCTTTATTAGACACTAGTGACCTGGTGCATGGATTTGTGCACATTGAAAGGAAATTAATCAGAAGGTGGCTGGTGGGGTAAGATGGGCCAGACATTATCTGTAGGCAACCTCCAGTGGTTTCTCCTGGGCCAGCCTCACCTGGAGCAGTGCTGCAGCTCGAAGGGTGTTTGTGGAGTGAGTGGGGTCCCTCCAGCAGATGAGGTCCCTCAGCCTGACCTGAGGGAATTGGGCCAAAACCAGCTCTCTGACATCCCCTGAGGGATCCTGGAGGGCTAGAGGGCATTCTGCAAATTTGCTGTCATACAGGGTATGAATGCAAACACAAATGTGCAGTGAACCAGATTCAGGGCCAACAGTGCCCCAGCAACAACATAACCCACAGCCAAAGATGGAATTGCACAGCCCGAGGAGGAATCGGGCTCCCTCCTCTCTGGTTCCAGGGTGTGTCACCTGAGAACTGCTGCCAAGTCACTGCAGCTTGGCACTAAACCAGATTTGGGGTTGACAGCGCCCCAGCAACAACATAACCCATGGCTGAAGGTGGAACTGTGTGGCCAGCAACAACATATCCCTGTGTTGAGCATCTGCCCCCTGGTGGTCAGTGCATGTCATGCCTATGGGCCGGTCGGCTGGTCAGACTGTCGCTTAGCCTTTTATATATATAGATTCCCTCCAGTGAAGAATGGCCCAAGCCATTCTTCACTCTGTCCTTCAGTCTGAGACCCAGGTTTCTACCAGCATAATAACACCATCTTGCAATTCCTTTGGAATATAAATTCTTTTCTATTGGGGAAGACATAGCATTTGTCCCCTTGAGGTTTACTAGGCATCGGTTTGGTGGCAATGAGGAGTGTTGAGGAGAGCAGGCCTTCCTGTGAAAGGCAATTTCCTTGGGTTGGATAGTATGGAGTCTCTGGCAAAGGAAGGCTAGTGTCATCCAGGTAAGGAGAAACTACTTGTGCTGGCAAGAATGCTCAGAGGTTTTAGGTGGTAGTTTTCTCAAAGCTTTCTGAGTCAACCCAAATGACTCGTTTCAATTGTCAGGGTGTTACCTCTTTATGATTGATGCCCTAACTTCCTAGAGGGTTTGCCTAGCTGTGAATTCATTGTATGTTATAATTCTGCAACCTCAAGCACCAAACTTTGGAACTGATTTTCAGTTGTACCAGTTCTGCAGTTATGACAGTCTTTAAGGCCATCATGGAGTGTTCTGTCTGCTCTGACTCTTCTTGAGCTGAGAGTTCCAATCTCTGAGCTTGTCAGTTTTCTTTGCAAACTGTTCACCGCAGTCAGAAGCAGCCATTCTACGCATTGCTTCTATCATCATCATCATCATCATCATCATCATCATCATCATCATCATCATTATCATCACCATCCCCACTGTAAGGATCAGGGGAAGCAGTAACTTGCTGTCCCAAAGCTTTCCTGTAGGCATGTCCTTCATCTCAGGGAACCATAGAATTGTGATGCCTCTGCTTTATACTAACTACCAGTTTTTCATTTTGCACCAACTTTAAGGCCATCATCTGCTCAAGGTCAGAGATGGGCATTCCAGTCTTCAAATCCACTCCTGACCCCAAGTCCTGCACTAGTCAGGGTCTAGTGAGGAACACACAGATATGCTAAATGTTTCAACAGAAGAAATTTATTCTAGATAATTGGTTACAAAAGTACTGAAGTATTTGAGAAATAAAAGAAGAAAAAAAGGTGCTAAAGAATCAAAAGAGGATTATGACCCTCACTTCCCAGAGCTGGAGTGCAGGGACCTATACTTGAAGCTGATGTGGGTGCTGGGATAGCTGCAGAGGCACCATCCCCAGGGGCTGCCTCTGTCCACAGCTGATGCACCTCAACTGCCACTGCCAGAGCTAGCATGGCATCATAACTCCTTTGTTAACTTATGACCTCCAAAGTCAAGTGCTCCAGTCCAACCTCGGGTCAGCATGTGGACTGCCTGGGTGAACCATCACCGTGGCAATTTCTGAAGGGTTCCTCTTGGGCTCTACTTAGCTTTTTGAGCAGAGAAGAAAGGACCTGAGATGGCTTTTGTAATTACAGAATATAGATTTTCTCTGGCAGTTGAAGCAATGCTTGAGTGATGAGATGACTCATGCTTTCTTTTTGGAAGAAGAAACTGCTTGGTCCTAAAGACATTTCCAGAGATAATAATCTCATTTCCCCTGTCCTTTTCATCTTTGCTTGAGGCAAAGACAGTTACTTTCTGGTTGTGTGGAAGTGTGAAATGACAGTTGATATTGCATGTCAAGGTGGCATCTCTATTCAATGCTGCCTTAAATATTAGTTCTAAATATAGGTCCAAGTATAGTATTCTGCGAAAGGAAAGTCAGTTCTGCTTTCTGACACAGCTGAGGGGTGATGAGTGAGATATTATAATTAACTGAAAGTGAGACCATGTATTATATTTATGTTATGCATTTTCAAAGTATTAAAACATAATGGAATCTTTGAACCTTTTTGCTATTTATCTTACCAGCAATATAGGACCGTCAATGTATTATTGCTCTTATGCCAGCTTAAAAAAAATACAATTAAAATGAACCTTGCAAATTTGGCACTCAAAAGTAGTATCTTATTTTTACAATTATTTAAAATAAAGGGTTAATTTATGTACAGTGGCATGCACAGGTCTCACTTGCACAACTCAGTGAGTTTTGAAAATGAATATACCTGTATAACTCACACCCCAATCAATATATGGAATATTTCCATTATTCTAAAAAGTTTCTCCATGTTCCTTCCAGTGAAGTGCACCTCAATCCTCCACCAGATGCAGCCTCTATTCTGATTTCTTTTATCATAAATTAGTCTTGCTTGTTCTTGATCTTTGTATAAATGGACTTATGCAGTTTGTACTCTTTTATATCTGGCTCCTATCAATCAATATATAATCAATATATGATTCCATGGTGAGATTTTTTAGGTCTTATGTGTGTCAGTGTTCTTCATTTATGGACCAGTAGTATTCATTGCATAAATATATCATATTCTGTTTATCCATCTTCCCATCCAAGGACGTTTGTATAGTTTCCAGTTGTAAACATTGTGATATACATAGCTTTGATGAACACTCATATATGAGTCTTTTTGAACATGTTTTCACTTCTCTGGGTTATGACAAGGAGTGCTTTGCCTGCATCAAAGGCTAGGCATCTGTTTAATTTCACAAGAGACTTCTAGACTATTTTCCAAGTCGGATCCTTTTGCATGCCCTTGGCATAACTACTAGAAAACAAGGAAGAGAATCATCAGTGGCTGTAAAAGTTGGAGGATCCCCCAAACACAAGAGCAGATTAGAGTAGATTGTTAAAGAAAGTATCCCAGAGAAACATGAATGCTCTGCCAAAGAGGTGGGGGCTATTTCAGAGTAAGGGAGATAAACAACAGGATGGGGCCTCCAGATAGTCTCCATTGGAAGATGCACCCAAATTTAGAGAGCATGGGTGTAGCTGGAGATCTTAGGATGAGCTAGAAGCCGCTCACCCAGATGAGCAGCTCCACTTCATTCATTATGGAAGCATGTCCCTCATCCTCAATCACGAAGCACCAGAAATTCAGAGTCACCTTTCCAGGGGTTGAGCCGGGATTCCTGAGCAATCACATATTCACAGGGAATAAATCTCCACCAAACATTTGAGAAAAAGCAACCCTAACCAAAGAACTAACATTTGAGGAAACAAAGCTAGAAGAACAAAAAAGGAGATTTTAACACATGCAACAAATATCTTCAAAAGCAATGCAAGTTACAATTGAGTCTGCTCTCTATCAGTGGATAGCATTTGTGGATGCATTCTTACTGAGTGATGGAATATGTGCATAAATGAATTAATCCAGGAATGAGTATTGAAATAGAAAGGCCTGTGTCCTGATCAAAGCAATCCCCATAGGTAATGCCTCACCAGAAACAGTTTGGGCTGCTTTCTTTGTGTAGAAAGGCAGGCACTGTAGGTAGGGAGGGATAAGAGTCTCATGTGCGCCCTCCTTTTGGTGTTCTGGTTGTACATGGCTCTCAGTGTCCCATATATTTTCTTTTTGAAAGAATATATTTTTATTACTTCAGAGATGAAGGGGAAAGAGAGTGGGGGGGGGACATCAATGATGAGAGAGAACCATTGATTAGCTGCTTCCTGCACGCCCCACACTGAGGATCGAGCTTGCAATTCGGGCATGTGCTCTGATGGGGAATTGAACCATGACCTCATGGTTCATAGGTCAGTGCTCAACCATTGAGCCACACCGGCTGGTCCATATTGACTTTTTAAACAGAAGACTGATTCTCAGTGCCTCTCAGTTTGGGCAGCCCGCCCCTGAGAAATCCTACATTGACTGAGGGATATGACCACACAAATAACCATATGGAGGAGACACTAGGATAGCCCCACACTGGAACGAATTTCAACTGCTGTTTGGCAGTCAAAACCATGACCAGAGTCACTGAGCTCAGATGTTTTCTCGGAATCTATGACATGGGTTTTATCCTTAATGTGTGACAAGAACCCCTTCGACAGAAAATCAGAGGACAAGAGAGTCCTGGCATAGAATTTTTTTCAAATACACAGATAGAGCTGGGGGTGGAGAGCAACACACTAAATTCTTGCTTAATTTAAAGTGAATGTTAACTAAGGAAAAATTTGGGAAATGCCAGGTCACACATAATGACGATTTTGGTGGAACACAGAGGCTGTAGTCACAGTGTATGGCTGTTACTGTTCCTTCATGGTTTTCAGAATCCCAAAGTACCCCAGAGTGCAAGAGTGTTAGCTTACCTGGATGAAAGCAACATATTTGGGGGATAATGCTCGTGGTTCGAGGCATCAAACATTTATTTCAGCAATGACAGTTTCGGATTGCTGCTGCTGACTCTGAGTTGCCTCTATACTGCTGAACCCATGTTTGGGGTTCATTTTATCTGGTTAAAAATATAAATTTTAATTATAAATATTTGTGCAGGAAATGTATGTGTTTTGGACACGTGGGGTAGGTGGGTGGGTTCTAATACACACATGCACCATGATGAGAAAAGCCTATAGTAATTCTTAGAAGTGAATGGACCCTTTTGGAAAATGTCTAAATGTCTGGTCTCCTCTATGTTTTAGCACATGAACATGGTGATAGTCCTTTCCTCTGCCTCAAATTTGCATCTATTAAAACCAGCTCGAGTCAACAGACAGAGCTGGTTGGCCTGTTCGTTGTTCTGCAGCGTTCAGGCAGAGATAGTGCAGCGGTGACACCTGCTATCTAAGTCGCCTTCCAAGGCTCCCAGTGCCTTTTGTTTTAGTGTAAATGGCTCAGGGGCAGCATTAACCACCTCTGCCCAGTGGATGGGCAACTGGGGAGTGAGCATCTAGAATAAATTATTGTGTAACCCTGCAAGGGTTAAAGTTCTATGCAGAGACACTTACCCTTCCTCTGTGCAAGGAAGGCAGTGATATTTTCTTATTTGTCCTATTACAATCCAATCTACTCTATTCTATTATTTCATTTTTTAGAAAATAGGCTTTGACATATAGTATTAAAACTCTGGCCTACATCATCTTCCACTAAAAGAAAATGTAATTCCCTCTCCTTTCTTCCCACACACCACAAAACATGTGTTTCTTTGAAGCATTTTATAGGTAGGAATCCTGGACTATGGCTGGAATACTCCATATAAAGGCATCTGTTAAAGAAAGGCCATGGGAGTAATCAATACTAGGTTATTCCCAAATGGCAGGAACACCCTCTTTTTCTCTCCTCCATGCCCTGAGTGTGGTCAAGTCCTCACCCCAACTTGCCCTGAGTGCCTGGGTGCAGGACAGCCAAACACCAAGCACGGCCCTGATGTTCTTTGTCTTCACAAGTCGCTTGAAAGCAAAGGCTTGTAAGACCTCCTCCCTCTAAATCAAAGACTCTGCAATCTCATCTTTTCTGCAAAAATCTTCCAGTTTTTAGTGCTGCTTTTTCATTTAGGCAGTGATATTTTTCTTGAGAAGAGATTTTATTCAGCGTTAGCCTCTCCAGAATAAAAAATTAGGCCATATAACAAGATAGCTATTACTTCCTCAAAACAAATAAACAGATAAGCCATGAGTATACATATGTATTTTTTTAAAAAAGCAATTACCATCTGCCTGATAGAGAAGAGTAACTCTGCTGGAATCGAGGTTTATTGTGTTGTTTATAATTAGGATGCCTTCGAACAGAATAATATCCTCATCAAAATTCATGAATAACATCTTCTAATATTTTTCTTTTCTTTTCAAACTTACTTTATAAATATTTTTTTTGGTTTCTGGATAGAGAAATTCAGAATGTAGAATGTTGTCTTACAAAATAGAGCATTTTTGGAAATATATTTATATTTTTTGAGAAGTGGAAGAACCACTCAAGTTGATTTTAGGATTTGTGGAATACACACACACACACACACACACACACACACACACACGTATATGTATATAGAATATATTTCATTTCAAAGAGAGAGAGAGAGAGAGAAAGAGAGAGAGAGAGAGAGATCAATGATAAGAAATAATCATCGATGGGCTGCGTCTTGCACGTCTCCTACTGGGTATAAAGCCGCCATGTGTCCTTCTCAATTGAACTGTGACCTCCTGCCTGATTCATTGGTCAAAGCTCAACAATTGAGCCACATTGGCTGGGCAATTGTGGGTCCTTTTTGACTGATATCGGTTACTTTACTCACATCAAATGTGTATTTTGAATGAAGTGTCTAATCCAACCACCAGGGCCAGTTCTTGGCTAACTGAGAAACAGGGGGGGTTCCAGCTTTCATTTCTGCCCCGAGGCTCAGTTGTCCCCTCCCTCCTGCATAGTCCTCCACGAACTCCATTCAACCTGTTCTCTCCCCCCACTTAAGCTCTCTGTATTTGAAAGTGATCCACCTAGAGGCAAACCCTAGAGGCTCACTGCTGCTGAAACACCTCTGCTCACTTTCCTCAGTTACCCGGATTATTCAACCACATATATACATAGCATGGGTGGAGGCTGAGGAGAATGCTGTATCTCTCCTCTCCCCAAACATACGTTCACAATTTTCTCCTGTTTGAGGCTGAATTGTGTCCACTCTCCCAATTCACATGTTCAAATCCTAACCCCCAATGCCTCCGAAGGGGACTGTATTTGGAGATAGGACCCTTACAGAGGTGATTAGGGTAAAATGAGATTGTATGGATGGGGCCCTACTCCAACATGACTGGTGTCCTTAGAAGAGGGGATTAGAACACAAACACCCTCAGAGGGAAGACCATGTGGAGACACAGGAAGAAGACAGCCATCTACAAGCCAAGGATAGAGGCCTCAGAGGAAACCAACTCTGCTGACACTTTGATCTCCAGAACGGTGAGATAATAGCACTGTGCTATGGCAGCCCTAGTAAACCAATACACCCCCCTAAAGAAGTTTGTTGACTAAAATGTATGACTATGCCTATGCAATACATAAGGGAGATAGCTTTGAGCATGGATTTCTTGTCTGGTCTAGTCAGCTGTAGCTTCTATTTTCAACCTTCTTCTCTGGCTAGTTTGGGAAGCACTATGTCACTAAGGCTCACTTTTAAGTCAGCCAGATAACAAATTGTATTTGTCCTAAAAACACTGTTATATGCAGTGATAAAGTGCTCAGACCACAGTGGTCTTTTAAACCTTAATATATGGCATTCTTAGTCATTCTGTGCCTTCTCTTACAACCCCTTAGACACACACACACACCCCTCAGCCCCAGAGGGTGCACTTGCTTTCTGTTTTGCTGATGCCACTGACAGCTTCCCCTTGGGCTTATCCCAGAGGCAGGTGTGCTGGTGGGACCTGGGACAGATGTGGAGTGGGGGAGGGGAGGGTAGCTGAATTCTACAGGACTGTCTTTATCCCTGTACTTGAAATCACCCTATTTTAACAAACGGTTTTACTTGTTTTTCCTCCACGTGGGTTATGAGCTGCCTGTGAGTTATGACCTCTGACTTTACCTTCTTTTCTAGAGTCCTTGATGCCCAGCAGAGCACCTGGCACATGCAGGTGCTCACTAAGTACCTGGGACTGTGCTGATGGATGCTGTGTCCTCAGTGGAGGGTGTGGGTGTCCCTTCTTCCCTTTCTGTCCCTTCCTTGAGAAACCTTACCCAGAGAGCTAAAATATCTCTTCTTTCTGTCCTCAAGGGCTCTATAAAGGAAGCAAGGAGGTAGGACAAGTGCAGGAAAAAGGAATTGCCCAGCTGAGCTAAGACTGGCACCTGTGGGTGTAGAAAACCAGCTTCATGAGCCAGAAGCTTGCTCCACTGGTACCAGCTGCTTGAGCCCAGAAAAGAGATGTCCTCCAACCTTTAGATTTCAGGCTTCTAAGTGGCACTGTGGTGGAAAGTTTTCAGAGGCAGAAACCAAAGCAGTTCCCTGAGCCTCTGGTTGCCTGTGGTGTCCCTGAGCCTTGGCTGTGTCAGGTTTGGCTGGGATCCGCAGGCTCCCACACAGCTCCGCAGGCCTCCTGCCTGGGAACCTCTCCAAGCGAATGCAGACGCAAGCGATGAGCCAGCTCAGGCATGGAACCAAAGTGGCTATTTAAAAAAGCAATACGCAAAAGCTGTGCCTGTGACACAGAATGAATCTTCGCTCAAAGCAGCAAATGGGATCCATCTCATGACAATTTGCAAATGTCACCATGTCTGAGGTCATGAAGATATGCGAAAACTCATTTTTTAAAGGCCTAGATTTGCTGAATTTTATGAAGTAGTAATTTTTAAAAAATGTTCATATTCGAGAATAGTATTACAATATCCAGATTTGAAAATGGTGTTGGGCTAAATATATGTAAATGGAGAAAGTTTTGAAACCATGCCTGAAAATATTGCCCTGTCTTCAAAGACATGTCCCTGAATTGGTGTCTGAGACTTCTTTTTGTGTTTCTAGGCAGCCTGTCACTTCCTAAGTTGAACTCATTGGCTATCAGTTTAAGCAATCTCCCTTCCTTCCTTCTCCCCTTCCTTCCTTCCTTCCTTCCTTCCTTCCTTCCTTCCTTCCTTCCTTCCTTCCTTCCTTCCTTCCTTCCTTCCTTCCTTCCAGCTTAGAACTTCTTAAGCACAGAAATGACCAAGCCCCCCAAAATTTGTGATCCAATCATTTGAATCATTTGGCTTTGACCAGAGCACTAAGAATTTCAGATTAATTCAACAAGCAATTGTGGGTTGACTATTGAGAAAAAGATACAGGAGTAAGCCTAATGTCAAGGTAGGTTCCAGAAGGAGATGATTGTCTTTTCTGATGTCAGTTCCAGAAATGTGCCCTGGACATCCTACTTTCCCATAAGAATGCCATTTATAATGTTATTAATACACTTAGCTTGTACTAACTTATGTGAGTATTGAATTCCATAAATTTACTCATAACCATGTGCAGCCCACCTTCTTTTAGTCTTAAACTTTCATCTTTCATGTGTTGGTGAACCTTTTTCATTTGATACGTAGAGCCTCTGTTTACCCACCTATAAATGCTTACATTTCTACCTATTTTTAGTGTTTGCTTAATCTCATTCCATTAAGAATTTGGGACTCCTACATTGGTTGTTATCACCTAACTTGTTCTTACTTTTCTTTATTACTTAAATTAGAGACCTGGTGCATAAAATTTGTGCATGGGGGGGGAGGGGTCACTCAGCCCAACCTGCACCCTCTCCAATCTGGGAGCTCTCAGGGGATGTCCTACTGATGGCTTAGGCTGCAGTCTGGTGTCCCTCTGCAGGAAGCAACCGGGCTGATCAGGGGATGGCACCGCCCCATTACCCCACTGCTGCTGCCATTGCTGGCTACCACAGCTGCCAAGGTGTTTTCATCAACAGAGACTCCAGACCCTTCACCACAAAATGACAACTTTCTTTAGGCATTTTCAAGATGTGTCTTTCATAGGATATTACATTTCTTTTTTTCTTCATTTTTTTTTTAATCCTCACCTGAGGATATTTTTTCCATTGATTTTTAGAGAGCATGGAAGAGAGAGGGAAAGACAGAGAGAAACATCAATGTGAGAGGGACAGTTCGATTAGTTGCCTCCTGCATGAGCCCTGACCTGGGCCCTGGCCAGGGAGGAGCCTGCAACCTAGGTACATACCTTTGACCAGAATCTAACTCGGATCCTGCGGTCGGCAGGTTGAGGCTCTATCCACTGAACCAAACCGGCTAGGCCAGGATATGACATTTCTTAGCCCCTCCAGCAGCAGACCTTTGTTTTTCCCTCCAGGAATGAGGTGGAAAAACCCTAGATCACCTTCTTGGATTCTCATTACCCAAGTTACCAAGAACACTGAGAGTGGCATATGGGGAGCTTAGCCAATGAATGGTCAGAAAAGGTGTTTCCTCTGCAGCTCACATGCAGAGGTGGGACTGCTGGCGCTCCGCAGCTGGCAGGCCCTGTTCTCTGCGAGGCTGTGCCATCCATGCCTTGCCTCACCGCCCATGCGGTCCCCTCCCGCCCACCTGCGCACGCAGCCTCCTCCTGAACAGTTGTGACGTTATGGTGTCCCAGACAATTTGTATATTATCTCATATGTATATGTATATTTATATGTATATATATGTGTGTGTATGTGTACATGTGTGCATATATATATACATATATATATATACATATATACATACATATATTTCAAAATTATTTCTTAATCTCTTGCTTTTCTGAAGGGTTATTTTTTTCTACTGTGTAAATGTTTGAGTCCAGTGGGTTGAATTTAAAGAGACATTATTTGAAATGTGATAAGTAAGATGTTTATTTCCTCAAGCTTTTTTACTATACAAAGAATGGAGAAATTTAGTAAGTCCTGGCATCACTAAAGCACAACCATGTCACAGCTATGCTCACAGTAGCCACATTAGAGGTCCCTTTTACTCACCAAGGTTCATTTGCTTCCCATTGTCATAGGTTGTGGCTTTTGTTTGCAACTCACATTTTTAATTTAATTCCCAAGTCAAATTACTCTTGTTTATTTGAGTCAAATGAGGTCTGCTGTTAATCAATTTTGCAGGTGTGGAAAATATATTGTTCACTTTTTATCAGCATTTTCTTTGTTGTATGAAATGACAAATTCTGGTGAATCAAAATATAACAGGAAAGTAATCTTTATCTTTACATAGTCAGAACCAGCAACTCTTCCTCTTAACCTGAGGAAACCACATATAGGTTTGATCATTCATTCGTAGAACATTTGCTACCTGTGATAGGCCACGCTAGGCTTTAATAATTAAAAGAAAGAAAGAAAAGAATAGAATGCAATACCAAGGACTTCAGGGTTTTATATTTTGTTCAGCTGTCTCATCCTGGCTACACACACTCACCTGGACGGGGGTGTAGAACTGTCTTAAGGAAAAACTGATGCTTGCTCCCGGAGGGCCAATTAAATAGAACCTCTTGGGTAAGGCTCAGGCACTGGTACTTTAAAAGTATCTCCAGGTATGATGTGTAGCAAGATTGGAATCACTGGTCTGGTTAGACAGTTGGTGAACAAACCTCCGCTGTGCAGAGTGCTCTAACTCAGTGCCAGCCCTGGAGGAGGAAGCATGGTTCTGCCTGTCAGCTCAGAGGGCATGGCTCCCTCAGGCTTGCATGGACTCCAACCTTGAGAGCTGCAACCCTTTAACACCATCCCTGCATGGCCTCTATTAGGCCAGCCTATCTATGCCTGTGCCGTGGACAGAGTCATGTAAGCTGGGGCTGACTGAGTGGCTAGAGCAAAGCATGTCTGGTATGGACAGTGTTCTCCTCCAGGGCCACACACTGGCTCAGAAGTCCCCAAAACAGCTTGCTGAGCCTGGGCAGGTTCTGAGAGAGTGACCTGTGTCACTTAGCACCACAATTCTATAAGATGTGTCTATACTCTGGGTCTATACTCTGGGCTTCAGTGCTGGGTCAGATGCAGGCATCATAGATGGGGACAGAGGGTCTCCTGCAGCCTCGCTCCAGCTGGAACAGTGCAATGAGTTAACCATACTGCCCCTGTGATCTCAGACTCAAGTCCAGAATCCCACTGAGAAAAGGACTACAGAGTGTAAGTCCCAGGTCACAGTTAAGATGCCTGCTTAGAAACAGAATTGATGAACGTACTCTCCTTCCTCTGTTCTCTTTAGATTGAACTTTCAGGTCATTAATTGTCATTATCAAAGAAGATCAATAGCTACCCACCTGTTCCACAAAAGTAGTCCTTTCTGTCAGCGAAGGGTCCAAAGTGGGCTGGTGGTATTGTTGTAAGTGGTGGGAACAGCACCAGGTGTCTGACCAGTGGGGTCAGATCAAACCTGGGCTCAGAAACCTCGGTACTTGGTTTCTGGCTATGGAAGAATTCAGAACAAGAACCAAACTGTAAGAAAACATTTATTGTGTAAATCATAGAGGTAGAAAAAGTAATTTCTAAAAGAAATGGGCTTAGGAAACAAGTTATAGAAGTAACTTGGCAGGGGAAAGGAAAGAGAAAGGCTCTTGTGTGCTTCCTGGAGGCAGAGCACCACAGTTCCTCTGTCTTAAGGGTTTTAAGGGTGTATACTTTAGGGGAGGTCCCGGATGTGTCAGCAGTTTTTCTGGTGTGTCCTTTCAGGATTGTGGTCTCCACGGATTGATTGGCAGGCACCAGGCAGGGAGTTATTATTCCATGCAGCCAGTCCTAATGTTATCCATGGCTGGTTTTGTTGCTTATCTTGAGGCCTAGATATTATCTCTAGAGAGAAAAGGTCAGGGGGTCCAACTGCACGACCAGCAATATGCTAGGGGAGGAAAGTCACACTACATTGATTACTTGTGATTAGACACCCAGGGCTTTCCAACCTGGTGACCTTCTGGTAGGGACCATAGACACCCAGGGGTAAAGGTTTTGTCTGTGACTATTACACCCGGTGTTAAGGAGTGATAAAGGCGCCCACCACCCATTGGCTGCACTGCCCTCTCCCCATGACCTGCATCTGTATTGTTGTCAGCATGTTCCTCAAAACTCAGTGTGCTCACGTCAGCTCTGGACAAATTTCCAGCTCTGGACAAAGCAGGTGGATGGAAAGAGGTACTGGTACTACTAAGCAGTACTTTTCAAAGGAGATTTTTTTTCTTCTAAAAGGAATTCAGCTATTTTTTTTTTTACCACCAGCAAAATTTATCTGGATGAATTTTAATTAACTGGTCTGTGCCTCAGCTGTGGACCTGCTGACTCCTGACGCAGAAGGTGGTGGATTGAAAGGAGGTGAACTCCTCCCAGGGATGCTGTAGCAGCTCTTCAAGCTGGGCACTCAGAGCATCCTCTCCCAGTCCTGGACTGCAGAAACATGCAGTCCGTGTGGGCAGGGCCCTGGACAGGGGGTCATTATTCCACAATTCATTCACCGAAATGAAACTCCAGGTAGATTTTTTCCATGTCTTCTTGTGGCTTCTAGTGGTGCTCATAGCCCTTGACTTCCTAGATTTGCAGCTGTGTGGCTCCAATGGCCTCTGTCACCACATGGTGACCACCCTGTGTGTCTCTATCTTCATATGGAATTTCCTTTTCTTATTGGATACTAGTCTTTGGGTTAGGATCCATCCCAAGGACTTCCTCTTAACTCAATTACATCTGTAAAAGAGCCCATTCACAAATAAAGTCACATTCTAAGGACATAATTCAACCCATAGCAAGTGAGAGAAAATGGCAGGTGGAAAACAGTGAATGGAGCAGCAAAAATAATTGGTGGTGAACCCAATATGAGGACCAGGAGGGCCCCTTTGTTTTGCATATGTATATGCATACTGACCATCGCAAGCCCTCCATGTGCTGCTGCTGTCCTATAAAACATGTCCAATTTCCATGAGAGGGGTTTTCCATCTGCAAATAGGGGATTATGTCATGAGTATCATTTAAATGGACAGAATTTGAATGTCTTAAATGGCAAAGTACACAGTCTGTCTTCCTGTTTTGGTAGCACTGGGAGGAGGAACTGGGTCAAGGTGAGCAGAGACAGTGAAGGAAGAGCAATGACATCATCCGGAGTTCTGACTTCAGCCACTTGCTTCAAAGTCAGGTCCTATGGGACTCCATTCATCCATGGAGCTGTGAGGAGGGCGCTGCCCTGGAGCTGCCCTCCCCATGATCCCAGCTTGACTTCCCTCTGGAGTTTGGAGCTGTGCATTGCTACTTCCTGTTTCGAAGGTAAAACAGTCTGTATTGAGAAAAAAGAAAGAAAGAAAGAAAGAAAGAAAGAAAGAAAGAAAGAAAGAAAGAAAGAAAGAAAGAAAGAAAGAAAACAAATAATCAGACACAGGATCTCCAGTGCCATAGTAACAAGACTTAAAAAAAATCACTGCAAAGCTGAAAGTAGAAGCAAGTTTCCCGCTGACACGTCGTGTGTGACACACAGGGGTTTCTGGTGTTCTAGGGCAGCTGCAGGGCTCTTAGACACTAATAAGAGCTCCATTAGAGTGAATCAACTTTAATGACAAGGATAAAGAGAAGCAATTGCAAGTGGCAGGCTGTACCGGGCAAGGGCACAGCGTACAGAATTGGTCAGACCAGTTGTTAAGCCTGAGTCTAAGACACCCACTGTGTGAACAGATCATCATTTCATGTCCTTTCAGGTACTTCATACAAGTGGGAGAAATTTGTGGAGGGATTGAATTTGGGAACGAGTACAGAGGATTTGGTGTGATGGTGCTGAGTAGGCCCTCAGCAAATGCCAGCCCCCTCTTCCCCAGCACATTTATCAAGGAACAAACCAATAAAAGCAATGTGTTA
Organism: Lasiurus cinereus; assembly: GCA_011751065.1. Taxonomy (NCBI): domain Eukaryota; kingdom Metazoa; phylum Chordata; class Mammalia; order Chiroptera; family Vespertilionidae; genus Lasiurus; species Lasiurus cinereus. Next base: position 56,906,328 of record JAAGEH010002531.1, on the reverse strand, counting down.
CGGATTGAACTGCATTCCCCCAAAAAGATATGCTCAAGTGCTAACCTCCTGTACCTCACAATGTAACCTAATATGGAGACAGGTCTTTATAGAGGTTAACAAAGTCAAAGTGAGGTATCCTTGTCATTGTGGGCTGCTATAAAATATTAGCACAGACTGGGTGGCTTATGCTACCAGCCTTTACTTCTCACAGTGCTAAAGACTAGGAGTCCAAGAGCAAGGTGCTGGCAGACCCGGAGTCTGGTTGGGACCTACTTACAGGTGGCCACCTTCTTGCTGTGTCCTCACATAGTGGAGAGCAGAGAGGGAGCCAAACTCTCTCATACCCCTCCTTAGAAGGGCACTAACCCCATCATGATGGTCCCACCTTCATGACCTAAGCACCTCCCAAAGCCATCACCCTAGGGATTTAAGCTTCTGCATATAGATTGTGGGAACACAAAGGTGCAGTCCATAGCATGAGGTCATCTGATCTGACTGCTGTCCTTATAAAAAGGGGAAATTTAGATATTGAGACAGGCAGGCATAGAAGGGGAGAAGCCTGGAATAGCACCTTCAGAGAAAGCACAGGCATGCCTGCCTGTCCTCCAACCCCGTGAGTGGTACAGTGCTGCTGAGTAAGCCACCCAGTTTCTGGTGCTCATGTATAGCAGTTCCAGGAAACTCATGTGCAGGGGTTGGGGTGTGACAAAAGCAGGGTTTAATGCACAGATTGAACTGATGCTATACAAGTTGGGAACTGTATGTGATTCACACAATGGATGCTGAGAGCAAGGTAGAGTCACTCCTTAAATGCCAGGACACTGGGTACAGTGAGGACACAAACATTCAACATAAAGATGCCATGTTAGCAGCTGCCTTGCTACTCATTCTCTATTTTTATTTGCTAGAGCTATAAAAAGACTAGAGCATCTTGAAGATTGGGAAGCGTTTGGGTGCCACCAGGGACCCAAACCCCCCCCCCCCCCCAAAAAAAAGAAGAGTTTGAAGTGCACCTGGGACAACACATGCTGCAACAATGTGCAATTATATGAGATGTTACTACATGTGAAATGCAAAGGTGGAAGGACATGGACTTGAGAGGAGGAGGTCTCCTGTGGGTCTAATTATGTGCCTCTCCTTCGGTTGACATTGTAGATTCAGGGCCATGTCACCTGGCCTGTTGCCATTGTCATTAATGTGAGGCATATCTGAAAACATGCCAAGGTGGCAAAGTTGGCATCAAAAGAAGTACTCATCTTATACAGTACGGATGTTTCATTTGCACTATGATGTGATAAGTTCCACTGCTCAATTTTGATAGACACCTAATGGAATGTTAATGACTACCTATTTCCCTTTTTTGCACTTTTTTCCATGACTTCCTTTTTTTTTTTAAATTTCTTTATTGATTAAGGTATTACATATGTGTCCTAATCTCCCCATTACCCTCCCATCGGCCCCTTCCCCACCCCACTCATGCCCTCATCCCACTGTTGCATGACTTTCTTTAGGTCTCTAAAATATGACTATTTAGATATTTCAGCTAATAATGGTTGACTATGTTGACTGAACCTGGAGCTTGAAAAGAGTGTAACAAATTAGAACATGAGTCTGTGGGGACTAAAGCAGTTTCCTCAGCCTTGGCACTATCAACATTGGGACAGGGTCATCCTGTTCTGTGCATTGCAGGATGTTTAGCAGCATCCCTTGCCCGATCCACTAGATGCCAGCAGCAACTCCTCTTGGTTATAATAACAAAAATGTCTCTGGACACTGCCAAGTGACCCTTAATGAGAGCAACATTGCCTCCCATTGAGCACCACTGGGTCATAGGAAGGCGGGTAAAAGTTATGCAAGGAGAAAAGAGTCAAGGACTATCGAGTGACCTCGTATCTGCTAATACATAATCCCTGGTGCTGGAGTGCTGACAAAATCAAGTCCTGTTTTATGGCCGACAGTTCAGATTTCTGAAGCCAGTCATCTTGTTTATTTTTTCAGGTTTACATGATAAAAGCAAACACAATTATTGATAAAGTATGAATAAATAATACTGCATTGGTATGCTAGGGCTGCCATAGCAACAACAACAAAACACAGATAAGGGCAGCTTAAACAACAGAATTTATTTTCTCACAGTTCTGGAGTCTGGAAGTCTGAGATCAGAGTTGGTTTTTGGTGACCTTTTTACAGAGGTTGTAGATGACACTGTCTGGCTATGTCCTCACATGGTCTTTTCACCTTGTCTGTACAGGGAGGGAAGAAGAGATGGAGGGAGGAGAGAGGGAGAATAGAGAGTATCTTTCTCATAAGGATATGATAAGAATAATCCTATTAGATTAAGATCTCTTATGAATGTATTTATCTTTAGTTACCTTCTCATAGGCCCCATAGCCAAATACAGACACATGGGGGTTAGGGCTTTAATTTATGATTTTTTGGAGACCAACATTCAGTCCATGACAAATGCTAAGATTATAATCTTGCTCAGGAATTTCCAAGGTACAGTCAATGACAAGGAGAAAGAACACCTATCCTTTTAAAATAAGGTCTTGTTGGAAGCTCTCTGGACCCCCCCAAATTGTGGCATTTTTCCTGGTTTGTGTTTTATCATCTTCAACAAAAGCAACCCAAAACAGAGCAGAGCAAAAACCAAGTAGCCCCTGTCCCTAGGCTATGCAACCCGCTCTCCCCTCAAATAGCAGCTTCCATTCCCTTCCTGCTTTTAAGCTTCCCTGTCAGGTGGCAAACTTCCCATGTCCCTCTTGATTCCATGTGTAGTGCAGTCACCTTTTGGGAGGAGGCTGCCAAGATGGGAGAAAGGACACAAGCAATAGGAAGAACAGCCCTCAGTGTACTCAATGACTGTGCCAGCCATTGGGTGAGGGACTCCTAGGAATCCCTCAGTAAGCAGTGTCCTCACTGGACAGAGAGGAATCAAATTAACCTGAAATCAATGCCTGTAGCCTCTTGAGTGACAGAAAGAAAAGGTCTACAGAGCTAGGCATGCCCTTGACCAGGGGTTTCATTTCCTTTGGGGAAGGTCAGAGAGGGCTTCCTGAAGGAAGTGACAGTTGGGCCGAGATGCTTTTAAGTGGTAATACTCATTGTCATGCTTGTTTTGAGAATTTAAACAGAGGCCTTGATTTCTTCTGGATGATTCACATTCACCAGGACACTTTAATTGCAGGAACATTAACAATATTTGAGATAAATTAACGATAAGTTTGAGATGACTTATTTTAAGGATTTTAATACAATTTCCCTGATTATGGATGCCCCTGAATACAAGCAGGAGCCTTAAAGGGGAAGAGATGAATCATTTTCTTCTCCTTAATAGAAGTGAGGATGCTTTCAGGAGAGGCCCCGCCAGGAAGTTGTTTTCACAGGTGTCCTAGGTTTGCTGTGACCCAAGGACCCAGGACAGGTGTAGAAACCTGAGGCTTGTCTTAAATGTCACTCAGAGTGGTGATCTGTGAATAACTAAGACCCAAACTGTTTCAAAATACTAGCAAGAGTGAATAGCACTTTTGACCCAGAGTGTTTTGATGGGAGTTCCCCCTTGAGTCCTCTGACAGCCAATTCCAATGGGTGGTTTTTCCACATCAAACAATTCTCCAACACTAACTGGGTGTCTACAATTAAGCTCAACTGTGACATTATCCACTTGGGGATAGCATCAGATCCTACAATTTATGGACTCAGTCCCAGGAGACTGCTCCTCCACCCAGCTTCCAACCTCAATCACAAGTCTGAGTTGTCACCTGTGCTTCTGACCCACTGACTATAAATGGGAGGTTCCAACAGGCCCCTATTTGGGTGATTAATTTCCTGGAGCCTCTCACATAACTTAGAGAAACATTTCACTCATTAGGTTACAGGTTTATTGTAAAAGGATATGACCCAGGAACTGACAGATGGAAGGATACACAGGGCAAGGTAAGTGGGATGGAGTGTGGAGTTTCCATGCCCTCTGCAGGAGCACCACTCTCCCAAATCTCCACTAGTTCACCAACCCAGAAGCTCTATGAACCTGTTCCTTTTATTATTTTATTTTTTTAATGGAGGCCTAATTATGTAGGCATGATTGGTTAAGTCATTTGCCATCAGTGATTGATTCAACCCCCAGCTGCCCCCGACCCTTCCCAGAAATCAGGGGGTGGGACTGAAAGTTTCAACCCTCTAATCACATGGTTGGTTAATCTTGGCAACCAGCCCCCATCCTTAGGTGCTTTCCGAAAGTCATCTCATTAAGCTATTGTTCTCAAAAGATCCCTTTATAGCTCAAGTTACAGGAAATTTGAAGGATTTTAGGAGGTCTGTGTCAGCAATGGGCAAAACCAAAATATGCATTTCTTCTTATAACTTGCAATATCACAGCAGCCTAATCTCATCTCTGAAATTATTTAAGGTCTTGTTGGGAGAGAAGAAATTCTACCCAGATTAAAATGGGGCATGGGTTCTTAGCCCTTAATTCTTTACCCTGGTTGGACATTAGAATTGCCTGAGGAATAATAATGAAATAAATTTAAAAACAATAAAACAGGAATTTCTGAGATCTTCCCAGATTTTAATAAATAACCAGATCAGTGGACCCTGTTCTAGACTGACCTCCAGTAAATAAATAGATTTTTTAGACAGAGCAGGGCTCTTGTAGTACACCAAGTCCTAGAAGGACCTAGACCCAGAACTTCTGGGTTGTTCCTGACCAGCATTTCTCCAACTTTGCTGTCTATCACAATCACCTGAGGAATTTTGAGAATCTTAGTGTCCATACCACACAACAAATCAGTAGAATGACAAGCTCTGGTGATCTGGTGTCAGATTTTTGTTTAATGTACAGTTAGGTTTAAGAATCACGGATGAAGATCAGGAGTCCTCACAGCTGTGAGTGCATCAAAGTGACCCAATGGGCATGTTACCTCACAGGTCATTACCTCCTTCTCACCCCTAGTTCCTGATTCTTTACTCTGTACATTTCTAACATGTTCCCAGATGACTCAAATGCTGCTGGCATGACCTTGGAGAACAATATTCTAAGGCCTAGAATCTAGGCCAAGAGAAACCTCCTGGTCTCTTCAGATTGGCTGGCCCCAACAAAATAGCCCCGAGCCATCCTAGAGAACAAGTGTCCAAAATGCCCCAGCCTGGGTGGATGTACAGGCAGTGCCTCCTGCTGTTTGAGGAACAAGAGTCAAAGTCTTGCTGTGGCTATAAGGAAGCTCTCCCATGACCTCTGGTTAGTGACTTCTTGGAGGTTTCAATCTGTCTTAACTGATCTTGGTTGTGATTGTTGATTGGCCAGAGCCAAGGGGGCATTAAGAAGATGACCACTTTCCAGATAACCCTTTTCTCCTAACCCTTTAGGCATACTCAAGAAAGCTAAGCAAGGGTTAAGTTATTCAGGATTAGAAATAGAGATACATTTTTCAACCAGTTAGTTTGACATTTAAAAAGCTATTTATAAAAGTGATTATTTCTCAAGAAAATAAAAATAGTGAGAAACTCAAAATTGGCAGTTCTAGCAGAGGGAGATAATATTATGCATTTTCAGGACCTCCTTAAAACATATTTTGGGTTTATTCAGTGCTCTTTCTCCTCCATGACATTTAGATATTCCTCAGGCAAGATTCTCCAATCCAAAACAAATTTTTTTTTCACTTTATCAATTTTAAACAATGCTTATTTGTTTATTGTGCAGCCACACCAACATCAGCTGCTTCCAGTGGTGGTGGTTGGCTCTTAAGAACTCCCCTGGCGATGGGCAGTGGGAGGAGGAAGATCTGGCACCAGTGTTCTATCAGTGGGTGTTTTGTAGCACGACAGCGGAAGTTATGTGGTACTGCACAAATGGGAAAACTGTTTTTTAGCTCTCAATTCAAGTAGGAGGTGACTCTTCTCCCCCAAATTTTAAATCTCCTATCTACTTCCTTTGTCCTATCTCATGTCTGGTTGCCTTCTATCAAGGACAAAGATGACGAAACTTTGATCCTTCAGATGCTATCAATGACATAGAGGGTCCAGAGTAAGGAAAAGAGTTGTAACACTGTGTGATTCCTTACTGTGGTTTGTAGATGAAGGTTGAGAGCTGCTGGCCATTGGGCCTCTGGACAACAGTTCCATTCCAACCAGTCCAGACCAGATGTGGCCATAATAACATGAATCTCATAAGTCAGGACCCAATGGATGTGATTTATCCTTATTTAGGTCTATATAGTTGGTTCTTTAGGGATTCTTATCAAAATCCATACTTCATTGTCTCTGTGAACAGTAAATATAGTTTATTAATATACTTCCAATGGCAAGTGGGTCACTATATACTCAACATATATATTGATTGGATTTATAAAGCTCTAAGTTAAGGAGTCCCTTTGGTTATTGTTAAACATGAATACCTTACTTGGGGTCCTCCTGCTTGGGTATTATGCCCAAGTTGGGCTGCTGAGATTGTCTTAGGTCACTGTCTCTCATTATGTTGCAGGTCTACCTGCTGACTCCAGCAGTTACAGGCTTGGAATAGAGTGGGCCGTGTCTCGTCATTGTTCAAAATTCTCCCTCTTCCTTGCTATTAATATCACTATTCAGGAATATCTTAATGAGGATATGGCAAGATTTCAACCAATGCCTTTTTCTTTTATAAAAATTTCAAAATTTTTGGTTTGGAATAATTTTAGATTTACAGAAAAGTTGCAAAGATAGCACAAAGCTCCCACACATGGTGATGAGAATGAGAACCTCCCTAAATTTGCACCCTAGGTGCCTTCCTCACATACATCTAGTCTTAGCCCCATTCCCATGTACCTCCCACTCAGTTTCCCTGGATGTCAACTTCCTCCATTGCAGTAGTGCACAAAGTCCCTTTGCATCGCATCATATCAGAGCACATAATGTGATGTGACATTGCTGGGCATGGATAAACTTGACCATTTGGTTCTGGTGGAGTCTGCCAGATTTCTTCCTCTTTCTGTACTCTATCCTTTAGAAGAAAGTTGCATGGTTGAATCCATGCTCAAGAGGTCAAGGGTGGTGCTAAGTTCTATACCCTGGAGGAGAAGTTATTTGCATGTATAATTTGGAAGTGCACTGCTTTGAGAGGTGGGTCCAGGTATTCCCTGAACTTAACCCTTTACAAACGACAGATGCCAGAAACAATCAGTGACTCAGATAGCTCTGGTCAGTAATGTTAATGACCATGAATGATGTTGCTGTTTGGAGTCCAGGGACCAATGCTATGTAGATAGTGTGGCACTTGTGCTGATGGGCTTTTTGTCAAAGGCAGTTAGGGTTGCATGAGTCTGAGTGGATGGTCCACTGATCTTGCCTCCTGCACTGACCACTTATGGCTAATTTTCTGTCCCAACTGAGATCTATCACAAGGCCAGGAAACTGGGAACTTTCTCGACAATACATAGATAGCAGTAATTAGCAGAGACATCACAAGACAGTTTCTTGAATGAAGGTGGAACTGACAACCACTTCTTCCAAAACTGTAATTAAAGAAGCAGTTGAGAAATGTTATCTTTCTCATCCTGCATGTGCAAACTTATCTGTCACAAACATATTGTTAAACTCCCTCTTAGGTCTCGGTTGTCACTTTCAGACACCTGCTTGCACAGATCATTTTTTTATGCCTTTACCTGGAGTGCTTTTGCTAGCAGAGCTTACATCTTTAAAGGGTTAGACCTGGGGAGATGGGGTGGGGTCTGATAGTTCAACATAAAGCAAATCGACTATATATCTTTTCTTTTAAAAAAAAATATATATTTTATTGATTTTTTACAGAGAGGAAGGGAGAGGGACAGAGAGCTAGAAACATCGATGAGAAAGAAATACCAATCAGCTGCCTCCTGCACACCCCCCACTGGGGATGTGCCCACAACCAAGGTACATGCCTCCGACTGGAATCGAACCTGGGACCCTTCAGTCTGCAGGCTGACACTCTATCCACTGAGCCAAACCAGTCTTGGCCCACTATATATCTTTAACAATTATTTCAGTTACCAAGCTGGGGACAATCTCATTGAAAACCCCAACCTTTTTTGAAGGATTTTTTTTCTATTAGAATTTTTTTTTTTTATGAGAATAGTCAACAGTGTTATCAGAAAAATGGACTAGAGTCTGGAAATTATTCAGTGAGCTCTGCCCAGGAAGCCTAGGATTTTGTTTCTCTAACTTAAAATCTCTGATGCAGCAGCATTATTCATGGTACTTGTTTATTGTTGAATCTCATAGGAGAGGCGGTATTTTTCACCCTCATGGGATTCATGTGGCCAGATCTCGTGAAGGCAAAAGGAAACAAGGCCTGTTCTCACTTGGGAGGGTCAGCCCAGGACTGAGCTGGCATTTGCTCTCATGGCAAGGTGATGCTGTCCCAAAGACAGGAGGCAGGATCTGTCTTGATGTGCTCAGGGTTTACGGTATTTTGGGGACTTGCCCATATTCTAAAGAAAGTAAATTTTATTTGCTGGTACAATCCCTAGGAGTCTCGGCCCCAATTCCTCATCTTGTAAACGATCTACCTGTAGGCCAGAGGAGGGCTGTCACTAATGATCATCAAGAAACCTGCACAGTGACTCCATTCCCTCCTGCTTGGTTAGTACTGAGGATCTGGGCCATTCTTTTTCTCAAGTAAGGTGGCTCTGGACTTAGAATATTGAGAATTCATCTTGATAGGGTTATGTGAAATTCTCAAAGGGGTCACTCTGATGGGAGATAAGAAATTAAGTTTTTGGTAAGTCCTGCCAAATATCTGAAGTTCCGGAGTCTGAGGAATTACTTATTTCATCTCCAGGGTCTCTTTATCATTCTCTTGTCCCATTTCATCAGGGAGCTGATGTGTTTCCCTGTTCTCCCTTCCCCCCCTCCCACCAGCGTTACTGCTTTGTCCTGGGTGGTGGTTAAGCAAAATGGTCCTGGACCCTGTGGGAGCTGTGAGGTTGGAGGGTACAGGGCCATGAGGCTCAGAAATCTGTGCTTGGAATTTTATTCCTTTCTTCATCTGAAAACACACACCTTCTTCCTAATGATCATTGGCTGCTCTGGAGCTTTCTGACTGGTGTTCAGGTAAATATGCTTCTCATTTTAGACCTCACTTCCTTCTTTAAAACAGAATCCTATGAACACAAGTAAACGAGGGTCCAGTGAGTCTTAAAAGATATAAAGGAAGAACGGAGACCATTTCTCTCTGTCCTCAACACCCGCTCTTGCCTGACTGTGCCTGTGTTGTCATGGTGAAGCAGGTCACTGCCCACATAGCAGCTGGCTTTGGTTTAACCTGTGTTTTTTCAGGGAAGCTTTTGGCATAGAATGGACATTCCTAAAGTTGCTGGAATTGTTAGAGGCAGGAGGCCAGGGGCCAGAATGTCTCTTTGAGGTGACCACAACTATGTGACCTTGAGGAGAGGCGCCCCGTCTCCAGGGAACTGAGCTTTGTCTACAAGTTATATCTTGCATTTCTGTAAGTCAGCTGTCACATGATCAGCTCTAATAAGGAGGACAGATGGACTGTCTATTGACTGGGCCTTGGTCAAGGAGAAATTGGGTTTATTATAAGGATTTCTTGCTCACACTGCTTGTGACACAAAAATAAGTCACCATATCAATTTCAAAGTGCTAATATGAATGTCCATGGATTGCACGTGAGGTTTTTAATTAAACTTATCTAAGCAAGATTGTCTATCTGTATTATGCAACTGGACATATCGGTTTGCATTTCTAGTATTTAGTATTTTTAATTCAATGTCAACATCATAATTCAAGATAAAATATGAGGAGAATCTAAGATGGCGGCATAGGTGAGCACCTAAACTGCTGCCTCATACAACAATTTCAAAACTACAACTAAAAGACAGAATGGACATCATCCAGAACCACAGGAAAGCTGGTTGAGTGGAAATTCTACAACTAGAAGGAAAGAGAGGGGCTCACGGAGACTCAGAGGAGCTGCAAAAAGCTGAGGTACAGAGACGCGCCTGTGGAGAGAGCAGGTGCCGATTGCCTGGCTGGCTTCCTCTAGCAGGAGGGAGATGGGAGACTTCCAACTCCATTGAACCCCTTATCCTATGGCACTGAACCCCAGGTCCGGCCGAAACTCATATGGGGGAGTTTGGACTGTGAAAAGGGAGAAGTGCATGGAAATTTAGGAGAGCCAAGAAAGGGCAGAAGTCTGCTGGTGCATACACCGCTGTGCGCAGAGGATGGACTACTGATTGTGCCACTGGCTTGTGGGCGGGAGACAGAGCCTACATACAGCGTCACTTCTAACTCCACTAAACCCCAGTTTCCGGTGAGACCCTGGAGACCCAGACTCATATAGTCCCGGAGCTCAGGGGAGCCAGAAAGGCAGCAGTCTAGAAGCACTGCACTTGCATTCAGGGACCACTCCAGCTATTACCCAGAGACATGTGAGACCCAGGGGCCTTGTAGGGCAGGGCCTACTGGAAGGCAAGGTGGTCATTAAGCCCTGAGACTCCACCCCTCCCAAACTCAACAGAGAGGCTTTTGCAGTGTTGCAAGTCTTGTATCATAAGGCTGAATCTAACACAGAAGTTCTCCCGGCATAGTGAAAACACGAAAACAAAGGAAGAGATCACAAACAAAAGAAATGGAGGAAAACAAACAATTGGATCTAAAGTTCAAAACCATGGTTATAAGGTTTTTCAAGAATATTCTAGAAAAGATAAATAAATTTAGCGAGACCCAAGAGAAGATGAAAAAGGACCAACTAGAAATTAAACACACACTGACTGAAATAAAAAAAATATTATACACATACTTAATAGCAGACTAGAGGAAGGCAAGAATCAAGTCAAAAATTTGAAATATAAAGAATCAGAAAACACTCAACTGGAAAAGCAAGAAGAAAAAAGAATCCAAAAATGTAAAGATAATATAAGGAGCCTCTGGGACAATTTCAAGTGTACCAACATCAGAATTATGGGGGTGCCAGAAGAAGAGAGAGAGCAAGATACTGAAAACCTATTTGAAGAAATAATGACTGAAAACTTCCCACACCTGGTGAAAGAAATAGACTTACAAGTCCAGGAAGCACACAGAACCCCAAACAAAAGGAATCCAAAGAGGACCACACCAAGACACATCATAATTAAAATACCAAGAGCAAAAGACAAAGAGAAAATACTGAAAGCAGCAAGAGAAAAACAGTTAATTACCTACAAGGGAGCACCTATACGATTGTCAGCTGATTTCTCAACAGAAACTATGCAGGCCAGATGGGAGTAGCAAAAAATATTCAACGTGATGAATAGCAAGAACCTACAACCAAGAATACTCTATCCAGAAAAGCTATCATTCAGAATTGAAGGGCAGATAAAGAGCTTCACAGATAAGAAAAAGCTAAAGGAGTTCATAAACTCCAAACCAGTATTATATGAAATGCTGAAAGGTACTCTTTAAGAAGAAGAAGAAAAAGAAAAAGGTAAAAGATAAAAAATTATGAACAACAAATATATATCTATCAACAAGTGAATCTAAAAATTAAGTGAATTAAAAATTTGATGAACAGAATAAACTGGTGAATATAATAGGATCAGGAGCACAGAAAGGGAGTGGAATGATAATTCTCAGGGGCAAAGGGGTGAAGGGGGTGCAGGGAGAGACTGGACAAAAATCATACACCTATGGATGAGGTCAATGCGAAGGGAGGTAAGGGTATAGGGAGGGGTGGGAGCCGGGTGGAGGGGAGCTATGGAGGGGAAAAAAAGAGAAACAAATGTAATAACCTGAACAATAACGATTTAATTTTAAAAAAAGATAAAATATGACTCTGGGCCATAGAAATACTCCCACTAGGAGTGCTGAGTTTTCAATTTTTGTGTGACCTGAAATGCATCAGCACATTGGTGAAGAACTCTGTGGTTTTTAGTTAAGAACTCTGCTGTGAGAATCAGAGAGAGGATTTTAAGTGACTTGTTCTTGAACCACATTCTACAGAAAATACATTTTAATTTACTGGAACAATGCCCAGGAGTTTCGGCCCGAATTCTTCATCTCAAAAATGAGCTACCTGGAGGCCACAGGAGGGTAAGTGGCCACTGAGGCTGCCAATAACTGTAGTGAGGATTCAGGCCTTTGTTGGCCTCAGAAATAAGATCTGGATGGTCTGGTCCCCCACCTATACCCCCAAACCTTGTTATTCTCAAAGATCCTTTTTTAGATCTTGAAATTTCCATAGTTTGTCAATATCCAGTTACTGCCCAAGAATTCTGGGCAGAGATAAATCAGATAGGATAGTCAACAGGATGTGTTATCATGAGCAGCTTTTATCATGACAGCCAGCTAGTACTGTCCTGTCTGATACCACTTGTATCAAACAAGACAACAGGAAGGTGCCAGGTCAATGAAAACAGGACCTTATTTGTTCAGTTGGTCTGGTAAACAAATATTTACCATTGAGTTTCTGTCTCCTTAGGAGTACTTATTAAAAACTAACAAAATTTTAAAGTTATCAGTGGCACAAATGCCCCATGTAAATATACACACTATTATACCATTAAAACTCTTGCCTAGCCAGGTTGGCTCAGTGGTTGAGCATTGACCGTTGAACCAGGAGGTCACGGTTCAATTCTTGGTTAGGACACATCTCCAGGTTGTGGGCTTGATTCCCAGTGTGGGGTAAGCAGAAGAAGCTGATCAGTGATTCTCTCTCATCGTTGTTATTTCTATTTCTCTCTCCTTCTCTGAAATCAATAAAAATATATTTAAAAACAAACAAACAAAAACACAAAAAACTCTTCAAAGTAAAGATATCCTCCCCAAATTAAGTTAAAGCCTGGAAGCACCATCTTTTGTTTCCCCACTGAATTTTAGAGAAGTTAATAGCAGACCAAAGTTAAAAGTAAACCAAACTGAGGAAAGTTAATAGCAGAATGGAAGTATTTTTTTTTTTAAGTACATGTAAAACTTTGGAGTCTGGAGATTTCTGAGAAAATCTTTTGAAAATAATTTCTCAAAACAGCTGTTTGAGGAAATTTCCATCTTTAAGACCTTAAGATGCACTTGAAGAAGCTTATCACTCCAGAATTCTACTAAAAATCTTTAATTAGGATATAGCCACATGTTTTATAAAGCATGTTAATCACACAGAGATAGTCTGGCCATTCATGGTTCTATTTTTTTTGAATGGTTCATGTGCACCTGGAATAAATTGTCTTAGAAAATGTGTCACCCAGTGTTTGTTCACACATCTTGTTTCTCATAATTTGAAACCCACAAGACTGGTTTGTGGATAGAGTTCTACTGGTGACACAGCACAGTTAGTGGAAAAGCACCAGACTGTACATGGTTCTCGTGGCCTCTATCATTTAACATGCTGTGTCTATTTGGTGAAACTACTTATGTATTCTATAAAATGAAGGCACCAGAATGGATTATCTCAAAGCTTTTTAGGAATCTTAAAACTTAATTAATGTTCAACTCTTTGACTCTCTTTAGGTCCTTTGCCATTGGTTCTGAGAGCCTCGTGGGGGTGTGAGAGAACCACCTGGCTTCCCAAAACTCACCTCCTAGTATATGTTCAGGCAATGATAGTTAGAATGGATTTAGGCAAACGTGTTCAGGGGTGTTTTCTGTGCCAACCAGAACACTAAGCTTACATTTCTCATAAGTTTGCTATCTTGCAGGATCTGCTGGGATTTAGAACACCCTGTATTTCTGAAAACAGAACTCATGTTCACATATTAATCTACCAGAAACCTATCCCAGTCAATATGCTGGCCAATCCAAACTAGCAAAACTGGAGCCAGACCCAGATCTTCTCACTCCAATGCCATGTTCCTCCTTTTGTTATCTTACCAGCTGGTTGTGTGACCTTTGATGTTATACTTTAAAAAATTCCTTAGGATTTCTTCATCTCTAAAATTATAACACAACCGAGGTGATTACTAAGGCAGTTTACTTTTAACATAGAAAGTGCAGCTATCTGGTTTCATATGTAATTTGAGGAGTTGATATAAAGAGGCCAGGGAAAGCAAAGGACAGTAGAAACATGCAGACCATGCTCCCATCTTGATAAGACTTAAGAGTTCTTTTTCAGTTGGGTTCAAACTTTATATGCCAGAAAGCACTGTAGTTTTGTATTCATCAGAGATGTAATAGAAATTTCAGCTTTATCATGATCTGAGGAAGCCAGATCAGTTTTCAGTGTGGGTTTGAATTCTACTAGTTTTGTGAACTTATCATAAACTAGAGGCCCAGTGCACAAAATCATGCATGGGTAGGTTCCCTAGGCCTGGCCCATGATCATAGCTGACTGGAGCCTTCAGCAGTTGGCTTGGGCCTTCCTTTGTCCCATGTCACACGCTGGTGGTAAGTGCATGTCATAGCGAGTCATCAAACTCCCAGTCTTCCAGTTGAACTCCTGTGGGGACCATTTGCATATGAACCTTTTATATATATACACTAGTGGCCCGGTGCGCAAAATTCGTGCACAGGGGTGATGGGTGTCCCTCAACCTGGCCTGCACCCTCTCACAATCCAGGATAGCTGGCTCCTAACCACTCACCTGTCTGCCTGCTGATTGCCTCTAGCCATTCTGCCTGTCAGCCTTCTCATCTCCAACTGCCCCCACTGCCGACCTTCTTGCCAACTGCTCCCCCCTTGCCAACCTGATGGCCCCCAACTGCCCCCCCCTGCTGGACTGCTCACCCCCAACTGCCTCCCCTGCCTCCACCAACTGCTCTCCCCTTCTGATCTGATTGCCCTTAACCACCTCTGCCTCAGCCTCACTACCATGGCTTTGTCTGGAAGAATGTCCAGGAAGGTCTCCTCAAAAGTCTTCTAGTCTAATTAGCAGATTACCCTTCTATTAGTATAGTTAGAGGTCTGGTGCACAGGTGGGGGCCGGCTGGTCTGCTCTGAAGGGGGTTCTGGAACAGAGTGGGAGTCCCCTTGGGGGCGGGGCCAGCCTGAGTGAGGGGCCTGGGGCAGTTTGCAGGCGGACCACACCCCCATTGCGGGAGGGTCCCTGCTGGGGGGCATGGTGGGTGTGGGCGAGCTGCTGATGGCTGTTTGCAGGCTGGCTATGGCTTCATCAGGGTGAGAGTCCCCACTAGGGGGTGTGACCAGCCTGGGTGAAGGCTGAGGGCCATTTGGTGGTGGTTTGCAGGCTGGTCAAGCCCCGGGCTTTGTCTGGAAAGGCGTCTGGAAGGTCTCCAGAAGGTCTCCTGGTCTAATTAGCATATTACTCTTTTATTAGTATAGATAGATATCTGATTCAATTCCCTTGCTCATTATTGTAAGGGATTTTGACATGGTTGCAGGATATGCTATACCTTTTAAAGGGCCAAATAGTTCTCCATCTGCCCAAAGATGGGACTATTGAAATAAACCCTTAGGATTTATTTCCTAGCAAAAATAGTAATAATAATAACAGTAAATATGAACAATCCCCATAACTTTATCTATCTCCCTTCCCCGAAGTAGAATTATTTTCTGAAGACATTAAGTGAAATGTCTGCAGAGAACTCAGGTAGCTAGTTGTGGGAACTGGTTTCCCAAGCAACACACTCTGCCTTCTTGCATTTAGGGGCCCTAAAGCATGGTTTCCTCCCACTGTTCTAAGCCAAATTAAGTAAATTAGTTCCAGCGACATATACTGAGCTTATAGGCAGCTTTACACTTCACTGAGAATGGGTAACTAGGGACTAGCTGATGAGAAAAGCCCTGGCAGTGACTAGAAAGACCAAACTATATGAATACAGAAAAAGAAAGAAAAAGAAACATCCTAAACAAACAGAGCTAATACAGGGAACAAGGAGCACTGTATTTATTTTTTGTGTGTGTGAAAACAATAACAACCATCCACTATTTGTATTCTCAGAGACTCAAGATATATTGCTTTTGCTAAGCAAGAAAAGGGTTTTATAAGGAAAGAAAACAAATAGAGACTAAGAAAGGCTATTGAAATAAAAGATAATTGATGAAACCAAACCAAACCAGTGAAGAGTTGGAAGATAAAATAGAAAAAAAAAATCTCCTAGACAAGAGAATAGCAACAATAGAGATAGGACATAGAGAAAAAACAAAAGATTTGGAAGATCAATGCAGTTGTCCAAGACATGACTAAAGGAGTCAATAAAATAAAATAAGAGTGGAAGGAATTATATATATATATAAAAAGAAATACTGGGAATTTTCCAGAATTAAAGGACAAACATGTGCAGTTGAAAAAGCCCTCTGAGTTCTCAATGCTGTGAATAGAAGATCTAGGCCCAGATATATTCCTGAAAATTTTCAGAAAACCAAGAATGCAGAAAGACTTTCTGGAAATGAGAATCAGCTGGTAATAAGATCTCTATTATCTACAGTGGATATTAAAAGATGATGGAGTGGCATCTTCCAAGTTCTGAAGAAAAATGAATTTGAATCAAGATTTCTTTATTCAGCCAAACTATCAAAGTAGACAGATCCTCTGCTTCCTACAAAAGATTCTGTTCTAGTTTTCAAATTTTAAGTCCTTGATATCTTTACCTTCCTCCCACCCTCACCCCCTCCCTCTTTCAGAAAATTCCCGCCTTTTCTGCCCATGCCCAAGGATGCAGGCTGCCTTCAATTTTGTAAGAAGCCATGAATCCTCCACTTTGATTTCTAGACATCCAAGGGGGACTATTGGCTGAGTTTCATCACTCTTGCAACAATTTTATATTTAAAAAAATCTTTAAAGATCATTCCTCACTAGTTGTTTGCAGCTTTCTCATCAACATACACATACACACACAGATACACACTTACATACACATTCACACACACACACACTTAGGCATATTCACATCTATACATCTCCACAAACTGTCACACACATTCACATATACACATCTATACATCTCCACAAACTGTCGCACACATTCACATATACACATTCTCATATATTTCTCTCATACTCATATACAGTCACATATACACTCACATGTACACCCCCATTTGTACACACAATTGCATATACATATATATACAATCACACACATTTACAGACACACAGTACAGATATGCATACATATACCTTTATATACATATCCACACACACACACACACACATACACACACTTACACATTCACACATGTACATACACTCACACATAGTCACATATTCACTCTCTTACATGTACATTTCAGGATATCCCCTCATCCCGCAGGACATGACCTGAGGGGACTTTTCAGAGTTGTGTCTGACTCACAACTGAGTAAGCCAACACCAGGCTCACACTGTAAGAAGTAATTAATCAGCTGTGAGTCTTACAACTTCAGCACTGAACAGAAACCAAATTTGTGCATAGAGAAATCACTATTTCTGCCTAGAAGGATCCCATAAAGAAAGAACCTGTTACAGAGAAAACACAATATAGGAATCAGGCCAAGGAACTGCCAAGTAATAATAAAAGGAAAAACAGATTTTCAAAAGTAATTGCAATAATATATGTAAAAATGCCTGCCATAGAGTGGTTCTTTAATACTTGTTAGCTTAAAAAGGAGTCCCTGCCCCCTATTTAGCATCTGTAAGTAGTGATAAGATTTGAGAACTGCTAATTTACTCTCTCAGGGAATAAGAGTCCACATGCTATTTGGAAAATAACGGAATTTTAAAAGCCAACAATGATTACGGAAGCCACAGTAAAGTATACACCTTACAATAGATTATTGTTCGGAGTAGTTTATATGTTAGGTGAAAAAATCCTTTGAGAATTTAGTGGCCAGAATTTTTTGGCTCAATTTACTGTCATGATTATGAAAAAACTAGAAGCCTAGTGCATGAAATTTGTGCACTTGGGGGAGGGGACCCCTCAGCCCTGCCTGCACCCTCTCACAATCCAGGAGCCCTTAGCTCTGCCTCAGAGGTGGGAGAGGCTCAGCTTCTGGTTGAGCGGTGCTCCCCCTGTGGGAGCGCACTGACCACCAGGGGGCAGCTCCTGCATTGAGTGCCTGCTCCCTGGTGGTCAGTGCATGTCATAGCAACTTGTTATTCTTCAGTTTGGTCAATTTGCATATTACCCTTTTATTATATAGGATAATGTTATGTATATTTTATTCAGAATAAACTTGAATAATTTTTGTGATGATTATTGTGAAATAGTCAGATCAACAGGCTGGAGATTAATATGTAAGCGTAAAGGCTAGAAAATTGCAACTCTGGGGTGATCATGCTCTGACTATAAATATATGTACCTAATTCAGCCTGGCAGACACAACCAATAGACCCATATCATTGTTTGTAAATAAGTATTTTATTGAGCAATCTAAAAATTTGAAAAAGATATGATACTGAAGTGAGCCAACATCCAACTACTGCCATATGTATAAAAGATGTAATTACTGCCATATGTATAAAAGATGTGGGGGGATGTGATGCTATCATTGGAAAGGGGCTGGGCCAGAGAGGGTCTGCCTTGAGCTGACTATAGTATATGGGTTCTTGACTTCATGCAGGAAATACTTCACAACATGAGTCCGGTGATTTTGAGAGTACATTTATTAAAGCTGGGGACAGTGAAACAAGGAAAGAGTTGGGGTAGACGAAGCAACAGGAGAGAGCCTAGGCGGTGCTCTGCTTTGGCTCTTTAGATGCTTTTTGGGAAAGAATTGAGCCAAGGCCAGGCTGCTGTTAGCTCACTGAAAAGTCAAAGAAAAGGGGGCTTTGGAGCCAGGTTCAGGAGGTTAGCCCAGGATGAGCTGCTACTGCCCTCTGCTCCCTTAGTTGCAAGTCTCATGGGGACCCTTAGAGTTTAGGAAAAGATAGCAAAAAGTTCATATCCAAGAAGGGGTATGGGCATGCTCTAGAGAGAGCCAGAGCTGACATCCTTTGTCTTGAGGATTTTTATCTCTCTTCTGTGGGGCGAGAATTTTAGAGAAGGGTTTCAGTGGAATGAATATTCATCAACTTTCCAGGTGTGTTTTTAATATGCTGATGCATCATGATGAGTGGATAGGAGAGTTTGGTATTATTCTCTGGTGAACTTCACTGCTTTAGTTTTATCTTGGGTCTGTCTGACTCTAACCAGGTTTGTTCTTGTTGTTACTTGTTCCTCTGACTTCATTCTTCCTTGGGATTAGCTGGCACAATTGGCATTAATTTGGTCTTGTCCTCTATTTCGTCGACTAGAGCAATTTAAGCTATGTATTCTCTGGTTAGGGAGGAGAGGTATAAACCATTTATTCTTAAGTGTTCTTGGTTCGGGAAGATAAGATCTGAGCTAACAGCAGACCTGGCTGTAAGTTGTTCATATTATTTGGCCTTGTTCCACTGGCCCAGAAATTTTCCTAGCTTCTTACTATCTTGCTTCAATGTTATATGTGGGAAAGGGATTCTGTGGTCCAGGTTTAGTGCCTTGGGCATGCTTTGAGTTCCAGCTGTGGAAGGCAGGCAGCTGAGGACCAGAGGAGGGCTAAGATCAGTCATTCCCTGCTCTATTGCACATTATTATTTCAGGTGGTGAGCATGGGTTTGAACAATGGCAGTAAAATCTATACAGTACAAAAAGAATTAATAAAAATTTAACCTGGATGATTCTTGAACTCAGACATTCCAAGCTGAGTATTCTAGTTTGAAATGCTTGGTGCTTATGGAACTTTAAAATACTTTCTGGAGACCTCACTTCCTAAAATTTCAGGTGTGATGTTCAAGTTTCAGAGTTAGCAGGGAAGGAACTCAGGACAGACTAGGAAATCCTAAATCGTTTTAGTGTGTTAGTTTCACATTGCCACCAGGACAAATAACCACAAACAAGTGGTGACTTGAAACAGCAGAAATTTTCTCAACATCCTGGAAGCTGTAAGTCTGAAACCAGGTATCTAAAGGCTCTGGGGGAGGTGTCTTCCTGTCTATTCCAGCTTTTTGGTGGCTTCTGTTATTCCTTGGCTTGTCCAATCTCTGCCTCCAATCCCGTTGTCTTCACATGGCTTTCTCCCTGGCGTCTCTCCTCACTTCTGGCTTTTGTAAGGACACTTGTCATTGGATTTAGTCTACCTAACATGATCTTTTCATCGTCACATGTTTAATTTAATTATTTAAGCAAAGTCTCTTTTTCTCTCCAAATTAAGTCATATTCACATGTTTCAGGGGTTAGCTAGGACCATAGACATGTCTTTTCAGGTGTGTGTGTGGGGCACCATTCAACCCATTACAAAGATTATCTGAGTAACACAGGACAGCTGTCAGGTAGAATTTCCTGGTGGCATCTTAACCAGCACCTCCGTGAGTAGGTAGCACTGTGTCTTAGGAATTAGACCCTGGATCCCATGGCCAACACTCAGTCCTGGTGTGGAGCTTGAATGGCTGCACAACCTCAGACAAGTTACTTGGGTAACCCCTGCCTCTGTCCTTTATCTGACATTTGGCAAGAACACTAGCACCTGTATGGAAAGGCTGTTGTGAGGATTAAAGGAGTTAATATGCGTGAAGTGATTACAAGATAGTCTGGCCAAAGCAGGCCCTAGAGTACTGGTTTCATTTTCACCACCCAGGATGCCAGTGATTTTGTCGACAAAAGAAATTTCAAACCTAAATAAAGGTTTAATGAGTTTATTCAAGCCAGAGTTGAGGCCCAGACCCAGAAGCAAAATCTCAAAGGGCTGAGAAGTGTTCCAAGGAATAGCAGTTTCATAGCTTATTTTATATATTAAAACCAAAGGAAAAAGATTAAGGAAGGGTGCATGAAATCCACTGGTGGTAGATTAAGAAAGCAGGAGAAGGTAAAGTGGGAAAATCTCTAGGTCTGGATAAAAAGATAAATGAGAGATACATGCTTCTTTTATATTGGTGGGTGCAGGATTTAACATGCATAGTTTACAGAGGTATGAGGCTGAAAGATAAAATGAAGAATGTTGGGGTCATCTCACCCCAGTACCGGGTGTTTATCTCTGGAGGTCTGGAGAAGAGATAATTCTGACATTTTAAGTATGTTATCCTAGATGCACAAAAACGATGGATGAGGCTTGCTCAAGATAAAGATTAATCTATCATATGGGCCTTTGGACATGACTTCTCATTATAACCTGTTCAGTTAGGAATTTTAATGACCAGAACATCCTGTGTGGCTACTTTCAGTTATTGAGCTTGTCAGGTCTGCTATGCAGCCCTTTCTCCTTTTACAATTACCATATATGAAATGCAGAGTCCTAAATTGCAGTGAGACTTTTCATGACCTTGCAAGCTGCCTCACCCTGCAGCCTGCTCACTGCTCACATACCATGGGATGCCGGAGAAGACCTCTCCTTGACCCTGCAAAGTTGCCCTTCTCCCATGAGAGTATTCCTATTCTTGTTCTCGCCTGTGGTCACCCAGTTCCTGTGCTCAATTCCTGCTCAAGTCAGTCCTCACTCTCAGCATCACCTGCTTCTCCCTCTCTGGCTTCACCTCACACCTCTCAGAAGCTCCTCTCAAAACCTTGCTGGTGGCTCTTTTTGCACTTCCTTATGCATGGCAGATCTCCCACATTCCTGCCCTGAGCACTTCAGGTCTCACTCCATGCTCTGTCCCTTGACAATTTCACCCTAGACATGACATTCATGGCCTATAATTCCCTGTCTCCTAAACCCCTCTTTCCATGGCTCTGTCATGACCTAGACACTGTGCACTGGGACATCCACTCAACTAACTGTCTTCTGGGTATTTTGGCTTGAACATCCTCAAAGCACCACAACCTCAAGATGGCTAAAATATAACACCCTCTGCTCCCTTGATTTCTTCCTCTGGAATCTTCTGCCACATTTCCTCCTTTCACTTTCTCCAGGTATTCAAGCTGGAACCAGAGTCAGGTGCAGCTCTCTCCCATACTAATTCTTTTGTTCCACTGACTTCCAACCTTAACATTATCATAACCATCCCTCTGTTCTACTTTTCATCATTCCTCATGTGGACTGATGCTGAAGCTGGGACCACTGTGTGCTATGGATGGACTCCTGCTTACTTGCTCATACCTTCAGGGGCTCCCCATTGGGTGTAGGTAAAAGTCTATGCAAATTGGTCCTTTCCCCTCATTGTACTCACCCTAGGAGACCCTTTGCTCCTGTGGGACAGAACCCACTGTTCTTGTCTAAATGCCCAAATCTGTGTCAGCTTTCAGTTTTTCTGGTTTTATAAAGTGATATGTTTGTGGCGGTTAATTTTATGTGTTAACTTGGCTGGGCCATCGTACCCACATATTTAGTCAAAAATTGTTCTAGAACAGTGGTCGGCAAACTCATTAGTCAACAGAGCGGCAAACTGCGGCTCGCGAGAACCACTGTTCTAGAAGATTCTGTGGAAGTATTTTTTATGAAATTAACATTAAAATCAGTAGATTTTGAATAAAGTAGATGATACCCCATCAAATCAGGTGAAGATTTTAAGAGAAAACCATCGAGGGCCTCCAAGTAAGAAGGGATTCTGCCTCTAGACAGCCTTCAGACTTGAGCTGCAGCTTTAGATTTCCCTTGGTTCTGCAGCCTCTTGGCCAACCTGCAGATTTTGGGCTTGCTACCTTCTACAATCACAAGAGCCAATTTCTTAAAATTATCTTTCTCTTTCTCTTTCTTTTCTCTCTCTCTCCCTCCCTCTCCCTCTCCCCTTTCCTCTCCCTCTCCGTCTCCCTCCCTCCCCCTCCTTCTCCTCCGCTCCCTCCCTCCCCCTCTTCCTCCATTCTATTGGTTCTGTTCCTCTGGAGAGCCCTGATTAATATACCACCTCACTCCAGGGATCACTGCCTGGGTCTCTGGGCCCCACAATTGCCCAGCTCTCTCCTTCGCTAGCCCTGACCACAGGGAAAATTCCAGGTCTTCCTTTCTTCCAGTAAAGGCTTGAATAGAGATTTCCTGCCAGGCTGCTGCTTATGGCAACTTATTTGCATGAGTCAGGTATACTGCAGAGCCTGCCAAGCCCTTAGATTCAAGCCACATGCCACCAGTTATCCCTGATACCCCTCAGAGACAGGCACTTAAGCAGGAATTGTGAGAGTGATCCCGCTGGTGTCCTTTGCCAATAGCAACTTGAATGAGTCATATTGGCCAGTCTTGTGCTGAGCTGAGGCCACAGAGTAACACTTTATTTGTGTCATAAGGGTTGTCCCTGGGCATGATCTGGGTTGAAGAAACAAAACACCCTTGTTCAGGCATGCTATTAGAGTACCATTGGGATTTGCCATCCAAGTGAAGTCTCAGAAGCAGCATTTCAACAACTAAAGAATTGGGCTTTCAGGTAAATGAATGCTGGAGGAGTTATGGATCCATTTATTCAATAAACAATTGTTGGGCATCTTCACTGTGCTAATCACTGAATTACAAAAAGATACATGACAGTCTTTATCCTTGAGATGCTCACAAGAGAAACACCTAAACAGCAACCAACACTATAACATATGTTATAGTAATAGTTATAGATATTGAGTGTTTAAAATGGGTCAATGACTTGCCAACATCCACAAGTAAACAGAAGAGCACAATTTAAACCTACACGTATTAGTTAGTGCAAAACTAAATGCTGTATAACAAAGAGACGCCAAATTTTGTAGCAATAGTGGATACAATATTCTAAGTGTTTCATTTAATTAACACAGCCACCTAAGGTGTCATGTGTATTCTTAATCTCTCCAATTCAGTGATGAGAAATCTGAGACAAGGAGATTAAGTGACCTACTCAAGGTCATAGTTATTAAGTGGCAGAGCTGGGATTTGCTATCATGATGCACACTTTCCTGTCTTAAAAGCATTCACTTATTTTTTGCTCAATCATCTAATAGTTCCAAGTTAAGTAGCCCATTTCAGTGAGGCAACTGCTCCAATGACATTTCAAGTCCCATATTTTTTTCTAAGTCATTCATCCTCTATTCTCAAGGGCACCAAATCTGATATAATAGCCATTGTCAACACGAAGTCATTTAAATGAATTAGAATACAATTTTAAATGCAGTTTCTCAGTTGCACTAGCCACAGTTGTTACCCTATTGGGTAGCACAGACCTATAACATTTTCTTCATTTCAAGAAGTTTTATTGGAAGTAACTGACATGGTCAGGTCCAGCCAGAAAGATGAGAGAGGTGATCATTGAGAGGAGTCACTGGATGGGTTAAGCCTCAGACCCAGGTCTGGCACATATTGCTTCTACTCACAAGTAACTTCAAGCAAACCTGGGCAAAGTGGACCAGCTGGGGAAGCCATGGATCTGGTTTCACTTCCATTTTTGTGGGAGAAGGGAGAGCGGATTTTATTGGGATTCAAGTGATCTCCACCATATGCGTCTGCCTGAAAGTGGTGTCTGCTCATTTAGCATCTCACTGATCTACTATCTCTGTAGGAATGGACAGGTTCCAGACCTGCCAGCATTCTGACCAGGGAGTTATAATTCTACCCAAGGGAGCAAGTGAAAGCTTCATTGAAATGGATGAGTGAGTATCCCCAAGCATGGGACAAAAGTGCAAAAAGAGGACTTCCAAGCAGAGGGAGGAAACCTGTGAAGATGAGGAGGCAGGGACTGCAGGGGTCCAGCTAGGCCTTAGGGTGTGGGAGGCAATTTTAGGTCCCTGAAAAAGACTCAGAGTTCATGCTGAGAACTGGGAGCTCAAAGGGAAGATGAGGGTTGAAGCCTAACTTCTTAGAGGATGAATAGTTCCAGACTACATGTTCCACTCCTTGGAGGGTCTCACGGCTCTTCCAGGGGCACAAACACCTGATCCCCTCTGGTCCCACCACATAACAGGGGTCTTGTAATGGATCAAGTAT